>CAWUFW010008518.1:0-600000 GCA_963921515.1 Calotriton arnoldi
GCATAGCATTCTGTGCAGTGCATATTTGGTCCCTGATTTGCTTATACATGGGTTTAGTTGAGTCACAGTTCTGTTTCTGTCACTGTTACATACGCATCATTGTCTGCATTCTATCAAATGGTATGTAATTGGGGTGTATTTTGTTGTGATGTGTGGCATTGTGTTGGCATTAGCTCAATGCTTTCATTGAGGAATGGTGGGGTGCATGCACTGGCTTCTTACCTGTACAGTTGGCATCTTTTGGGTGGACTTTCTACCACATGCTTCTGGGTGGGAGGGAGTGCTCCATCCTGCTGAGGGATGGGACAGGGTGTGCCTGGTGGGAGTTGTGGTGCAGGCCTCCCTATTCCAAACACTTCTAACTGGAAAGATGGATATCTACCTGTTAGGTGAGGGTGTAGCACACAATGACTGCCACATGGTTGTGGGTGGGGGAGTAGTCCATCCTGCTCAGCTGTGGGACAAGGGGGCCTGGTGGGAGCTGTAGTGCAGGCCTCCCTATTCCAAACACTCCTCCCTGGAAAGATGGCTACCTACCTGTTAGGTGAGGGTGTAGCACACAATGACTGCCACATGGTTGTGGGTGGGGGGAGTAGTCCATCCTGCTCAGCTATGGGACAAGGGGGCCTGGTGGGAGTTGTAGTGCAGGCCTCCCTATTCCAAAGACACCTCCCTGGAAAGATGGCTACCTACCTGTTAGGTGACGGTGAAGAACACAATAGCTGAGACATGCTTCTGGGTGGGAGGGAGTGCTTTATCCTGCTGAGGGATGGGGCAGGGTGTGCCTGGTGGGAGTTGTAGTGCTGTTTGCCTGGACACATACAACACAGTAGATGTTGTCTACCTTTGTGATGTTTGAGGTGGGGTGGATGTAAAATCAGTGTGACCTGTGTGTGTTTTTGGGGTGCAGATGTGTGTACTTGTGCCTCAGGGATGTATCTTTGTAGTTGTGCAAGACAGTACATGGCAGTTTCATGGTATACATTAGTTTGTACTTACCAGCCTCCACTCCCCCGGGTATTCCTTCAAGAGTCTCTGGATGCAGTATGGCAAGCACCTTCTCCTCCCACGCAGTGAACGGTTTTGGTGGGATGGGAGGGCCTCTACCAGTCGCCTCAGCCAGCTCACGGTTCTTGGCCCTCCTCTTCTTGACAACACTCTTCAGGTCAGGCACATTCCCTACTGCATTGACCCTGCCCACTATCCTTGCCCACATGTTTGTTCTTGTGGCTAATGGTGTCTGTTGGACCATGCTGCCAAAGAGTTGGGGTTCTACTCTGATTATCTCATCTACCATTACTGTCAACTCAGTGTCAGTGAATTTTGGCATTTTCTGTGGTGCCATGGTGTGTGCTGATGTTTTGGGGTGCAGTTGTGTGTGTGTTGTTGTGCTGGTGAGATGTGTGGTGTTTTGCCTATTCAATGTGCTGCAGGGTTTGGTTCCTTCAGGGTTGGAGTAGTGCAAAGGATTGTGGTCAGGGAAGGGGCTGGTGTTATGCTCAGCTATGTGGGTGTGTCAAGATGGTGTAATGCAGTCAGGTGTGCTGTGTGGGTTGTACTGTGATTTGCATATTTGATTTTGCCATGGGGGTGTGTCATTGGGATGTTTCAGGTTATTTTGGGGGCAGGGCTGGTTGCCTGTGTGCATTTGGTGGCCTTATTGGGTATTTTTTTTACTTGGCCGCCATTTTTTTTGCGGAGCATCCGCAGCGATGGTTTTGCTGCAGGCCTTCCGCCGTATCTCACATTCATTACTGTTAGCGACCACGGCGGATGGAAACAGCGGAACGTACCGCTGTGACATCGGGGATATCATAATATTATTGGCGGTCACTCCGCGTGTCTGGCGGCGGGTTGATGTGTTTCCGCTATGTTACCGACCGTCGCGGTTGAATTTTCACTTTCTCTGCCCTCTACGGGTGTTTTTTCGATGCCTCCTACCGCCGCGGTCGGAATATTTTGGCGGTTGATCCTAATAGGTTCGGCGGTGTTTCCGCGGTACCTGCAGATGGTGATTTTCCACTGCCATGGGCGGTCGGATTTTTTTCCGTCTGCCATCGTAATGACCCTCTAAATGTATAAAGTGCATTCATGCCTCTTCCTAAAGCTTGACTGGGTTTTATTAGGATCGTGTTTTTCTTTTTAAGAGACCTATATTTCAAAACCTCTTTTTTATTATAAAAACTATCCATATGACTACCTCTTTATTAACTTCAAATAGATATCATAAAAAGTCAACAATATTAGTCAAGGGAAATTTTGCTAGTTGCAATATCTACATAGATAGGTCAATATGGTTACTAACATAGCCATTTTCTGATCCTATAAGACAACCGAAACATCACCCTGAATCAATTTTTTCTCAGCTATGAGGATAAACTTAACAAAATGGGCTGTTAAAATAGTAATATGCCCTTGAAGGCACAATATGATCACTTGGTGGCACTTTCTCACTCTTATTCCTTGTATATATGGATTTTAACAGTGTTTGCCGCTCTTGAAGCAATCTGGGGCAGATACATTCAATGTTATTGTTTAATTAACACAACCACTTAACCTACAATTTTATGATTGCCAATTTTGTGCCCATCTTGGGGCCCCATCCTTTGTTGGATATCTTAACATAGGGAATCTGTCCCTTAAAGCTGGTTTTAAATGGAAGATTAAATAAGATTGAGGCTCGGTTTTATTGTACGAGTTAATAACCGACCAAGCATGCTTTTTTGCCATCATCTCCTGATCCAATAAAAGTGATAAAAAAATGTGTTGATTGATTTAAGATCTGTTTTAAAACAGTTTTATTTCTATCCAAGTGATCAAATGGTGGGAGCTTAAAAGTGTTCAAACTCTCTTCTAAATATAAACTCCAAGCACTGGTATACGTTTTCTTATTTATTTTTGCTCAGGGTCCAACAAATAAAGTGAAAATAAACATTTTAGAAATGCATATTGACTATCCAAAGTCACCAATTATGTTAATAGTTTAATTAATTAAATAATGTCATGTGTGGGTTGTGGGGTTTATAAGGGTTTATGGTGGGAAGTAATTTAATTTTAATTAATCAATAATTAATTGTTAATGAATATTACTTATTTAATTGATAATTAATTATGTTAATTGTGTAAGTATTTTTTATTTTTAGGTGTGGATTGTGGGGTTTATAGGGGTACAGGGTGTGAAATTAATTCAAATAATTAATATTTATATATTTCTTAATAATGATTATTTAATTTATAATTAATTATGTCAATTGTGTAATTATTTTTTAATACATTATAGGAGTGTGTTGCATATTTTGTGGGGGGTATATTGTGGAACGTAAAATAGCTTCATTTAAATTAATTTAAATAATAAATAATGATAATTAGCTTGTTAATAAATATTTATGTTAATAGTGAAATAATTAGCTTTATAAAGTTAATTTTAGATGTTGGTTGTAAGTTTTTTAGGGGTATATGGTGGGAGGTAACTAAAATAACATTTATGTCATAAATTATTATTTATAAAGTAATATGTTTTAAATAAAAAAAAAATTTATATGACAATTATTTTTTGATGTGATTTTTAATAGTGTAATTTGTATTTAAAATTATAATATATATATATTTAAAAAAAATCAAAATATATTTATTTTTTAATATTGATATTTTAATTTACTATTTTGTTTTTGAAATTGTTCAATAGCTTTGTAGAGAATGTGTTTGTTTCTAATGTAGTACTGACTGCAGTGGGAATATTAATTTTTTTCCTTCAGCAATCCAGCAGTTTCCCTACCTTTTTACTGACTGTAGTGGGAATATAGAATTTTGCCCATCCACAATCCAACACTTTCCCTACTGTTGTACTGACTGGAGTGGGAATATTACATTTCACTCCTCTGCAATTCAACCTCTTATCTACTGTTGCTCTCATTGGGGTGGGAATAGCAAATTTTACCCTTTGCAATCCAACACTTTCCCTACTGTTGCACTGACTGGAGTAGGAATTGTAAATGTTACCCCTCCACATTCCAACACTTTCCCTACTGTTGCAGTTATTGAAATGGGAATATTACATTTTATTTCTCTGCAATCTAAAATTTTTACTAGTGTTGTAATAATTGTAGTGGGAATAGTAAATTTTAGTACTCTGCAATATAATATTTTATCTAATTTTGTGTTTATTGCAGTCAGAGTAGTACATTTTACTTTTGCATGATTTAACAATTTTAATATTGTTCAGTTTTGTGAGGTGGGAGTAGTAAATTGTCTATATTATTAGTATGAGAATTTGCTTATTTTTGTTTCAATTGTACTGGGAAATTTAAATGTAGCAATTTTAAATTTTAATATTTTTTTCATTGTTTTTATTTATATAATTTTGTTTTTGTTTATTTAGAATAATAATATTTATGATTTGTCTGTTTTTTGTTTGTAAATTATTTTTAAGAAATTGTAAAATATGTATGATGTTTACTTTTTAATTTTAAATAATGTGGTTTGCTTTTAACATATTTTATGTTTTTGGTATAAATATATGAAAATATGTTTGAAACTTTTTAAAATTATAATATAATTTAAAAATATTAGTACAATTTTATTTTTTAAAATAGATATATGTTAATATATATGTATATATGTATGTGTGTTTAACTTTTTGAAAGTAAGTTTATTTGTTGAAATTTATATTAAATATATTTTATTTTTATTCAATTAATGTTAGCATTTAATATATTTAATTTTTAATATTTTAATTTGTATATATTTAAAAATCAACATTTAATACAAATATATTATCTTTTACTAACCTTTTTAAGAATAGGTAGTTGATATTTTTGCAGTCAATATTTTTGTCTCGATATTTTTGTAGGTCGATGTTTTACTAGTCGATATTTTGTCAGTGAACCTCAGACTTTACTCGTACAAAACCAGTGAAATTCAGCAGTTATATTTACCTGACCTAACTATAATTTATGCCCCCACAATGTACTGCTTATGGCCTCACATTTTAGATCACTCATAACAAGGTCAGTGACATTACTTATGACCTCACTGATGACATCTCTAATGACATCACTGATGACATCATCCAGTGATTGTTTGTTTTCTAAAAGTTTATGAGCTTTAAACATATATACTAAGGTACTACAAAAGTACCACATACGCCCAGATATACATATTTTTTTTCCTACAATAACTCAAAAACTACTGAATGGATTTACACCAAATAAGAAAAAGCATGTTCTCCGGAACAGAATCTACCTTTCTTCCAAATTTTCTGTAATTCTGTCCAGTGGTTCGGGCTGCAGGAGTGTCCAAAGACTTTAGGTAATTAACATGGGTAATGCACTTTTTTGACCTTTACCTTTTTATATGCCCTTGAAACTTTCCATGCACAGCTAGAATAACTGGCACTCCTTTTTTGGGAAAATGTTGTGAAGATTTGTTAACTGCCGCAAAAGATATAGGCAAGTCAAAAAGCATTAAAAATATCCCTTGCTATCCAATAATCCATACCCACCCTAACCCTTAAAAAGACCCTTGCCTATCAAAAAACTCATACCCACCCTAAACCCAAAAAGTTCCCATGCCACCCTAAATGCTAACAAATCCCTTACCAACTAAACACACCCATACCAACCCTAAAAAATTCTTTGCCACCCAAAAACCCTTACCCACGCTAACCCTTAAAAATTATTTGCCACCCTGACCCCAAACAAATCCCTTACCACCCAAAAAACCATACCCACTTTAACCTTAAAAAAATACCTTGCTACCCAAAATCCAAAACCAACCCTAGACCGTAAAAATTAACTTTTCACCCTAAAACACATACCCACCTTAAACCATAAAAAATACCTTACCACCTAAAAACCCATAACCACCAAAAAAAACAAAAATTCCCTAGCCACCCTAAAACCCATACCTAACCTAAACCCGAAACAATACCTTACCACCCAAAAACACACACCCACTCTAAACCCTAAAAATTCCATTATCACCCAAAAATCCAAACCCATCAGAAACCATAGAATTTCCCTTGCCCCCAAAAATCCACACCAACCCTAAACCTTAAAAATTCCCTTGCTGCCAAAAAAGCCATACCCACCAAAAACCTTAAACAATCCCTTACCACCCAATAACCTGTACCCACCCTAAACCCTAAAAATTCTGTAGCCACCTAAAACTCATACCCACTCTAAACTCTAAAAATGCACTTGCTACCCAAATACCCATACCCACCCTAAACAATCAGTTACCACCCAAATACCCACAGTTACTCTAAACCCTAAAATATCCATTGTCACCCAAAAAACCCATAGCCAACCTAAATCCTAAAAATCCCATTCAACCAAAAACCCATTCAAACACTAAACCCTAAAAAAATCCCTTACCACCCAAAAACCCATATACAACCTAAACCCTTGCCACCCAAAAACACATAACCATCCTAAACTCAAAAAAATCCCTTTTCACCCAAAAACCCATACCGACCCTAAACTCCAAAACATCACTTGCCACCCAATAACCCCCATAAATGCTAAACCCTATAAAATTCATTATCACCCAAAAACCCATACCCATCCTAAACCCTAAAGTTTCCCTTGCTACCCAAAACCCATACCCATCCTAAAACCCCCCAAAATCCCCTACAACCCAAAAAACCCATACCCACCCTAAACCCTAAAAATTCTCTTGCCACCCAAAACCCAAACCCACCCAAAACCACTAAGACACGTTTAATCATTCACTTATACAATCAGTCACATACGCACTAAATCATCCATACAGACACTCATAGTCCCACTCATTTTTCAATATACCTTGATGTATATATATATATATATATAACATTCTCAAACTTTTAAGAAACACTCACTCACTGGATGATGTCATCAGTGATGTCATTTGAGATGTCATCAGTTATGTCACTGACCATGTCATGAGTGATGTAATATGTGACGTTATCAGCAGTGCATTGCTGGGGCACGAGTTATAGTTAGCTCAGCTACCTATAACGGCTGAACTTCTCTGGGTTTGTATGAGTGAAATGTCAGCCTATCTATAACGCACCTGAAACATGTGTTTTTTTTAGTGATTTTCTAAGGTTTTTTAAAAAGCAAATTGCTAACTATAACGTCCCTGAAACCTCTGTTTTTTCAGTGAATTTATAAGGTTTTTTAAATGCTAATTACTAATAACGTCCCTGTAACCTCTATTTTTTACTGTGAATATATATATATATATATATATATATATAATATACAGATACATATATAATAAATATTTTTTAAATGTATTTACATTTTTTTCAGTTAGAATATTTTTAAAATTTAAAATATATACTTTTATATATAGATATACATATATATACACATATATATAATATGTGTATTTATATATATATATATTTTTTAAATGTAAACATGGAGTCACGTACCGTACGCGAATCCCTGTACATTGCAGAGCGTTAGTTCCGGATCTGCGTATGGAACGTGGGTCCAGCTTGATTTTTCACATATATATTTTTCATATATATATAGACAATAAAAATATTAGGTTCAAGGTTAGAGGTTTGTTAAGATAGTTACTAAACTTGTATATTAATAAATAAAAGTTATTAAAACATTTTTTTAATAGTAATTTCAGGAGTCGAGGTACATCAGCGTAGATCGCAACTTCCGGATTCGCCCAGGAGATGAGAATCTATAGTTTTTTTAAAACAATATTATATATTAATATAGCTTTATTTGAAATGAAGAGATACAGTTACGTGTAATTAAAATATCAGATAGTACTAAATATTGTTGAAATGTAGAATTGAATAGAAGTTGTGGAATCGTGCCCGGTACGCGGTGGTTCCGCGTAGGGGTCGCTCACCCCATGTGACACAAAAAAATGAAATTTCATTGGTTAAAGATCCTGTCATCCTTAAGTTTGCCAGATCCCACACTCTTTTTCTAATTTTGGGTGTGCTTGGCAACAGCCATACGTTTTGGAGAGCTTTCAATTTTGGAGGTTTTATTGGTGTTTTGAAAGTTTTACTTACAAATTTGAAAATGGCAACTGCACAGGATCTGCAGGAGGAGGAAGAGATCCTTCAGGAGGAAGAAGAGGACACACGCCACAAAAGAAAGAAGAGTGTGGTATCAGAATTATTTTCCATACCTGAAGGACAAAAGAAGGTGAATGCACAAAAAGGTACGTGCAACATCTGCAAACAGGTGCTGACCCAAAGATCGGACAAAAAATACTCTTGTGGTACCTCGTCGATGTACAAACATCTCAGAAAAATGCATGAGAAGAGGCTTGCAAGAGCTGAACTTGCAAGAGCAAATGAAGGCATCCAAGATCCTCAACCTTCTACTTCTCAAGTTGGTGACAGGTTACAGTCCATACCACCAACTCTTTCTGATTTTGCAATGGCAGGACTTTTTTGCCCAAAGTGCATTACTGTGCTGAGCACTGGGGAACAGGTTGTCCAAACAATGTTGGACACAATTAACAATCACAGTTGTTAATTTTTTTCCCCCATTTAGGCATGCTGTTATGTGCTTGTTTTTTTGTTTACATTTTTATTGATAAAATCTTAAAAGCACATAAAAAACACAAAACTGTTAAACAAATATATATAAAATAGTTTTTAAAAAAGAAGAAATAAAACGGTTCTTACAAAACCACCTATTCTGGTTTCAAAAAGAAAAGCTATATGTAGTATGAATACATGAGTCAATGGATAGCGTCTGTGTGATTGCATTAGTACGTACATAGAGTCTGAGTGAATGGATGAGTGCATGGGTAGCGCCTGAGTGAATAATTGAGTGAAAGAGTAGTGCCTGAGTGATTGCATGACTGCATGGGTAGTGCCCAGGTAATTGCATGAGTGCAGGGGTAGTGCCTGAGTAAATGGATGAGTGCATGGGTAGTGCCTGAGTGAATGGGTGAGTGCAAGAGTACTGCCTGAGTGGTTGCCTGAGAACATGGGTAGTGTCTGGGTGATTGCATGAGTGCAGGGATAGTGCCTGGATAATGGGATGAGTGTATGGGAAGTACCTGAGTGAAAGTATAAGTGCAAGGCTAATGCTTGGGTCATTGGGTGAGTGCATGGGTAGTGCCTGAGGGAATAGATGAGTGCATCAGTAGTGCCTGAGTGAATGGTTGAGTGCATAGGTAGTGCCTGGGTGACTGCATAATTGCAGGGGTACTGCCTGGGTGATTGGAGGAGTGCATGGGTAGTACCTGAGTGACTTCATGAGTGCGAGGATAATGTCTGGGTGTTTAGATCAGTGCATGGGTAGTGCCTGAATAAAAGGATGACTGCAAGAGTAATGCATGGGTCATTGGATGAGTGCATGGGTAGTGCCTGAGTGAATAGTTGAGTGCAAGAGCAGTGCCTGAGTGATTGCATGAGTGCATGGGTAGTGCCTAGGTGATTGTATGAGTGCAGGGGTATTGTCTGGGTGATTGGATGAGTGTATGGGTAGTGCCTGAGTGGAAGGATGGGTGCAAGGGTAATGCCTGGGTCATTGGATGAGTGCATAGGTAGTGCCTGGGTGATTGGATGAGTGAATGGGTAGTGCCTGAGTGACTTCATGAGTGTAAGGGTAATATCTGGGTGCTTAGATCAGTGCATGCATAGTGCCTGAGTAAAATAATGACTGCAAGTGTAATCCCTGGGTCATTAGATGAGTGCTTGGGTAGTGCCTGAGAGAATGGATGAGTGCATGGGTAGTGTCTGAGTGAATGGTTGAGTGCAAGAGTAGTGCCTGGATGATTGCATAAGTACATGAGTAGTGCCTGGGTGATTGCATGAGTGCAGGGATAGTGCCTGGGCAATTGGATGAGTATATGGGTAGTACCTGAGTGAAAGTATCAGTGCAAGGGTAATACCTGGGTCATTGGATGAGTGCATGGGTAGTGCCTGAGTGAATGGATCAGTGTATGTGTAGTGCCTGAGTGAATGGTTGAGTGCAAGAGTAGTGCCTGGGTGATTGTATGACTGCATGGGTAATGCATGAGTGTTTGGATGTGTCTATAGGTAGTGCCTCCTTGATAGCATTTGTGCATGAGTAGTATCTGAGTGAATGGATGAGTGCATGGGTAGTGCCTGAGTGACTTCATGAGTGCAAGAGTAATGTCTGGGTGCTTAGATAACTGCATGGGTAGTGCCTGAGTAAAAGGATGACTGTCTTAGTGAATGGGTGAGTGCATGGATAGTGCCTGGGTGATTAGATGAGTGCAGGAGTAGTGCCTGAGTGATTGTATGATTGCATGAGAAGCGCCTGGTTAATTGCATGGTTGCAGGGGTAGTGCCTGGGTGATTTGATGAGTGCATGGGTATAGCCTGTATGAAAGGAAGAATGTAAGGATAATGCCTGGGTTATCTTATTAGTGCAAGAGGTTTGTTTGAGAGAATGGATGACAGCATGGGTAGTGTTTATGTGAAAGAATGACTGCCTGGCTGATTGCATGAGCAACATGATGATAGTTTTCAAATAGTGTAAAGGATCAACATTATTTATATTAGAAACAAATAACATATAATGAAACTGTAAACATTTTTTCACGTTATCATGCATATTATATTATGTATACTTACCTTTCAACTAATTTAGATACATTACTCAGTAGAATTATTCTAGAGTAGGATTGTCCTAAACAGCCTTAGAACTCTTTTCAAACTTCAACTGTAGCTAGTATAAAAAAGAAGAAAACTGCTATTTAATGATAATACATTACAGAAATTATAATATTATATTTTTAAGAACACAACATAAATTTAGAATTACATAACATTTACAGTTTCCTTTTTTTGCTGTTCTCAGATTCCACTTAACTTCACCATATACAGTGATTTCAATGTAGTATCATCATTGAACAGCGGGGAAAAAAGCAATCAAATTGATTGTAGAATAAAAAACAAATCAGTGTAGAGCATAATTTTCAATATGTGTAGCTATGTGTTTTTCTATATACACTTTGTTAATTACTTCCTTCATCTACATTAAGTCTATTATTTATCTCAAATACATTTGCCAAAATGTAGACTCTCATTTACTTCTGGTACAATATAGACAACAAATATTTAAACTATTTCCTTTTAAACACAATTTTCCAACTGCAATATCAAGTAGTGCAAATAATATTCCAAACATTATTTATAAATACTAATAGTCTGCACTCCTGTCTACTTTCTGTTCACACCTTCCCAATAGGCCGAATGATGTACTCAAAACTTTGGCTTCAAAAATAACAAATATGAATTTGGTAATTCATAAGGCAATCTATGTTTGCATTCCAATTGGGCATCATTGAAATGTGCCCATCCTTTATTACACTTTAAATACACAGTATAGTGTCCAGATGTTGTAGTAGGTCCATCATGGAAAATAATAGCCACTACTATAAAGGTTCTTCCTGAAATAGATATTTGACTTGCATTAAAATTTTTAGGTCGAGCTTCGATCGACCTGTTGTATCTCTTTTGTGGGGATTGGCAAACCCATCGATTGCCATTGGTTACTATCTGCGGCATTCAGAAATGCTGGCTTCTTATTGGTGCATTTCTGTAAAAGTCCCTCCTTTGTGTCTTAAGTTCTCTTTCTGGGGATTTCACTCAGAGAACATTTTAGTTGGCCATCACACAGTACAGTGTGTGATGGCCTCTCTTCCCTCCTCCCATCTGGCTATTGCAGGTCAGGCATGTTTTTTTTGTAGTTTAATATAGCGTGAACTCGACCCAAAGGTCAGTGTGTGTATTTTGTTTCCCTGGCTCAGCGCAGCCCCTGCTTCACGACCACTGTGCTTTATCTTTCAGCATTCCCTTTCTGTGAACAGAGCTGCAATTCTTGTTATACTTGAAAGGAGATAAGTGCGAAGCATTTCAAGCAAATAAACTATCTTTTAAAAGCGCACACATGCAATTTTTGAATAGAAACAAACGTGTATATAGGTTGGCTAACACACGCCCTTACACAGGTTTGAGTTTTGGCAGGAGGCTTAAAATAATTTGTAACATACGTTTTGTCTAAAAGACAGCTACCAGTCATATAAAGTGCTCCTATATCTGTTTGGGTACTTTGTGCTTTATAAACAAGCAAATGTGAGCAGTTGTAAATAAAAAAACATCAACATTTAGTCGCACAATACAACTAATATTTTCTGTTCTGTTTGCGATAAACAAACACCACTGTTCATAAGGATCATGTTCCGAGAAATAATAAAATTAGTTTTTATTTTTGAGTACTGCAAAAGTGAGGTGCATTGTGCTTATCCCTTTTAAAGAATTAAACAAATTGCTTTTTAAATAATCCAGGAGCTAACTTGACAATGTATACTTTTGAGAACTTTTAGTTTATTTCTTTGAAGGGGATAATCATGCTAAAATCTGCAGATGTGGCTTTATTGCTACTGCGACTTACTAGAGGGTCTTGGCTCGGTAGGAGGTTTAAAATTCTGTGATTTATGTAAATGTACTCTATTTCTTCGTGCCTAAAAAGAACACAAATACTAATTGCAACCGCGATAACAATCTTTACAGGCATGCTAATGTATTGGCTCATATCTTCAAACAGGCCCCATTGAAAACATAGCTTGCAAGTACCCTTACTTATTAGGCCATGTGTGACACCATTCTGGCGCTGGTTTGATACAAATGGTGTGAGTCTGTGAAAATCTTCTAAAGTGCTGAAGATTGTCTAGAGGCTGAAAGCCACATTATACTGCTTTTAAATCACGTGTCGCAATAGTCCCCACTTTCAACTTCAAACGGACTGTGTTTTTGAACTGTAATCAGTAGAAATCTTTCATTTTCCTGTAAAAGGCTGCGTGTTTCTTCTTTATGTTGCAAAGGGAGTGTGTGCAAGTAAAGTTTCAAAACACTAAGTGGCCGATTCTGATGCGGGTTGGAAAAGCTTCCCGACCGAATCGGTTGGGAAATGGTGTCCGACCCACTCGGATCGGGAAAGTCCGACCGGCGGAGTAGGATGCATCCGGATGCTTCCAGATACGATTTGGTTGAACTCCCATTGACTTCAATGGGAACATTTGTTCCTAACCGCATCAGAATTGGGCCCTCGGTCGGGAAGACACGTTCCCGATCCGATTTGGAAGGAGCAAATGCCGTTAGGAGGCCTTCCTAACCGCATCAGAATCAGGCCCTCGGTCGGGAAGCTTTTCCAACCCGCATCAGAATCGGGCCCTTAATATTGCCAAGGTAGTGTTTGTTCGTTTGTGAAAGTTATTTGTTTATTTGCTTATGTATCTTTGGCACTTGATTATTTTTCTGTTTTTTAGTTATTTGTTGTTTGCTAAACTATTCATTTAGTGTGCCTGTAGGTTGTTTTACAGATAAAGCTGCAACAGCAATGCGCAAAAGTATACAAGAACCCAAATTGAAGGTTTCTTTAACAACTGACAACGATTACATTTTTTTTTAACAAAGGCAAAAGGAATACAAGCCAATAAATAATGCCCTTAAAAAGCGCACAGAGGCTATCTAGCCTATGGGAAGCAATTTCTTATGCTTTAACTACATATGCTCCTTTTTAAACGCCAGGAACAGTCACACTAATGTACAAAATGGCTAACAAATTGGCAAAGCAAAAGGTGAGACGTATTTGCTATGCCAATGCTTGTTAATTTTGGTTTCCAATTTTCTTCCATTTGCTCTACAACGTTGTAACATTAGAATTAGATATTTTCTAAATCTTTCTATATGTAATGTAGACAACATCTCTGATCTACAATGCGAACATCTCATGTCCTGATTGGCTGTTTGTATCATTGTTAAAAGATACTGATTTGCAGTCTGGTATCGTCAAGTATATGAATCGTCTGTTTGTATTTCAGTGGTGGAAGTAAATGAACACTCTTCACATTTATGATCCCATCTGTAACTTAGTCCAAATGCGTTTTCAATCTGTATTCCTTCATGTTCTAATACTCCAAGCATAAGGATTAGAAATTCTTGTGCATCTTGTTGTATGTTAAGAGTAAATGTCAAAGAACCAGTACAAATATCCAAAGGATGCCGAATGCCAGAAGCAGTATGGATTTTACTTCTGTCAGTTACCAACTGTTTAAATACATGATGCAGTAAAGAACAGAATTATTTTTCACAATTTCCCATGATTTCATGATGAAGTTCTTGTAGATAAAACACAACACTCAGAATCACATTAGCATAACAGTTGATACCTGAACTATTTTCCAACTGGTATCCTACAATGTCATCAACAGTTTCCATGTTATTTGTCTTTACACCTTCAAGTTTCTCTTCAATTGTTTTCTTTTTTGGAACCTCAGTTGAATGTTTGACATATTTCCGTTTTGGACACACTACACGTTTCTCATATATGGGATATTCACCTAAATCAGGTATATAAAGTCTTCTTAAACGATTATATTCTCTTACACAATTTGCATCAGCACTAATCTTTTTCTCATAGAAATCTATCAAATACAAACCAGACAATGTTCTTACTCGAGACAATGCAACGTATGCCATTCCCTCTTTGAACACTGTACTTCCAATATTTACAAAAGCACTGTCTATACTTAAACCTTGAGATTTATGACTAGTTACTGCATATGCTAAAGAGAGAGGAAACTGTTTTCTGCGAACATACAAATCTTTTCCAAGAAAAAAATGTACAACACAACACCCAATCTGTCTTACATCTTTAATCTGATCAAATTTTATAATCAAAAATTCTATTCCATCTCTGTTCTGAAATTTTACAAAATCAACAACTCTTCTTAATGCTCCATTTACTAAACCTTCTTCTACATTCAAATTACGTCATAAAATTACCGGACAGTTTATCCATACATGTAATTGTTTTCTAAGCTTGCAGTTTCAGATACAGCTTTTTCCAAAGAATGCAATTTAGCCTGTCGTTTCTCTGTAAGAAGAATAGTCACTCCCTGGTGTTCAATTTTATCAATAGCTTCAATTTCCACTATTTGTTGTTTTTCCAGTTTCAAAAGTTCTTGATTAAATGTAGAACACTTTTGCAGTGTAGGCGTTAGGCAAACTATAGACTTCTTTTCTCCAAGCTTATTGTACATTACTTCAGCTGCAGTGTTTCCAGTTATAAACAGGTTCCTTAGTAGCCGACTTTCTAAAGCTTGTTTACCATGTTTCGTCAAGACACCAATTCTTATATCATGAAGAATATTTCATGACTTCGGAGCACAGGGTTCACGGTTCGATCCCCGGCTCCGGCGGCAGCTCAGCTCAGCACCATGTGACTCTGGGCAATAGCTCACTTAATTTCCATGACGGCCCCCAGCGCCTTGAGAACCGTAAGGGTGAGTAGCTGCGCTATATAAAAACAGACTTACATTACATTACATTACATACATAATCTTCACTTGCTTGTTGCATATTCTTAATAAGTTCTTTATAATCAAAATGAAACCAAAATGTTCACATTTCCAATACTTCCCAAAGATTTTCTAGTGTCTTCATTGACAAGTGTTTTAAAAACAGGTTGTCCTTTTATAGGAGTTAGTTGTAGTACATCTCTGAATACAATCAAATGTTTTCCTCCAAACAGAACATTGTAATCTGTTTTTAAAATCTGTTGCATTCGCAAGTGTACAAAGGCAAGCATTAAGTTTGAGACCATGCTCACCTCACCAATGATTAAACATTTAATTTTCTTCAATACTCTTGACACTTCATAACAAGCTTCTCCAGACAGCTTCTGATATTCCAATTTATTATCATGTTCAACTGGTAGCATAAGTAATTTATGTAAAGTAATCCCTTTAATGTTGTGTGCTGCTGATCCAGTTGGAGCTGTTACAACACAAGATAAATGTGATTCTGTAGTTTTGTGTAACCCTGTGCGTAGTTCGCGAAGTAGCGCTACGCGAAGCTACGTGAAGTGCACCTCGCACTACGCGAGCTACGCGTAGCTACGCGAACTGTGTAGTGCACTGTGCAAAATGCTGTTCGCACTGATTGCACAGTGCCGGATGCTTGTCCGCACTGTGCAATCATTGAAAACGGCATCTTGCACAGTGCGAGCTGTCTTTTACTGCCGCTCGAGTAGATTTTTACTCGAGCAGCAGCTTTCTCAACGCGGACTGGTAGTTTCTCATCGCGAGCGGTTGCGAGCATGCACAACCACTCGCAATGAGAAACCTGACCTCCCCGCGTTGAGAATCTTGCCGGGAGGTTTATTTTCCATGCTCGCGATCGGCAACTTAATGTTGCTGATCGCGAACGAGGAAAAAGTCTCGCCGGGATGTCATTTTGCTTGCTTGCGGTCGCCAACTTGACATTGAGGACCGCGAGCAAGCAAAAAATGACCGCTACGCTACACTACACGTGTTTGCACTGTGCTACGTGCAATTCGCGTAGTGCGAAGTAGCGCAAACTTCGCAAACTACGCGAGCGTAGCGTAGTGCTTTGCCCAGGCTTAGTTTTGTGTAGATAACTGGCCAAAACTTTAATTAAGAAACTTTTTCCTGTTCCAGCTTCACCACTGATGTACATTAGAATAGGTTTAAATGATGAACATTGTCATTCTTTTTTTCATGCAGCAAACCATGTTGTATCTGTTGTGTCACTTGTAGATATATTTCTTTTTGTTCAATATTTAGTTGTTCTTCTAACTTTTCCAACAGAATATTAGCCTGTTGTGCTTGTTGCATTGCAGTTTCTACCTCATTCATGGCTATTGCTGATTCATTTTCGATAATTGGTTGTCCCAGTGGATCTTGACTCAGTGGACCAGAACTTTGACTATCTTGAGAACTGTCTCTAGCTATTTCAGCTGCAATAGTACTTTCTTGTTCAATCTCATCATTTAACATTTGTAGATATGTAGGGAAAATTTTGCATTGAATGCTCTCTTTACTTGCATTAAAAGAATCTTCATAGCATTCAAATTCTCCAAGTAAATCAGTTTCACTAAGCCAAGGCTTGAAGAGTTGCAGAAGTGCTAAATAGAAAAATTCACTCTTATCTGGACTTTTGTAACTGAGTTTTCTGTGGTTAATAAGATTTCCTTTGGCATGTTTTACTAGACATCCGTCACATCCAATTACTGCATATTTTCCTTCTTTTATATTTTCTGTAACTTTTCTTTTAAAGCTATAATGTTGAAGTATTTCATACAGACATAGGTTTTCCAGATGTGGACTCTTTTTGGGATAGTATGTATTCAACATATTAGTTTTAATAATATCTGTACTTTCTGGTTCATTCTGTGCTAAGTATTCAATTTCTTGTAAAGATTTTAATACTCTATTTCTTGTGGAGGCAAGACCTAAACTTACCCAAATGATTCCCCTTGACTTTGAATGTAAACTGGCAGAGCTCAAGCAATCCAAACATTCATAGGATCCAATCTCTAATGGGAAAACATTTTCAAGCTAAATATGTACAATTTCTTGCTAAGACTCTTCTCTTGTGAAATTTGTTCCAACATTTCTTTCATCTCTGTCTTTTCAGATTTGGTTATATATGATGTAACATAGCGAGCAACAGCAATTGAATTATCTGCAACATATTGAATATCCATGTTTGCATTCCACATTTTCAAAAAAACTGGATTGTAGTCATTAATATACTTCGAATCTTTGGTTCTTTTTAAGTTGTATGTATTCTTTGGAGATTTCCAAGTTATTGTATGCCTTACTGTTGACAAAAAACTATTTACTCTTCCTCTAGAAATTATTGGACGTGGGAATCCAAAAATGCATTTTGTATAACATTTCCCTTTAGACTTGTATTTTCGTCGACAGAATTTTCCACATCGATGACTTTGAAACCGTAAAACTTGTTGTCTCAAGCTCTTTTCTCCTCCTTCTCTTGGAATGGCACATGTAACATACTGTTCGATGAAAGACAAAACAGTTTCATCAGTATCAGTTCCAAATTTTTGGAGCATTCTTTTTCCATAATATGTGTATATGAGGAGCACCTCTGGCTTGATATTTTTTTTGCCAAAAGAAATCAGTAAATACTCCAGGAGGAGGAATATTTTTATTGCAGATAAATGACATCATACGTTGAAACTTATGGTTAAAATACCTGCAGACATTTACAGGATCCAAGGAACAGAGTTCTCCAGGTGTCTTCAATTCAATATTTTTTACATTTAAATTTGCTTCTCGTAGAAATTCAAGTAAATCTTCCCACACATATTCAGCACAGCTGTTACAAACCATGTAGGTGTACCTAAGTTTCTTAACATACATTCAAGTTCACCATGACGACGAAAGCAATATTCATTGGTACCACATTGACATGCCATCAAATTAATTAACTGTGATTCTAAATTTTCATCTCTTTGTTGAACTTTGCCCATGAATTCTTTTGCAGAAACTTATGGAAGATGAACTCCTGTTTTTAATATGTGGTTCACTGCATATGAAAGTGCTGACAAATCACTTTCAAATAGAAGATGAAATATATATGGAATGCACTGTCGAAATCTTGGATCTTCAGAGTACAATCTTGTCGAGCGGTATTCTGAAGCTGGAATCCTTACAGCTCGCTCATCAAATCGTCCACCTTTTCCAGTGGGGAACAGCTGTGGAAAACAAAGAGCTTCTAAACTTTTTCCCATACACTCATGGGAGTTCCCTTTGCTTCCTTCATTTGAAATAAATCAATACTGTTTCCTATCACTTCTTTTGAATGTAGAGAATGTATAGTATAAAGTTCATAAATCTCTTCATTCCTGGACTTGTCCACTTTTTCTATTTGGGCACTTGAAATTTCTGTTTCATCTTCTAAGCATATTACCTGTTTATCAACATTGACATTCTTATAATAAAAATTATTCTGTACCAGATATAATGTAGCCTTTTGAAGTTTATTAACATCTACAAATTCTTTCCATATTTTTCGACTCTTTGTTGGTACTCCATTTGCAAGAAAAACTACTGGCTCATTTTCCTCCCCGTCTACACCAAAAGTTTCAATATTTTTCTTAAAATCTAAAGTTAAGTACACAACTCTTCCTTTCAGACCTTTTTGTAAATCTGTTGGTGGCAACTTACCTGTTTTAGGCTCCATACGAATTATGGCTTGAAATGGGTGTACAGATTGAACAAGAATGGACTCAGATGCATTCAAATCTGCCAGTTCCTGCGGAATAGCTACCAACTCTAAGTTGTTATGTACTGCTCTAGCTGGCATTTTGATCTCTTCTAATTTGGTGTAACAATATTTACAAATAACTTGATCAGCAGCCAACTCAAACCGACCTTCTAAAAACAAATAAGCACTAAATTGCTGCCACGTATTAATATTTTCCTTTTCACTTTTTAAATATAAATCAACATTCCTAGTTTGACTTCTATAATGAGTATTTCGACTACAAATACAAACATAGGGGCTGATTACGATGGCGGTCGTAGGCACCTCCGCGGTGCTGGCGGAAAACGTCCATTTAGTCACTCCTGCGGCAGTCCTCGCGATCGCCATATTACAATGGGCAAAGATAGCCCTTTTTCTGCCCGTCGCGGAGTTTCCAGATCCGCCAGATTTTTCGTTCCACAACTGTGCCGGAGGGAGCCAATAGAGAGAGACCGCCATGCGGAATGACGTTCCGTCCGCCGGACAGATCACAATGCATCAACCAGCCCATCAGGACGCAGTGGAGAAACAAGCTCTTTTGAGATGGTGGAAGCACAACTGCGAGGATAGAAACTCGAGTCCGATATACCTCCACACGTTCCTGGCCGCCATGGATCCTGCTCTACAAGCCCTTCCGCTGCTGTACCTGATCCACTACCAGCAGATAAGATGCCGTCGTGGTCAACACTGCAGGTATGTCAAAAACATATCCCCACATACAACCCCTGTACAACAACAACAACACACAACTGTCACGGTGAAATACGTGTCTTGTCTACAACAAACACCCTGGTGGAGACAGGAATATATCCCATAGTCCAATTACACATGTCTTGCAAGTAACAAATTGTCACCTCAGCATCAGAGTCACCCATCTCCATTGAAATTATTGCAACTAGCCCAGTCGTGCCGGTCACATCACTGCAGCGGTGAAGCCATGGTAAAACCTGCCGACAATGTAGTAGGAGTCCAGCACATTGTCCCAGGTAATCAAGACCATCATCACAACATCCACACCACATGTATCATAAAAGAAGCACCACTCTGCACAACATATCTGCAGCAAGAAGTCATGTGCAGAGACACTGTCTATGGTGCATCTCATTAGGATCATCAGCAATTGTATATTAACATGAGTGAAGGGTGAGGCAAGAGTCCCTTCAAAATGCCAATAGTCATCATTGCAGCCAAATAAGGGTCAGTCCACATACAATGTGGAACAGAGGAGGGCAGAGCAAGCAGGGTGTGCATGTGTATTTCACAGTAGTCCAACAAGGTGTTGGAATGAGTCAGTGAGCCAAGGTAGATGACCTATTATTTGACACACCACTGCCACATAAGCACAGATTGGGAGAGGAGTAGTTGGCCTAACGGCTAGGGCGGTCGACCTCGAATCTGGGGAACTGGATTCGAGTCTTGGCAATGATGCTGAACATCCTGTGATTCTGGGCAAATCACTTAATCTCCCCGTGCCTAACAAAAAATGAATGTGTCCTCATGTAATGCAACTGGTGCTATGTAAAGCGCTCTGATACCCGATTCGGGTCAAGTTTACGCTATATAAACTCTCTCCAAAAAAAAAAAAAAAGATCAGCACACCCCCAAGCAGACATTGTTAGGCTCATCACATACAATGGCGACTATACCACATATTGACATCCCATACCATGCAACACAGAACAAAATTTCAGACTCAAACAGCAAACTCAAAGTAAGCACCACTGTGCATTTGACTCACATGTGTACTGCTGCAATAAATGACACCATGTGAGTATGTCCAGTACATCAACAACACTGACTACACTGCCAACTCACAGAACACCTACACACCATTACTCCACCTCAACAAAGGTAGCACCAACTATAAAGTATTGAATGAATGCCAAAGTGTCAGGAAGAGTCCATCTTGATAGGAGGAAACCCTGACCTGAGACTCAGGACAACCTTCCTCTTCCTCACACCTGCCTTCCACTCACGTGAACTAAAGTGAGCAATTGAAGAAATGAAGAGTCACTGTGCACATTAACAACATTGAAAATGTTCTGTCTGTATGTTAAGTCATTGATACAGCTCACACACTTTAACTCTGCCTCATACACAAACCATAAGTCAGCAGCACTGCATGATAACAAGTAAACTATTATAAAGTGGAGGGCACAGTGCAGGAAAAGTATGGAGAAATGGCTGGTACCATATGTACATGGCATTCAAGAGGTACCACATATGACACTACACGTAGGACATAAAATAATACATAATTGGCACAGAGATTAAAATGGTATGAAAGTAACATCTGTGCAGTATCCCTGTGCAAGTAATGCATTGGACCAGAATCAGAAGAACTGTTATAAGCCATACAGTGACCAGCCCCTCATCCGTATCGGTGCACAGTCAAAATATCGATTTTTAAATATCTACCTACATTAATATCGAGTTTTTAATATCGTAGGGACAGAATATCGACATCAAGATTATAGGTGACCAGAATATCGACCTGAGGTAAGAAATATCGTTTTTGTTAATATCGAAGTGATTAATATCGATAGTAAAAATATCGATGTTAATAATATCGATGTTTATGTTAGTGTTATGTACTTTAGTATGTATTTTATATGTGTGTTCCACATGTTTTGTATTATTTTTTTAAATATATGTATTAATTGTTTAGAAGTTAGTAATTTTATTTAAAGTAAATTTTGCGTTTTAGTACAGTAGCGGGTTGTGGGTTTATAGGGGAATAGGGTGGGAAGTAATTTAACTATAGTAAATTAATTCATACTTTTTAGAAATTATTACTTTTAATTAAATTTTGCATTTTAGTTCTGTAGCGGGTTGTGGGTTTATAGGGGAATAGGGTGGGAAGTAATTTAATTGTAATTAAGTAATTATTAATTTTTATTTATTGTTATTGATATTTTATTTATTTTTAATTAATTATTAATTGGTAATTAATTGTTATTAATTGATTAATTGATAATTATATTAACTGTATACATTTTTATTGGAGCGGGTTGTGGGTTTATAGGGGAATAGGGTGGGAAGTAATTTAATTGCAATTAAGTAATTAATAATTTTTATTTTTGGTATTGATAATTAATTTATTGTTTATTAATTATTAATTGGTAATTAATTTGTATTAATTAATTAATTGATAAATATATTAATTGTCTTAATTTAGTTTAGGAGCGGGTTGTGTGTTTATAGGGGAATAGGATGGGAAGTAATTTATTATAATTAAGTAATTATTTATTAATAATTATTGGTATTGATAATTAATTTATTGTTAATTAATTATTAATTGGTAATTAATTTGTATTAATTATTATGTATTGGTATTGATAATTATTTTATTGTTAATTCATTATTAATTGGTAATAAAATTGTTATTAATTGATTAATTGCTAATTATATTAATTGTGTTACATTTTATGTGAAGTGGGTTTTGTGTTTATTGGGGAATAGGGTGGGAAGATATTTAATTTTATTAAAGTAATTATTAATTTTCATTTTTTGGTATTTATAATTAATTTATTGTTAATTTATTAATGAATCATTATTTAATAAAAACAATTATTTAATTAATAAGTATGTTATTTTTAACCCCTACGCTATCCAACACTTTCCCTACTGTTGCACTCTCTGGAGTGGGAATAGTAATTTTTACCCCTACGCTATCCAACACTTTCCCTACTGTTGCACTCTCTGGAGTTGGAATAGTAATTATTACCCCTACGCTATCCAACACTTTCCCTACTGTTGCACACTCTGGAGTGGAATAGTAATTTTTACCCCTACTCTATCCAACTCTTTCCCTACTGTTGCGCTCTCTGGAGTGGGAATAGTAATTTTTACCCCTACGCTATCCAACACTTTCCCTACTGTTGCACTCTCTGGAGTTGGAATAGTAATTTTTACCCTTACGCTATCCAACACTTTCCCTACTGTTGCACTCTCTGGAGTGGGAATAGTAATTTTTACCCCTACGCTATCCAACACTTTCCCTACTGTTGCACTCACTAGAGTCGGAATAGTAATTTTAATCCTTTCGCTATCCAACACTTTCCCTACTGTTGCACTCTCTGGAGTGGGAATAGTAATTTTTAGCCCTATGCTATCCAACACTTTCCTTACTGTTGCACTCTCTGGAGTGGGAATAGTAATTGTTACCCTTATGCTATCCAACACTTTCCCTACTGTTGCACTCTCTGGAGTGGGAAGAGTAATTTTTACCCCTACGCTATCCAACACTTTCCCTACTGTTGCCCTCACTGGAGTGGGAATAGTAATTTTTACCCTTATGCTTTCCAACACTTTCCCTACTGTTGCACTCACTGGAGTGGGAATAATAATTTTAATCCTTTCGCTATCCAACACTTTCCCTACTGTTGCACTCTCTGGAGTGGGAATAGTAATTTTTAGCCCTACGCTATCCAACACTTTCCGTACTGTTGCACTCCCTGGAGTGGGAATAGCAAATTTTACCCCTACGCTATCCAACACTTTCCCTACTGTTGCACTCTCTGGAGTTGGAATAGTAATTTTTACCTCTACGCTATCCAAAACTTTCCCTACTGTTGCACTCTTTGGAGTGGGAATAGTAATTTTTACCCCTATGCTATCCAACACTTTCCCTACTGTTGCACTCTTTAGAGTGGGAATAGTAATTTTTTCCCTCCGATATCCAATATTTTTCGGTATTGTTTTACTTAATGTTGTGTATAATTTATTTTACAAAAATTAAAAATATTGTAATCTTTTTAATTTGTTAAATATATTTTTTAAATTTTTTAATAATATTATTTTGGTATGTGTATGTCTGTATTTTTAATTTATAAAATATTTTTAACAATTTATAAGTTATTAAAATAATTATTTATGAATATTATTAAGTAAGTATATATATTATATTTTAACTGTATATGTTTAATTTATTTTAACATTATATGTATCAGTTTTTATTTTTAAACATTTTTAAATAATTTTAACTGTTTCTTTTAATTATATGTATTAGTTACTTTATTTTAGATTATTTTTTTAACATTAAAAAAACGATATTTTTTACAACGATATTTTTGACATCGATATATTTTTTTCGATATTTTTGTACTTACCATGATGTAGATAGGATGTCGATATTCTTGACTTCGATATTTTTGTCATGATATTTTTGTACCTCGATATTTTTGAGGTCGATATTTTGTCAGTGATTCATCCGTATCAACTATCTTGACATGTGTATGCCACCAGCACAACACTCATGGCTCACCGTGACATTCCCTGACTGTCAAACTCAACTATGACCTTCACACATACCCTTCATCTACCCATCTTCCACCTTCACTGCTCTACACTGGGACAAGCTCTGATAAAAGTCAAAATAAGGTCCTATGAGTTCCCTGACACCCAATGCTGCACCTTAATGAGTAGCTACAAATGTCTGAGTTCCACTCAGGGATGCCTGATCCAATGCTGAACTCTAACAAATTGCCAAATACATGTATCACAAATCACACCAAAAGAAGTCCAACTAGCATGGACATGTGCAGCAAAATAGTGGATAGGCAATGTGATCCTAGACAACCCTGGAATAGATAATATTTTTCTTCGGGCCAACTGCACAGACAGCATCATCCAAACTAATCCAAAAATACATGAACAAATGTCAAGTATAAACACAAACTGTGTGCAACCAGACAAATCTGCAAACACAGACATAGACACTCCACCGGTTACAAAGTGAGCATGGTGTCAATGTGTAGCAGAAGCATTCACACGCACAATCCTGACAAGTGACTGTTCAAATATAGGAGGTCATAGCACAATAGTCCACACAAAACAAGCACATAAACAAGCGTCCACATTGCAGCATGTCACATGCACGCAATTAATGCACAGTACAAATTCAACACACATCAGAATGCATTCAAATACTCGAACTCCTCACACACAAAGTCATGCCAAAAAATACATTGCACACACATGGGCCTGTCAGTAGAAAGAGCCAACACAGGACAAAGACTGCTTCCCTCAACAACAAATTCATAACATATGCACATCCAAACACATCACATAGCAATCTCAGCTGGACATCAGGGGGACTCACACCTGGCAAGGACAATGCAACATCCACTGACAGCAGTGCATGCATAGTAAGCAGTCTGTGAACACCACTAAAACCATTATCACACATATCTAATTTCAACACCATGAACTTTAACATCACAAATCATCACTTCACACTAAGGATGGGTAGCAGTACCTCTGGAAACAGATACACACTTTAACTATCAACTAATGCTGCACAACTCAGTCTAACACATATGCATGGAACCTGACTAGAGGACTGTGCTGGAAACTTATCTGTACTGTACATGAGCAATCATGACTGCAATCAAGTACAATACAATAGCAAATAACAAATTGTGAAACAGTACTGAAAGGCACTATGGTTCTGGACACAGATCATCCCTCCATAGTATAGTGTCACACCATGGAGTGGTGGGGAGGGCCAAACACTGCCAAGGCATGGAGTGGAACATATTAGACTGAAGTGGTATATGCATCAGTATTGTACAGGTGAGGAGTGTACAGAGCAAAAACACATAGAGGAGTTACTCAGAATGTGTAGGCATCCAAGGTTCTTCATGGGCCTGGTATGACTCTGAATACCACATAGTGGAGTAAATACAATGTAAAGTGACATCAATGTATGTGAAAAGTCACATATAATATTTGTTTGCCTGAGCCAGTCAGCATGGTGAGAACAAAGATAAGCAAGAGCCATGGCTGATCCCAAAATTCACAACACAGACATTGCAGTGACACACTCTGCATACTCACAAATGATGTGGACAACAATTAGGTGTAACCTGGACTGCAAGGTCACACTGACACTCTGCACATTGCAAGGGGAAAAAACTCATACAGTTGCCCACAGTCTACAGCAGGTGTCTGATCATGTAAACAAACAGGCACTCATCAACTGGATCATACATGTGTGTAAGGGTCATGCTCAAGGGCACATACACATCAATACTTTAGCTAATGACAGGACAATCACACTGTATGAGTACTCAAGAGCACACATTCAAATGTACCCATGTGACTATGAATCCAGACCTACACAAGATGACTACACATCTACACTGGTGTGTACACATCAAGATAGATTCCACAGATATGATGGACCCTGTCCACCCCTCAAGTCACCATGCGAATAGAATTTTCTTCTGTTGTGGTACAGCATCCAAATATGACATGTGACCAAATTGGAGACCTGACAATAGAATGATTAGGATAAGAGGAGATCATCACAGACAACCATCATTGCCCCCTCAAGCCTCTGTCTCAAGAAGCACAAACGTTGCTGTAACCTCTTACAACCTCTGCAAAAGAAGATCAAGTAGATGCCAATGTGAATGTGGCATACAGAGCATGTAACAGATGAACATATACACATACATTGCACAACATCATTAGCAAGGCCAGCAACAAAGCTCACAACATATATAACAATTTTTATTACATAAACTCTGTATCAGCATCAAAATTGCAAAACATTAAGGCCAACAGCCAGTCCAAATTTAGAGTCCGCACATGTGTGCATGGAAACTTGCACAAAAAATATGCAATGCAGTCCACTGCCATGGGAATCACCCCAGGATAGGGGCCTCTAATGGGCAGTCCAGGCACCGCTCAGGGAGGAATGGGGTGGGAAGGGGGACTTGGCCTCAGAATTGTGTGGAAGTTGAACTGGGAGGGGGCTGATTGTCGGGGCTACTCAGAGGACTGGACCTGGGAGGGTGTGAAATGGCTGAGGTAGAGGGATCCATGGATGTGGGAGCTTGAGGGCTGGTTAGACCGGGTGGAGTCGTGGCATGGGGAGGCGGAGACATGCTGTGTGGAGGCTCAGTGGCTGATGGTGAACGAGGAGGGCTGGGTCTCAATTGTTTGGGGATCCGATATCCCCCAAGTGTCTTGCCACAAGTGAGAAGTGAGGTGGCCCAACAGCCTCCCTCTTCCCCAAAACTGTAGCAGGTGGTGGTGGTGGATCTTCCCGTGGGAATTTGCCAGACCTGGTGGTAAGCTGGGGTGGGGGTAGCCTTTTCCCCTGCCTCCCCTGTTGTGGAGGTACCCTGCCCACTTTGATCTCTTGTCCACGCTTCACAGGGGTATGGGTGTAAGTCAAAGTTTTTGGCAAAACCGCCTTCTGAAGGTGTTTTGGGGCAGTTGCGGCAGGCACAAGGTTCACGGCAGACAGGGCAAGTGTTTGTGTGGGTTTTGGGTCAGGTGTGGGGATGGGAGTTCTCTTGGAGGGTGAGGAATCTGACGAATGCAATGTGGATGCATGTTTTTTGTCCTTATGTCTCCGAGTGTCCTGTGATGGGCTTTTTGTGGTGCGGTCATGTGTGCTCTTTGTGTGCTGTGGTGATGGTGTATGGTGTCTTGTTCGCTTGGAGTGCTGTTGTTGTGTGCTGCGTGTGGATGACTGGGTGCCTGAGTGCACTGGGGTGTGTGTGCTCTGGTCAGGTGGGGGCACTGGGAGTCTGGTTGCGGAAGGGACAGGAGCTGGACTGGGAGCTTGGGATTGCTGAATGGCTGCCGTCACTGTGGGGGACAAATACTGGACAGTTCATGTGGCAACCCACGTCCGAATGAATGCCCTCCATGAACGCAACAACCTGTGACAACTTGTTGCCATGATCCTGGAGGGCATTCAGGAGCGCAGTCTGACCCACACACAGCTGCCGCAAAATGTCTATGGCCTCCACACTGAGGGCAGCAGGGGAGACGGGGCAGTGGCAGCGGTGCCTGGGGGGAAGGAGACCCTACCCTTCTTAGGGCTGCGGGCATTGATAGCACTTTGGGAGCATCCGGGAGGATGGACACAGGATGTGGTGTGGTGGAAGAAGATGCAGATCTTGAACTTCCTGTGCCCGCCAACACCGAGGAGTCACCACTGGGGTGGGAAGATGTGGAGGTTGGTGTTTCTGGGTGGGAATCCTCCAGGGCACTCCTGTCCCCCTCCGAGGCACTGGTCCCCTCAGTGTCACTGAACTCCTGTGTACCAACTGTGCCAGTAAACAAGCATCCTGGGACTTTGCCACTGGATTCAAGCTAGCCTGGCTGATGAGGGCTGTTAGCCCGAAACCGGTCCCAGGATGCTTGTTTCCGGTCCAGGGAAGACATGGCTTGGCAGTTCGGGCTGGACTGTTCCCATGAGGCACAGGGTCAAGACTTATTTGCATATAGCTGTGTCTGAACTGGGGTGGCGAAGTGA
Organism: Calotriton arnoldi; assembly: GCA_963921515.1. Lineage (NCBI taxonomy): Eukaryota > Metazoa > Chordata > Amphibia > Caudata > Salamandridae > Calotriton > Calotriton arnoldi. The sequence goes on from CAWUFW010008518.1 coordinate 28,365, forward strand.
GCTAAAGAACGATGATGGATTCAACCCAGATCTGTGACTGGGGGTGAGTGTCTGAAAAGTTTCAGCGCTCCGTCCATCATCTCCTTGTGTTTGCTTTGTTCGGCCTAAGTTGGCAGGGTATACCCAGACGTGGGTCCCTTGCTCACTTTGCCACTGGATTCAAGCTAGCCTGGCTGATGAGGGCTGTTAGCCCGAAACCGGTCCCAGGGCCAGGATGCTTGTTTCCGGTCCAGGGAAGACATGGCTTGGCAGTTCGGGCTGGACTGTTCCCATGAGGCACAGGGTCAAGACTGATTTGCATATAGCTGTGTCTGAACTGGGGTGGCGAAGTGAGATAAAGAACGATGATGGATTCAACCCAGATCTGTGACTGGGGGTGAGTGTCTGAAAAGTTTCAGCGCTCCGTCCATCATCTCCTTGTGTTTGCTTTGTTCGCCCTAAGTTGGCATGGTATGCCCAGACGTGGATCCCTTGCTCACTTTGCCACTGGATTCAAGCTAGCTTGGCTGATGAGGGCTGTTAGCCCGAAACCAGTCCCAGGATGCTTGTTTCTGGTCCAGGGAAGACATGGCTTGGCAGTTCGAGCTGGACTGTTCCCATGAGGCACAGGGTCAAGACTGATTTGCATATAGCTGTGTCTGAACTGGGGTGGCGAAGTGAGATAAAGAACGATGATGGATTCAACCCAGATCTGTGACTGGGGGTGAGTGTCTGAAAAGTTTCAGCGCTCCGTCCATCATCTCCTTGTGTTTGCTTTGCTATAATGACCTTAATATGACAAGTCAATGTCATCCTCTTGTGTCTTTCTAGGTTCCTCCACCCCATCAATGACTCATCACAATCAGAGCTTGTGGTGCATTGGAATCAGAGTTGACATTGTACATACTGTGATAAACATGGAACTGATACAAAGGCATAGGTGTGTAAATAGTGTTTATTTTCTATTAGATTGTGTTAAATTTAAAGTGAATGTAAGGTAATTTGTGCATAGTGAGTGTATGAGTTGTCATTGATGGTGAAGGAGACAAATAGAGTAGTCCACACAATAATGGAATTACACAGTCCAACAAACTCCTGCCATCAACATGGCAATGTGGGAATGGATAATCAACAAAGTCAATGTTCAGTGCAACACATGTGCCATCATGGCTGGCTCAGCGACTTGGCTTTGGTTGGTGCTTTGCCACATGATCCTCCTGTGGCGTTTCTCAGACGTCCCCTCTTGCGTTTGACAGGGGGGCCTCTGCAGCAGGCTCAGAGGTGTCTGAGGAGTCATTGTCTTGCAACTCACCCATCTCTGTGGCAGCAGCTGAGGTGGTGGGAGTTTCAGCAGGCTGGCTACTGGAGGGGGGTTAAGCCATCATTTGAGCAGCATGTATGTCCCTCAGAACACCCACAAGCTGGCCCATGAGATCCACAAGTTGTCCCATTCATGTGTCCATGGACCTCTGCAGCAAGCGGAGCTCACGCAGTTCTTCTACAACCTGGCCCATCTGTCCCTGGTTGTGTTGGTATGCACCAAGGACTCTTGCAACGGTGGCCAGGGCTTCTGTCTCAGTGTCCTCATGTGATTGTCTCCCAGTTGCCCTCCCACCTGCCCTGCTGACATGGACCTGTGGCATTGGCTGTCGACGCACCCGCACACTATTCCGGCATCCTCAGCTTGTGTGGTGGTGATGGTAACCACTGAGCCACTGAGCCAGGGACAGTGTTGCAGGCAGCAGTGGTGATGGTAGAGGTGGCTGCAGCACAGGTCATTGTAGCAGGGGGCAGCATAGTGTTTTGTTGGTGTGTTGATAGTTGTGGTGGTGGTAGTGGTGGGGACAATGAGGCCCTGAGATGGAGTACGCCCTGACAGTCCTGAGGGGCCAGGTTGTAGAGAATCCGCATCCGAGAGTTCACGTTCCGGGGGGGTGGGGAGACTGGCTCTGCTGGTTGCTGGTGTTTTCGCCAGCTATTGCTTGTGAATCTCCTGTTGGACAGAGGTTAGAATGTCAGGTAAGCACACTCCACAACCTTGGTGACCCAGTTTTGGATGTTTCAGTTGATACGCAAAACATTTTACATTGCAATCACTTGGTATTGGTAGAAGATTTTCAGAATCATGCAGGATGTAGAGGTACATACATGACTTGTTATTATTGTGACATGTAAATAACAACCATTTGACATGTACAGATAGTGTGTTTACAAGGACATGTCATCTTCTACCAACTTTGTGCACATCCACTTTGTTTTATGCTTGGATATTGTAGACTTTTCTGAGAATCTGTTTCAGCTATGCCAAATCTTAATGATTTCATTAGTTATTATTGGTTTCAAATCATGTGGTATTCTTTTTTTGACAGATTGACCATGCATGTGTTCATATGAGCCTTCATGCTCTCAAACAATGGGAATTACACATTGCATTGTGTGCTTTGCATGATTGGGCCCTGATTTTATTTCTTATGTGACTTTGTTATTCAAAGTGTAATTGCTGTGACATTTACAGGTGCTTTGCTGTGTGCGCACTGGATGTGACATTTCGATCTGTACAGAGTAGGCTAACAGGTGAGGAATGTGGTGGTCATATGTCTCCATGCATTTTGAGAAGGATGACAGGGTGCAGGCGATGACTACATACCTGTTAGGTGGCACAGTGGAGGGAGATGGCTGCCACATGGCTCTTGGGTGGGGAGAGTGTTCCATCCTGCTCAGCTGTGGGACAAGGGTGCCTGCTGGGAGTTGTAGTGCTGGCTACCTATCCACACACACCCCTCCCTGTTGAGAAGGCTACCTACCTGTAAGGTGGAGTAGAGCAATGAAATGGCTGCCACATGGCTCTTGGGTGGGGGGAGTGTTCCATCCTGCTCAGCTGTGGGACAAGGGTGCCTGATGGGAGTTGTAGTGCTGGCTACCTATCCACACACCCTGTCCCTGTTGTGAATGCTACCTACCTGTAAGGTGAAGTAGAGCACTGAAATGGCTGTCACGTGGCTATTGGGTAGTGGGAGTGTTCCATCCTGCTCAGCTGTGGGACAAGGGTGCCTGATGGGAGTTGTAGTGCTGGCTACCTATCCACACACCCCCCTCCCTCTGAAGTGGAGCAGAGGAAGGGAATAGGTTACACATGGCTCTTGGGTGGGGTGAGTGTTCCATCCTGCTCAGCTGTGGGACAAGGGTACCTGGTGGGAGTTGTAGTGCTGGCTGCCTGTACACATACCCCTATGGAAATATTGCTACCTACATTTGAAGTGAATCTTAGGAAGGAAATGATAGATATGTGAGGCATGTGTTGGGAAGAGTGTGTTGTACATAAGTGCATTTTGGTCTAGAAAGTGTGGCTTTCCAGTTGTGCAACACAGTACATGGCAGTGTGATGGGATACATGTGTTGGTACTTACCAGCCTCCACTCCCCCAGCAATTCCTGTGAGACTCTCTGGATGCAGTATGGCAAGCACCTTCTACTCCCATTCAGTGAATGTTAGTGGTGGAATGGGAGGGCCACCACCAGTCCTCTGAGCCGCCTCATGGTTCCTGTTGGCACGGTATTTCACCCCGGTCTTTAGGTCATGCCACCTCTTCTTGATGTCACGCAGTGTGCGCAGGGTGGTCCCTACTGCATTGACTTTGTTGACTATCCTTTCCCACATTTTATTTTTGCTGACTAGTGGTGTCTGTTGGACCATACTTCCAAACAAATGTGGTTCTACTCTAATTATCTTGTCTACCATCACTGACAACTCATTGTCTGTGAATTTGGGCATTTTTTTCTGTGCCATGGTGTGTGATGTGCAAATAAGTGACAAGTGCAGGTGGGAAGGTGGTGGTGGAGATGTGTGAGGTGTGTGTTCATAGTGTTTGTTAGAAATGGGGGTCTCTAGTTGGCAGAGGTAGGTACCTTTGACCAAGTAGGGACCCTTGCTTCTAGTCAGGGTAAGGGGGCTACACTCCTAAATAACCCCTGCTCACCGCCTTGGTAGCTTGGCACGAGCAGGCAGGCTTATCTCAGAGGCAGTGTGTAAAGAATTTGTGAACACATACAGTAATACAGTGAAAACACTACAAATGGACACCACACCAGTTTAGAAAAATAAGTAATCTTTACTAGAATTAACACAAGACCAAACGACAAAAAACCACAATACTGTAATCAAAAATAAGACTTTAAAATGGTAGAAATAGCTTAGTTCAAAGTAGATGGTAAATGCAACACTTTACTCTCAAAGTACCTGGGATGCGTCACGCAATGCAAACAAAAGGGTCGCAGGGAAGTTGATGCACCGTTCCTTACACTCAGGGGAGTGGATGCATTGGTTCCTTACTGCAGCGCAGGGGAGGTGATGCTGTCGTGTAGTTCCTATAGTACCCCTGCAGGACCTGCACGTTTGGATAACATAAACTGTGGGTTTGGTGATAGACTGGCTCTGTGCACCCCCACCGCGCATGTTAGCCGGATTTGCATTAGCTAGCTCACAGTGCCACTAGAATCTCCTCTTATCGGGGAGAGATTAGTTCCTGGCAACCTTAGATCATGACAACCCTGATCCCTCAGAATCGTGGAAACAATGTACTACTTTTCGCTCAGTCACTCATGCTTACTTGTTCGGTGTGTTACACAGAATAAACAGTCTGGGTGTTTCAATAAGTATTTATTGAACAGTTGTTATTCTGGTGTAGAATATATGTGGTGCAACAATCAGCAAACAATAGCAGAGATATATTATCAGCAGTACGATCAAAGTGAAAGGATAGTACAGTTCTACCATATTGCAATAATCATAGTTACATACATGAATATATAAAATGCATTATAAAAGTGCACGTACTCCTATGATGCCTAACTAGATGTACCTAAGTGTACCTAGCATGTGTGTAGGTCTAAAAGCCTAGGAGCCAAGAATCCTTCTAGGATTTAGTCAAACCCCATTACCTGAATAGAGAGAGTGTGGGACCCCGTCCTGGTCTCGAGTTGTACACCCCGCAAGGGCTGTGTTAGACCGCTGTCAGCTGGAGCGACTTTATGCAGGAGCCTCAGCTTCTCTGGTCAGTGTGTCAGCATGGAAGTCTCGGTTCCCTCTATCTTACCATGGCAAGATGTGGTGTATTTATACCCTAAAGTATCTCGTCTCGTCTTTGTTAGACATGTGGAAGACGTCAGGGGTGAACTTTGTACATACATATTATGCAGGAGATGTAGCTGGTGAATGCTCATGCATAATTTATGAGTACATTGTAGGCCTGTGTTCGGGAAAAACCCTGCAGTGTTCTAACCACAGACTAGATAACGTTCAACCCTCAGAGCTCGTTGTGTACTGTAGGGAACTAATGTAGGTGAAAGATCATACCTATATTAGGGCATAGGAGATCATGACTATAATAGGGCATAGACGATTATGACCAAAATAGGGCATATACGATTATGACCATAATAGGGCATATGCGAATATGACCATATACGGCATATATGAACGCGTCTATATTAGGGCCTCTATACGAAACATAACAACCACTCCACTTTCGAATTGGATGACAATGACCATACTTAAAATCTGGACAATTTAAAAAATTTCTTAAAAACTGCTAAAAACATGGTTTTAAAAAGACAATTTAAAAAAGGTTAAAAATGTTACGAATCAGCTATTCTTTTGTTGCCACTTGAAAAAGTCAATTCTGTATCACTCATAAAAGTCGCATTACTTCAAGCAGAAGAAGGCCATTCTTTCTCAAGTGAAAGTGTCAATTTAGGAAATGTTCCAAATTTAGTTTGTTTATTTATGAAACGAAGTGGAGAAGCCGAATTCTTTCCCAGGACGCGATGAGCCAATTCCAGATTAAGTGTCCTGGCTGGGAGATACAGCATTATTGGAGTTACTACTGCAGACGACAAATCCAACGCCTCACAGAGAACGTCAATCGCACATAGATGGAATTCAGCACTGCCATCAGTCGGTGCTGCGGCAGCTTGTGCGGCAGTTGTTACCTGAGTGCCTGTGGAGGAGCCACCTAACCCAGCAGGAGCAAATGGCACCTGTGGATTCTCAAGGAATGCGTTCATCAGAATTGGAAGATGCTGGGGACAACGCAGAGCATGGGCCTTTAGGGGATCCAGCATAGCATCCATGTCCGGAGGCGTATCTGATGGAAACGTTAGACAGAGATCCAACATGCATTCTTCTCCGCAAAACAGGCATCGAAGAACAGGTAAGATGCAGCCCACCCAGACTGGTCTAAACGATAGAAACCAAGAGGCTTTCAGTTCTCTTAGGCAAGGTATACCCAGAAGCTACACCATGCGTTCACTGTACTTCCGTTCCATGAGTACGTTTGCCATTTCCTCGGAAATTGGGCCGTCCATTGCGTAGCAGTAAGATTACAATCAGGACTCCTGCAATTAGGAACAGGATAAGCGGGAGACCTCCAAACACGCTTCCCAATACGGAGTGTATAAAATTTGGGATTACTCCGAGGACTGACTGAAAGGTGCTTAATAGTCCTGACCCTATGGTCTTAAATAGGTGTACAATACCACTCGTATCAGACATGTTAAAGATACGACTCACCATTTCTGAGAAATGAAAGGGGCAGTTCGTACGTATAAGTGCCTGTATCTCAGTCGAGGTCCTTGCAACTTGAAGTTCAAAGGTTTCTCGAGCGGAGGATAAGGGCACTGGTTGCTGTAAAAGCATGGCTTTCAGTCTGCTCAAAGTATCAAATTGTATCAAGAAAACATTCAATGAAGGCCATAACGGCGCCTCCCTCAATGTGTTCAGTGGCGGAAACAATACTTGCATACAGCAAGTAACCTTGGAGTTAACAGTGACCAGATAGGCGACGCCCGGAAGCATCCCACAGCAACCTTGATTGTTTAGCATCAAGTAACTCCCATTCGAGAGCAGCTGGAAAACCGGCGTGATCATGGCCGCTGTGGTCCCTGACATGTGACAAGATAGATTCACTACCGAACCACTACATGTTCCGTGCAGAAAAATATCCTGACACATGAGAGAACCGCTTAAAGCATTCTTGCAGTTTGTACCACTCAGAAACACTTCTCGATCCCCGCTCCGGCATCGATATCTATATGGTAACTCCCAAGATTCCTTAATGTAACCCTTACCATTTTTTCATATTTGCCTGCCTGCCTTTGCTCAAGGCAATATTGAAACTGAAATGTAGTGACCAGCAGAGTGATTTGGCCATGAATTAGCCATTCAGTTGATGGTGATTCGGCTACAGTGAATGGTAACCTTTCCAGTTTCTCAATACGCAGCATTGTATATTTGGCTCCCCTTTGTGCCATTTCTTTCTGTTTATCAGTTAGTTTGTATTCTGAAAACTGAGACGTGGTGTTTATATAAAACGCCAGGGCACGTAGCCTGCACTCAAAGATTGCAGCGTCCAGCTTAACATCACAATAGAACGTAACTGTGATTGCCCATGTTGTAACAAGGCCATATCTTGTTCTAATATGTCAATTGCCAAAGATACAATGTTGCCTAAGGAGTAAATCCTGGAGGTCAAAGTTGTTAACCCATTATCCACTATAGCTAATGCCTTCTCTAAGTTAATACGGTCTTTTTCCCGTATTCTTTCTGCGTCCTCCTGTTTGGATATTTTCCAGTTATCATTATAATAGGCATAAATGCCAGCATATATGAAACATTTCTGACGTGTTTTCCTTGGGCCTTGCAAAAAATCCCTAAGGTCTACATCAGGTGTGAGTAAGGTCAAGTGATGTTTTACTTCTGTGAGTGTTGAGGTTTCTAGCCAATTAAGGCACAACTTCCCAACACTATAGGATGTCACTACCCCTGTGTGCTGTCTTTGTACATAGCATGTATCTGGTCTACTGATACTAAACCCCTCGGCTATACCTAGGAATGTCTGTTGACATGTGCTTGTGTCAATGGGCCAAATAAGCCATTGTGTCCAATTGGGATCTGACCTGTTGTACTGGAGAATGTCATCTAATCCTACCCCATGTGTAGTTGAATTCTGCCCCCCACCCATCTGTGATGGTGCTGGAAACCCCGGTGTGTTCATTTCCTTGTTCTTGGCTAGTCCAAGACAGGATGTCTGTTGCACAGTTTCATTTAGAAATATCATCTGCTGTGGAATGAGGCATGCTCTAAAAAGGACTTCTGTTCCCTGGACCTGCCAGTCCCTATAACCCCAGATTGATTTTAAATCTATAGTGTCCTTCCATAGGTCGAAACCCTGTGTAGACAACTGGGCCATAAAGGAAGCAGAGTAAATCTGTTTGGTGTCAGTCAACATAATTTTCTGTTCTGATGTTGTTGCCACTTTGTAATAAAATGACTTCGGGTCAGATGTATTAAACCCTGAAAAGTATGTGAATTTCTGTGCAAAAGTTTGCGAACTACCTTTTGGAGGAGTTGGGCAGTGTTGCCACTGGTGGTATTCAAATACATTTCTAGGTGTTATAGATTTGTGCAAGAAATGATGACCATAATGTTGGTAACAGTGCAATGTATCATAGTCTGAAGTACCTTATAACATTTCATTGTTCGGAAATGCTGCAGTTTTTTCTAAATCAGACATTATGTTATTCACAGTTTCAGTGTCCCAATCATCAGAAAATGTACTGGAGGTAATGATATCACTTAAAGAAATTTTAAATACATGTTTAAGATTTAAAAGTTCAGTCGGACCGAATATATTGAAATCAATCTTGTCCCATACTATACCATCCGGTATAGGAACTGCTGTGATGTTCACTGAAGACAAGTCTCTTGGTTCACGATGTGAAGACTAGTGTGGTTTTAAAATCAAATTGACTCTTTGGGCTGTAGAGCTCTGCTGGAGATATCGTCCATTAATAAGCATACTAAAAGTTATAATTAAACCTAGCCAGAAAAGAAAAAAGAAAATCCCAGTGATATACCATAGTTCTATCCAAGGTGACACCAGGTAAGTCTTTCTAAAAAAGTGCAAAAAGTCAATGAGTTTCTGTTTGTGTGATTTTTGGCTGGCGTTGTTTCCGGCTCGCTTGGATCCAGTGAAAACGTATCAAAGTTCATGAAATAGCCAGAAGCAGTTCGATCAATTGTTGGAATTGCATCGGGATTTGTTGAAATTGGATTTTGCTCTTGACGAGGAATGTTGATGTAGACGTCTGTAGTCGGTCTTATTGCAACTTGGTTGTTAAGTTGATTTTCTTCTTGATGTTGAACTTCTTGTTGAAGTGGAACAAGTTCCATAGCATTGTTGCATAATTGTGCCACCTTTTGCGTCGTTAAACCCGTTTTGTTCCCAATGATGTAAGAATTCATTGTACTACTGTACACAGTAAAAGGAATCACACACAATTAGTGTGGGGAATTCGTGTTCCGTATTTACCAGTGCCAGTATTAGTGCTTTTAATTCTGCCAACAGAGCCGTGCAGTCTCCTAGAGATTACGTTTTAGTGCAACTTGGATAGAACTTTCCATCGTGCATGCGACCTTTAACGATTGCACACGATGCGCTGTAAGCTTGCTTACTCCCTATGGCCAGTTGAGCAGATCCGTCAGTGTAAATAATATATTCATACTGATCTAGAGGCAAAATCTCATTTGGTAGAGGATATTCTTGTTCGTATTGCAGAAATGCTTGTGTTTTTAAATTTGGATCAAATCTGTATTCAACATCCGTTGCAGTAAGAGAATTAGCCCATTGTATCCATCTGGGATGTAAGGCTTTCGCATTTGGAATGCTAGCCTTTGTAACAGCCTCTAAGGGTGGTACTGGGGTCCACGACTATTATGCGTTTTCCCTGAGCCAGAGCTCTTTCTCTTGCTACAGCGGTCTGCACTGCTGTCAGGATTTTTTCTGTTGAAGTAAAACGCATCTCTGCGTTTGTGTACAGGTGTGATTTGTATGCGATTGGTACTGTTTCTCCTTCATTGAAGGTCAAATAAGTGTACCCGCATTGACCCGCTATTACTCGGATCACTAAGTTGCGTACGTTTACGCGTGTCAGTAAGTGTTTTGAAGCTATCAAGTCTTCTTGTAGTGAACGTAGGATGTTTGTATGTTCCTGTGTCCATTGTCTGACTGAAAAATCAGGTTTTATTAAGTCATAGAAAGGTTTTACTCTTTCTGCGTAATCCAAAATGTCTGTTCGAGCCAAAATTTAGGAATCCCAGAATTGATTGTAAATTCTTTAATGATTTTGAAGGTTGGAGCAGTGCACACTTTTCTAAAAAGTTAGCTGCTAGGCTTTTTCCTTCACTTGACAGCTCATAACCTAAGAACAGGACATTGAGATGGGCAATTTTTGATTTCTTGAAATTAAATTTATAGCCCTCAGAGGTGAATCCCATAATAATGGTGCTCACCCTGGTCAAGTGCCTCGGTAAGTCATCGTCCGTCAGATAAATATCATCCACATAGGACAATGCTTCTTCATCCAAATTTTGGAGTAACTCTGTTACCCTTGCTGAAAACAACCCTGGGCTATTCTTATACCCTTGGGCGAGTCGACAAAATTGCCGTTGGGACCCTAGCGCTGAGAATGCAGCCAAATACCTGCTTTCAGGCGCTATATTTTGGCAGAAAAATCCATTTGAGATATCAAGTGTTGTTTTGTATTTTTCCGCACAATGTTATTCATTAATGCGGCACTGTGTGCATTTTGAACTGCAAATGTCTTTGTGCAAATTTTTAAATGTCTGTAATCCAAAACTAAACGATATGTGTTGTCAGGTTTCATTACGGGAAACAAAGGATTGTTCATAGGTGAAGTGCAATTTTCTATAACCCCCTGGTATTCTAGTTGGTCTAGAATCTCCCTGACTTGTCTTTTAGCTTCCTGCTTTATAGGGTATTGCCTTTGAGCATTTGGGGAAACCTTTAACGGGATCAAGTGGTGGGTTGAATAATCATCCCAACCAACATGATTTTTGTACAATGCTGGAGCTAGGGCAACCGCCCACTCCTCCGCATATGCATGTTTTAAATGTATGGGAACAAGGTCAGAAAATACTGGAAACATTACCGTTTCTCCCCTAGGGCACTCCATGACGAATGCTGGCGGCCAGTCTTGCTCTGCTAATAGGATGTCATATCCAGATGACAGATTTTTCCAAAATAGACCTTTAATTTTTCAGGGCTTGTCCCCTCCATCCGGAGTGTTATCTCATGTAACTTATGTGGGACACTTACCCAAGTATCAGGTGTTTCCACCGTGATATACTCACTCAACTCCGCTGTCACCAGAAATTCCTTCAGGTTCTGGCGAGCTATAGTTACTTCTGCCGCGCTGTCTAGCATCGTCAGAGCCCATTCCCCGTTCAGAAGCTGTGTCCTCAGAATTCTGGGCATGTCTGATTTTAAGACCTGCTACCTTCTTCTTTTTGAACTGAGGTTTTGATTTTTGTTTATCTTATTTTTAGGTGCGTAGTCCGCAGCGCGTTGCGTGTCTCTGGACTTTGTACGCTCCTCTTGTCTGTGTTCTGACCGTCCTTCCCTCTCTGAGTTTTTTGATGAACCCTGAAAGGAATGAGATTGTTTTTTATTTTCCCACTTCTTTTTAGAAGAAGTAGGTGTCTGCTTTGTAGTGTCCTTTTCAGAACTGCCCACCAGTTGTGGTTTTAATGCTTTCCCACCTAAATTGTCCCTGCCTAATTCTGCATATGCAGTTTCAATAATTTTGGGTAGTTCGTGTGGTTGATCTACTGGGCTGAACTCCCTTGGGCGTTGGCAGATTGCCACTGAAGCTGCTTCCCCCTTAATGTTAGCTAGTATTATGGCTGATACCTGTTCGTAGTTATCTAGTAACTTCATCCCTAAGTTAAGGGCAGGCTCTGCTCCGTATTCATTTTTTATCTGTCTCAATACATCAGGTACTTCTGCTAAGGACGGGATACCATGCGTTCTGATATATATGGCAGCAAAGACTGTACCCCAAGAGGTGCAGTTCTCTACTTGTGGTGTGATCCCCATGGGCAAGCAGATTGTTAGTATTCCGTGTTCATCACAGGTGGTAGTATTAGGGAATACCGCCTCAAGCTGAGTTATTTTCTGAGCTATCCAGAATGGTATTTGTTCGCGTTTTGCGGGCATTTTGCCCATTACCGCGTGTAATGTTTGAGGAGTCATTTTATTTCCTGTACCCTGAGCTGGAGTACTATTTGCTGCACCTGGTGCAGGTTGGATTGTTAAAGTCCTCATGACAAATTGTGTCAGGTTTCTGTAGATTTTAACTAAATCTCTGTGTTCTACAAGTAAGTCTGGCTGTGGCATTGTGCCAATGTCAGGATGCGGTGTGTAAGCCGCTAGTATCGGCCATGTGGCCCCGTCTCCGAGCGGGCCTAACCTTACTCTTTGTCATATGTGGGGTATGGCGCCATTAAACCAGTAATGATGTTCCTGGTAAGTGAGTGGAATCTCTATGTCCTCAAACGGAAAATATTCCTGTGGTGCATCTCCTTCTATATAGTAGTGAAATGTATTTGTTACTGCATTTGCTGCTGGGAGTGTAACCCATGAATAGAATACCTCTGTTTTGTTTGATTTGTGTGCCTCAATCACGAAAACTACAATGCCACCCTTGGCTTGTACACCATTTTCTAATAGTATTATGGTGACTATCCTTCTGAATTTTGGTGCAATCTGTATTGCATCCGCAGGATCTTCCCCCTCTTCTGAAAAATTCAGCTCAACTCTCTCTGCCCTTACCTCAGTATCGGACATGTTTAGAGGAAGAAGTGTTCCAAGGGAACCAAGATAAGGTGTTATGCACAATTTTTAGGAACCCTAAGTCCTTTCAAGCTTGAATAACCAACAGCCAATAAATAGTATTTTTGTACTACTCAGCTGTGGCGGATTTTGTGCCCACCCACTCCAGACATCTCTGGGGTTTTGTGAGTAGGTTCTGTGAGAATAGCACAACTGAACTACTCAGATTCTACTGTTAAATAAGTACCCAACCAACGTTGGGCACCATGTCGTTGTGTTCCTATAGAACCCCTGCAGGACCTGCGCGTTTGGATAACATAAACTGTGGGTTTGGTGATAGACTGGCTCTGTGCACCCCCACCGCGTATGTAAGCCGGATTTGCATTAGCTAGCTCACAGTGCCACTAGAATCTCCTCTTATCGGGGAGAGAATAGTTCCTGGCAACCTTAGATCATGACAACCCTGATCCATCAGAATCGTGGAAACAATGTACTTCTTTTTGCTCAGTCACTCATGCTTACTTGTTCGGTTTGTCTCAGAGAGTTACACAGAATAAACAGTCTGGCCGTTTCAATAAGTATTTATTGAACAGTTGTTATTCTGGTGTAGAATATATGTGCTGCAACAACCAGCAGACAATAGCAGAGATATATTATCAGCAGTACGATCAAAGTGAAAGTATAGTACAGTTCTACCATATTGCAATAATCATGGTTACATACATGAATATATCAAATGCATTATAAAAGTGCACGTACTCCTACGATGCCTAACTAGATGTACCTAAGTGTACCTAGCATGTGTGTAGGTCTAAAAGCCTAGGAGCCAAGAATCCTTCTAGGATTTAGTCAAACCCCATTACCTGAATAGAGAGAGTGTGGGACCCCGTCCTGGTCTCGAGTTGGACACCCCGCAAGGGCTGTGTTAGACCGCTGTCAACTGGAGCGACTGCATGCAGGAGCCTCAGCATCTCTGGTCAGTGTGTCAGCATGGAAGTCTTGGTTCCCTCTATCTTACCGTGGCAAGATGTGGTGTATTTATACCTTAAAGTATCTTGTCCCTCAGTATGGTCTGTATTGGTCTTTGTTAGACATGAGGAAGACGTCAGGGGTGAACTTTGTACATACATATTATGCAGGAGATGTAGCTGGTGAATGCTCATGCATAATTTATGAGTACATTGTAGGCCTGTGTTCGGGAAAAACCCTGCAGTGTTCTAACTACAGACTAGATAACGTTCAACCCTCAGAGCTCGTTGTGTACTGTAGGGAACTAATGTAGGTGAAAGATCATGCCTATATTAGGGCATAGGAGATCATGACTATAATAGGGCATAGACGATTATGACCAAAATAGGGCATATACAATTATGACCATAATAGGGCATATGCGAATATGACCATATATGGCATATATGAACGCGTCTATATTAGGGCCTCTATACGAAACATAACAATGCGTCGCTTCCTTACTGTGTGGGGAGTTGATGCGTTGTTTCTTACTGCGGCCCGGTGACGATGCGACAAGATGGTGCCTCGATGCGATGTGACGATCCGGTGCGATGCAACAAGATGGCGTCTTTGATGCGATGCGACAACATAGATGCGATGCGTGCACGCCCGACGGCCGTGCGGCGAAATCGATGAACTTTGGAGCTGTGACAGGCCCCGCGACACGCTTCTCCGGTGATGCGACGGCAACCTCTTCGGCGGTGGCACGCTTCTCCGGTGATGCAACACTCTTCGTCGGTGATGCTTCTTCGGCGATGCGACGGCAACAGCTGCAACACGCTTCTTCTTCGTTGCGTCGCGCTCCCAGCTTCCAGCGACACGCAGACACAAGAGGTACCCAGAACAACAGCAGGCACCTCTCTGCAGGTAGAATTCCCAGCAAGGAAATTCAGGGGGAGCTGGTTGTGAAGTCTTGGTGTCCCTGTGACTTCAGACAGGAGGCAAGCTCAGCTTCAAGCCCTTGGAGATCTTCCTCAAGATGATAAAAGTACACAAAGTTCCTTTTTCCCTTTTCTTGGAAATGAGTAACCACTGCAGGTCAACCCCAGACAGCAACCAGCACTGGGGCAGTCTCCTCCTTCAGCTTCCTTGGTTTCTCTCCTTGACAAAGGTCCGTCTTGATTCCCAGAAGTGATCTAAAGTTCTGGGGTCTGGGCCCCAATACTTATACTAGTAAATCCTTTGTTCTCTGAAGGCAGAGAGTGTCTGTGCCCAGCCAAAACCAGTTCTGTCCTCCCTTGTGCAGCTTCCTGGCAGGAGGTGGAGACAGCATTGTTGAAATCAGACATGGCCCAGGTAGCTGAAAGGAAATCTCTTCCCCCTACTCTCTATTCTATGAGGGCTCAGGTCAGTGAAAGGAAATCTCCGCCCCCTACTCTCTATTTTATGAGGGCTCAGGTTGGTGAAAGGAAATCTCCTCCCCTACTCTCTATTCAATGCAGGTCCTATTCAGCCCAGCCCTGACCCATCAGACTGCTGGAGCCAAGGCCCTCTCCAGCCCCCAGTCACTCACAAACCAGACATGGAATACACAAACCTAGCAGAGGCAGGCTGGATGGTTAGGCAAGAAAATATCTACTTTCTAAAAGTGGTATTTTCAAACACAGAATGTAAAAATCACCCACACTAAAAGATGTATTTTAACATTCTGAGTTCAGGCAAACTAAACTTTATTTTCCTATCTTGTTCCTAGGGTCAGTTAGGATTATAAGATGTTATATTCAAACTGCCCATTCTGTCCTATGGGAACAGATAGCCTTACAATAGAGAAAAAACGAAATTGGCTGTAATTCACTATCAGGACATGCCACACACATCAGGGCATGCCCTACCTTTCACATACAATGCACCCTGCCCATAGGGGTACCTTGGGCCTACCTTAGGGGTGACTAACATGTATAAAAGGGAAGGTTTAGGGACTGGCAAGTGGGTGCACTTGCCAAGTCGACATGGCAGTCCCAGACTACACACAGGCTCTGCAATGGCAGGCCTGAGCCATACTTTACATGCTGCTTCTGTGGGTGGCACAACCAGTGCTGCAAGCCCACCAGCAGCAATTGATTTACACACATATGGTGCACTATACTAGGGTCTGACAAGTAAATCAAATAAGCCAATCATGGAGTCACTAATCTATTACACAATTTACAATAGGGAGCACTTGCACTTTGGTACTGAATAGCAGTGGCAAAGTGCCCAAAGCATCTGGACCAGCAAAAACATAGTAAAAACACAGGAGGTAACAGCTAAAAATGGGAGGGAGACCCACGCCAATGGTGCCAGGTCTAACAGTGTTGGTGTGAGTGGTTGTGATGGTGTGATGTGTGATGATTTGTCTCTCCTTTCAGCTGTGGTGTTTGGCCCTTCAGTGCTGGGTTTGTGCAAAGGATGCTGGTCAGGGAAGGGGTTGGTTTTATACTCAGCTATGTGGGTGTGTCAAAATGAGGTATTCCTGCCAGGTGTGTTCTCCATGTTAACCTGGGATTTGTTTGGTTTTCAATACCATGGGGGTGTATCAGTGGGGTGTGTCAAATGTGTTTGAGGGCAGCTGAAAGAACAGGCACACTTGGAGGCCTTGTTGTGTGGTTGCATTCGACCACCATTCTTCTTTCCGCACTACTGCAGCGGTCGAAACTCAAAGATCGTTCCGCCTACTCTGCCATTCATCTTTTCACGCGACTGCATAGGTCGGAAAACAATGATCATTCCCCCTGCTCCACCATCTTATTATAATTTCACTTGCAGTCATTCTGCGTGAGGATCGGCCTTTTTGGTGCTTTCCGCAGCATTTCCGTCCACCGCGGTCGGATTTTCTGGTTTTCCGGACGTGGCGGACGCATTTTTGTGGAATCCGACCGCCGCGGTCAGATTTTGCATTCATTGCATCGTAATGTGACCGACGTTTTTGTCGCAGAACATGCAGGCGTTTTTTTTCTGCAAGCACGGCGGTCGGAGGGCTTTACCGTCCACCATCGTAATGACCCCCATAGTTTGGTTTTTCACATGAAACTGTCTTAAACTTTGTAATTACTTCTGCAAACTCATCAATACTAATGTCTTTCCTGTGTTCTTCAACACCTACACTTATCAAGCTCTCAATTTCCCCACACTCCTCTTGTGAACCAAAAAACCGAAACTGTATATCATTACAAACCTTTTGTACATCTGATACTGAACCGTGCAAAAGAGCTGTGTTAATTTCACTTAAACATAATGCAGGAGTTTTTACATAGTAGAGTCTCCTTACTAACTTCCGCATTTCTGAGTGGTTTACGGCTTACATTCTAAAGTGATGAAAAGTACTTTTACACACTTTTCTTGAAAGACAAGCCAGAGAATGACCCTGCAACTTAGTATATTTTCTTATTTTACATGGATATAGTCCTTGTGACATCTTAATCTTCTGTTTAACACTTTTTTTGCATATTCTCGTAAAAACATTTGCAAGATGTCAAGATTCCTGTTGAATATTGCAAATACCGCTACAATCCCACTTATATACAGGAACTTGCATACGCCTCCCTTGAACGTCTTCAGCTATTACTTCTTCCACACTCCTAACAACCATTTTTTCTTTTGGAACAGGACAACCATCTTTCATCTCATAGCATTGACCACTAGTATCAACTGCATGTACTAATGTGTTATGTTGAAAGTAGCTTTCTTCATTAAAGAAAGGCTCAGTACTAGAAGTGTGCTTCCATTCACCAGTAAAAGTTTTACAAAAGTTAGCTCTATTAACAACTCTTTTTCTTTTGCTTTTCTCTTTCATGAACACAATTGTTTTATCCAATGTTCTCATTCTCTTCAATATTAATATAAATAGTTTCAATTCAAAAGCAGTATCTACTACACTTTCAATGTGCTGCTTCTTCTTATATGCTGCTGATCTTCTTTTATACTTTTTACGTTTTAATAAATTTTGAATTACTCTACTTCGAAACATTCATATACTTAGCTCCCTGAATTGTTTTTGTCTTCTTATAACATGTGTTGTTTTTCCAAAAACAAATGTTTTTTACGATTAAAAATCTTCTTTAACTGGTTTTGTACAAGTGGAACCTTACTATAACGTTCCTATAATCTATGTTTTTTTCTTCAGTGAATGAATATATATATATTCACTGAAAAAAACCATAGGTTTCAGGCACTTTATAGTTAGAAATTAGCATTTAAAAAACCTTAGAAATTCACTGAAAAAACCATAGGTTTTAGGGAAAGTTATAGTTAGTTGGACATTTCACTTGTACAAAACCAGAGAAATTCCCCGTTATAGTTAGTTCAGCTAACTATAACTCGCGCCCTCGCAATGCACTGCTGATGACGTCACATATGACATCACTCATGACATGGTCAGTGACATCACTGATGACATCACTGATGACATCTCAAATGACATCACTGATGACATCACTGATGACATCATCTAGTGACTGTGTGTTTCTGTAAAGTTTAAATATGTTTAATATATATAGGGAAAGGTGTATTGAAGAATGAGTGGGTGTATAAGTGTCTGAATGGATGATTTAGTAGGTGTGTGACTGACTCTATAAGTGAGTGATTAAATGTATCTTACTGAATGCACAGGTTAGTGACTAAACTGTGTGAATGTCTGTATCCGTCTGTCTGTTGGTGTGTAAGCGGCTGCATGGGTTTGTGAATAGCTACATGAGTGTCTATATGGGTTATTGATTGGTTGTCTGAGTATCTGTATGGATGCCTGAGTGTTTGTATGGGTGGGGTGTGTGTGACTCTGTGCATAGATGTGTGAGTGGGTGATTCACTGGGTGCATGGTTTCAAGAGTGCATCTGTGATGGACTGTATGGGTGTGTGAGTGTGTGTATGGGTGTGTTAGTGAGTGAATGTATATCTCAGTGGTACATGTGTGAGTAACTACATATGTGAAAGGCAGTATATATGTGTGTTGGAATATATAAATAGCTATAAGTGAGAGTGTGTGATTATGAGAGTGACTGTATGGATGAGTGTGTGCTTGTATCAGTGATTGTATAAGAGCGTAAGAATGTCCTAGTATTTGTATGAGTAAGTGAGCTGGTGTGTGTATAACTGTATAGGTGAGTAAATGGAGTGTGATTAATTATTTGCATGACTGACTAGGTGTGTGAGTACCTCTATGGATGAGTGGTGGTGTGTGAGTGTCTATATAGGCGTATGAGTGCATATGATAGTCTTGTACTGAGTGATTGTAAGTATGAGTGACTGTACGGGTGAGTGAGTGGATATGTGTTTAGACCTAAGAATCAGTGAGTGGGTATGTAGTTATTGCTGCTGGAGTGTCTATGGTTTTGAGAATGGCAGTCTGTTATTTAGAGTTGGTGTATCAAAGGTTACATTAGGGTGTGAGAAGATGCATCAAATTATCACATGGATGATGTCATCAGTGATGTCATCAGTGATGTCATTTGAGATGTCATCAATGATGTCATCAGTGATGTCACTGACCATGTCTTGAGTGATGTCATATGTGACGTCATCAGCAGTGCATTGCGGGGGCGTGAGTTATAGTTAGCTGAACTAACTATAACTGGGGAATTTCTCTGGTTTTGTACGAGTGAAATGTCCAACTAACTATAACTTTCCCTAAAACCTATGGTTTTTTCAGTGAATTTCTAAGGTTTTTTAAATGCTAATTTCTAACTATAACGTGCCTGAAACCTATGGTTTTTTCAGTGAATTTCAAAGGTTTTTTAAATGCTAATTTCTAACTTTAACATACCTGAAACCTATGGTTTTTTAAGTGAATTTCAAAGGTTTTTTAAATGCTAGTTTCTAACTATGCCTACAGAGGTAGGACATGTGAAGAAAGAAGAAGAAAAGCGCAGAAAGAAGGAAGACAAATGCAGAAAGAGGCAACAGAAGTCCAGAAAGACGAAGAAAAGTGCAAGAAGAAGGAAGAGATGTGCAGAAAGAACCAACAGAGGAGTAGAAAGTACTCCTGTGTCCCAAACTTTTTGCTGATGGGTACTGGTGGTAACTGACTCTGTCTCTGGTGGTAAAAGACACTTAGAATACAGTGAAAACACCTACATACACTAGGGAACACTATGCGTTGGGGTACCCCTGTGATTAGCATGACCTCCTCTGAATTTGCCATGAGTTAGTGCCTGGGTCATTGGATGAGTACATGGGTACTGACTGGATGATTAGAGTACTGCAAGGAGAGTGGATGGTGAATTTATAAGTGCTTGTGTTTTGGCGGAGTGATTGGATAAGTACATGGTGCTCGCTGGTTGATTGGAGGAGTGCATGGGTAGTGACAGGGCGATGGCTGGACTGCATCAGTAGTGCTCAGGCTAAGTTGGAGGATTAATTCCCCTTGAATCCTGAGGGTCCCTATTTGATAAAAGCCCTGGCGGTGGCGGTCCCCGGGGCTTGGGGGGGCTTTGGAGGCCCCCCGAAACATTAAAAAAACAAGCCCCAAGAGGTGGCAGTCCCTGGGGCTGCGGGGGCCCCCGTGGGCCCTGCATATATTTGTTGGCAATGCCCCCGGGACCTGGCCCACCCGGGGGTCTCAATTAAATGAAGCGTGGTATCCCGCGCTTCATTTTTTTTTACATTTCAGCGGGATTTGCGACCCCAGCGCGAATTTCGCCATTTTTTTAAAAAAAAAATCATTTTTTGGCCCTGGGGGTCCTTGTGGGACCCCCTGAGCAGGCCTAGGGGTCAGGGTGTTTCTACCCTGCCCCCTTTTCTTCTTTTTCACCTTTGTTTCCCTGTTTTCTTGTGACTCGGTTCTACTGAGTCACAAGATGGCTGCCAACACTTCCTGGTTTGGAGTGTTGACAGCCAATTAAAATGAAGCTCGTGGTCAGGAGGGTTCGCGGATCCACCGCGCCTCTAGATATCGATATTTGTTTTTGTACAATTTCTCAGCAACTACCGAACGGATTTACACCATTTTTAAAAAGGTCGCTTTCTGAGCCAAGCAGTTCTCAAATAGCGACAAAGCACTTTTGAATTATTTGTTATCTCTATGTTTTTTTATCCAGTTGACCACTTGATTAAATGTTACGCTTTGGGGAGAAAATGTGGTGTTACCAAGTTGGAGTTTCTGCTTCAGCTCGTCATTCTGTGATGCTGGTCAAATCACTTAATCTCCCCATGCCTACAACCAAAATGAGTTTGTCCTTGTATGATGTAACCAATGCTCATGTAAAGCACTCCAATATCTGATCAGCCTGCACTATATAAAACTGCAAAAAAAAAAGGATAAAAAGTGTTTTCCACACTTCTGTCATTGGGCTATATGTGGGCTACATCTGGGTGATATTTGTGCTACATTTGGGCTCATTTTTCTCTGGTGGCCATCTTGGGAGACTTCAATTACATTCATTAAACTTTATTCGATCAGATTTAGAAACATAGATCATAAAAGTGTACATAAAAACAGTAAATCCTCTTTCTTAATACAATACAGTGAGAATTAATTAAAACCAGTAGGTAAAACGGGTGTTACAAAGCCCGGTTCAGAGCAACTTCAGGTTAACAGAATAGTAAAGTTTGTCGTGTCGGGCCTCTGGCCCACATGGTGAGAATAACGGACACAGACACCAGGAGGTACGGTGCAGTAACTGGCCACGAGCTCGTGCACCCGGGCCCTTTTATTGGCGGGGCCACGTCACTCGTGACACCCGTGATGGATGGGTGTGGGGGTGCAGTGTGTCCAGCCCTCAAGGGAGTGGCTGGGGTTACAGCTTCGTGCCGAACACTAGAACGTGTCCGGCAGGACACTACATTCCTCCCCAACCTTATTGAAGAGCAAGTAAAACCTTAGTCCAAACCTGTGGGGACAAAACAAACAGTTAACAGAAATACCACAGGGTCCATCAGTCTTCTGGGTCAGGTGGCGGGAAGACATCAGACATGGGCCGGGGACTCGGCCTGCAGCAGGACCATCTCGGCGGGAACTCGTAGTTTAACCTGAGGGGCTCAGGACCCGACCGCTGTCTTGGAGACGTCCACTGCATACCGTCGTCTCACAGATGACGACGTGTCTTGCAGTCTTGCATGGCTCCGCTCTGCTGATGTTGAGGATGGTCTGTGGTGAATTCTAACAGTTCATATAGTGGGTTGCATCATGAACATGGATGGAGTCCCTGGTGAGAGTTCCTGGAAGTGTTGCCTGATCGATTGTCTCTGTGGAACCGCTTGGCTGTAACCGATAACCTGTCGGTGGGGCAATGTCTCTTCTCGCTCTCCCGCCTGGGGAGGCCCATTGTCGGGGTTGCTGCGGGACTGCAGGAAGACTGCACTGGGGGTTGCTTGTGTGCCAACTGGGGGCAGCTGCAGGACAACCGAGGAGCCAGTACTGAGTCTCACGCACAACCCGCAAGGGTAGATGGGTCTTGGTTAAGACTTGCTCTCACTGACGCGGTTCAGGTGTGTGCCAGGTTCACAGGTAGCCTCTGGTTTCTTTTGTTGGCTGGTGTGGCAACCAGGGGGGACTCCATTCCCTTGGTACTCTAGAAGTGATGTTGTGTGACGCTTGTGCTGAGGGCTGGCATGATGGCGGAGGCCAGCCCGGTGGTGAGTCGGAATGACAGGTGGTGGTGACTTGCTGGGAGAGTTGAAAGTTAGGAGGGACTTAGCTGCCAGGTGTCTCCGTCATGCTGAGATTGATCTTTGGTGGTGGCTTGGCACGGCGAGTGTGCAGATCTTCTCTTGCCTGACTTTGGGGCCACTGCCGACTCCATATTGAGGCGGTGTGAAGAGGGACACTCGGTGCTGATCTCCACCCACAGCATCTGCGGCCTGGAGCAGGGATGCCGTTGACTTGGACTGCCGACACTCTGGGATGGACGGTCACCTGGGGAAGAGTTGGGGAGAGACGCGGATTGCGCTTGCTGCGGCTTGTGCTTGGTTCTCCCGTGAGGCTGTTTCCAGGGACGTTGGTCCGCCTTGGTGGCTGTATGGTGTGTCTGGGTGTGCTCTTGGCTTGCTGTGTGAGTCCTCGGTCTTCTCCTCCTGTTGGTCTTTTCACCACACCTGTGTTCGTCCAGTTTTCGGTGTGACAGGGCTGTCACTCTTCTTCCCTTTTGTGTGACATGGCTGTCACTCTTCTTTTCTCGAGGGTGTTGCAGAGCTGTCACTCTTCTTTTCTTGAGGGTGTTGCGCTGGGACCTCGATGCGGCGCTGTCATGGCGCCTGCTTCTGCCTTTGTTCCGGCGAGCTTGTCAGGACTGGTCACTTCGTGTGACGTGCTCCTTGCTTGCTGTGCGACGTGACGTCCGGTCACGTGTCGCCATGCTGTCGGAGCGCCTGTCGCTGTGGCGGCCTGCCACGTGGGGTGTGCAACTCCTCTCTTGCCTGTCATGGGTCACTGCCGACTCCGTCTTGAGGCAGTGTGAGGGAGGACACTCTGTGTGGTCTTCGGCCCACTGCGGGGCTTCGTTGGTGCAGTAGAGATGTGGTTGCTCTCTGTGCTGCATTCAGCAATGCTTCTTTGTGGAGATGTCTCTATCTCCCGGGCGCTTGCCCGTGCTGTAAGGTTCACTGGCGCTGCCTTCTGCGCGCATCTGACTTAGAGCGCTCCGTCTTCTTCTTGGGCGTTCCCTTCTGTCACTTGGTGTGCCTGTGTTGTAGCTTGCGGTTGTGTCTGTACACCAGCAGGAGCGAGTGATGCGATCTCCTCTCTGGCGGTGGCGTTGGGCAGCCACTTGTGGTGTGCGCTCTGCACCCGTCTTTCTTGTGCTTTTGGTGGGGATAGCTACCTCGGGGCGTTGCCGTCTGGCTGGTCTTATACCCTCGCTGGTGGTGTCTATCTTTGATGGCGCTGCTTGCGTTTGGCGCTGAGTTTCTTGCGGCTCTTTGTGGGGTTTGTCCGTCTCTTCTTTTGGGGCTGACTTCTGAAAGGCAGCTTCTCTTTCCCCTTTTCAGTGCTTGACTTGCCTGTCATGCCCAATGTTGCTAGTGGGGAGAGGGTGGCGCTATAGTCACCATGCTATACTGGTCAGGACAGCTTCTGTGCTCACTGGATGCACTTCCTGCGCAGGGTTGCCTCAGAGAGTATCCTCCGGTAAGTGGTGTGGCTGCTGGACATTGGAGGTCATGCAGTCTGCCTCCTAGTGCGGGCCGTTTCTCTCTCTGTGGGCTGTGTTTGACTTCATGCCAGGCAGACAGGGGTTGCTCTGACTGGTTCCTCTCCTTTGCAGTTACTTGTGGTGGGGTAGTTAAACCTTGATAGGAATGCTGTGGCCCCCTTCGCACCACACGGGTCTACGTGTCATTGTTGCTGCTTGGTTGGGATGGCTGCAGTACCACTGGTGGCCACCGGGTAGCAGCGCAGCGCTTCTGTATTTAACGTCCCGGCATTCGTTCTGTGATCAGCTGGCAGTGTAGCTATTGCCTTCAACGGGGGGAGGTTACCTTTGCTGCTGCCGGTGATTTGGGGATGGCAGGTGAGGCGTTCTCCTGGCTATGCTGCAGGGCTTTATTGTTCACGGCCCACCGGTGTCACTTCGGTGAAAAGTAACTGGTACGTGGGGCCTCTCTTTGGACACTCGGGGTGATAGCGGTGTACCAAGCGACCGATTGGTGGCTCGTGCTCCTATGCATCTGCAGACGGTAGGTGTCTTTTCCCGTGTGCGTTACGGATTACCTCGTCGTGTGCAGTTGGGCAAGGTGCAGCTAGGTGGCGCTGCCGGTGCTCGTGACTTGCATTGCAGCAGTCTCTTCCCCTCGAGGGCAGGCCACACGGGGCTGAAGCTGCAGGCTGGCATTCGCCGTGCGGGTGTGGGTGACTTCCGAAGATCGCTGGGTTGCCACGCTTCTCCCTATCAGCTGCTGGAGTCGGGAGCTGTTCGGTGGCGGCGTCCAGCACTGGGCCCAGGCGCTTGCTGGCAAACAGAGCCTACGGCCATGCGCCTACCTCTGGACCGTATTGATCGCTTGAGGAAGGTAGGGGGGCACAGTAGGGGCGGTGCACATGGGCTGGGCGGCTCTCCTTTCCTCTTCTGCCCACTCAGCGTTGCTGGGGCATCGTCTTTCAGCTTGCTGGCAGTGACGGAGGCGCCTTGAGCACGGACCGCGCGGCATGGATTTCTCCGCGTCCCAGCTCATACAGGTGCAGGCTTCCACCGGGCGAAAGCAGCCTCGGCTTTTTCTCCCTTGCTGGCTGGGTGCGCACTGGCTGGCGGGCGACGGCTTTCTCGCTCCTGCGCACTGGGCGCTGTTTCGCGCCAGCGCGGTCGAGCAGCTGTTCGGTGGCGGTCGCTGGTGCCTCACGGACGGAGGAGGCATGGGGACACTCGCTACCCTCCCTTCTGTGCCAGCCACCCTCCGTTGTCAAGGGCTGTGCTGGTACGTGCTGTGGGGTAACTGCAGGTCGTGTACGCTATATCCACAGGCCGGGCCTCATCATGCCCTGCTCCGGTGCCGTAGTGCTGTCTAGGGCAGCGGCTGGGGGTGTGCACAGCGGTGTCGTCGCGGTGCCTCCCTTTTGTGCTGCAGACGCAGGGAGCGCTGTCGGCGGAGCAATGCTTTGCTCAGGGATGGCAGGACTGCTCTCGGGCGCTGCACGGTGAGGATCGCAGGGCTCATTACTTGCGGCTGTGAGTGCCTGAGTGTGGCGGCGGCCATACCGCGAGCATGGTGGGGAGACTCACGCTTTCCTTGGCGTTCTGGCGGCTGCTGAGGGGGTGCCCGTCCACTCCTCCATTTGCCGGAGCCGATGTGGGTAGGAGACAGCCAGTCTCTGTGCCTCCCTCCTTAAAGGCACATGGCCGCGTCGCAATGCTGGGCTCGACCCTCACCACAGTCACGGGCGGCGGCTCAATTCCTCCTCATGGGGGACGACGAAGTACCGAGCAGCAGGCATGCAGGGTTAGCTACCCGCCTCGTCGCCAATGTCGTGTCGCAAGATCAATCTCATGTACTTCGTGCAAAATACGCAATAAGGGGTCCAAGTAAGATGCGACGCTCCAATACCTGACCAGTCTGCACTATATAAAAATGCAAAAAAACTAAAAATAAAAAGTGTTTTCCACACTTCTGTCATTGGGCTATATGTGGGCTACATGTGGGTGATATTTGTGCTACATTTGTGCTCTTTTTCTCTGGTGGCCATCTTGGGATACTTATTTGTTATGAAGTTTCCTAATTTCCTCATTTACTGCAGTCTCCTCAGTAGGAAATGCTTTCAGTTTTTTACTTTGATTCCATCAAGAAGGCATTCAGATGTGTCACACATTTGCCATAAATTTAGAATGTTAGCACTCTAGTTGCTCATTAGATCACTGTAGTAAAGCTACTGCTCACCAGGGAGTTAACTGGAAGTCTACTGCTGGTATTGAAAGTGATTGTTTCAGTCTGCATGTCAGAATTTTCTAATGAAATAGAAGAGGATTTGAGATCTCACTTAAAACATGCCCTAATTTTTCTTTCTGCAGAACTAACCATAATTTCTATGGCAAAATGAACCCCTCATTTTTTTCCTTTTTAAATTAAATGTTTTAAGTGTTACCGGTTTATTCCAATCAAGATGGCTTCAGGTGTGCCTTAATTTTGTCATAAGTAAGACTGTTAGCGCTCTAGTTGTTCTTTAGAACACTCTGGGAAGCTGCAGTAGAACACAAAGGCATCAACTGACAGGCTGCTCCTGCTGAAATATAACAGGAAGATATTTGAGATCTCACTTAAAACATGTCCTAATTTTTCTTCCTACAGCACTAACCATAATTTCTATGACAAAATGAACCCCATCATTTTGTTCCTTTTTAAATTAAATGTTTTAAGTGCTACCAGTTTATTCCAATCAAGATGGCTTCAGGTGTGCCATACTTTTGTCATAGTTAAGGCTGTTAGCGGTCTAGTTGTTCTTTAGAACACTCTGGGAAGCTGCAGTAGAACACAAAGGAATCAACTGGCAGGCTGCTCCTGTTGAAATATAACAGGAAGATATTTGAGATCTCACTTAAAACATGTCCTAATTTTTCTTTCTACAGCACTAACCATAATTTCTAAGACAAAATGAACCCCATCATTTTGTTCCTTTTTAAATTAAATGTTTTAAGTGTTACCAGTTTATTCCAATCAAGATGGCTTCAGGTGTGCCATACTTTTGTCATAGGTAAGGTTGTTAGCGCTCTAGTTGTTCTTAAGAACACTCTGGGAAGCTGCAGTAGAACACAAAGGAATCAACTGACAGTCTCTGCCCTTGTTGGATTTACATGTTTTACTGAGAATGTCAGACTTCATTCTCACATGACTGAGAAAGATAATGTGAATTTACAGAAAATATGCTCTCATTTTAGCTTCTGGAGCACCTTCCAAACCTCTGTGGGACAAGCATGAGAAAATTGTTTTCTCTCAAACATGATTCATGAAATCCCAGCAGAAGGTTTTTCACAGGGTAAAATCACCCTAGAACACACCACAATTCCTAAAATTAGTATGGTACCATCAACAAATGAATTCTAATGTAACTAAAGTCTGTTATCACCATTTATAGTTCTCCTTTTGGTGACCCTCAAAATCTTCTATTCACTACAATGCATTTCATTGGGGTGCTATCATGTATATTGGTCCCAAGATGGCTGCCAACACTTCTTGGATGAAGTGCTGACAGCCAATCAGATCTCACGATGACATGTGTGGTTAGGCTCCGCCCAGATATATAAAGTTCTTTTTCCTTTAATATTTAAAAAACTCTAAACGGATTTACACCATTTTTGAAAAGGTCGCTTTCTGAGCCAAGCAGTACCTTTATGCCAAATTTGGGGTAAATCCGTTCAGTAGTTTCCGCTGTAGCCTTGCACAAAGTTCCCTATGGGAAATTGATTTTTGACTCTTATTTTTTGAATTCCTCAGCAACTACTGAACGGATTTACACCATTTAATAAAAAGGGCTCTTTCTGAACCAAGGGCTACTTTTTTGCAAAATTTGGTGTAATTCTGTTCAGCAGTTCGGGCTGTAGCTTTGTCTAAAGTTTCCTATGGAAAATAACATGGAGAAAACACGTTTTGGGACCCCCCTTTTGTCTCGGCCCCCACTTGCCGAATCACCCCAAAACTTTCAAGATAGGAGCGTACCGGAGCGCCCCACGAGTTTTGAAATTTCGCGAAGCTCGTCGACCGGCACCAAAGTTATTGGGAATAGAATGTTGTGAATTTCCTATGGAAAATAGGTCCTAACTATAACTACCTACTGGCGACCGCCATTAGGTAATATATGTTATGTTATGTTAAAAATGGATTTATAAAGCGCACAGCTACTCAATAGAGTATCCCGGCGCTAAGATAGAAAGATACAGAGGCCAGGGGTGAAACATCGGTCCCGAGGCGGAAGGCCATTAAACTTACACACACCACACATATCCACACAAATCCAATGAGATAAAGTACAAGAAACACTGGAGCAGCGGCCACAATTCAAAGCGTGTTTATTGCAACACTAGATCCCGACGCGTTTCGGAGTTGCGTCACTCCTTTCTCACGGGCAAAGCTTAGTGCATCGTTAGTTTCTTTTAAAGAAGCAAATGCTCATTTTTGTGCTATAAACATGAAAGACATACTTGTGTTCGTCATCTTAGTCAATAAAGTTGTAATGTTAATATACATAAATTCTGGGAAATGCAGATAAATACTTTCTTGGCTACACGCATAACAAGAACTAAAATAAAATATACATGACTGTATGAATGCCATGCACCAACAGTGCTTAAAATAAATCGGCATTAATACGTGTACGCGCTGCCACTTGACATGATAACTTGTGAAACGCTACAATAAATTCAGCAGTATCATTACAATCTGCCATTAAATTCCACTGAAGTAGATAATTCAGCTAAGGCCAACAGTAATGCATAAAAATAAATATACATAAGTATGAACAAAAAGCCCAATTGGGCAATCAGTTGAAAACGACCAGGGATCATGCTACGTATCTAGTCACTTGATACATGTAACCTAATTACAGTGCGCCAATGAGTCTTGCTCAAGTGAGCATGTTATCTCGAACAATGTTCAACTACAAAAGGGAAAAAGGCACACCCTTTAACAGCTTCAGTGTCAGATATTAAAGCTCTTCTGCATTCCCAGTCGACATCTGTAAAAAACAGACAAAGATGACGCTATTAAAATCCTATAAAAAATGTGCACAAAAAATACAATATAACAAAACAAAAAACCTTAAAAGACATAGAAGGAGAACATGAAGAAATATATGTACAAGCGAAAACATGTTATAAATGAACGGACATTTCTTCATCAAGGTTCAAACCTATGGGAACTAGACTGTTGTATTTAACAATCATTTTTGATTCCAACCTTCTCAGTTCAACAGTTCTATTGCCTCCTCTTGTCCTGGGTGGTACACAATCGAGGATGCAGAATCTAAGAAGGTTGGCATTTTGATTGTGACTGGTACTAAAATGGCGGGCAACTAGGTATTGTTTGTCATTTTTCTTAATCGCACGTAAGTGCTCAAGTACCCTCTTTTTACCTTTGTGGATCGTGCTCCCTATGTAATATCTATCACACAGGCATTTTAACGCATACACCACAAATTCAGTGTTGCAATTCAGGTATTTATTGATGTAATAAGGGGGTTTGTCTTTGCTAAGTTTGACAGATTTACAGCTAGTACTAAACTTGCACGCCTTGCACTGATTACAAGTGAAAAACCCTTTGATGTCCAAACATTTTTTGGTTTGGTACACTAGACTCTTGCTCAGTGTGTCACGTAACGCTCTGGGTTTTCTAAATGTGAGAGAGGGATATTCTCCAACACATTCCCTCAGATCGTCATCACTACTAAGGACCTCCCACATTTTTATAAGACTTCTCTTGATCTCCCAGGCTTGATTATTATATTTGGTAATGAACCTGATAGGTTCTTTCACCAACGTACTCTCTTTTTCTTTGGGAGTCAATAGTTCTTCCCTTTTAAGTTTTTCAGCTTTGGCAACCGCTTGCTTGATGGTAGTTTTACTGTAACCCCGCGCTAGAATTCTCCGAGTCATTGTGTGTTTTTCAGTTTGATAACCTTCTTCGGTACTGCAATTCCTTTTGGCCCTCAACAATTCACCAAAAGGAATGCTCTGAATTAGGTTTTTGGGGTGACAACTGTTGGCATGAAGCAAACTGTTGCCTGCAGTAGTTTTTCTAAACAGTCTGGTAGTGATTTTATTATCCTTAATCTCTAATTTGAGATCTAAGAATTCTATACTCTTGCTGTTTGTTTCACTGGTAAAGTGCAAATTTAAAACATTTTGATTGAGGACATCGACAAACTCCTGCGCCTGGATTTCGGTACCCCTCCAGATGCAAAAGATATCGTCAATGTACCTCACCCAGAGGACGACGTGGTCAACAAATTGCCTGATGTTACTGACAACCTGCTTCTCCCACCAGCCGAGGTACAATCCTGCAAAACTGGGAGCGAAGCAGGTTCCCATCGCCGTCCCCTGGGTTTGTCTGTACATCTTATTATCAAACAAGAAGAAATTGTTTCTAAGGCATAACTGGATCATCTCTAAAATCATTTCCGTGTGGAAGAGGAAAGACAAAGATCTACTTTTCAAGAAAAACCTACAGGCCTCAATACCAAGATCTTGGGGGATGCAGGTATATAAGCTACTTACATCCATACTCATTAATAGATAGTTTTGCTCCCAGGTGATTTTGTTGATAATTTTCAAAAAATCACCCGTATCTTTAACAAATGATGGTAACGCTTGGACCAATGGCTGTAAAAAAGTGGCCACGTATTTAGATGTATTCTCAAGTGCACTATCTCTTGACGACACAATGGGTCTGCCTGGTGGATTAGTGGCGTCTTTGTGAATTTTAGGGAGAAGGTACAATACTGGGATTTTAGGGTCTTTACAGACTGAAAATAAAAATTCCTCTTGGTTCAAAAACCCTCTGTCTCTCCACTCTGCCAACTTATTCAAAACATGTTTGTTGGCTATATCATATTCAGCTTTAGAAAAAATGCAATATCTGTCTTTATCCGACAGTTGTGTATTACCTTAATTGAGATACATGTGCAGTGGCCAGATCACAACATTCCCCCTTATCTGACTTTTTGATAACAATGTCAGTGTTAGCCTCCAACTCTTTTAATGCAATTCGATGCATCTTTTTCAAATTATGCACCTTGTTGGTTTTACGGGAATCAAGTTTTTGTAATTCTCTAATCATACCTTTTTCAAAACAATTAATTGCCTCGTTATTGATCTGTGGGATAAAAACTGATTTAGGTTTAAAACCGGTTTCACCCCCATTTCCAAATCGATATCAGTGTTCATAAGATTAAAAAAAGGATCATCAATACCACCCTTCTCATCGGCCAACTTATGAACTGTGTGTAAAATATGTACATCATCAATGGTGAGAACCGAAGGATTGGCCTCTACTTGTCTCTGTATGTTAGGTTTGTTCATGGAAAACCATTTTTTCAATTTTAGTTTCCTAATGAAACTAAACAAATCAATATGAGTTTCTGTATAGTCATAGTTAGCGGTGGGACAAAAAGATAACCCCAACGCTAGTACTTCTAGTTGATTATCAGTAAATGAATGATTCGAGAGATTTACCACTGTCATGTTTTCCATTACTTCTTTGCATTTCGGCAGATTGCAGATTGTAATGATACTGCTGAATTTATTGTAGCGTTTCACAAGTTATCATGGCAAGTGGCAGCGCGTACACGTATTAATGCCGATTTAACCCGTTTGCTGCTGCTGTCGGCCAACGGCCGTCGCGAACACTACCTCGGTAGTGCTGCGCACGTCCGTTGGCTGACGCGGCCCCGCCCGTTTAATAGAACGTTCCGCACTGGCGCGGAACGTTCGAAGCAGCAAACGGGTTAAGCACTGTTGGTGCATGGCATTCATACAGTCATGTATATTTTATTTTAGTTCTTGTTATGCGTGTAGCCAAGAAAGTATTTATCTGCATTTCCCAGAATTTATGTATATTAACATTACAACTTTATTGACTAAGATGACGAACACAAGTATGTCTTTCATGTTTATAGCACAAAAATGAACATTTGCTTCTTTAAAAGAAACTAACGACGCACTAAGCTTTACCTGTGAGAAAGGAGTGACGCAACTCCGAAACGCGTCGGGACCTAGTGTTGCAATAAACACGCTTTGAATTGTGGCCGCGGCTCCAGTGTTTCTTGTACTTTATCTCATTGGATTTGTGTGGATATTAGGGGTTGGCTTCCCCTGCCGCGTTGCCCGCCGTGATCAAGAGGCTTGGGTTTAGCCGAACTGTGTTCATGGACACACACACATATATACACACACACACATATATATATACACAAACACATATATATATATATATATATATATATATTCACTGAAAGACACAGGTTTATGGGACGTTATAGTTAGGAATTAGCATTTGAAAAACCTTAGATATTCACTGAAAAACCACAGGTTTCAGGTACATTATAGTTAGGCTGACATTTTACTCATACAAAGCCAGGGAAATTCAGCCATTATAGTTAGCTGGGCAAACTACAACTCGCGCCCCGCAATGCACTGCTGATGACGTCACATATTACATAACTCATGACATAGTCAGTGACATCACTGATGACATCACTGATGACATCTCAAATGACATCACTGATGACCATGTCATGAGTGATGTAATATGTGATGTCATCAGCAGTGCATTGTGGGGGCGTGAGTTATAGTTAGCTCAGCTAACTATAACGGCTGAATTTCTCTGGTTTTGTATGAGTAAAATGTCAGCCTAACTATAATGTACCTGAAACCTGTGGTTTTCCAGTGAATATCTAAGGTTTTTTAAATGCTAATTCCTAACTATAACGTCCCAGAAACCTGTGGTAGATCGCAACCTCCGAATTCGCGTAGGGGACGCAAATCTAATGGGTTTTTTAAACAATATTATATATTAATATAGCTTTGTTTAATTTATTTGAAATAAAGAGATACAGTTATGTGCAATTAAGATATTATCAGATAGTAGTAAATATTGTTGAAATGTGAAATTGAAAGAAGTTATGGAATCGTGTCCGGTATGTGGTAGTTCCACGTAGGGGTCGCGCACCCTATGTGACACAGAAAAAAGAAATTTCATTGGTTAAAGATCCAGTCATCCTTAAGTTTTCTAGATCCCACCCTCTTTCTTCTAATCTTGGGTGTGGTTGGCAACAGCCATACATTTTCAGGAGCAGGACAATTTTGGAGTGCTTTTGGTGTTTTGCAGATTTTTCTACAAAATTTCAAAATCGCAACTGCACAGGATCTGCAGGAGGAGGAGAAGTAGACCCTGCTGGAAGAGGAAGAGGAGCCAAGGCGCAGAAAGAAGGAGAATGTAGTATGGCAATTTTTTACCATACCAGAAGGAGAAAAGAAAGTTAATGCCAGAAAGGTGACATGCAACATCTGTAAAAACATGCTGTCTTGCGGTTCGGAGAGGAAGTATTCATGTGATACATCCTCAATGTAAAAACATCTAAGAACCATTCACCAAAACAGGCTTGCAAGAGCTGAACTTGCAAGACCGAAAGAAGGAAATGATTTTGCGCACCCTTCCACTTCAACAGTTGGCGACAGGTTGCAGTCCATCCCACCGACTCTTCCGGATTTTTCGAAAGCAGGACTTTTTTGCCCAAAGTGCATTACAGTTTTAAGCTGTGGGGTACAGGTTGTCCAAACAATGTTGGACACAATTAACAATCACCATTGTTATATTTTTTAAGCCATTCACGCATGCTGTTATGTGCTTGTTTTTTGTTTACTTTTTTTTTAAATCCTTAAAAAAACACAAAATTGTTAAAAATATATAAAATTGTTTCAAAAGAAGAAAAACGGTTCTTATGGAACCACCTATTCTGGTTTAAAACAGAAAAGCTATATGTAGTATGGATAAATGAGTCAATGGATAGTGTCTGTGTGATTGCATGGGGGTGTACATAGAGCCTGGCTGAATGGATGAGTGCATGGCTGGTGCCTGAGTGAATGGTTGAATGAAACAGTAGTGCCTGAGTGATAGCATGAGTGCATGGGTAGTGCCTCTGTGATTGCATGAGTCCAGGGGTAGTGCCTGAGTAAATGGATGAGTGTAGGGGTAGTGACTGAGTGAATGGTTGAGTGCAAGAGTACTGCCTGAGTGTTTGCATGAGTACATGGGTAGTGTCTGGGTAATTGCATGAGTGCAGGGGTAGTGCCTGGATGATTGGATGAGTGCATGGAAAGTACCTGAGTGAAAGTATGAGTGCAAGGCTAATGCTTGGGTCATTGAATGAGTGCATGGTAGTGCGTGAGGGAATGGATGAGTGCATGGGTAATGCCTGAGTGAATGGTTGAGTGCAAGAGTAGTGCCTGGGTGATTGCATAAGTGCATGGGCAGTGCCTAGGTGATTGCGTAAGTGAAGGATTACTGCCTGGGTGATTGGATGATTGCATGGGTAGTGCCTGAGTGGAAGGATGGGTGCAAGGATAATGCCTGGGTCATTGGATGAGTGCATACACAGTGCCTTACTAAATGGGTGAGAGCATGGATAGTGCCTGAGTGAATGGTTGAGTGCAAGAGTAGTTCCTGAGTGATTAGATGAGTGCATGGGCAGTGCCTGTGTGATTACATAAATGCAGGTGTACTGCCTGGGTGATTGGAAGAGTGCATGGATAGTGCCTGAGTGCAAAGGTAATAACTGGGTGCTTAGATCAGTGCGTGGGTAGTGCCTGAGTAAAATAATGACTGCAAGAGCAATCCCTTTGTCATTGGATGACTGCATGGGTACTGCCTGAGTGAATGGATGAGTGCATGCTTAGTGCCTGAGTCAATTATTGAGTGCAAGAGTAGTGCCTGAATGATTGCATAAGTACATGGGTAGTGCCTTGCTGATTGAATGACTGTAGGGGTAGTGCTTGGGTGATTCTATGAGTGTATGCGAAGTACCTGAGTGAAAGTATAAGTACAAGGCTAATCCCTGGGACATTGGATGAGTGCATGGGTAGTACTTGAGGGAATGGATGATTGCATGGATAGTGCCTGAGTGAATGCTTGAGTGCAAAAGTAGTGCCTAAGTGATTTCATGAGTGCATGGGTAGTGCCTGGGTGATTGTATGAGTACAGGGGTAGTGCCTGGCTGATTGGATGAGTACATGCAAAGTACCTGAGTGAAAGTATGAGTGCAAGGCCAATGCTTGGATCATTTGATGAATGCATGGGTAGTCCTTAAGGGAATGGATGAGTGCATGGGTAGTGCCTGTGTGAATACTTGAGTGCAAGAGTAATGCCTAAATGATTGCATAAGTACATAGGTGGTGCCTGGGTGATTGAATGAGTACAGGGGTAGTGCATGGGTTATTGCATGAGTACATGGGAAGTACCTGGGTGAAAGTATGAGTGGAAGGCTAATGCCTCTGTAATTGGATGAGTGCATGGGTAGTACCTGAGAGAATGGATGAGTGCATGGGTACTGCCTGAGTGAATGTTTTGAATGCAAGATTACTGCCTGAGTGATTGTATGAGTGCATGGGCAGTGCCTGGATAATTACATAAGTGCAGGGGTACTGCCTGGGCAATTAAATGAGTGCATGTGTAGTGCCTGTGTGAAAGAAAGACTGCAAGGGTAATGCCTGTGTTATCCTATTAGTGCAAGACTTGTTCTTCAGAGAATGGATGAGTGCATGGGTAGTGTCTACGTGAAAGGATGACTGCCTGCT
Source organism: Calotriton arnoldi (assembly GCA_963921515.1). Lineage (NCBI taxonomy): Eukaryota > Metazoa > Chordata > Amphibia > Caudata > Salamandridae > Calotriton > Calotriton arnoldi. The sequence continues at coordinate 63,721 of CAWUFW010008518.1, forward strand.
TTATTACATGACCAACATAGTGATAAGTTTTAAGTAGTCTAAAGGATCAACATTATTTATATTAGAAACAAATAACATATAATTAAACTTTAATCATTTTTTCACTTTATCATTGTTAGAAATGGGATTTTTGGTAGGCTAGGGCATGTGCCAGAGCCAGGCAGAAACCACCACTCTAGTCAGGATAAGGAGTTATACTCTAAAATAACCCCTGCTCACCCCTTGGTAGCTTGGCACGAGCAGTCAGGCTTATCTTAGAGGCAGTGTGTAAAGCATTTGAACATAAGCAACAGTAATATAATGTAAGCACTACAAAAGGACACCACACCAGTTTAGAAAAATAAACAATATTTTTATATAATCAAGATGAGACCCAATACGATAAAAATCCACAATACAGTACTTTAAAAGTGATTACGTTGCAAGATAACTTCTTCTTTGTAGGAATAACACAAAAGCAAAGTTCGTACGAGTCGGTAGCCCCGTCCGGGACTACCGCGATGCTGAAATACACAGAGTCCAACAGTTCCAGCCGACCGCGTCGCTACTGGCCAGCAGAGTCGTGAGCAGACTCGGTCACAGTACCTTTTCTCGTTGTGGTGGGCACGGAGGGTGCGAGCCGGTCGGCGTACGTCGCGGTTGCGGTGCAAGATGGAAGCGGTGCAGGGCGCGGTGTCCTCTCGATGCGGTGCAGGCAGCGGCTCGGTGACAATCGTGCAGACGGAGTCGGTGAGTTCAAGGCGTGCGGGGCAGGGTGAGACGGTGCTCGATGCGGTGCTGGCAGGTTGCGATGCAGGCGACCAAGCCGGAGTGCGGGAGCTGGCATCGGACAGCGGTGCGAGTCGGAGCGGTGCGTCGCGAAGCGTGCGAGCGGTGCCCCAACTGCGATGCAGTCATGATTGTTGAGCCAGTTGCAGCGACAGCGTCGGTCTGGTCCTGCTGGTACAGTGAAGCGATGCGATGCGAACTGCGGTGCCCACAGGTCACGGTGCAAGCAGCAGCTCGGTGGCGATGTCGTCGGACGTCGTCGTCGGTGAGACCAGGGTTGCGGTGCGAAGCGGGGCGATGCGGTCTGCGGTGCAAACAGGTCACCGGCCAGGGATGGATTCGGTTGACGGAGTCGGTGGCGGTTCCCTTCCTCTGTGGCAACTGAAACAGCGTTCCAGAAGCGGTACCCAGAGGCTTGTGAAGTCTTTGCAGTCCCTGAGACTTCTTAACAGGAGGCCAGCTCGGTTTCAGGCCCTTGGAGATACTCAGCACAAGTTTGTAGAAAGTTCAATCCAGTCCTTTCACTGCCCAAGACAGAAGCAGCAACTGCAGGCCAACCCAACAAAGCAGTCACTCAGCAAAGGGGCAGTACTCCTCCTAGCAGCTCTCCAGCTCTTCTTCTTCACAGGTTCCTTGATTCCAGCGAGATCTAAATTCATGGGGTCAGGGCCCCAATATTTATATCCCAAATTCCTTTGTTCTCTGAAGGCAGAGAGGCCTTTGCCTGGCCCAACCCAGTCCTGGTCAGTCTTGGAGCACTTTGTTGACAAGCCTCCGTATTTCCTTTCAGGGTGCAGGCCAGGGACATCGGACGCACCACAGGAGGTGGAGCCAGCATTGTGGAGGGAAGGCCCAGCCCTATTCAGGTCCCAGGTGCATCTCCTCCCACCCATCTACATGTAGATCTTGCTATTCAGCCCTGCGCTGACTCACCCTGTCTCCTGGCATCCCCAGCCCCTGTCACTCACACTCCAGACAAGGAATACACAACCTAGCAGAGGCAGGCTTGGATGGTTAGACAAGAAAATACCCACTTTCTAAAAGTGGTATTTTCAAACACAGAATGTTAAAACCAACTTCACTAAAAGATGCATTTTATCATTCTGAGTCCAGGCATACTAAACTCGAATTTCTACCATGTTCCCTGGGTCAGTTAGGATTATAAGCTGTAATAATCAAAACTGCCCATTCTGGCCTATGGGGAACAGGTAGCCTTGCAATAGTGAAAAACGAAATAGGCTGTAATTCAATATCAGGACATGCCACACACACCAGGGCATGTCCTACCTTTCACATACAATGCACCCTGCCCACAGGGGTACCTTGGGCCTACCTTAGGGGTGACTAACATGTAGAAAAGGGAAGGTTTAGGGACTTGCAAGTGTGTGCACTTGCCAAGTCGACATGGCAGCCCCAGCCTGCACACATGCTCTGCAATGGCAGGCCAGAGTTACATTTTACGGGCTGTTTGCGTGGGTGGCACAATCCAGTGCTGCAGCCCACCAACAGCATTTGATCTATAGGCCCTGGCACTCTCAGTGCACTTTACAAGGGACTGACACATAGATCAAATAGGCCAATCATGGAAACACCAATCCATAACACACTTTACACAGAGAGCATATGCACTTTAGCACTGATTAGCAGTGGTAAAGTGCCCAGAATCCTAAAACCAACAAAAACAGGGTCAAAAACAGGAGGCCAAAAAGCAAAAAGTCTGGGGGTAAACCCGCTGAAAAAGCCAAGTCTAACAATCATACATATTATATTATGTATTCTTATCTTTTTAGTAATTTAGATTACCAGAAGCAGTATGGATTTTACTTCTGTCAGTTACAAACTATTGAAAACAGGATTGAAAACATGATGTAGTAAAGAACAGAATCTTTTTTCACAATTTCCCATGATTTCATGATGAAGATCTTGCAGATAAAACACAACATTCAGAATCACATTAGCATAACAGTTGATACCTGAACTATTTTCCAACTTGTATCCTACAATGTCATCAACAGTTTCCATTTTCTTTTTCTTTACGCCTTCAAGTTTCTCTTCGTTTGTTTTCTTTTTTGAACCGCAATTGCATCTTTGACATATTTCTGTTTTGGACACACTATTCGTTTCTCATCTATGGGATATTCACCTATATCAGGAGTATAAAGTCTTCTTAAACGATTGTACTGTCTTACACAATTTGCATCAGCACTAACCTTTTTGTCATCAAAATCTTTCAAATATAAACCAGTCAATGTTCTTACTCGAGACAATGCAACGTATGCCATTCCCTCTTTGAACACTGCACTTCCAATATTTACAAAAGCACCGTCTATACTTAAACCTTGAGATTTATGAATAGTTACTGTGTATGCTACAGATAGAGGAAACTGTTGCCTACGAACATACAAATCTATTACAAGCAAAAAAAGTACAACGCAACGCCCAATCTGTCTTACCTCTTTAATCTGATAAAATGTTATAATCAAAAATTCTATTCCATCTCTGTTCTGAAATTTTACAAAATCAACAACTTTTCCCGTTGCTCCATTTACTAAACCTTCTTCTACATTCAAACTACGCCGTAGAATTACACGGCAATTTATACGTACATGTAAAGTCTTTTCTAAACCTGCAGTTTTAGATACAGACTTTTCCAAAGAATCCAATTTATCCTGTAGTTTCTCTATAAGAAGAATAGTCACTCCCTGGTGTTCAATTTTATCAATAGCTTCAATTTCCACTATTTGTTGTTTGTACCAATTTGAGAAGTTGTTGATTAAATATAGAACACTCTTGCAGTGTAGGCATTAGGCAAACTATAGACTGTTTTTCTCCAAGCATCTTGTACATTACTTCAGCTGCTGTGTTTCAAGTTGTAAACAAGTCCCCTAGTAGTCGACTTTCTAAAGCTTGTTTACCATGTTTTGTTAAGACACCAATTCTTATGTTTTGAAGAATATTTCCATAATCTTCATCACTTGCTTGTCGCATATTCTTATCAAGTTCCTTATATTCAAAATGTAACCAAATGTTCACATTTCCAATACTTCCCAAATATTTCCTAGTGTCTTCATGAACAAGTATTTTAAAAACCGTTTGTCCTTTTACAGGAGTAAGTTGTAGTAGATCTCTGAATACAATTAAATGTTTTCCTCCAAACAGAACATCGTAATCTGTTTTAAAAATCTGTTGCATTCCTAAATGTACAAATGCAAGCATTAAGTTTGAGACCATGCTCACCTCATCAATGATTAAAAGTTTCATTTTTTTCAGAACTCTTGAGACTTCATAACACGCTTTTCCAGATAGCTTCTGATATTCCAATTTATTATCATGCTCAACTGGTAGCATAAGTAATTGATGTAAAATAATCCCTTTAATGTTGTGTGCTGCTAATCCAGTTGGAGCTGATACAACACAAGATAAATGTAATTCTGTAGTTTTGTGTAGATAACTGGTCAAAACTTTAATTAAAAAACTTTTTCCTGTTCCAGCTTGACCGCTGATGTACATTAGAATAGGTTTAAATGATGAACATTGGCATTCTTTTTTTTCGTGCAGCAAACCATGTTGTATCTGTTGTTTGACTTGTAGATATATTTCTTTCTGTTCCATATTTAGTTGTTCTTCTAACTTTTCCAACTGAATAATATCCTCTTGTGCTTGTTGCATTACAGTTTCTACCTCATTTATGGCTATTGCTGCTTCATTTTCAATAATTGGTTGTCCCAGTGGATCTTCCCTGAGTGGACCAGAACTTTGACTATCTTGAGAACTTTCTCTTGCTATTTCCGCTGCAATAGTACTTTCTTGTTCAATCTCATCATCCAACATTTGTAGATATGTAGGGAAAATTGTGCACTGAATACTATCTTTACTTGCATTAAAAGAATCTTCATAGCAGTGAAAAATCTCTAAGTAATCTGTTTCACTACGCCATGGCTTGAAGAGTTGCAGAAGTGCAAAATCGAAAAATTCCCTCTTATCTGGACTTTCGCACCTGAGTTTTCTGTAGTTAATAAGATTTCCTTTGGCATGTTTTACCAAACATCCATCACATCCAATTACTGCATATTTTTCTTCTTTTATATTTTCTGTAACTTTTCTTTTAAAGCTGTAATGTTGAAGTATTTCATGAGAGATAGGTTTTCGAGACATGGACTCCTTTTGGGATAGTATGTATCCAACATATATTAGTTTTAACAGTATCTGTATTTTCTGGTTCATTCTTTGCTAACTATTCGATTTCTTGTAGAGATTTCAATACTATATTTCATGTGGCGGCAAAACCTAGAATTATCCAAATGATTCCTCTTGACTTTGAATATAAACTGGCTGAACTCAAGTGATCTGAACATTCATAGGATCCAATCTCTCAATGGGAAAGCATTTTCAAGCTCAAATTGTTCAATTTCTTGCTAAGACCTCTCTCTCGTGAAATTTATTTCCACATTTCTTTCATCACTGTCTTTTCAGATTTGGTAATATATGATGTAATATATCGAGCTACAGCAATTGAATTATCTGCAACATACTGGATATCCATATTTACATTCCACATTTTCAAAATAACGGGATTGCAGTCATTAAGTTAGTTTGAAGCTTCTGTTCTTTTTAAGTTGTATGTATTCTTGGGAGATTTCCGAGTTATTGTATGCCTTACTGCTGACAAAAACTATTTACTCTTCCTTTAGAAATTATAGGACGTGGGAATCAAAAACGCTATTTTGTATAAAACTTTCCTTTACACTTGTATTTTTGTCGGCAGAATTTCACTTATCGATGACTTTGAAACCGTAAAACTTGTTGCCTCAAGCTCTTTTCTCCTCCATCTCTTGGAATGGCACATGTAACGTACTGTTCGATGAAAGACAAAACAGTTTAATCATTATCAGTTCCAAATTTTGGTGCATTCTTTATCCATAATAGCATGCGTATATAAGGAGCACCTCTGGATCTGTTACCTCTCCAAGAGGTGTTTTTTTTTAATTGCAGATAAATGACATCATAGCTTGAAACCTATGATTAGAATATCTGCACACATTTACAGGATCCAAGGAACACAGTTCTCCAGCTGTCTTCAATTCAATGTTTTTAATATTTGAATTTGCTTCTCATAGAAATTCAAGTAAATCTTCCCACACATATTCAGGACAGCTCAATGTTACAAACCATATAGGAGTAGCTGAGTTTCTTAACATGCATTTAAGTTCTCCATGACGACGATACCAATGCTCATTGGTACCACGTTGGCACACCATCAAATTAGTTAACTGAGATTCGAATTTTTCATCTCTTTGTTCATCTTTGTCCATGAACTCTTTGGCAGAAACATGTTGAAAATGAAGTTCTATTTTTAATATGTGATTCACTGCATACGAAAGTGCAGACAAATCGCTTTCAAACAGAAGATGAAATATATATGGAATGCACTGCCAAAATCTTGCATCTTCACAAAATATTCTTGTTGATCGGTATTCTGAACCTGGACTCTGTACCTCTCGTTCATCAAATCGTCCACCTTCTCCAGTGGGGAATAGTTGGGGAAAACAACAAGCTTCTAAACTTTTTCCCCATACACTCATGGGACTTCCCTTTTCTTTTTTCCTTTGAAATAACTCAATACTTTTTCCAATTATTTATTTTGAATGCAGAGGATGTATTGTATAATGTTCATAAATTTGTTCAGTTCTGCACTTGTCCACTTTTTCAATTTGTCCATCTGAAATTACTGTTTCATCTTCTAAGCATATTACGTCTTCATCAACATTCACAATCTTATAATAAATGTTATTGTGTCTCAGATATGCTGTAGCCTTTTGAAGTTTACTAACATCTACAAACTCGTGTCAGATTTTTCAACTCTTTGTTGGTACACCATTTACTAGAATATATGAGTTTATTCGATCAATAGCATGATCATTTACAGCAACAAAAATCACAACCAGTATAAAAATGTATTGCAACATAAAAATCAAATTTAGAATAAAATAGGGTTTTGCATCCCTCCATCAATATAAAAATTTATAAAATGTAAAGTTTCATATATGATTAAAAGAGAAGAATCCACATTTACATCGAGTCTACAATATAAGAGTTCAAGTATTCTGAACTCCAGGGATCCACTGGTGACCCTAGGACCGGGTTGGTTACATCATCATTTGTCTTTCTTAGAGTAATTTTTTATCATTTTTAATCTCGACCACCAGGCATAAAGCAAGTATCTCAAAATTGTAAATACAAGCCACCTTGTACTATCGGACCTAAAAATACATAATGCATCAGAGGGGCGTGAGAAAGAAAGCAGACGATAGGCATGAATTATCCAAATTTTCCTGAGATTAACATAGGAGGAACAGAAAAAATAAAATGTTCTAGAGTCTCAGGAGAAGAGTGACAGGATGGGCACAAAGGTGTTACAGAGGCATTTGCCCAAGTACTTTTCCTAAAATGTAGCGGGAAAACTCCATACCTAAACTGAATATAAAGTGCTCGTGCCTGTGGGGGTTCAATATCATCCATAAACTTTTCAAAAGCAAACCATCCCTTAAAATTAATAAAACTGGAGGTTAAAGTGCCATGTGCATTAACATCAGTGCATTGTGAATCAACGTACTCCCAGTACCTTTTTTTGAGCAGGGGGGGCATTTTTTCATGATGGACTTTGGGTCCATCTACATGAACCCCAACCCCAATTTTGTAAGCCAATCCTTGACCTTATTGAACCAGGTGAGGCGTCCTGACTGTTTTTGTAGTATTAGAAGCTCTTCCAAAGCCTCCTTTACCGGGACCTGTGTACTACTGGTCCATAGTCTTACCCAAAACAACAGTGCCTTAAGAATAGCAAAATAATGAATGGGTTTAAGACCAAGGTCAAGTCTTAACAGCATGAGGTGGGTGTTCACTGGTAAATTAAGGATCGCCCTTAAGAATTTATTCTCAGCAAGTTCTAGGTGCTTTAGGCTCTCCAGCCCCCACAGCTCAGCCCCATATAAGGCTGCGCCTAACCCTTTTGCCCTATGTAGTTCCAGAATTGGAGAAGTGGGTCAAAAAGCAGATCTCCTGACCCTCCCAGCTATTGCACAGTTGACATGTTGAAGGGTTAGGATGCTCTTTTCTATTTGGGGTGTCCAAGCTAGACTGTCGCTGATTCGGACTCCCAGGTAATCAATACCTTGACCTGCTCCAAAACTTGGGTGCCCAATCTCAGTTTACCCTTGATGGATTTGTAGGGGTTGATCGCCATATATTTCTTTTTGGAGCAATTGATTTCTAAGCCCCTGTCCTTACATGCTTTTGCAAATTTATTAAGGACATTCTGGATCCCCATTGGCATCTTTGATATAAGCAGCGTGTCGTCTGCGAACAGCAAGGAGGGCACAGGACTCCCCGCTAATTTCGGTGGATCACTTCCACAATCAAACAACTCCCCTATAAGCCCATTTATGTACAGGGTAAATAGGGTTGGGGAAAGAACACAGCCCTGTCATACTCCCTTAGAGACCAGAATGTCATTGGATAAACTACCATCTAGATTCCACCTGACTGCGGCATAATTATCTTGGTGCAGATGAATCAGGATTTTAAGTAGGTTCTTAGGGAGTCCTAAGTCTCGAAGGGCAGTCCAGAGGTAGGTATGGTCTATGGAGTCAAAAGCCGTTTTAAGATCAACGAACACAACATAAAAGTGACCCCTCCTAATTGTCACTTCTTTCCATGTAAGCAGGAGAAGTCTAAATACCTGGTCTAGGGTGCTAGTAGACGCCCTGAATCCTGCCTGCAGATTGGAAAATATATTATTCTCCTCGATCCATTCTTGGATCTGAGTTAAAATAATTTGACTAAAAGTTTTTTGAGAAACATCTATGAGGCTAATTGGGCTATAATTCGCTGGTGTCCCCTTGTCTCCCTTTTTAAATATCGGGATTAATTCCGCACCTCTCCAGGTCACAGGAATATCTCCACCTCGCAGGATGGCATTGAAGACAGTTTGTAGCAGGGGTCCCCATATAGTAGGCTCCGCTTTGAACAGATCTCCTGGTAAATTGTCCAGCCCCGGAGCTTTCCCATTCTGCAAGGAGCTAATAGTTTTAATAAGGGTGGGCGGCAAATTCCGTTCCGCTCGCGGAACTTGCGAAATTTCGGCATTTCCGCGATCCGCGGCTGAACGGAATTCGGGTGCAAGAAAGCACTGAAGCAGGTGCCCGAGTTGAAGCTCAAATTCTGTAACGCTAATCAGCACAAAAAAATCGTGAGCAAGGTCGAGGCTAAGCAGGAGTGCTTTCTGCCCATATCTACCGTCAAACATTAGCTGTAATCCCCGATGGAGGTCTTTGCATCCTTGATTTTCCCGAGCGCAATCCCCGTGTAGGTCCAGTGACCAGGAGGTTCTTCCTCCTCATCTGCTGCTCAGATCCTGCTCTGACCCTTTATAAACAAGAGGCATGTGAACACTGACCAGGCCTAGAAGCCCCGCCCGTTTGCCCCCGCCCCACATACACTAGTGGTATGCACCGTCTTCCCGCCCTTTCCCCAGAATGATGAACAGCTTAATCAAAGGACCCCGGCGCTTTCGACGCGGTGGCAAAATTACAGACACACAGGTCACTGGGGTCAATTCTTCTGGACCTTTACGCAGCTGTAGTGTAGGAAAGGCACAATACATTTACCCAACGAGGTAGCACTTACCGATTAGCCAGTAGAAAGTACTCCAGTTGAGTAGAGGTATTGCACAAAACGGAGGCATCTTCGTGGATAAATATGCAGGGCAGGTGTGCAGAATTCGTGAGCGTGGTTAAGCAGATGTGCCTTCTCTCCATTTCCAACGTGAAAAGTTAGCTGTAATCCCCGATGGAGGTCTTTGCATCCTTGATTTTCTCGAGCGCAATCCCCGTGTAGGTCCAGTGACCAGGAGGTTCTTCCTCCTCATCTGCTGCTCAGATCCTGCTCTGACCCTTTATAAACAAGAGGCATGTGAACAGGCCTAGAAGCCCCGCCCGTTTGCCCCGCCCCACATACACTAGTGGTATGCACCGTCTTCCCGCCCTTTCCCCAGAATGATGGACAGCTTAATCAAAGGACCCCAGCGCTTTCGGTGTGGTGGCAAAGTTACAGACACACAGGTCACTGGGGTCAATTCTTATGGACCTTTACGCAGCTGTAGTGTAGGAAAGGCACTATACATTTACCCAACGAGGTAGCACTTACCGATTAGCCAGTAGAAAGTACTCCAGTTGAGTAGAGGTATTGCACAAAACGGTGGCATCTTCGTGGATAAATATGCAGGGCAGGATTCAACGGGCGCAGCAAAATCTCCGCGAGCACGCGAAATTCCGCGTGCTCGCGGAGATTTCTTGCCGTTTCGCGGAATTTTGCGGAACGCAACTCTGCAAATTCCGTCCACCCTTAAGCTTGAACAGTTTCCCTATTGAGAAACTAATTTCATCAGCTTGTACTAGATCTGTATTGCTGACCTGTGGATCTAGACAAAAATCATCCGCTTTGCCTGTGTAGAGATTCGTGAAATACTCCTCTGAGACATGGGGCTGTATATAAAAATCTGTTTCAGTTTTCTGCTTGGGTGTCCCTTTCGACAAGAGGTGCCAGAATAATTGGCAGTCTCTCAGCCTTGAGGCTTCTACTAGTGTACGCCAGTTCTCTGACTCCCAGGCCCTTTTTGCCTCAACCTGTGCCTTTTTGTACATTTTTCTCTTGATTTTAATATCTGTCCGCGTTTCCCTCTTTACCCCCACAATTAGTTCATCTCTGACTTGCCTGCAAGCCTCATTATACCAAGGGGCAGTGCTACATTGGATTAGATTAAGATTGCACTGTTTGTTAAAGAAGGGTCTTAGGATAGAAGTTAATTGCTGAAAAGTGGCCATAATGTCCTCATCACTAATATTAGTATTGCCCAAGACAGGAAGGATCTGTGCTACCTCAGCATACATTTTTTAGGAGGAGATTCCCATCGGCCAATATCTGTGGCCATTTTTCTCTTTTGTTGTTGTTAGTGGTAACAACAGGGACCACCATCTGTCGGTATCGGCCATACAAAATTGCTAGAACAGATACCGTCAGTGCCAAAGCATTATGATCACTATCCTCCCGATTTAATACGATCATGTCATTAACATTTGGCCATAGGTCGAGATCAAACAAAATGTAATCGATCCTGCTCTTAGCTTTCCCCCTCTTAAACGTAAAGCATGCTTCTGCGTCCGAGCGTGTCCGGCCATTACAAGCTCGTACTCCATAGGCAAGGGTAAAAGATAGCACCTGTTGCCCCACCTTAGTACATTTATTAATCGCTGGAATCTGGAGCTTGTTGACCCCTCTTGCTTGATCTTCATCCTGCACTATCTCCTGTACATAGTCAACTGGCTCAAATGTTGTATTGAAATCACCAGCGACTATGAGATGGTGCTCTTTCCTAGATGTATCGTGGAAGTTGGTTAGTGAAGTCATCGTGTCGGAAGGCTTGTGGGGGCTACTAAAACGATTATATAAATTGAACAACCTGAGGTGGATATTTTCTTTTAGTGATATTAGTTCTAAGCCAAGAATCTCCTCTGATCCTAGTTTCAGTAGCTTGATTTTACATGCCAGAGTGGTCTTAACCCAAATCAGCAATCCACCAGCTGGACGACCAGCTGGAGAATGCCTGGCCTCTATATTGAAAGTAGTAAACCCCAATCTATGTACTGGCTCAACCGCCCAAGTTTCTTGGAACAAACATAGGTGGAATCTGTGAGAAGTTGGCCTGGTATATGCTGTCCACTAATTAAAGTGGGCGCCTTGCACCAGTCCAAACGACCCTTATGATGTATGAGGTCAAAGATAACCTTTAGAAAGCTATCCTAGTGGTAGCTGTGGAGAGCAGCCTGCAGGCTTAATCTTGAAAGAACGTAAAGCAGCTTGTTTTACCAGAATATCACCTCCTATATTGACTAAATGAAAGGAGAACCACACAGCAGTTAAATAAAAATATGTATTTATTAATATAACAAACTATAGTATCCTCTACACGAGGATAGAACACAAAGCACAGAATACGAGGTCAATAGAACAGTTGTAAGTAGCACAATACACAGTGGGCTCCAGGGGGAGACCAAACCATATACTAAAATAGTGGTATAACAATCATGACTTGAGTCCAGACAAGGTCTAGAGCACGTAGAATCGCTGGGAACCCAAGGAACCACCCAAGGTGAGTAGATAGGGACCCCACGCAGGTCGGGTGCAGTGTGCTAACACGTACAATTCTATGGGGAAGTTACAGTTATAAGGTTTAAGGACCCTTCTAGGAGGACTTTGAGCAAACCCTTTGGAACTTAAGAGGTTGGAGAGCCACCCCACCCATGGATACTGTAGTACCCGGTTTACCTATCCCAGAGGAGCCGGGTACATAGGTCTGGAGTGGTGTCGGAAGCCGCCGTCGTTCTCAATGGAGGGCTGTGAAGAAGTACTGCTGCTGTGAAGGTGAAATGGGTCCGGAGGAATCCAAGCCTGGACTCTGGAAGGAAGGAACCTAAAAGCAGAGGGGACAGAGTCTGGGTCACTTCAGAGTGACCAGGGGCTTGGTAGACAAATGCCCACTGATGTCGGGTGCTTCAGGTGCGCAGGAGGGATGCTTGACTCTGCAGCCACGAGGACCAGGAGATGTTGAGGACAACCAGGAGCTGGAGGTGAGGTGTCCCATGAAGGATGTTGAGTGCTGAGGGGTGGGTGTCTGGCTGGAGCAGCAACAAGCCTTGGCAAAAGCAACCCACACAGGAAGGTCAAGCAGGTTACGGTGTGGACCAGCAAGGTCCAGGGGACTCACCAAGCAATGGGGAGTCAGGGCACTTCTGGAGCAACCAGGAAAGATCAACAAAAATCAAGATGACCCTTAGGAGGACCCACAAGCCGAATGACCTGGAGTCGCAGCGGAACTCGAGCAAAATTGCAAAGTACCAGCCCACTGTGCACTTGGTGTGAGGAGGTAGGAGTTCTTTGGTGCAAATAATGCTCAGGGTCAAGACTACATGGCGTCCAATGCACAAGCTCAGGAATCACCAACAAACATATACAACTGCAAATGGACGCGGTGCACAGGGGTTTGGGTTATGCAGCCCCCACGAGGGATACTGGCCTCAAACTTGCTGCAAGGGCAGATTGACCTCAGGGACCTTCGAAAACTCACCTCCTGTGTTGCTGAAATCTTTGGAGTCTGCAGGGGCTCAGGAGAAACAGACCAGTCAGTTGCGTTAAGGTGCCTGCAGTTGCAGGGGAGTGACTCCTTTACTCCAAGGGAGATTAATCAGTTGTCCTTAGTACACCACAGGTCCTGCACCGAGCCTATATGGAGCAACGGCACAGACAAAGCTTTGGACGGAGAGGGAGACGAAGTCGGGCCCATTCGAAGTCCAGCGTAGTCCAGAGTATCCAGACGGTCGAAAATCAGTGGTTTCTTCTTGTAGAATCTTGTCCACATAAAATCTAAAGTCTTACAGCCAGGTAAGCCCTTTTGTACCCACGGGAGAGGGTTGGACAGATTCAGGGGACCCTCCTAGGGGAGGGTCCGTTACAGAGGGGTGGTTACACCCATGTCCTTTGTTCAGTTTTGCACCAGAGCAGGAGCCAATGGCTCCCAGAACTGGTTTGAGCTGGACTATGCACAAGGACACCAAATGTGCCCCCAGTGCAGACTTTCAGGCACCCTCAGAGTGCACCCACCCAGCCCCAATACACTAAATCCTGTCTGGGAGGTGGTCACACCTCCCTGTGACAGGATGCCTATTGTGCTGCCTTCCTCTGCTTGAGCTTGGCTCAGCAGCAGGAGGGCAGAAATGTGTTTCTGGTCGGCAGCATCCATTTTGTGCTGTCCGGGTCGAGAAGGCTGGCACCGGATAGACCAGTGACCCCACGAAGCTCGCTTCTATAGGTGGAATCATACCTCCCACACCGGTTACCAGTGTGGAGGTATGGTTCCAAGGTGTTTGATACCAAACACGATATGTTTCTATGCAGCCATTTTCGAGATAGCATTTTCCGCGAGGTTATAATGCACCTCTACCTATATGTCCGGCTGAGTCACAGACAACCCGGGAGATTGGTCTCCGAATGCTGCAGAGGGGCTCTACTCATGCAGGGGCACCCTCTCACTAAAAACCCAGAACCCTGCCTTCAGGATTGATAAGGCCCTCTATAGGGGTGACTTATAAGTTTTAAGTGTAGTGACCTATAGATATAGTGAACCTATATCTAACGTAAGTGGTGCAAGCACCATCTTACACAGGTTGCAGTAGCAGACCTGTAGTTCCATTTTGCATGGCCTCCCATGGGTGGCATAATACATGCTTCAGCCCATGGGAGGCCTCTGGGGTACCTATGCCCTGGGTACATTGGTACCATATACTAGGGACTGATAAGGGTACCACAGTATCCGATCTGGAATGTACCTCAGTACAGGCATGACAATTTAGGGGAGAAAGCAGATAGACTGGGGTCCTGATTAGCAGGATCCCAGTCAGACTAGTAAAAAACACTCCAACATCAAGCAAAAAGTGGGGGTAACCATAAGAAGCAGATCCTACTTTCCTACAGAATCCATCCACTAAATTACACCATTCTGGATCATTTAGCTTTGACCTTATTCCTACAATGTTCCAGGATAAGATTTTCAGATCCTGATCATTTTTTACGCACACCTGGGATTGACATCTTGTTGTAGAGTTTGCTCTCTCTGCGTCTAAGTTGACTGCGGGGTGACATAACATGGTAACTTGGCCACAATAAACAATTTCACTAGGGTTATTAGTGTTAGCAGCACCTTCCAACTGAGTAACAGGAAGTATCTCATAGGTCATTAACGTTTCAGTGGTTTCGGGGTTTAGTCAATCGGGGGTGTCCAAATTAGTAAGGGCTCAATATCTGTTTCTTGTTTCCAGCTGAAAAAGCTCTTGTCTCATCTTTGCTTTCTCGACGTTATTCACATTATGAGGGGCGATTGGTCCTATTGATTTGAGGTGCCTATAGAAATACCCAAGTGGCACAATGTCGATCCCTTCTCTAGGCCCCTGGTCGGGTAAAGTCTCTTCCCTTCTAAGCATTGGTGTCCTACAATTAATTACTACGCAGTCTGCCATTGAGGTCTTGCGTAGCGGGCCAACCCAACTTACACGTCTTACAAAGATGATATCATGATAATTAGAGATTGTGAAGTTCGTGTTCTGGGATAGTCAGTGGCAAACCTTATTTTTCAACTGGTTGAATGTTTCTTTATGGTTGTCCTGAACTGGAGGGACACTAGTTAAAATTGCCACATATGGGCAACACTCGGGGGAAGATGTAGAGTCACCTCATTAGCCTGGCCGTTCCTATCAATAGAGTCATTCATTTCAGGGGGAGTCTGTTTACTGTGTTCAGTTACATTCCCAGTGGGTAAAGTGCTACATGCAGTAAACCCGATATTACTAGGGGGCAGCCTTTCCCTCCCCAGATGACTAGCGCTTGTATGTTCTGTTGATTTTTGTGATGCTGCCTTACGGGTCACTCCTGTGTTTTTCGGAGATAGGGACACGGGGTGGTAAATCTAGGTTCCTGCTATGATTCCCCTCACCGATAAGTAATCCCCCATAGAAAAGTGCCCCCCCCCCCTCTTCATGACATTTCATTTTTGGTCCTTCCCCAGTCATTAAATTGGTAAGAGACTTTTGGATTGATCCCACACTTGTCTCCAATTTATCGAGACTGACCAAAATGTGCAAGAGGTTATTACATATTATTTTTTCCAAGCAAGTCATTAGAGTCTCAATGGTTTGCAGGGATAGGCCATTGGGATTAAGAGATGACAAGTCTGAGTCTATCACAGTTGGTGCAGCTTGCTTTGTGTCAATATACGCTTCCGGTGCTGAATCCTGAGTCTTTTTCCTGGATCTGGTCCTTACGACCGGTGGAGGTTCCAGGTGTTTCACCTTCTTTTTCCTTTTAGCTGGAGGATTGCAAGATGGGATTACCAATGGTTGTGGTGAGGTGCGCTTGAAGGGGGATAAGTCTGAAAGACTTTTGTTGTGTGCATAAGTAACCTCTTCAATGACACTTGACGGCCCATTCAACACTTGGTCCTCATTTAAAGCTGCAACCAGACCCCCATCTAGGGACATCCGTCGCTCTATTACTGAAATTTCATTGTCAATGGCTTTGGCAGCCCGTAAAAGAAAGCAATCAAATGTAGAGTTCTGGAGGGGCTTTGGAGTATTCGCCCTTTCCCCATTTGCTTCAGTTTGGCCATCGTATGAAAAAGGAAGAAAGAAGGGAAAGCAACGCTGTTTAAAAAGAGAGTTAATTAATTTGGTGCAAACAGATTACTTGTACAGATGGCCAAAGTTCAGATGGCTCCTTGAAATGCTTGAGTGCAGGCTTTACAGTAGTGGGTGCAGGGGAGTAACCAGAACCTAGAGCCAAGAGAGTAGGCCCAGCCTCCTCCGGGCTCCGACGGGTGTGGACGGGCCCGCCCTTGGCCTGGGCTTCACCCGGGCATGGCCCTGGCACACCCGCGGGCGTCTCGCGCTGTGGGTGCCTGTGACCGGCTTTATGCGCCTCCTGGCGTGTTGACGACGTGCAGGCGCCTCCTGGCGCACAGACAGATGGGGGATTCAATCCCCGAAAGGTAAAGTGGCGTGTGCAGGCTGCCGGGATACTGGACTCTGTGGTGGTGTCCCGCGCTGTGGGAGCCTGTGACCGGCTTTATGTGCCTCCTGGCGCGTTGACAATGTGCAGGCGCCTCCTGGTGCACAGACAGATGGGAGATGCAGTCCCCGAAAGGTAAAGTGGCGTGTGCAGGCTGCCGGAATACTGGACTCTGTGGCGGGCTCCCACGTTGCGGGAGCCTGTGACGGGCTTTATGCAGCTCCTGGCGCATTGACTGCGTGCAGGTGCCTCCTGGCGCACAGACAGATGGGGGATGCAGTCCCCGAAAGGTAAAGTGGCATGTGCAGGCTGCCGGAATACTGGACTCTGTGTCGGGCTCCCGCGCTGCGGGAGCCTGTGACCGGCATTATGCGCCTCCTGGCGTGTTGACAACGTGCAGGCGCCTCCTGGCGCACAGACAGATGGGGGATGCAGTCCCCAAAAGGTAAAGTAACGTGGGCAAGCTGCCAGAATACTGGACTATGTGGCGGGCTCCTGCGCTGCAGGAGCTTGTGACCGGCTTTATGCGCCTCCTGGTGCATTGACGATGTGCAGGCGCCTTCTGGCGCACAGACAGATGGGGGATGCAGTCCCCTAAAGGTAAAGTGGCATGTGCAGGCTGCTGGAATATTGGACTCTGTGACAGGCTCCTATGATTAAAATATCTGCACACATTTACAGGATCCAAGGAACACAGTTCTCCAGCTGTCTTCAATTCAATGTTTTTAATATTGAATTTGCTTCTCATAGAAATTCAAGTAAATCTTCCCATGCATATTCAGGACAGCTAAGTGTTACAAACCATATAGGAGTAGCTAAGTTTCTTAACATGCATTTAAGTTCTCCATGACGACGATACCAATGCTCATTGGTACCACGTTGGCACACCATCAAGTTAGTTAACTGAGATTCTAATTTTTCATCTCTTTGTTCAACTTTGTCCATGAAGTCTTTTGCAAAAACATGTTGAAAATGAAGTTCTGTTTTTAATATGTGATTCACTGCATACGAAAGTGCAGACAAATCGCTTTCAAACAGAAGATGAAATATTTATGGAATGCACTGCCGAAATCTTGCATCTTCACAAAATATTCTTGTTGATCGGTATTCTGAACCTGGAATCTGTACATCTCATTCATCAAATCGTCCACCTTCTCCAGTGGGGAATAGTTGGGGAAAACAGCGAGCTTCAAAACGTTTTTCCCATACACTCATGGGACTTCCCTTTGCTTTTTTCATTTGAAATAACTCAATACTTTTTTCCAATTATTTCTTTTGAATGCAGAGGATGTATTGTATAATGTTCATAAATTTGTTTAGTTCTGCACTTGTCCACTTTTTCAATTTGTCCATCTGAAATTAATGTTTCATCTTCTAAGCATATTACATCTTCATCAACATTCACACTCTTATAATAAATCTTATTGTGTCTCAGGTATGCTGTAGCCTTTTAAAGTTTACTAACATCTACAAACTCTTGTCAGATTTTTCATCTTTTTGTTGGTACACCATTTACTAGAATAACTACAGGCTCATTTTCTTCTCTGTCTACACCAATAGTTTCAATGTTTTTCTTAAATCTAAAGGTAAGTATACAACTCTTCCTTTCAGACCTTTTTGTAAATCTGTTGGTGGCAGCTTACCTGTTTTAGGCTCCATACGAACTATGGCCTGAAATGGGTGTACACAGTGAATAAGAATAGACTCATATGTATTTAAATCAGTCAGCGCCTGAGGAATAGGTACCAACTCTAATTGTAATGTACTGCTCTAGCTGGAATTTAGTTTTCTTCTAATTTGTTGTAACAATATTTAGAAATAACTTGATCAGCACCCAATTCAAACTGACCTTCGACTAACAAATAAACACCAAATTGCTGCCATTTATCATTATTTTCTTTTTCACATATAAAACAAAATTTCTAGTTTGACTTCTATAGTGAGTATGACGACAACAAATAGAAACAAAGTTTGGTTTTTCAGACGAAACTGTCTTAAACTTTGTAATTTCTCTGCAAACTCATCAATACTAATCTCTTTCTCCTGTTCTTCAACACCTACACTTATCAAACTCTCAGTTTCCCTACAATTGTCTTCTGATCCCCAAAAAATTAAACTGTATATCATCACAAACTTTCTCTAAATCTTATAGAGAACCATGCAAAAGAGCTGTGCTCATTTCACTTAAACATAACAAAGGAGTTTTTACATAGTAGAGTCTCCTTACCAACTTCCGCATTTCAGAGTGGTATACAGATAACATTCTTAAATGATGAAAAGTACTTCAGCAGACTTTTCTTGAAAGACAAGCTAGAGAATGAGCTTGCAAATTAGTATATTTTCTTATTTTACATGGATCTAGTCCTTGTAACATCTTAATCTTCTGTTTGATACTTTTTTTGTATATTGTCGTAAAAAAAATCGTAATACGTCAATAGACTCCTGTTGAATACTGCAAATACTGCTACAATCCCACTTGAATACAAGAGCTTGTGTACGCCTCCCTTGAACTTTTTCAGATATTACTTCTTCTACATTCCTAGGAACAATTTTTTCTCTTGAAATCAGAAAACCATCTTTCATCTCATAGCATCGACCACTAGTATCAACTGCATGTTCTAATGCGTTCTGCTAAAAATATCTTTCTTCATTAAAGAAAGGCTCAGTACTAGAAGTGTGCTTCAATTCACCAGTGAAAATTTTACAAAAGTTACTTCTATTAACCAGTCTTTTTCTTTTGCTTTTCTTCTTCTTAAACAGCATTGTTTTATTCCATGTTTTCATTCTCTTCAATATTAATATAAATAACTTACTTTTTATTTCAAAAGTTTTATCTACTACACTTTCAATCTGTTGCTTTTTCTTATAAGCTGCTTATCTTCTTTTATATTTTCTACAATATTTCAATAGATTCTGTAGTACTCTACTTCTATACATTCTCTTCCTTATGTCTTTATGTTCTTTCAGCCTTCTTTCAACATGCATTGTTTTCCCATAACATGATTTTCTTTCATCATCTCCTTTTTTTCCTTTCCTTCTGATTTCTTGTTGAACTTTTCTTTTTCTTTTCATTATTTTCAAATTACTTTACACTCTATAAAACTCTTTTAACAAACTCTTTAGTTCTCTTACCATAACTCTTTTTCTTCAGTGTAACATTTTGCACTTCATCTAATTTCCTCTTCTCTCTTTCCTTTGAATAGTACTGTTTTTTTTCTTGTCTTCTCTTTTGATCTTTTTCCCATTCTCAAGGTTTTTTACCAATAAATATCTGAAAAACAAAGATA
This sequence comes from Calotriton arnoldi, assembly GCA_963921515.1. Classification (NCBI taxonomy): domain Eukaryota; kingdom Metazoa; phylum Chordata; class Amphibia; order Caudata; family Salamandridae; genus Calotriton; species Calotriton arnoldi. Next base: position 83,445 of record CAWUFW010008518.1, read on the forward strand.
AGTTTCAATAGTTTGTTAAAATAATTATATATTAATATTCATAACAATAAATTAACAAGTACTTTCAATTTTGTACTTTACACAATAGCAAACCTGTCACAAGAACACGCACCTTTAAACAGTAATATGGTTCAGATTGCTGTTTTAAATTTGGCTAGTCACAAGATTCTCAGCAGTAGGTGAAAATTGAAGCTTCAACAGAAAAGTTAGGTTTAAGACACGTTGACAAAAGAATTAGAGATTAGGCTACTTTCTATGAGTTTGTGGAAAGGTACTCTTCAAGTAGGCTGTATAAGTTTATGTGTCTGCTTGAAATGAGAAATGTAGTCTTTCAAATTTAAAACTCTGCGTGCTCTTGTGAGCGCGGTATGTGTCTACTTCTACATCTATTGTTTCATGTATTATTCATCTGAAAATGGTAGCTTGAAAACCTGGTTGGTTTGGCTACCGGTGGACAAATCTCTAAGTTCTCCTCTATCATTCGGTCGCATGGCCTCTGATTTTTTTCTGTATATAGGTGTTACAGAGCCTCTTAAATAGCCTATTCAATACTCAGGTGCCATGTTTTACAATCTGAGAGGAATACATAGACTTTTTTTACACAAATTTAGAGACCATACGCTGTGAAACACAGGTATCCAAAATGCACAGGCTGATGTATGCATGCTTTAGGAAATATGGTGAGACTTATAACAGTGATATAGTTGAACACCTGTGTTTCAGATAAGCCTGGGCGTAGTTCGCGAAGTAGCGCTACGCGAAGCTACGCAAAGTGCAGTTCGCACTACGCGAGCTACGCGTAGCACTACGCGAACTGCGTAGTGCACTGTTCGCAATGATTGCACAGTGCCGGATGCTTGTCCGCACTGTGCAATCATTGAAACGGCATCTTGCACAGTGCGAGCTGTCTTTTACTGCCGCTCGAGTAGATTTTACTCGAGCGGCAGCTTTCTCAAGCGGACTGGTAGTTTCTCATCGCGAGCGGTCGCGAGCATACGCGACCACTCGCAATGAGAAACCTGACCTCCCCGCGTTGAAAATCTCGCCGGGAGGTTTATTTTCCACGCTCGCGATCGGCAACTTGATGTTGCTGATCGCGAACGAGGAAAAAGTCTCGCCGGGATGTCATTTTGCTTGCTCGCGGTCGCCAACTTGACGTTGAGGACCCCGAGCAAGCAAAAAATGACCGCTGCACTACGCTACGCTACGCGTGTTTGCACTGTGCTACGTGCAATTCGCGTTGTGCGAAGTAGCGCAAACTTCGCAAACTACGCGAGCGTAGCGTAGTGCTTTGCCCAGGGTTAGTTTCAGAGCGCATGCTGTCTAAATTTGTGTAAATAAAGTGTATGTATTTCTTTCTGCTCATAAAATATGGCATCTGCGTATTCAACAAGCTATGTGGGAGGCTCCACAATACCTTCATTCAGAAGACATCACAGGCTCTGCGACCGAACGACAGAGCAGAAATAAGAGATTTGTCTACCAGCAGCCAAACCAACTAGGTTTTCAAGCTACCATTGTCAGATGCATAACACATCAGACAAGAGATATAGAAGTAGACACATATGTCATTCACAAGACTAAGAAGTCCCTTAATCTTGACAGACTGCACTTCCCATTTCAGGGACACACCTAAATTTAGGTGGCGTACTTCAAGTGTATCTTTCCACAGACTCATAGCAAGTAGCCTAGTCACTAATCCTTATGCCAAAATGTCTTAAACCTCAATTTTCTCTTGCAGCTTTAGTTTTCAACAACTGCTCAGAATCTTGGGCCTAGCCAAATTTAAAACAGCAACCCTTCCCATGTCACTGTTAGAAGTCTCAACATGTTTCTCAAAGCATGCACGCATATGTCTATACCTTTTGCTAGTGCCATCATATATAAAAGAAACATACAAATACACGTATACCTCTGTTTTATATGTCTAGCATCTTCAAATGCATAAGACGTATGAGAATACATGTGCAAGTAGACACATACCTCAGTCACAAGACCATGCACACCTTAAAACTTCACAGACTACACTTCATATTTCAAGCAGACACTTAAACTTTTGTGGCGTATTTCAAGTGTACCTTTCCACAGACTCATACAAAGTAGCCTAATCAGTAATCCATCTACCAACATGTCTTAAACCTCACTTTTGAGCTCCTCCTTCACCATTCTGCAACTACTTAGGGTGTTGGGCCTAGCAAACTATAAAGCAGTAAACCTTTGCATGTGTCTGTTGTCAGTCTCACCATATTCCTGAAATATACATGCATGTGTCTGTACCTTTTCATAGTGGCATCATATATAAAAGAAACATACAAATAGATGTATATCTGTGTTTTATACGTCTAGCATCCTCAGATTCTGAACATGTATGAGAATATATGTGCAAGTAGTGAAATACCTCAGTCACAAGACCATGAAGACCTTAAAACTTGACAGTCTGCACTTCACATTTGAAACACATACTTAGATTTATGTGTTGTACTTCAAGTGTACCTTTCCACAGACTCACACAAAGTAGCCTAATCAGTAATCCCTCTGCCAACATGTCTTAAACCTCACTTTTTAGCAGCAGCTTCACCATTCTGGGACTACTTAGGTTGTTGGGCCTAGCCAAATGTAAAGCAGCAACCCTTCGCATGTATCTGTTGTAAGTCTCACCATATTACTGAAAGCATGCATGCATGTGTCTGTACCTTTTGCTAGAGCCACCATATATAAAAAGAAACATATATATAGACGTATACCTGTGTTTTATATGTCTAACATCTTCAAATGCATAAGACATATGAGAATACATGTGCAAGTAGAAACATACCTCATTCACAAGACCATGCAGACCTTAAAACTTTAAAGACTGCACTTCCCATTTCAAGCAGACACCTACAATGATGTGGTGTTTTTCAAGTGTATCTTTCCACAGACTCATGCAAAGTAGCCTGATCACTAATCCCTCTACCAACATGTCTTAAACCTCACTTTTAAGCTGCACCTTCACCATTCTGCAACTACTTAGGGATGATGGGCCTAGCCAAATATAAAGCAGTAAACCTTTGCATGTGTCTGTTGTCAGTCTCACCATATTCCTGAAATATACATGCAAGTGTCTTTACAGTTTCCTAGTGGCATCATATATAAAAGAAACATACAAATAGATGTATATCTGTGTTTTATATGTCTAGCATCTTCAGATACATAACTAGTTTGATAATACATGTGCAAGTAGAGACATAGTTAAGTCAGAAGACCATGCAGACCTTAAAACTTCACAGAATACACTTCCCATTTCAAGCAGACACCTAACATTATGCGGCATATTTCAAGTGTGCCTTTCCACAGACTTGCACAAAGTAGCCTAATCACTAATCCTTCTACCAACATGTCTTAAACCTCACTTTTGTGATGCAGCTTCACCATTCTACTACTACTCAGGATGTTGGGCCTAGCCAAATATAAAGCAGCAACTGTTCGCATGTCAATTGTAAGTCTCACCATATTCCTGTAAGCATACATGCATGTGTCTCTACCTTTTGCTAGTGGTATAATATGTAAAAGAAACATACAAATAGATGTATACCTGTGTTTTATACATCTACCATCATCAGATTCTTAACATGTATGAGAATACATGTTCAAGTAGTGAAATACCTGTCACAAGACCATGCAGACCTTAAAACTTGACAGTCTGCACTTCACATTTGAAACACACACCTAGATTTATGTGCTGTACTTCAAGTGTACCTTTCCACAGACTCATACAAAGTAGCCTAATCAGTAATCCCTCTGCCAACATGTCTTAAACCACACTTTTGAGTTGCAGCTTCACCATTCTGTGACTACTTAGATTGTTGGGCCAAGCCAAATATAAAGCAGCAACCATTTGCATGTATCTGTTGTAAGTCTCACCATATTCCTGAAAGCATGCATGCATGTGTCTGTACCTTTTGCTAGTGCCATCATATATAAAAGAAACATATAAATAGATGTGTACCTGTGTTTTATATGTCTAACATCTACAAATGCATAAGACGTATGAGAATACATGTGCAAGTAGAGAAATATCTCAGTCACAAGACCCTGCAGACCTTAAAACTTCGCAGACTGCACTTCCCATTTGAAGCAGACACCTAAAATTAGGCAGTGTATTTCAAGTGTACCTTTCCACAGACTCATACAAAGTAGCCTAATCACTAATCCCTCTGCCAACATGTCTTAAACCTCACTTTAGTGTTGCAGCTTCAGCATTATTCTGCTACTCAGAGTGTTGGGTCTAGCCAAATATAAAGCAGTAACCTTTTTCATGTGTCTATTGTAAGTCTCACCATATTCCTGAAATATACATGCATGTGTCTGCACCTTTTCCTAGTGGCATCATATATAAAAGAAAAAAACAAATAGACGTATACCTGTGTTTTATACGTCTAGCATCTTCAGGTGCATAACACATATGAGAATACATGTGCAAGTAGAGAAATACCTCAGTCACAAGACCATGCAGACCTTAAATCTTCACAGGCCGCACTTCCCATTTCAAGCAGACACGTTAAATCATGAGGCATATTTCACGTGTACCTTTCCACAGACTCATACAAAGTAGCCTAATTACTAATTCCTCTGGCAATATAACTTAAAACTCACTTTTGTGCTGCAGATTCACCATTCTACTGCTACTCCGGCTGTTCGGCTTAACCAAATATAAAGCAGCAATCCTTTGCATGTCTCTGTTGTAAGTCTCACCATATTCCTGAAACTGTGCATGCATGTGTCTGCAACTTTTCTTAGTGGCATCATAAGACCATGCAGACCTTAAAACTTCACAGACTGCACTTCCCATTTCAAGTAGACACCTAAAATTGTGCGCGTATTTCAAGTATACGTTTCCACAGACTCATACAAAAGTATCCTAATCACTAATCCCTCTGCTAACATTTCTTTAACCTCACTTTTGAGCTGCAGCCTTACCATTCAGTGACTACTTAGGTTGTTGGGCCTAGCCAAATATAAAGCTGCATCCCTTTGCATGTATCTATTGTAAGTCTCACCATATTCCTGAAAGCATGTATGCATGTGTTTGCACCTTTTCCTAGTGTCATCATATATAAAAGAAACATACAAATAGACGTATACCTGTGTTTTATACATCTACCATCTTCAGATGCATAACATGTATGAGAATACATGTGCAAGTACAGACAAACCTCAGTCACAAGACCATGCAGACCTTAAAACTTCACAGACTGCACTTCCTATTTCAAGCAGACACGTAAAATTATGCAGCGCATTGCAAGTGTAGCTTTCCACAGACTCATACAAAGTAGCCTACTCAGTAATCCCTCTACCAACATGTCTTAAACCTCTGTTTTGAGCTTCAGCTTCACCATTAAGCAACTACTTAGGGTGTTGGGCCTAGCCAAATATAAAGGAGTAACCCGTTGCATGTGTCTGTTGTAAGTCTCACCATATTCCTGAAATATGCATGCATGTGACTGTACCTTTTCCTAGTGGCATCATATATAAAAGAAAGATACAAATAGACGTATACCAGTGATTCATACGTCTTGCATCTTCAGATGCATAATACGTAGGAGAGTACATGTGCAAGTAGAGACATACCTCAGTCAGAACACCATGCAAACCTTAAAACTTCACAGACTGCATTTCCCATTTAAAGCAGACAACTAAACTTTTGCGGCGTATTTCAAGTGTACCTTTTCACAAACTCATACAAAGTAGCCTAATCACTAATCCCTCTGCCAACATGTCTTAAACCTCACTTTTGTACTTCAGCTTCACTATTCTGCAAGTACTCAAGGTGTTGAGCCTAGCCAAATATAAAGCAGTAACCATTTGCATTTCTCTGTTGTAAGTCTCACCATATTTCTGAAAGCATGCATGCATCTGCACCTTTTCCTAATGGCATCATATGTAAAAGAAACATACAAATAGACGTAAACCTGTGGTTTATATATCTAGCATCTTGAGATGCATAACATAAATGAGAATACATGTGCAAGTAGACACATACCTCTTTCACAAGACCATGCAGACATTAAAACTTGACAGACTGCACTTCCCATTTCAAAGAGACACCTAAAATTAGGCGGCATATTTCAACTGTACCTTTCCACAGACTCATACAAAATACCATAATCACTAATCCATCTACCAATGTACACATATTAGTATGCACAAACTATTTCAATCATCATTTGCTTTCTACATTATTTCAAATTGTGAAACACATTTCTATTTGACACATTAACCCTTTTTAACTGTCTTCTAAAAGTGCCCAAACTGGTTCTGTAATTTTCTGGAGCTGCGACTCCACCGCGGTGCCACAGTGTAGCGATGCAATGGAGCCGCAAACCCTTACAGGAGTTCAAAAACTTACTTCTAATATTACTAGTATTTGTTTTTAAAAACAGACTACTTCTACACATACTACTGACTTAGAAAAACTTAATTTAGTAACATATCACTTATATATAAGTTACCATTTCACATTTTAAATCCACAGTTAACTTTCAACCCTTCCCTCCATTCTGCTTAATCCCAGTTTCCATAGTAACAGTTTCTGCGACATTCAACTGTACTGGCAGGTCACAAGTTCACCATATTTTCAAGTTCAGCACAGTAGCTTACAAATGCAAATAACAGGTGTGGTTGACGTTTGCAAAATATTGCCTTATCCTATCTACTGTATCTTTCAAACATTTTTTAATAACCAATCAGAAACATGCTTCTTCAGGAAAGTAACATGCATCCTATTTTTGAGTGCACAATGTTAATGAACAGCCAATCACTTATCGCCTTTTTTTAAAAACAGCATCTTCTCCACTATTTTAGATACCTCTCATTCTACCAACTGACTACCTGAGCTACAGACATCTTTTCATTCCTTCCAGACATACCTACAAGATGCTTACAGTATGGATTGTAGGGCACAGCTATGTTTTCTGGTGCAAAAAGTATGCTGAACACAGAGGTATTACAAAGATCTAGGTTTGCAAAATGTGGATATTAAATGGATTGCACAGAGAAGATTAAAGTTGCACCAATTGATGCCTTTGGTTAAAACCTTGTTGCATCTCCAACCCCATAACCTCATGATTGTGCACTGTGGTGGCAATGACCTAGGCACATTGACTGGGTAGGTCTGGAAATCCTAATGAAGGATACCTTTGCACAATTGATGTTGCTTTTGCCTCAAACTGTCTTTGTATACTCTAATATATGCCAAAGACAGAAATGGAAGTGGTCAAATCAATTCTGTCCACAGATTGAGAAAACTAGGAAGAATGTCAACAAAGCTGTTTCTGCTTACCTCAGAGACCATAGGATGGGCTCCATCTATAACAACAATGTACATTTTGATATGCATAACATCTACAGAAGAGATGGAGTTCACTTCACAGATGAAGGGAACAGAGTGTTTCTCAACCACCTTAAGCTTAAGCTGTGCATTCGTACTTACATGTAGCTCCAACAAAGTCATAATGAAAACAAGGGCTCTTTTTAGAGCCACCCAATAACCCAACAGTGATTTTTTTTAAACATACATACTCTTTTTAATTTTTTTGTGAATTTACAAACCTGTTGCGAATCTACAAAACAAAAGCACAGATTCAATGAACTACAACCCAATACACTTTTCAAGTTTAACTTTAAAGTTTTTATTTTTTAATATTATTACTAACACTATCAAATTTAATGTGAATATTAACTTCAATCTCACTAACTCTATAAAAAAGTTGACAAATGCAACACTACCTTCTGAATTATATACTATTAAATTATTTATTTAAGGTAGATCCGCGAATCCACCGCAACTTTACACTGGGGAGCTACGCTGAGAGCCGCAATGGGGTCACAACTCTTATGACGAGCAACAAAAAAAATTATTAATGTCCCCCAGTTCCATTTCCCGATATCGGCCCAAGGGACCCCATCCCCTTCCATGAAGCGAAGCAGATGTTTGCTATGACAGGGCAGGAGCAGTGCTCCCGCCCTGCCATAGCAAACTGCAATGTCCCAAGGGTGGGTACCCCAGGACATTGCTGGAGCTGGCCCTGGGGGGTGGCAGTTCCCAGGGCCATAGAAGGCTCCTGGAGGGCGACTGCGCTGCTGCCCTCCCAGCATGTTTAATGCCCAAGTAGGTGGTGGTCCCCAGGGCGGGGGTCTTCAACGGACCCCCGTATTTACATAATCTATGCCCCGGGGAGGTGGTGGTCCCTGGGGTAGTGTGTGTAAATTAAAAAAAAGCCCCAGGGAGGGTGGTGGTCCCCGGGGCTGCAGGGGGGCACAAGGCCCCCTGCATATAAATATCAAAGCTCCAGGGAGGTGGCAGTCCCCGGGGCTGCGGGTGGGCCCACGTGGCCCCCGCAAATCTTTAACATAGCTCAGGGGAGGTGGCAGTCCCCGGGGCTGCGGGGGCCCCCACGATCCCCCACAACTTAATTAAGAATTGCTCCTGGGACCTGGCCCACCCGGGGGGTTAATTCAAACAAAGAGTTGGAGACCGCATATTGTTTTTCAAAAAGATTTTCAGCAGGATTCGCGCACCCTACAAGAATCGCGCTGAAAAAAAAATGCTTCTTTTGGCCCTCGGGGTCAGGGTGTTTCTACCCTGCCCCATTTTCTTGTTTTTTGACCTTTTTTCTTGTGACTCGGTTCAACCGAGTCACAAGAAGGCTGCCAAAACTTCCTGATTTGAAGTGTTGGCAACCAATAAGAATCAAGGTCATGATCGGGAGAGTTCGCGGATCCACCGCGGTCACCAGATACTAATATTTTTTTATATATGAATTTCTCAGGAACTACTGAACGGATTTACACCATTTTAAAAAAAGGTCGCTTTCTGAACCAAAAGCTACCTTTTTGACAAATTTAGTGAAATTCCTTTCAGCGGTTCGGGCTGTAGCCTTGTCTAAAGTTTCCTATGGAAATTAAAATGGAGAAAACACGTTTTGGGACCCCCTTTTTTCTTCACCCCCGCTTGACTAATCACCCTGAAACTTTCAAGACAGGAGCTAACCTGAGCGGGCCATTAGTTTTGAAAGTTTCACGAAGATTCGTCAAAGGGCGCCAAAGATATTGGCAAAAGAAAAAACACTTTTCCAATGAAAACTAGTTCCTAACTATAACTACCTACTGGCGAGCGACAACAGGTAATATATATGTATATATATGTATATATATATACATATACTGATTGGATGAGAGGCCCCCCAAACTTTAAAAAAACAAGCCCCGGGTGGTGGCGGTCCCCGGGGCAGTGTGGGAGGTATTGGGGCCCCCCCACACTTTTTTTTTCACTGCCCCCGGGACTTGGCCCAACCGGGGGCTAATTATTAACGAAGTGCGGGAGCCCGCGCTTCATTTTTTTTTGTTTAAAAAATGCTTTTTGGGGCCCTGGGGGTCCTTGTGGGACTCCCTAAGCAGGCCTAGGGGGTCAGGGTGTTTCTACCCTGCCCCCTTTTCTTTTTTTCACGTTTTTTATTCTAATTTCTTGTGACTCGGTTACCGAGTCACAAGATGGCTGCCAACACTTCCTGGTTTGGAGTGTTGACAGCCAATTAGAATAAAGCTCGTGGTGGGGAGGGTGCGCGGATCCTCCATGCCTCTATATATCGAAACATTTATTTTTTGATTTTCTCAGCAACTACTGAATGGATTTACACCATTTTAAAAAAGGGCGCTTTCTGAACCAAGTACTACCTTTTTGCCAAATTTGGTGTAATTCCGTTCAGCAGTTTTGACTGTAATCGTGTCTAAAGTTTCCTATGGGAAATTGATTTTTTGACCTCTATTTTTTGATTTTCTCCGCAACTACTGAACGGATTTACACCATTTAAAAAAGGGTGCTTTCTGAACCAAGCACTACCTTTTCCCAAATTTGGTGTAATTCCGTTCAGCAGTTCGGGCTGTAGCCGTGGCTAAAGTTTCCTATGGGAATTAAAATGGAGAAAACACGTTTTGGGACCCCTCTTTTCTCGGCCCCCGCTTGCCGAATCACCCCGAAACTTTCAAGACAGGAGCTGACCGGAGCGCCCCACTGGTTTTGAAAATTTTGCGATGATTCGTCATCCGGCACCAAAGTTATTGGGAAAAGAATGTTACGAATTTCCTATGGATAATAGGTCCTAACTATAACTATCTACTGGCGACCGCCAGTAGATAATATATATAAATATATATATATATATATATATATATATATATATATATATATATATATTCACTGAAAAAACCATAGGTTTTAGGGAAAGTTATAGTTAGTTGGACATTGCACTCGTACAAAACCCGTGAAATTCCCCCGTTATAGTTAGTTCAGCTAACTATAACTCGCGCCCCGCAATGCACTTCTGATGACGTCACATATTACATCACTCATGACATGGTCAGTGACATCACTGATGACATCACTGATGACATCTCAAATGACATCACTGATGACATCACTGATGACATCATCCAGTGACTGTGTGTTTGTGTAAAGTTTAAATATGTTTAATATATATAGGGAAAGGCATATTGAAGAATGAGTGGGTGTATAAGAGTCTTAATGGATGATTTAGTAGGTGCGTGACTGAGTCTATAAGTGAGTGATTAAACGTATCTTACTGGATGCATGGGTGAGTGACTAAACTGTGTGAATGTCTGTATCCGTCTGTCTGTTGTTGTGTAAGCAGCTGCATGGGTTTCTGACTAGCTAAATGAGTGTCTATATGGGTTATGGATTGGTTCTCTGAGTATCTGTATGGGTGCCTCAGTGTTTGTGTGGGTGGGGTGTGTGTGACTCTGTGCATAGATGTGTGAGTGGGTGATTCACTGGGTGCATGGTTTCAAGAGTGCGTCTGTGATGGACTGTATGGGTGGGTGAGTGTGTGTATGGGTGTGTTAGTGATTGAATGTATATCTCAGTGGTACATGTGTGAGTAACTACATATGTGAAAGGCAGTATATATGTGTGTTGGAGTATATAAATGGCTATAAGTGAGAGTGTGTGATTGTGAGAGTGGTTATATGGATGAGTGTGTGCTTGCATCAGTGATTGCATAGGAGCGTAAGAATGTGCTAGTATTTTTATGAGTAAGTGAGCTGGTGTGTATAACTGTATAGGTGAGTAAATGGGAGTGTGATTAATTATTAGCATGACTGACTAGGTGTGTGAGTACCTCTATGGATGAGTTGCGTTGTGTGAGTGTTTATATAGGTGTATGAGTGCATATGATAGTCCTGTACTGAGTGACTGTAAGTATGAGTGACTGTACGGGTGAGTGAGTAGATGTGTGTGTGTAGACCTAAGAATCAGTGAGTGGGTATGTACTTATTGGTATTGGAGTGTGTATGGTTTTGAGAATGGCAGTCTGTAATTTAGAGTGGGTGTATCAAAGGTTATATTAGGGTGTGAGGAGGTGCATCAGATTATCACGTGGATGATGTCATTTGAGATGTCATCAGTGATGTCATCAGTGATGTCACTGACCATGTCATGAGTGATGTAATATGTGACGTCATCAGCAGTGCATTACGGGGGCGCGAGTTATAGTTAGCTGAACTAACTATAACGGGGGAATTTCACGGGTTTTGTACGAGTGCAATGTCCAACTAACTATAACTTTCCCTAAAACCTATGGTTTTTTCAGTGAATTTCAAAGGTTTTTTAAATGCTAAACCCTAACTATAACAGGCCTGAAACCTATGGTTTTTTCAGTGAATTTCAAAGGTTTTTAAAATGCTAATTCCTAACTATAACAAGCCTGAAACCTATGGTTTTTTCAGTGAATTTCAAAGGTTTTTTAAATGCTAATTCCTAACTATAACATGTCTGAAACCTATGGTTTTTTTCAGTGAATTTCAAAGGTTATGTAAATGACAATTTTTAAATGTATTAATTGTTATATATTATTTTTTTTATACTGATTTACTACATTTTTTTAAACTATTTATTTTTAGATGTTTTATTTTTTAAATTACATTGTAATTACATTATACATTACATTACAAAATATACTTTCTCAGAATGAATTACTTTAGTTTAAATACTTTGCAAATAGGCAATAGACTTTTAAGTACAGTAGTTACAGTTGTTGCAATGGGCAACACAATTTCAAACACAATGCAACATTGAGCTCAATGTGAATTTCTAGCTAAATGCAATTAGTTACTTTATGGATTACTTTTCTAACCACAGGACTGGATCCTAGATTCAGTCCTGGGACATCTCCTGTAAACAGTTGAGTAAAAGCATTTTGGTTACAGTAGTGATTTTTAAGGAATATTATTGTATTTTAAAAGTTGACACTTAGAAACTTTTTACACATAGAATCACCTATGTTATCCTATGGGAGGAAATTCACTTAGCAGGTAAGTAGTGTTATCGTTACTTTTTCTTACTCAGTGGTGGATCCTGGATCCAGCACTGGTGCATCTCCTGTAAACAGTTGAAAGAATGCGTTTAAGTCATACAGGCGATTTTTAAGGAATATTTGTAATTTGTGAAAATCAACACTTTGAAACTTTTTCAATGGATTCCTACGGAAGGAAATATAAGTTACTGGTAAGTACAGTTAAAATTACTTTTCAGGATCAGTACTGGGCTGAAAGATGCAGCACTGAGGTCTCTCCTGATAACAGGTGAGTAAATCGGAATTCGTATTTTGGCTGATTTTAGAGGAATATTTGTATGTTTCAAAATCGACACTTAGAAACTTTTTCAGCAAAAAGCAGGCAATGATATCCTATGGAAGGAAATTCAAGTTACTGGTAAGTACGGTTAAAATTACTTTTCAGGATCAGTACTGGGCTGAAAGATGCAGCACTGAGGTCTCTCCTGATAACAGGTGAGTAAATCGGAATTCGTATTTCGGCTGATTTTAGAGGAATATTATAAAGTTCCAAAACTCCACACTTAGAAGAATTTCCAAGTGAAACCAGTCAATGATATCCTATGGAAGGAAATTCAAGTTACTGGTAAGTACGGTTAAAATTACTTTTCAGGATCAGTACTGGGCTAAAAGATGCAGCACTGAGGTCTCTCCTGATAACAGGTGAGTAAATCGGAATTCGTAGTTCGGCAGATTTTAGAGGAATATTTGTATGTTTCAAAAATCGACACTTAGAAACTTTTTCAGCAAAAAGCAGACAATGATATCCTATGGAAGGAAATTCAAGTTACTGGTAAGTACAGTTAAAATTACTTTTCAGGATCAGTACTGGGCTGAAAGATGCAGCACTGAGGTCTCTCCTGATAACAGGTGAGTAAATCGGAATTCGTATTTCGGCTGATTTTAGAGGAATATTATAAAGTTCCAAAACTCCACACTTAGAAGAATTTCCAAGTGAAACCAGTCAATGATATCCTATGGAAGGAAATTCAAGTTACTGGTAAGTACGGTTAAAATTACTTTTCAGGATCAGTACTGGGCTGAAAGATGCAGGACTGAGGTCTCTCCTGATAACAGGTGAGTAAATCGGAATTCATAGTTCGGCTGATTTTAGAGGAATATTTGCACAATGGTGAAGGGAGGGGGCGGGGCCTGAGGTGACATCTGTGCAAACGCGCCCCGTGGCGCGTTTTAGGTTGGGGGATTAAGTCCCCTTGAGTCATGAGGGTCCCTGGGGTCCAACTAGCCCACCCTGTACCTCCAGTATGCGCTAGGAGCTGCGTTGCAGAGAGGTGTTCAGAGGCCATGCCCCTTTTGCACCTCTCTGCAACGCAGCTCTGTGGTGCTTTCTGGACGTACCTGGTGGGCTAGTTCGCCCCCAGGGACCCTCAGGATTGAAGGGGATTTCATTCCCCATCTTAAAATGCGCCACGGGGCCTGTTTGCACACATGTCACCTGAAGCCCCGCCCCCTCCCTTCACCATTGGGCAAATGTGCCCCGTGGCGCGTTTTAAGTTGGGGGATTAAGTCCCCTTGAATACTGAGGGTCCCTGGAGTCCAACTAGCCCACCATGTACCTCCAAAAAGCGCCACAGAGCTGCGTTGCAGAGAGGTGTAAAAAGGGGCGTGGCCTCTGTACACCTCTCTGCAACAAAGCCCCCTGGCGCATACCGGAGGTTCCTGGTGGGCTAGTTGGCCCCCAGGGACCCCCAGTATTCAAGGGGAATTACTTCCCTTCTTAAAACGCACCAGGGGGCGCGTTTGCAGACTGCTGCAGGGAGGGGGCGGGGCCTCGGTACGATGCCCGTCTTTTTTTTTTGTTTTTGTTTTTTGTTGCTTTTTTCTGCCCAGGGGGTCCTTGTGGGACCCCCTGAGCAGACCTAGGGGGTCAGGGTGTTTCTACCATGCCCCCTTTGTGCGTTTTGCGCACTTGTTTCTTGTGTTTTTTTTTTTTTTAATCAGTGGGATCTGCGCACCCTAAGCGCATCCCGCCGATTTTGAAAAAAAAAAAATGCTTTTTTCTGCCCCCCTGAGCAGACCTAGGGGGTCAGGGTGTTTCTACCCTGCCCCCTTTGTGCGTTTTGCGCACTTGTTTCTTGTGCTTTTTTTTTTAATCGGCGGGATCCGCGCACCCTAAGCGCATCCCGCCGTTTAAAAAAAAAATGCTTTTCTGCCCAGGGGTCCTTGTGGGACCCCCTGAGCAGACCTAGGGGGTCAGGGTGTTTCTACCCTGCCCCCTTTTGCGCTTTGCGCACTTGTTTCTGTCCCTCGGTTCTACCGAGGGACAAAATGGCTGCCAACACTTCCTGATTTGGAGTGTTGACAGCCACTTGACAGCCAATTAGCATGCAGCTCGTGATCGGGACAGTGCGCACAGGGTGCGCTCAGGATACGCGGACCCTACTCGCCCATAGATATATATGTGACTTTACTTTTGATTTTCTCAGGAACTACTGAACGGATTTACACCATTTAAGCAAAAGGCACGACACTGAACCAAGGGCTACCTCTTTGCCAAATTTGGTGTAAATACGTTCAGCAGTTCGGGCTGTAGCTGCGACTAAAGGTTCCTATGGAAAAATGAATGGGGAAAACGCGTTTTGGGACCCCCCTTTTTTCTCGGCCCCCGCTTGACGAATCAACCCGAGACTTTCAGGGTAGGAGCGGAGCGGAGCGCCCCAACAAGTTGGAAGCTTTCGCGAAGATTCGTCAACCGGCGCAAGAGTTATTTCAAATAGAATGTCACGGATTTCCTATGGATAATAGGTCCTAACTATAACTATCTACTGGCGACCGCCAGTAGATAATATATATATATATATATATATATATATATATATATATATATATATATATATATATATATATATATATACTTAGTTTTCATAGCAAGAAGTTCTTTTCAGGTGCCTATATCTTTGGTACCTCTTGGTACCTCTTGATTGATCAATCAAGGGTTGGTGAGGCGCAACTACTCACCCGTAGGGTCTCAAGTCGCTCAAGGATGTTCATTAGGGTTCATCGAAGAGCCAAGTCTTGAGGTCCTTACTGACCGCGAGGACACCCTACTGCAAATCTAGCGGGTCCGAAGTGCCAAGTAAACAAGACGCCGCAGGAATGGAGTGTTCAGATTTGGTGACATTGTATTGGCAGGGTTCCATGCCGTCGGCTTTCAACTACCCACTGGGGTTTCTATTTGCACGATAAATGGGGCACAGCAGCACCCACTGTGGAGTAATGGAGTGTGAACTGCAATTACCAAGATGCCATTTGGCATACGCCCACTGGGGCGGGACTATTTAATGACAGCAAGTGTGTTCACCTTTTGTTGCCGTTCTTCCTGCATCATTGCCAGTGAACAAGGGCTGTGTTAAGCCTGAAACGCGTCTGGCCTGTTTTTAATTTTGTTGTGAAGCAGAAGGCTGTAGCTGCTGCAGTCTCCAAATAAAAGGACTAGCACTCCATAAGAGGCGTCTTCATTTGGGAGCGAACTTTGTTTGAATTTGAGCGGACTGCTCTGACCGCGAGGACGCCCTACTGCAAATCTAGCGGGTCCGCAGCACCAAGTAAACAAGACGCCGCAGGAATGGAGTGTTCCGATTTGGTGACATTGTATTGGCAGGGTTCCATGCCGACGGCTTTCAACCAACCACTGGGGTTTGTATTTGCACGATAAATGGGGCACGGCAGCACCCACTGTGGAGTAATGGAGTGTGAATTGCAATTACCAAGATGCCATTTGGCATATGCCCACTGGGGCGGGACTATTTAATGACAGCGAGGGTGTTCACCTTTTGTTGCCGTTCTTCCTGCATCATTGCCAGTGAACAAGGGCTGTGTTAAGCCTGAAACGCGTCTGGCCTGTTTTTAATTTTGTTGTGAAGCAGAAGGCTGTAGCTGCTGCAGTCTCCAAATAAAAGGACTAGCACTCCATAAGAGGCGTCTTCATTTGGGAGCAAACTTTGTTTGAATATATATATATATATATATATATATATATATACATATATAGTGACTTAGTTTTCATAGCAAGAAGTTCTTTTCAGGTGCCTATATCTTTGGTACCTCTTGGTACCTCTTGATTGATCAATCAAGGGTTTGTGAGGCGCAACTACTCACCCGTAGGGTCTCAAGGCGCTCAAGGATGTTCATTAGGGTTCGTCGAAGAGCCAGGTTTTGAGGTCCTTTGTGAATTTGGAGAGTGTTGGTGTCTGCCAGAGTTGGAGTGGGAAGGTGTTCCGTGCCTTGGCTGTGAGGAAGGAGAAGGACCGTCCTCCTGTTCTGGTTTTCTTGATGCATGGCACCGTAGCTAGGGAGAGCTGTGCTGAGCGAAGGGATCTCTGGGGGGCGTGGAACGAGAGGTGATGGTTGAGGTAGGCCCGTCCAGTGTTGTGGGGGGCTTTGTGGGTGTGGATGAGAAGCTTGAAGGTGATTCTCTTTTTGATGGGGAGCCAATGTAGTGTCTGCAGGTGTTCAGTGATGTGGCAGTGGCGAGGTAGGTTGAGGATGAGTCTGGCAGAGGTGTTCTGGACATTCTGGAGTTTGCAGGTGAGGTTTTTGTTGATCCCAGCGTAGAGTGCGTTGCCGTAGTCCAGTGTGCTGCTGATGAGGGCATGGGTGATGGTTTTCCTGTGTTCGAGAGGAATCTAGTTGAAGGTCTTTCGTAGGAGGCGGAGGGTTGGAAACAGGCAGAGGTGACGGCATTGATTTGATGGTTCATTTTGAGTTCGGAGTCCAGGGTGATTCTGAGGTTGCATGCGTGGTCGGAGGGGGAAGGAGGATTGCCGAGGGTGGGGGGCCACCAGGTGTCATTCCATGTTTCTTGGTGAGGACCTATGATGATTACTTCAGTTTTGTCTGAGTTGAGCTGTAAGCAGCTGTTCTTCATCCACCTCCTGAGGGCTTTCATTCCTTCTTGGAAGTTGTGTTTGGAGATGTGGGGTTTGTTAGACAGAGGGAGGATGAGTTGAGTGTTGTCAGCATAGAATACCGTGTTGAGCCCGTAGGATCTGACAGTGGGAGCGAGCTGGACCATGTAGATGTTGAACAGGGTGGGGCTGATGGAGGATCCTTGGACAACTCCGCAGGTGGTTGGTGTGTGGTCTGAGAGGTAGGGTGTGAGTCTGACCCTTTGTGTTCTACCGGAAAGGAATGAGCGGATCCAGTCGAGGGCCTTGTGTCGGATTCTTGTGTTGTGTAGTCATTGGGCTAGGGGCAGTGAGTTACGGGGTTGAAAGCTGCAGAGAGGTCCAGGAGGATGAGGGCCACAGTTTCTCCTCTGTCGAGGAGGGAGCGGATGTCGTCTGTCGCGGTGTAGAGGGCAGTTTCGGTGCTGTGGCTTTCCTAAAGCCCGATTGGGAGGAGTTGAGGATGTTGTTTTCTTCTATGAAAGAGGCGAGCTGACTGTTGATGGCTTTTTCAATGACTTTCGCCGGGTACGGGAGTAAGGAGATCTGTCTGAAGTTTTTGAGGTCGGTGGGGTTAGCTGTTGGTTTTTTCAGGAGAGGGTTGATCTCGGCGTGTTTCCATTTGTCAGGGAAGGAAGGGGTCTCGAAGGAGCGGTTGATGATTCGTCAAAGCTCAGGGGCAATGATTTTGGTGACTTTGTGGTAGATGTGGTAGGGGCAGGGGTTCGTGGGGGCTCCGGAGTGGATTGACTTCATGGTCTTCAGGGAGTCATCGATGGAGAGGGTGGTCCAGCTGTCGAGTGTAGGTTGCATGGTGTTGGGGGTGGTGGGTGTGGGATCCGTATGTGGGTTGTCGTTGTTGAAGTTGTTGTAGATGGTCCTGATTTTGTGGTGTAAGAAGGTGCTGAGTTTGTCGCAGAGGTCCTGGGAGGTGGGGATGTCGGTAGTATCACAGTTTGATTGTGCAAACTCTTTGATGACGCCGAAGAGTTCCTTTCTGTTGTGTGCTTGGGCAGAGATTCTGTCCTGAAGTGTTTTCTTCCTTGTGTGTCTGATGAGCTTGTGGTGGGTGGCGGTGGCTGCTTTGAAGTTGTCAAGGTCCGCTGTGGTTTTGGAGTTCCTCCATATCTTTTCTAGGCGTCTGCAGGTTCGTCTTGAATCTCAGAGTCCGACAGAGAACCAGCTGGCTCTCTTGGTGTTTGGGTTGGTAGTTTTCTTGAGAGGGGCGATGGTGTTGGCGCAGTCAGTGATCCACTTGTGCAGTTTTTGGGCGGCGGCGGTAGGGTCGTCGTCAGTGGCAGTGGGAGCGGATCTGCTGAGAGAGGCGGTGAGCTGGTCATTGTGGATCTTGTTCCAGATTCTGAATTGGAGCTGGTGTGGGCATTTGCGGGTACTGTTGGTTTTGAAGGTAAAGTAGATGCAGTGATGGTCCACCCATGAGATTTCTGAGGTGTGACTGAAGGTAATGGAGTTTCCCGCTGTGAAGATGGGGTCGAGGGAGTGTCCTGCTGAGTGCTTGGCTTATCGTATGATCTGTTTGAGTCCAATGTTGAGGAGGTTGTCCAGGAGGGAGGAGGAGTTGGGGTCTTGGAGGTTGTCGAGGTGGAAGTTGAGGTCTCCCAGCAAGGTGTAGTCAGTGGAGGTGATGGCTTGCGGGGAGATCATGTCGGTGATGGAGTTGTTGAAGGGTGCACGGGGTCCAGGGTGTTCTGTAGAGGGAGTCTGGAAATGTTCATGGTAACCTGTGAAGTGGGGGGCCGGGAAAAAAGTGAGGTCCAAAAATGTATTTTGCCCATGTTAATTCTTATAGGACTTTGAAGAAGCCTACAGCCCGAACCGCTGGACAGAATTACACCAAACTTGGCAGGAAGGTAGATGTTGGTATGCAGTTCATGCTTTTTGTGATTTGGTGTCATTCTGTTCAGTATTTATGGAGATATTAAATGGAGAACAGATTTTTATATCTGGGGATGCAGATTACTCGCTGATTGGCTTGCAGGTGATCCGCGGATTTACTTGCACTGCCAACCTTCTGATTGGCTGGCCGCACCTTCACAGAAAAGTTGCAGCAGCCATTTTGTTTGACGAAGAACCAGTCTCTGAGGATGAAATTTCTTCGCAAACTCAATGAAGGGGTCAGGTGAAACATTTCCTGATGTACATATTATAAAAGAGGAGTAAGGATGTGTTCTTGGATCAGAAATCTAGAAAAAAAAATGTTGGGCCACTTACGAGATCCCCAGATTCCTCGCAAGGCTCCGCGCAGCCCCAGTGTAACTTCACAGTGGGATCTGTGGATTTAGCACGAGTGGGGGTGGACTGCATATATTAATTTTTACACTTACTCTCACACCCATTCAGATACCTATACAGATACTGTTACATCCAGTTACATACCTATACAGAAACTTTCACACCCACTCTTATACCCATGCAGACACTGTCACACCCACTCATATACCTATACAGTCATTGTTACACATATTAAAAAATCCAAACAGACAATGTCACACCCTTTCACATACTCATAGAGACAGTCAATCAAATCAAATCAATCAAATCAAATTGTCTTTATTCAATCTTCCAAAGGCAGATCATAAAAGATACACACGATAAAAACAAACTACATAGTAAACACACATGTTAAAAAATAACTACCACATATTTAACAATGAAACAGTTCCTTGTACAAGTACAGATATTAGGATAACAGTCAAAGAAATGGAGTTCAGTAATACCCATTCACAAAAATGTACAGTCACTGTTACACCTATTCAGAAATCCATGCAGACATACCCATTCACACTCATTCACATACCTAAATAGACACTGTCAAACCCATTCACAAACCCATAGAGACACTATCACAACAATTCACGTACCTACACAGACTCTGTCACACCCATTCACATACCCATGGACTCTCTGTCACACCCATTCACAAACCCATAGAGACACTGTCAGAGCCGTTCAGATATCAACAAAGACACTGTCACACCTTTTTATCGTGTTACTCCCATTCACAAACCTATACAGACACTGTCTTACCCATATGGAAACCTATACAGACTCTGTCACACCCAATGACGTACCGAAACACACACTCTATCTACATATTGTTAGACACACTGTTACATCCATTTACAAACCCATACAGACACTGTTACATCCATTTACAAACCCATACAGATGATGACACGGTGATTTGAAAATCTATGCAACACTATAACACCCATTCATATACTCAAACAGATACTATCATACCCAGTCACATTCTGATAAAAGACACTGTTGCACCCTTTCAGAAACCCATAGAGACACTGTCACGTTCGTTAATATACCCATAGTGACTCTGTCACACCCATTTACAAGCCCATAGTGGCACTATCACACCTGTGGAAATACCCATACAGACAGTGTCACACCCATTTATAAACCCATATGGACACTGTGACACGCATTGACAAAGCCATACATACACTGTGACACTCATTCACATACATAAACAGTTACTGTCACACCCATTTACAAGCTCATACAGACACTGTTATACCCATTGAAAACCCCATACAGGCTTTGACACATCCATTTGCATACTGATAGAGATACTGTAACACCCATTTACATACTGTAGTAACCTGTGTTGTATGTATCTGGTTACGTACTCCCTAGCTGCTCAGCCAGTGTGAATGTGATACATGGAATGTTGGTGTGAGAGTTTTGAATGGAATGTTTGGGTGCCTGGATGCTTCAGTGTGTCAGTTGGAGTATGGGCTGAGCAGCAGGCAGACTGATCCTGGTGGAGCTCAACTACCTGTAACTGAACTCAATAAATCTACATGAAACTACATCTTGGCTACGAACTTCATCACTTCAGATTTTTGGCGACGAGGATGGGATGAAGTCCGCAGCCAGGATGTAGTTTTAAAAAGATTTATTGAGTTCACTTACAGGTAGTTGAGTTGTAGAGATGCAACTCCACCAGGAGCAGTCTGCCTGATGCTCAGCCCATACTCCAACTGACACACTCAAGCATCCAGGCACCCAAACATTCCATTCAAGACTCTCACACCAACATTCCATGCATCACATTCACACTGGCTTCATCACTACAGATTTTGGGCGACAATTCTTGAAATGAAACTATGCGTGTTTTAAAAAGTACTCTGAAACAAGAAATCTCTAAAGGAAACCTACAGAAACTAAGAAGAAACCTCCAGTTTGAAGTACAAGGCGTGCCAGCCCCACCAGTGTCTCTTTCACCAGACAGCCCCAGCCTTCTTGTACTTCATTTGATTGAACATTTTGAATTTATTCTATTACAGACTGTGTGATCCTGAGCACTTTCTTTGCTCTTCGCCTGTTTTCCTCACGCTGGCCAACCCCAGAACATGCGTGGAGTGCTCTTGGACATCTTCCACTGAACACTGGACAATTCTCAACAACTCAACACATATTCAGTAGCTCATCTACTCAACACGGGATCTATGGCTGCTCAACACGGTATCAAGGATGGAACCTGGAGTTTACATCCCACTCTTCTACTATCAGTCTGTTTGAAACGGATTTGTTTTACCTTCTACCGTGCCAGAATTTCATCTATGGAAAATGCTCTGCACTCGTTTGGATTTTGGCCCTGGGCAAGCGACTGGGGCTGGACTTCTGGTGAGGCTCATTTTGGCTTTCATTCTGTCTCGTATTTATGTTTTAAAACATAGCCATGTGTCTCATGTTTCACGCTTGCATTTTTAGGAATCACCCCATATGTCGTGGGACTGTTTCATTCAAGTACATTTGGCTTTTTAGTTGTTTCTATTCACAGCCCAGTACTATGGCAGTTTAACCACAGCGTTGCGGTTTGAAAAAGGAGGGGGAGCGTGGCGTTTGCTGCGTGTGCAGTCTGACCTGCATGAAGCTGCGTGGAGTTCTTATGAAAACCTCTGTTTTGATGCGTCCTTCCACCGTGTCCAAACTTCCTAAGTGGCGACATTTGGCGCACGCATGCGACGAGAGCCACTCAATGCACGTAACTCAGGCGTGCCACCATCTTGGATTTGCTGGGAACTTTCAAGCATTGGATCTTCGTACTACGTCGTATTTTGCAGTTTTCATCAGAGTCCACAGTCAGATTGAGCAGGCATGATTTTCCTCCACACGTTCAGTCTCCAAAGGGAATTATGGAAAGAAGGTACTTTTGAGTTTGTTTGACTCCCTCCATTTTGTTATTTAATTCAGGCATCTGTATGATCACAAGCGGAAAGAGGAGCCAAGAGGGGTATTTCTACATTGTTTGATGTGACACAGTTCTGTTGTGCCTACAGTGTTAAGGGCATGATTTTTGTGTGACCTCAACGGTTATGTGGTAATTCTCTATGATTTTCACACACAAGGAGGTGTGGTTCTCTTCTATTGAGACGCCCTTTGAGCCAAGTTCAGCTTAAAACGGAAAGGCGAAGAGTTTGGTAGTTAATACCACTTCGAGCTGAATGTCATGTAGCATGTCAATTTTTTTTCTTTATTGTTCCTCTACAACACAGTTCAGTCTCATGTGGAACTTTTACATGACACTTTATCTACAAGCTACAAGTGGGGTGCACAAGACTAGTGTGTGCCCAGGGTAGCACTACTCGGGTGAGAGGTCGCTCACCGGTGATGGGTTAGTTTAAAGGAAAAAACTTACAAGAGACTAAGGAAAAGTGTTTGCATGACTTAAAGTTCATTTTGTATTAATGTTCAAAGTAGTAATTGTTTTAGTGATACCATGGTACTACATGGTTCTTACCTAATCAAAACAGTTCCCTCTGTTTGTGGGTTTTAGTCCCAGTCAACACATTTAGTCTTTCCCTAGCAAGAGGGGTGTTGTAGGGGTGTCTCTTCCTTGTCACAGTTGATGGGTCTTAGTCTTTGTAGTGGGTGTTAGTCCCATTTATGCAGTTATAGTGAGTGTTAGTCCCAACTACGTAGTTCTAATGGGTACGAGTCCCATGTGTTCTGCTATTCTGTGCATGTTTCTAACCACCTCACAGGGGTTCTAATGGGTACGAGTCATATGTCTTCTGCTGTTCTGTGCAAGTTTCTAACCACCTCACAGGGGTTCTAATGGGTACGAGTCCCATGTCTTCTGCTGTTCTGTGCACGCTTCTAACCACCTCAAAGGGGTTTTAATGGGTACGAGTCCCATGTCTTCTGCTATTCTGTGCACATTTCTAACATCCTCACAGGGGTGCTAATGGGTACAAGTCCCATGCGTTCTATTGTTTTTTTTACTTTTCTAACCAGCATATAGAGGTTATAATGGGTATGAGTTCCATGTGTATTATTGTTTGTGCGTACTTTATGCACACTGGTTGGTTGTCTGCCCCTAGGCCTGATTAGCTGTATGGTTAGCAGTCAACATTTATTTCCCCTTAACTTTTTTTTTCCAGTTCATGTTTGGTGTAGATGTTCCATGTTTCTGGCCCATAGACTCACCTGTATTTTGGGAAAGTCAGTTCAGGTGTCCGTCACTCATTTCTAATGTTTTCTTTTAAAAATTATAGGAAGATGATGGGTGGGTATATATGTTTTATGTATATTTATCTTTGCATCTCCTCTACATTATTGATTTTTCTTCACATGTAGTTCTTGTACATCTCTTGTATATTTTCTCTGAATTTTCTCTCCCTTCTCTTGTACTTCGGTCTTAATCTTTTATTTCATTATCTCTTGTACTTTCTCTTGCATACCTCCGTTGTATTTTCTTCTTTGCTCATGCCTTATTTTCTTTGGTTTCTTTGCTATGATCCTTTCAAGCTTTGGGTTCACTTTCTTCTTGCTTTTCTCTACTTTTCCATTTTTCTATTTCTTGGGGTTCCCCTTGTTTGAACCTTCCTCTTCTTGGTGGTTGCTATTTTTGTTTTGTAGAAGAAGGGAAGGTATGTAGTAACCTGTGTTGTATGTATCTGCTTACTTACTCCCTAACTGCTCAGCCAGTGTGAATGTGATGCAATGGAGACCGCTGAATTGAGTTCCCTGTTTTGGTTGCTGCTACCGGCCTCTTGGTCCTACCACGCACATTGCACTTTTTCGCTGGTCCCTGGAGGGGCTTTAAACTTCACACAGCGGTCCCGCAGCGCGGGAGACCGCTGAATTGAGTTCCCTGTTTTGGTTGCTGCTACCGGCCCCTTGGCCCTACCACGCACATTGCACTTTTTCGCTGGTCCCTGGAGGGGCTTTAATTTCACACAGCGGTCCCGCAGCGCGGAGACCGCTGAATTGAGTTCCCTGTTTTGGTTGCTGCTACCGGCCCCTTGGCCCTACCACGCACATTGCACTTTTCGCTGGTCCCTGGAGGGGCTTTAAACTTCACACAGCGGTCCCGCAGCGCGGGAGACCGCTGAATTGAGTTCCCTGTTTTGGTTGCTGCTACCGGCCCCTTGGTCCTACCACGCACATTGCACTTTTTCGCTGGTCCCTGGAGGGGCTTTAAACTTCACACAGCGGTCCCGCAGCGCGGGAGACCGCTGAATTGAGTTCCCTGTTTTGGTTGCTGCTACCGGCCCCTTGGCCCTACCACGCACATTGCACTTTTTCGCTGGTCCCTGGAGGGGCTTTAAACTTCACACAGCGGTCCCGCAGCGCGGGACGCGCGCGGGGCGTGCCCGGGCGTGGCCCGGGCCAAGACCGGGCCAAGACGGGCCCGTCTACGCCCGTCAAAGACCGGAAGAGACTGGACTGGGCCATCTCCCTGAAATTTAGTGGCAAAAGGGTTTGTGGTTCATCCTGTGATTAGGTGTCATATGATTGGGTTTTTTATTGGGGGCTACTGATAAAGTATTCATATTTCATAATGAATAGACGTGATGGGAGGGGGAAAGGGGCTCAGGTTGCCGGGGTTACTGGAAATGGGTCTATTGCAGGAACTTTGGATAAATTCTTATTAAGAGCTACTTCTGTCCTTGAACACGAAATTGTCATGGCGGAGCGGCGCCTATCCCTGGAACCCATAAGTAAAGGGCCCACTACGGGGATTTTAGGTTTTGATATAGATGGTGTAGGATCCCTTGATTGTGGTCCTTTCCCGGTAATTGGGTTGTTAACTAATAGCTCATGTAACCCAAGTAGTGCCGTACTGGAGGTAAATCCGACATGTAATTTAGAAAGTTCTCTTAATAAGGTATTGAAGCCATCTGTAAATGTTGGTCCTGATATAGCTCCAGTGTCTGACCCAATTCCCATCTCTGTGGTGAAGAGGAAGAGGGGGGAGGGCCCGCAAAGACCAAACCCTGCTAAAATTGCGAAACAGTCTAAAAAGGGAAGGGAAGGTTTAAGTAAAGGAGTAGTAGATCAGGCTAAAATGTTAAATGTTGATACCCCTCTTACTGTAAGCCTATTTCAGGATGAAGCCTCATGGCAGAGGCTAGAAGCTTTGATATTAACTATATTAAACCCGCTTACTATGAGATTGGTTTATATCGAAGATAGGCTTAAGGGTCTTGAGTCGCAATCAAAAACAAATTTTCGGATTTTAGAGGCTCATATAACTAACAGTAAGCCCCTTACCCCTAACTAGTAATCTAGAGAGTACTGAAAGGATACTTGTTTCTAATTCTATATTGCCTGAAAAGATGAGCAACGGTGTCGAAGTGATACCTGTTGTTAATCTTATACCACCTGAAAAGAGGTCCCAGGGGGAGGGCCCTGGGCCTGTCGCTATAAGTTGGGTACCAGCACAAGATAACAATCTAGCTATGAGTATGGAACCTACCTCCCTGGGGGATACCTCAGGAGAATTTGCACAAGATTTGCATCCTGTTGAACACCCGCTCCGTCCACAGGCACGCCGTGGAACTCTGGGACCTGCTCGACGCAACAGCACCGGACATCGCCTTCCTCACCGAAACCTGGATGAACGCCTCCTCAGCGCCCGACATCGCCATAGCCATCCCGGACGGATACAAGATCACCCGGAGGGACCGCGTCAACCAGACGGGAGGAGGCATCGCCATCGTACACAAGAACACCATCCGCATCTCGACTAACTCCGACGAGACCTTCACCGCCGCCGAACACCTACACTTCCAGATACACACTGACCCCAAGACCACCCTCCGAGGCACCCTCATCTACAGACCCCCGGGACCACGCACACTATTCAGCGAAGACATCGCAGACTTCATCAGCCCGCACGCCATGCCCTCCGCCGACTACATCCTCCTAGGGGACCTCAACTTCCACCTGGAGAACAACAACGACAGAAACACCACCGCCCTGCTGGACAACCTCGCCAACCTCGGACTCAAGCAACTGGTGAACACGCCCACCCACTACGCCGGCCACACGCTTGACCCCGTCTTCTCTTCCAGCAAGCACATCTCCTTCAGCCACGCCACCGGACTCCACTGGACCGACCACAGCTGCGTCCACTTCAGCTTCAGAAAGACTGCGACCCACCACCACCCGCAACAGGCTCCCCGCCGGAGCTGGAGCAAGATCACCGCCGAGCAGCTCACCGCCTCCTCAGCCAGAACACACCCACCAACACAACGGACCCAAACGAAGCAGCCAGCAACCTCGCCAAGTGGCTGACCGCCTGCGCCGACGACCTCGCACCACTAAAAACCCTCCCAGCAGACCCGGAAGCAAGAAAACCCCTTGGTTCACCAACGAACTCAAGGAATCCAAGAAGAACTGCCGCACTCTCGAGAAAACCTGGCGACTCGACCAGACCACAGACAACAGGACCGCCCTCAAGCACGCCACCCGCAAACACCACCAGCTGATCCGTGCCACCAAGAAGTCGGCACTCAAAGAACGACTGGACAACAACGCCCACGACAGCAAGGAACTTTTCAGCATCGTCAAAGAGTTCTCCAACCCCAGCGCCGGAAACAACGACATCACCCCCTCGCAAGACCTCTGCAACTCACTCGCCGCGTTCTTCCACCGCAAGATCACCGACATACATAACAGCTTCGACGCACAAACCACGCACCCCACCGCCGAACCAACGCCCGCCACCACCACCCTCTGCAACTGGACCCCGATCAGCACCGAAGACACCACCCGCACGATGAACTCCATCCACTCCGGATCACCAACCGACCCCTGCCCACACCACGTCTTCAACAAAGCCGACGCCACCATCGCACCCCATCTCCGGGACATCATCAACTCCTCCTTCCACACCGCCACCTTCCCGGAGAGCTGGAAGCACGCCGAGCTTACCGCCCTCCTGAAGAAACCAACGGCGGACCCCACCGACCTCAAGAACTACCGTCCCATCTCGCTCCTTCCGTTTCCGGCCAAAGTCATCGAGAAGACCGTCAACAGACAGCTTGCCGCCTTCCTCGAGACGAATGGATCCCTCGACCCCTCGCAGTCCGGGTTTCGGGCCAACCACAGCACCGAGACCGCCCTTATCGCAGCCACCGACGACATCAGAACCCTAACCGACAACGGGGAAACAGCAGCCCTCATCCTCTTGGACCTCTCCGCGGCGTTCGACACCGTCTGCCACCGCACCCTAGTGAAGCGCCTCAGCAACATCGGAATCCGAGAGAAAGCACTGGAATGGATCATCTCGCTCCTCGCCGGAAGAACCCAGAGAGTCCGCCTCCCCCCGTTCAGATCCGAGGCCACCGAAGTCATCTGCGGCGTTCCACAAGGATCTTCACTCAGTCCAACCCTCTTCAACGTCTACATGAGCCCCTCGCAGCCATCGCACGCCAACACAACGTCAACATCATCTCCTACGCCGACGACACCCAGCTGATCCTCTCCCTCACCAACGACCCCACCACCGCCAGAGCCAACCTACATGACGGGATGAGAGACGTCGCCGACTGGATGAGGAACAGCCGCCTTAAACTGAACTCAGACAAGACGGAAGTCCTCATCCTGGGCTCATCACCCTCCGCCTGGGACGACTCCTGGTGGCCCCCGGCCCTGGGCACCGCGCCCAAGCCAACGGACCACGCACGCAACCTGGGCTTCATCCTGGACTCCTCCCTGTCGATGACCAGACAAGTCAACGCCGTCTCATCTTCGTGCTTCAACACCCTGCGCATGCTCCGCAAGATCTTCAGATGGATCCCCACTGGAAACCAGGAAGACCGTCACCCAGGCACTCGTCACCAGCCGATTGGACTATGGGAACACCCTCTATGCCGGAACCACAGCCAAACTTCAAAAGACTCCAGC
This sequence comes from Calotriton arnoldi, assembly GCA_963921515.1. NCBI lineage: Eukaryota > Metazoa > Chordata > Amphibia > Caudata > Salamandridae > Calotriton > Calotriton arnoldi. The sequence continues at coordinate 111,919 of CAWUFW010008518.1, forward strand.
GCATCCAGAACGCCTCCGCACGACTCATCCTGGACATCCCCCGACACAGCCACATCACCGGACACCTGAAAGACCTGCACTGGCTCCCCGTCAGCAAGAGAATCACGTTCAGACTCCTCACCCACGCACACAAGGCCCTCCACGACCTGGGCCCAAAGTACCTCAACGACCGCATAACCTTCTACACGCCCACCCGCCAGCTACGATCAACCAGCCACGCCCTCGCCACCGTACCACGCATCCGCAGAACCACCGCCGGAGGAAGATCCTTCTCCTACCTGGCAGCCAAGACCTGGAACTCCCTCCCCACTCACCTTCGGCGAACCCAGGACCATCTCTCCTTCAGGAAGCAGCTCAAGACCTGGCTGTTCGAGCAGTAACTTACCCCCTCCCCCAGCGCCTTGAGACCCTCCCGGGTGAGTAGCGCGCTCTATAAATGCCGTGATTGATTGATTGATTGATCTTATGAGCCCAACTGGGCCCAATAAAAATAATAATAGGGTAGAGGCAAATAATCCAGTTCCATTAGTTGCTAATGTTGGAAATGACCTGACAGGGTTAGGTATATTACCACTTAGGCTAGGCTCTACGGGCGTAATCAGGAAGACGGCTGTGACTTTTAGAGACGGGAAAGGCACGGAGAAATGGAGCAGGCCATTACAATTGCCTCCGGCAGCTGCCCCCTTGGTAGTGGTGCTGGGAAATGTGCCATCATTAAGGGAGGGCCAAGTTGAATCAACTGTCCAATTGATGCATAAAGCTATGTTTTGGTTGGATCAGAGTCTGAGGGAGGCAGGTGCTTGGGATAGGATAGACAAAAACCATCTTATTATGGCAAGGAGAGTCACTTGGATAGGGACAATAGGGAAAGAACTGGATGGGGATTGTGTGGTATTAAATTTTAACAATGAATTTATCGTCGAACATCTACTGGAGACGTTGTGTAGTTTTTCTAACAACATTGCAACTAAGATCATAGCTCTACCTTTGGCCTTTTTTTATAGGCCATTATTCCCCAAAGCGTTGGGACCACTACAGTTACGTATGAGTCCAAGGGCACAGGCTTGGGGGGATTCTAGTTGTTTACCCAGGGTCCATAACCCTAGATGTGTGAATAGATTTGCCCCCCTTTCCGACTTGGACGCGTGCGACTGACCATCACAGCCCGTTCAGGTTCTTATTGACAAGGTCTACCCTTCAACAAATCCCTCAAGAGAAGGACGGCTGCACGTAGAACCCATAAATTTAGGGGAGATAACAGAGTGTATGCCACCACCAGTTTATTTAACAAAGGATGACTTAGATCTCCTGGATAGGGCATCCAAAGAACAGGACATGAATATGATGGGTAAGGATCAAATATTGTGCGGTAAACCCCAGGTTGTGGATTTGAAGGGAACATTACTATCCTGGAATATTGCAGGACTAGGATCCAAACTGGGCTGCCCAGATTGGCACAGTTTTATTGAAGCTTTCGACATCTGTCTCTTTCAGGAGACTTGGGCAGAAAGCCCTCTTTTTGTTTAGGTTATCTAAATTCTTTTATCCCAGCAACTAAAGGACCAAAGGGGAGACCGTCTGGGGGTCTGACAATATGGGTAAAGCAGAACCTAGGATTGGATGTAAAAGATATACCGACAGCTAATAAGGATATTCAGTTGGTGCAATTGTTTAGAGGGAAAAAGGTAATATTGAATTTATTTAACATTTATATACGTGGTACCAGGGGGAAAAGGTCAGGTGTTCTTACCGCCCTGGATACCCTCCTAGAGGATAGTAGAATGACTTCGAATATTGTGATAGGGGGAGACCTGAATGTGACGTTTGAGCCCCTTCTGTGGGAGGAAGGTAATTTTGTGGAAGAGGAAGATATTAAGTGGGATATACCGAGACTTGAGCTTGAACCAATAAAAAGATGGACTGAAGTAGTGATACAAATTAACACTATTTGTATAGAGAAGGGCCTACGGGCTGCAAATGGCCGTATGCCATCAGATAAAATAGGAACTAATACCTATGATAATGGATATTGCAGTAGCAGGATAGATTATGTGTTGGTAAGTTTGACGTTATGGTGTAGGATAAAGGATATGCGGGTTCAGGTTAGAATGGAAAGCGATCACAATCCGTTATGTTTGGATTGGGACCTAATAGAGTCCAAGACTGGGCACAAAACAAGTGTGATGTATGCTACCGCAGAGGTTGTTCAGTCGAATGACACGAGGCGCCTCAAGTGGGCGAGTATATCAAAGCAACCTGATGTACTAGATAGCATTGGTAAAGAGTTAGCTTGTGCCCTCCAGAAGTTGAGGGTGAGTGCTGAGAACCAGGGGGCGCCCGATGATTCTACCCATATACACGCCATTTTTTTTAACCACCTACGATCATATTTTATTAAGGGAGGTAATGCTAGTAAGGCACCTACCCAAAAAATTCATAAATGGTATAATAAAAACTGTAAAGAGGCACGTGTAGCAGTAGGAAGGGCCATAAAAGTGGGTGCTATGTCGTCAGTTCAAGAAGCAAGAGCTAGTTATCGCATAGCAATAGCTAAGGCAAAAAAGGCATGGGATAACAGTCGTTGGGAGGAACTCCGGGTCGCTTGTGCAGGGAGAAATGCAAAACAGTTCTGGGATGTCTACAAATGGGGCAGTGGGGGACGTGCTGTAGCACCCTCGAATTATGTCGCCCAGCAAGAGTGGGTTAACTATTTTAAGCCCCAGTATGCTGTTGAAGTGAGTGACTCGGAGTGCTGTTTTACTAAATGTTTTTTTAAGGAGATATATTTTACTATGCAAGATGTAAAGCAAGTGCTCAAAACTATTCAAACTGGTAAGGCATCGGGCCCAGATTGTATTCCGGGGGATGTATTCCTTTACGATATTGAGAGCTGGGGTATGTATTTTTACCTGCTATCAAACTCTATAGCCCGGGGTGCTGCTGTTCCAATCTCCTGGGCTGAAGCTGAAATTATTCCCGTTTTTAAGAAAGGGGATAGAGCGCGTCCAGGTAATTACAGACCAATAAGTTTGATAGATGCTGCTCAAAAAATTATGGGTAGGTTGGTCTTAAATAAAATACAGTGCTGGATTGATGAATTTAGTATTTTATCCTCCTTTCAAGCTGGATTTAGATCCTCTACCAGCACAATTGATCAGGTATTTAGATTCACCTTACTTTTTTGGAAGACAGTTGTGCTGGGTAAAGGAAGTTTGTATGCGGTCTTTGTCGACCTTCGGTCGGCATTCGACCTCGTACCGCGTGGAAAACTTTGGCAGGTGCTGCAGGAGATGGGCCTACCCCTAGACTTATTGACCCTAGTGGCCCGGTTACATGAGGCTAATACTGCCAAGATCAGGTGGGGTAAACAGGGAGAGCTCACAGAACCCTTCCCAGTTGAGAAGGGGGTGCGGCAGGGTTGTGTGATGGCCCCAACACTATTTAGTCTATATATTGACGGGATAGTGGATTTCATGCTGTCGACCCCAACTGATGCCCCCACTCTAGCAGGAGTAAAAGTGCCGATACTAATGTTTGCGGATGACACATTGATCATTTCCAAGACTCCAAGCGGACTCAAAAGAGCACTTACCATCTTTGAGGAGTTCTGCTCAAGGCGTGGCTTGGAGGTCAATGTGTCAAAGACAAAGATGATGGTTTTTAATCCGCACAGGGTTTTTAGGGGAGGTATATATATGAGTAATCTCCTACTAGAGCAAGTCAAGGAATTTACCTATTTGGGAGTGATCATTCAGGAAGGGCTAAAATGGGCGCACCAACTTGACATCTCAACCCTAAAACATCGGCAATTAACAGGAGCACTCCAAAGAGAATTTAATTCCTCTTTCCACAAGCCAATAAGTCCAGTTCTAGAAATATATAATATGAAGGTGATGGGCTCTGCATTGTATGGTGCTGAGCTCTGGGGATATGAGGATTTATCTAAACTCTCAATCTCCGAAAACAAGTTTTTTAGGCATATTACTCGTCTGCCGCAAAGTACACCTATATATCCACTGTTGTATGATTTGGGGAGGAAGCCTATAGTACATCTAGCAAAAATTCGCCCTCTTTTGTATTGGCGCAGGCTGTGGTCCACCCCAGAACTAGCAGATTATGCAGCTGGATTTTTAGACGTAATTAAGGCAGACACGCAGCACCAGATAAAATGGCTCAGGGAGTTAAAACGATCTTTGGTGGAACTTGGCATGAGCCAATTATGGGAGGACCCGAAAAATAATGTTTTCCCACCCAAAAAGATTTTAAAGGTTAAATACTGGGAAAAGGTCCTTAACTGTACGGAAGCTAGGTTTGATCCCTCATCCCTAACGGGATTTTTTCTAGAGCATAAATCTATGCCGAAGTTTGAATATTATTGGGACTGCATTCTTAAACCCCTAGAGCGGAAACTGTATTTTCAGTTCAGGATAGGTACTTTGCCTATAAGAGTTTTCACAAACAAGTGGTCTAATGCACATATTGAGTTGTGCCCAGTCTGTATGATTAAAAAGGAAACAATGGGCCATTTTTTGTTTGAATGTGCAGGTTACCATGCCCCACGCCGGGCCTGGTTGCGCCCTATATGCAAGTTATTGGGAACAAGAGGTGCGAATCAAGCAGTCAGAATATTAAGAAGTGATACCAAGGAAGCAATAGCCATAGCAATGGCTAAATTCCTGGGGTGGGCTTGGATAATCAGGGCATGTTCGCAACGAAAAATTGATGTGTGATTTTAGAAGGCTTAGAAAAAGATACTGAATTGATAGGCAGGATGGCTGTATTGTATAGTTTTATTGTGGGGGTCAATAATATTATTATGAACTTAAAGTCGGTTGCCACTAAAGCTATGTATTTTGGTAAATATTTTAATAATTGTAGCCTTTAAAGACAGGAAAACGTTTTGGGTCTCGAAATTTATAGTATGTTCAGCGTGAGTTTCTCTTTGTCATATATTGAAGAAATGTCATGAATTATAATTGTAATTAACGTTTTTATGGTATTTTATGCATTATCCAATGGTATTTTATTGTTTTTTAATGTTTTGTGTATAATTGTGTGCTTTTATGACTTAAAACGTCGAATAAAGCTATTTGATGATGATGATGATGCATTGAATGTTGCTGTGAGAGTCTTGAATGGAATGTTTGAGTGCCTGGATGCTTGAGTGTGTCAGTTGGAGTATGGGCTGAGCAGCAGGCAGACTGCTCCTGGTGGAGCTGCATCTCTACAACTCAACTACCTGTAACTGAACTCAATAAATCTACATGAAACTACATCTTGGCTACGAACTTCATCACTACAGATACCTATACAGACATTGTCACAGCCATTTATATACCATAAAGACACTGTTACACCTATTGGGAAACTCTCTTATGCACCTAAACTGATACCCATTTAGACTCTGTTATCCCGAGTGGGATATGCATTCAGAAATGTGTGCTAGAAATATTAAATGTGCTTTTTTGCATTGAATGCGTGCTTTTGTTTTGAGAATCCACAAGGGATCTGCAGAGTCAACAAATGTATTTAAAAAGAGGATTTGCAGATAGAATAACAACTGTTTCGAACATGGGGTGGCTCTTAGAAGATCCGTTGTGTTCACTGTCTGTATATGATGACTACATATACAAGCGAATGCAGTTTCAAGTTGTTCCAAAACACTCTGTTGCCTTCATTTGTGATGTGAACACTATCTCTACTGTACATTCCATGCATGTTGAAGCACAGGTTATTATTGTAAACAGTGCCCGTGTTATGATTTATGAGGAATGCTGAAACAGTTATGTTAACATGTTTCCTGGCTTTTTCTATCTGTGGACAAAATTCAGAAGACCAGTTCCATTTCTGCCTCTGGCATATGTTAGAAAACACCAAAGCAGTGTTAGGTAAAAGTTGCATTAACTGTTCAAAGGTATTCTTCATTAGGATTTCTAGTCCTACCCCAGGCAGTGTGCCCAGGTCATTGCCACCACAGTGCACAATCATAAGGTCTGGATGTTGCTTCTCTATAATGCTTACAACCAATGGAAGCAAATGATGCCACTTTAACCCTCGCTGATCAAACCAATTAATATTCATATTAGGCAAACCTAGGTCCCTGTCAATACCTCTGTTTCTAGAAAACTTTCTCACCCAGAACACAAAACTATTACCAACAATCCACACTCTAACTTTATTGAAGTGTGGAGGAGTAGCACACAGGAGACGTCTGCAGCTCAATAAGGCAGTTTTGAATGTGATGTCTGTTGCAAATAACTCTAGCAAGTAAAGTTTAATACAATACATTTCATTGGATGGGGTAAATAAGGTAGTGATTTAAACTAGGTAGTGCAATAAATTTAAAATAAGAACATGTGTGCTTAGTTATGAGGACTATGTTTGTGATGGTGTACACTCAACCATACCTGTGAAATTTGCCTTGGAAGATAGCATGCTGCTGTAGAGACAGTTGTGAACGTCTGACCTACTGCTAAAAGAGAATGTTACATTGTTGGTTACCATAGAAACAGAACTACAGGAGTATGGGGAAGGGAAAAAGAAAAGGCTAGATTGCTAATGTGAGGAAACATTGATAGCTACTGACGGAGAGGAGCTCACCTAGAAAGCTCCAGGCTTGGGATAAACATTGCTGTTACATGCCCAATTTAGCCTAGCCATCCTCCCCTCTCCTCACTGAATATGTGAGGAGAACTGATTAATTGATGTTTTAACCTACCAGGATGATAGACACTACACGATGATGCTGCAGCTCCGAGTTTTTTGCTGATTGCCGGATGGGCAGTCTTTGACCCACGGCAGCAGAGCTGAGTGGGCTCCAGGCTCCGTGGAGGTACCTGGACACAGGACCTGTGACTCCGCGGGTGTAACGGCCGACTGTGTTGGTGTTGGACCCGCTGTTTCCACTGTTCCGCCCATTGAGTCAGGGGCTCCAGACACTGCTGAGGCCCCAATGCCACTGCCCAGATGAGAACAGATCCACAGCCGCGGAGTGGGCTCCAGGTTCCGTCGATGTCCCTGGGTGCAGGACCTGTGACTCGGTGAGTATAGCGGAGTGTTGTCAGACCCGCTGTTCCCGCTGCTGCCGCCCATTGAGTCAGGGGCTCCAGATACTGCTAAGGTCCCTGTGCCACTGCCCAGATGAGGATGCCTTGCCTGGGTAAGGGCTGCTGGCCAATGTGCGCCGTAATGTGCTGGGCGCTGAATAATCTCCATCTGTGTTTGCACTGGTTGCAGTGCCGTACAGCGAGGCACACTGAGTGCGGTCTGGCGCTTTTAGCTGAGTGCAGTCTGGTGGCTAAGCTGATGCCACATGCTGAGGAGCCCCCTCCATAGTGACGGGTGGGCCAGGGTAGAGGGTGGCTGCTAGTCACCAGAGAACTGACCAGATAGGCGGCAGGGACAATGTGGATCTCGGTCCATGGGAGGACCTGCTGGTGGGACCTTCGCTGGGCCGAGGCTAGGGGAGGGTGCGGAGGTCTTTTTGCACTTGCTGGGCATCTGGGGGTTGAGAGAGACAGTGACTAGTGCACTGGGGTGACCGGCCTGATGTCATCCTAATGACAGGCAGCATGCTGTCAACGCCTCTCATCGAACCTGGTGCTCGGGAGGGAGAGGGGGCGTGGTGGCCTTCTTAAAAGTCAGGCCCTGCTGCTGGAGAAATCAAACCAAAGGTGAGCCCCCCCGGACAAATAGCTTTTGCTGTGTGCTCACAAACTGTAGAGCAGGCTGAATCCTAGTAAGGATTTGTGGCCCCTATATCGCCTTCCCCTCCATTTTGTTTGTGCTGCCCCTCAGTGCCTTCCCCCCCCTTGGCAGCCATCTTCCCTTCCTCCCTGCAACCCCACAACTCTATAACTTCATCTGCCTAGACCACCGCATGTGGTTTTGATACTTGTCTGACCTGGAGCTCCACCATGAGGCCTCAACAATGATCAGCGTACCTTAGTATGTTGTTCGCCTTTTACTATTGTACATATTATGTACTAGCCTGGAGCTCCAACTTGTGGCCCTAATGATGATCAGCATACCAGAGCATTTTTTACGCTTTTGACTATTGTTCATATTATTTGCTCAATATCCCTATTTTTCTAATGGTCTTGTGTATGATTCTTAGCAGTGCATATTGTACATCTCCATAACTTAGCGTTTACTATTTGCCCACCGTATTTGTTTTCTAACCTTATTTATCTGATGTTTTTATGCATTAACCATACATGCTAATGTCTTTGCATGATTTGGAAGGACTTATGATATACCTCTTTAAGTTCTCTACTCTCAATCGACTGACATATATACGTCTTTCTCAATTGAAGCTCACATGCACTTCAATCCTGCCAACAGTATTGATCACTGTTTAACACCACACCTTCACAAAGCCCTGTCCAGCCTTCTAATCATCCTAACATATCCAAACATATTGCTTACTGCTCATTGTCACTCCCACACTACGCCCGGTCCAGCCTTTTATGCACTCTCTTACTTCTCCCCATCTTACAGTTCAACTGTAACCAGACACTAAATATCTCTAACAATGTACCCCTACAAACCCCTCGACACTGTACTTGTGAGATATGGCCCAAATTCATGGAGCTTCGCGTATCCTAAAAATGTCTCCAATAACGCAAAAAAGAATCTCAAACACAAACTACTGAAACAGCACCCAGAAACACTAATAGCTGATACCTACCATAGCGTGACCGATGGCACCAAGAAAACCGACTTTGACTTCTATTCAAAATGCTCAGCAAAATGGAAAAACATCTTCCTTCTCCACCTACAAGCTACTAACGCAATCAAAATACCTTATGGAACAGAACCAACGACTTCCCCCTCCCCTTCCTTTAGAGGGGATATCGATATATCCATTTTCAGGATAGGGAACATACTTATACAAGCTACTGAACCCTCACCTCACCATTTTTTATTGACACTTCCTTTAATTTTTCACCTCACTCACACAACAGGGCCATTTGCCCCAAAGGCCTTTCTCCCCCTTACCATGGACCATCAACCCCGAACCGATCCATCTTCTTACCCCATGGATTCACTATCCAACTCTGTGATGTCCCCTGACACTACTAGCAACCTTGCCACCCCCACCAACACACACCACCGACAAATGCCCACTAGAAGGACTTCACCTGTTCCCACCCTAACCAGCAGACACATTGTAACAAATCCTGACGATGCTCATCCCAAGCCTAGTGACGTAGGCCCCAACTTCAGACCATCATCTACTGAACTCACTGCAGATGCATCCCTCCCTACTAATGCAGACCCTACTCAGCTCACACAGACTGTCTAAAATCCTAGTCCCAATGACACGGATCACCCCATAGCGTAGTGCTTGCTGCTCCCTCACACTTGCCTAGTATCCTCCCACTCTCAATGCGGGAAGCATCAATAACACACACAGATCCTGAACCAAATGGAGCTAAAACTCGATTATATTGTGAATGACATAGCACACTTAAGACAGGATCTATTAAGTCAGGCCAAGCTATCCCACTTTCACACTCCTGAGAGTTATAAATTTCTCCACACACAGGTTCTCCTACGGCCTTACAACGCATCCCCTGGCCCTCTACTCCCTTGTGTCGTATGTCCCACAGACCCCACCGTGCTCACTGCCCCTTTTCCACACTAGAAGCTGATGCTCTCAGCGAATCTTACCTAACTAAGAACCAGAGTATGGTTCCAAACCCCCCTCCACAATCCCAGTAATAGTGGGCACAAATAGAACCACTATAATTATCAACTCATACAGACCTCCTGCTCAATACACCACCATTCAAGCACTACATTCTACTAAGGATAATCCCTGCCCTCTATCATGCATGCTCCTCCACTGTAGATCAGCAGCGTAACATACCATAGATATTGTGTAAGCTATACTCAGTGATGAAATTGATATTGTTTTCATCACTGAATCCTGGCTTAATGACCACTCTAGCCCCATACCTGACCTGCTTACACCACCTGGATACACCATCATTAGACATGACAGACCTAAAAGAACAGGTGGAGGACTAACCATAATTCACAAAGTAGGAATTCATCTTTTTATTTTAAATAACACAGAATACTCGACAGTTGAATACCTCGGTGTTGAACTTAAAGGCAAAGGCTCCCCTCCTATCAAACTTCACACCATCTACCACCCTCCTGGTAATCGCGCCCTCTTCGCAGAAGAGTTATCTGACCTAGTAACTTGGTTTTCCTTAACTGACATGAAGGACGTGTTCTTGGGCGACTTCAATATTTACTAAAACAACTCTGAAGACACCACAGTCCGGCTGAACTTTCTTGAAATAAATGACCTTAAAGAACTCTGCAATGAACCAACACACATCAATGGCTCTACTCTAAATGCGATTATCACTAAAAATGAACTGGTCTCTCTCAGTTCCATCTCACCCATTGACTGGTCAGACTACCATCTCATACTGTTCAATATCGATACCCTCGTCAGACCCCACCCAGACTTAACAAATAAACCTAAGCAGTAGACCAGAAACCTTAAACAAGACCCCATAATTGAACTGGAATCCAAGATTCATGAACAACTATAGAGTCAACCTCTCACTCATACCATTGATGATTTCACTGCCCACTATAACACAGTGATATTGGAAGTTCTCGACCAAGTTGCACCGCTCAAATTAAAACAACTGTGATCAATCCAATCAAAATCTTGTTAGCTCAGATCGTAACAACAAAAGAAGACAACTCAGACAAGCAGAAAGGACAAGATGACAAAACCTCTCGACAATCAACCTAGCACTACTTAGAACTGCAAGGCTGTCATATAAGAAGCACATTTTTAGAGAAAAAGCCTATTTCTTCTGCAACCAACTTGATCGTGCAAAGAATAGACCCAGGGAGCTCTTTAACATTGTTAAACGACAAACCATTTCTTCATCACCACACAAAATAATTGCCACTAATGAACGCTGTGAAGAAATTGCCAGCTTCTTCACTGACAAAGTCGCAAAAATTGAGCAATCCTTCTTTCAAGTCACAAATCTACCCTCCCTCTTAACCGTCCTCACTGACTCACCCCCCTACAATAGTTCCACCACCAGAACTTATTAATGACCAAATGGCCCCAAAAGGAACTAACTGCAACCATATTAACAACCAACTGAAAAACAATGCCAATTGGTCTGACTTCAAACCCATGACAGAAATTGAAGTCTTCAATATAATTGCAAAATTAAAGCCCACTTCACACACTAAGGATCCCCTTCCATCCACAATAGTACAAAATCTCAACCACATGTTTCAAGTTTCAAATTTATTTTTATTATGCATAGTTACTAAAATCCATTGCACTGTTGTGAACTTATCAGGATAAAAAATCGTGGTGGTTCAGCAGTAAAATCATTGATACATATAATAAAAAACCTGCGAGGTGCTTACATACAAATATACTAAGAAACTAATAAAACCATTCAATGGGCGTCATTAAAATGTGACAGTAAAAATAAGAGCCCTAAAAAATATGCAGTGCAGTAATACATGGCTGTGATAATAATGCTTAACGTGGCCTGCGATGTGCATCGTTTGAGTATGACCAGAGGACCAGACAGCCACATGACAAAATGCAGAAAGTGCGTACATATCAGGAAGAGGCTCCTAGTGGAGGAGGGCAGGTAGGAGTTTTCCCATTATGGGGGGCTCTTTTTTGAGTTGTTGAAATTTAGTTTGAGGTAGCAGCTTCCAGTTGGCATGTCGGGTTCTTCATTGTCCGCTTAATGCTAGAGTGGTTTCTGATCTCCTATGATGTTATTCATTTTTTGTTCCGCCAGTGTTAGGAATTTGACCACTCTGCAATTCAGTTGTATAGCCCCTGAGTCGAAACATGCCAGCATCGCTTGCCTCCTTGTGCGGGTTCCTAGCTGCTTGAGAGGGGTCTTTAGCAGCTGTATGCTCTCTTGCTGCAGCACCATGCATGTGCAGATTAAGTGCAGAATATCTCCTGGGCCTGTGTTACACAAACTACAAGTGCTTGGAAAGCATGCCCTCTGGCATGGTGGAAGGTTCTTGGTACACGGGAGAATGCCCAGGTGGTACTTTAAAAACTTTATTTTGAGAGTTTTAGGGTAACCCTGATTGAAGTGTGTTTGTGGTGCAGATGATTTGTAAGAGTTCAGGGTCATCCAGGCATGAGATTTGGCCGAAAACAGAGCCTTGTCCTCCAGCAGTGAGATTTGTTTTACAGACTTCCAGACCAATTTTTTAAAAGATGTGTGTTGTAGCTGAGTGTTCCAGAGGTTGGTGATCCTTGTGATCTCAAGAGATTCTTGTAAGTAGTGTCTGCCCGGAGAGGTTTCCCCATGCTGAAGTTCTTGCCATAGCAGCTGATTTAGAGTATTTGAGGCATAGAATCTAATCTTATTCCAGCAGATGATATAGGTGCCATGCCTGGCCAGCAATTGTCTCACTAAGCCAAACTCCAGCCTTATTTGAGCTGGTGTAGTGCATTTTGAAAGGCTGAACATGGTTCTGTATGCCATAATCAGGGAGCTATCCAGTTGCTTAGCATCTCTCCCCCGCAATGCTTCGCTGCCGTAGGTTAACATGGGGAGTAGCTTGGCCTGTGCTACCTTCAGGAGGGGGCATAGTAAAGGCCCCATCAGTTTTGATGACACGTTTTTCAGCGTTATCGCTACAACCAGGCCTCTCCTTCTGATTTCATCTTTCTGGCGAGTGAAGGAACGTTCCTTATCAATGATGGCACCTAGATATTTGTAATCAGTGGTGGATTCAATAAGACCACCTCCCAGGTGCCACCTCTTCTGCCGCCTTCTTTTGTTGTTTACCGTCATGGTCCCTGTGGCTAAGCAGCACCACATCATCAGTATATATAAGGTTGGTCAGTGGCTTACCTTCAAGCCTGGATGTGTGTGCGTTGCTGATGTTGAGAGCTTGAGGGAGGTCAGCCAAATAGAGGTCAAATAGAGTGGGTGCCAGCATACAACCCTGATTCAGGCCTTTGGTTGTGGGGACTTTCCTAGAGAAGTGAGCTCCCCCTCCCAATTTCACCTGGACCCAGGTGTCAGTGTGTAGAAGTAGCAAAATGTCCAAGATGTCCTGAGAAATTCCCAAGCGTGCCAGCTTCCCCCAGAGTTTCCCCCTCTCAACATTATCGAATGCCGCACTGAAGTCAATGAAGCATAGATGTAATTGCAGGTTGGCTTTTTTGGTCGCATCAATAAGAAGAGAGAGTGCAAGGATGTTTGTTGTCATACCAGACATTTTGCAGAAGCCGGTCTGGTTTAGCGGTATTATTTCATTGGCGTCTGCCCAGACTGTAAGATCCTCCAATATGGTGCCTGCAAAATACTTTGCCTCATTCTCGATCAAGGCCACTAGGCGATAGTTGATAGGCCGGGCCTTGTTGCCACTCTTGTAGATCGGCGTGATCGGTGAGCCTTTCCATGAATCGGGTATTCTGCCTTGTGACCTGACTTCCAAAAATAAAGGTTGCAGGAAATTAGCCCAGTCGGACGGTTTGAGTTTGAATAGGGCCGGTGGGATTCTATTCGGACCCGGAGCCCCCTCTCTTCTCCCTTTTGCGATCTGCTTCTTGATTGCCAATAGAGGTAGGTTGCCTAGCTGAAGTTTTGACTGGATCGGGCATGTTCAACGCCAGCATCATCTTGGGTCCTACTCCCGGGCCATCGCATGGTATTTTCAGTTTAGGTCCATTGAGCAGATGCCCCCGGCTTTGTTGTTGAAATGCTCAGATAGAAATTTAAGCCATGGGTCCTCTGAGATGTGTGATGAGATTCCCTCGGTGTGTGGGCGGATTATGGCATTCACCTTTTTCCAGAATCGGGCGCTGTCATTATGGTTTGCATCATGAAGCAGCTTTTCCCAGATTTCGTCTTCTTGCTCTTTATTAACTTCCAATTTCAGTTTCTTCAGAAGCTTCTGTCGGTCCCGCAGGAGTGTGTATGCGCTTAGGTCCCCTGGATGTCTTCTCAGGGACCTTAGGGTGAAATTTATTGATTTCTTGAGCATTTTTAGTTGGTCCCTTTGTGCTTTGGAGATCCTGTTTCTCAGGCCGGATGTCCGGTCAGAGTCTGCTTTTGGTGGTGTTGTGCCCCGGAGACTTAAGAGCTTTGCGGTAAAGTATTCCCAGTGTGTTATTCGGTCAGTTGTGCCTGTTGCTGTTGACTGAAAAAGATCAGTTGCTGTTTTTGACGAATATATGATGTTACAATGCAAAACATTACAACACATGCTTATACAACGCTGACTTTACAACGCAGTTACCATTACATCGCATACCATTACAACGCAAAATCATGTGAATGCACTAAAACATCCATTACAACGTAAACAATTACAATGCATACTAGTACTACACATACTATTACTACGCATTTTTTTTTAATATTATCTTTTTTTATGTTTTTTTTAAAAGTATAACTAACCCCTGAGACGGAATGCAAGGGAAATAGGGGTTTTGGGTAGGAAAGTGTATTAATACACGGGAATTTAAAATTAATATTTGAGTCTTACAATTAATACTCGGGTATTAAAATTAATACTCTTGTTTAATTATTATTATTTAATATTTTTTTATGAAACTATAACTCACCTCCGGGACGGGATGCTAGGGAAATAGGGGGTTTGGGTGGGGAAGTGAATTAACACACGACTATTAAAAATTTATATTTGAGTATTACATTTAATACTCAGGTATTAAAATTAATGCTTGTGTAGCTTACCCATAAAATTCACAATATTCACCTAAAAAATCCATATTTTATTTAAAAAAATATAAACAAACAATACTGAGGGTCCGATTCCGATGTCGGACGGACCGGAGTCTATCCGACATCGGCTAGGAACTGTAACCGACCGACCTCCTGTCGTCGGTTACAGACTAGCAAGTAGGATGCGACCGAACCCTGTTCGGTCACAATCCTATACTTAAAAATGTGAGCATGCATTCCGAATGAAATGCATGCTTGCATTGTTAACTGCAGAGGTGCAGTTCATCCCTGTACCCTGTGGCAGGCACCCCAAGGTGCCTGCCACCGGGTGCAGGGATCAACAGGGGAGCACCATAGGTGCCCCCTAGGCTGCCATTCGACGGCCCTACTGGGGGCCCCCAAAGACAGTTTCCTACTGCCTTTTTGTGCCGGAAAGACCAGCACCAAAAGGCAGTGGGAAACTGCCATCGTACTCACTCGTCCGGAAAGAGGCGGCTGAGGGAGCACTGAAGGGTTTCCGGATGGCGGAAGGGCTCTCCGAGTCCGTTGTAAGCCATTCGGAAAACCGAGTAGGATTCCTTTCTGACCGAGCCCATCAGAATGGCTCGGTCGGAAAGGAATCCGAACGGCACGTTCCGATACGGGCAGGAGGGCTCAGATTGACGATCGGAGCCCTTCCTGCCGACATCGGAATCGGGCCCTTAGAGTATACAATTATAATACGGGTTTTTAAAAAGAAATTGTATTAATACACAGAACATATTAAAAAATACTCTCCTCAAAAATATATATCCATGTATTTAAAAACATCCCTTAAAAATTAAATACCAGATAATTAATTAAAATCTTTTAAAAAAGAAATATATATATTTAATCAAAACCAAATATGCGTAAGCATAATTAATAAGCCACAATTTTCCACAACACAAAAACGAACGTCCTGCAAATATTTCTATGAATGCACCTTAACCCACAACTCGCCAAAATGGCGGACAATACAGCAAAAAAAGATATACCGAACAAATTTAAAACAATCAAAATCATTATAAATTTTTTCAGCATCTAAAACACGCCAAAAAAATAAACACAAAACATATTTTCATTTTAATTATCGTTCATCTTCCAAAAACGTATAAAAGCAGCCAACCACCATTTTGAAAACAGTGGTTGAACTTTTATCGAACTCAAACAGTGCCATCTACAGTTTGTAGTAAGTGTACAAAATAAACATATTTTAGATACAATACCAAATCATGAACATTAAAAAATTACATTTAAAATGTAAATGTTTTACAGCATTTTCTAATTCTGAAAAACAACCACATATTTAATCGAGGTACAACCCACCCAACTCTTACTAAATGTGATATGGTCCAAAAACAAATAACCAGTATCTCAATCAGTTTATGTATAAAATGGAGTGTGTAACAAATTTACTATTCGTACTCCGAACCATAGTATCCACAGTAAAAATGTAGGATATTTCAGAGAGTGCGCAAATTTACAAATCCTACTCCAAAATGTGTTAACCTCAAGGAAACTGCATTATGTTTGTGTTTTGAAAATTAATATTTCAACTACAAACTATGGGGGTCATTAGGATAGCGGGCGGATCGCCACCGCCCGTATGGCGGTGGCGATCCGCCCGCTATTTTCCACCGCCCGCTTAACATTTCCCCACCGCCATATTACAATGGCGGTGGGGACCCAGGCGGACGGAAAGACCGTCCGCCAGTTTTCCACCAGTAGGCAATCGGCCCGATTGCCTACCGGGCGGAAAAGGCCTGCAATATGGTGGTGGTGCGTTGCAGGCACCGCCATCCATATTACGATGGGCGGCGATGCAGGGCTTTCCATGGCGATGACTCTGCCATGGAATGCCAGGCGGATTCCACTTACGGGGCCCTGTTAAGGGCCCCCAAGATGTTGGAGGGTGGGGGTGCACATGGGGGGTACCTATGGTACCCCCTGCATTGTCATGGACATGGTGGCAGGCACCTCACGGTGCCTGTCACCTTGTGCATGACGATGCACACAGTGCATTCCCAGCATTGTGGCGGGCGGTGCTGTGAGCACCGCCTGCCACAATGCTGGGAATGGAGGATGCCACCGCCACGGTGGCGGTGGCATCCTAATCGCCTGTGCGGGACTGCCGCACCACTGGCGGCCGGTCCCAGCAGCGCTAGGGTGCCGGGCGGACGAAAGTCCGCCCGTCATCCTAATAGGCCCCTATATTTGCCTCAAAAAAAGTAGTGAATGTAGGTGGGGACAAATTGACTATTCCAACTACAACCAGTGTTTAATTCTGGGAAAGTGGTTCATGCAAGTGTGTGCAAATTTACTTTTCCTACTCCAACCGGTGCATGCCTCAGGGGAAGTGCATGATAGTGGTGGGGGTAAATTTACTATTCCAACTTCGACCAGTGTTGGCCTCAGTGAAAGTGCTGGATGCTGCTGAGGGCAATATTACTATTCCTTCTCCAAACTAAGCATACCTCTGGGGAAGTGCTTGATTGTAGTGGTTGCAAATTTACTACTCCTACTCCGACAGGTGCTTACCACAGGGAAAGTCCTGGATAGTGGTGATGGAAAAATTACTATTCCTACTCCGACAATTGCATGCCTCAGGTAAAGTGCTGGATGGTGGTGGGGGCAAATTTACTATTCCTACTCCGACAGGTGCATGCCTCAAGGAAAGAGCTGGATGGTGTTGGGGGTAAATTTACTATTCCTACTCCGACAGTTGCATGCCTCAGAGAAAGTGCTGGACAGTGGTGGGGACAAATTTACTATTCCTACTCCGACAGGTGCATGCCTCAGGTAAAGAGCTGGATGGTGTTGGGGGTAAATTTACTATTCCTACTCCAACAGTTGCATACCTCAGGGAAAGTGCTGGATAGTGGTGGGGGTAAATGTACCATTCCTTCTCCAAAAGTGCCTGCCTGAGGGAAAGAGCTGGATGGTGGTGAGGGCAAATTTACTATTGCTACTCCAACAGTTGTTTGCCTCAGGGAAAGTGCTGGATGGTGTTTGGGGCATGAAACAATGAACAAATATTATACATCATTTTTTACACATTTAATTTTCTTAACAGAAAAAATCTTCAATGAACACCAGTTCAAAAGAGGACACAGCCCACTTTCAGAAAAAAAGACAATAATATAAAATAAAAAAATTAAAAAATCAATGTAATAAAACACAACGTTTTTATATATTAAAACACAAGCAACTTTAAGCAAATTTGAATGAACTCTGCAAAATAACCATGTAAATCACTTTCCAATTTTAAATATTCTTCAACTATTTTTCTTTACAGATTTTTCATCCAACAGATCATTTTGAAATTCAGAAATCTAAGCAGAAAAACCCAACTTACAAAGGTAAGTATGTAACTATAGGATTTTTTGAAAATAAAGTTTGAATAGTTAAAAAAAAGTCAAGATTTCCCAGCAAACAGACCCTTAACCAAAACAAACATTTAAGCAAAAGAAAACCAAATTAGCAAGGTATATAGATAACCATTCATTGTAATAAATAAAGTTTAAAAAGGCCAAAAAAAAGTAAAACCGAAGCAAACTAAACAAAGATAATCAAACCAAA
The DNA here is from genome assembly GCA_963921515.1 of Calotriton arnoldi. Lineage (NCBI taxonomy): Eukaryota > Metazoa > Chordata > Amphibia > Caudata > Salamandridae > Calotriton > Calotriton arnoldi. The sequence continues at coordinate 130,251 of CAWUFW010008518.1, forward strand.
CTTTCAAATGTACTGCCATTTCAAACCACTAATCTATTCCATTGCAGGATAATCATAATAATCTAAAACACAAAAAAAGAATCATTTTTTTTCTTTTCCAGAATCAACAAAGAAACAAAACTAACAACTGTGAAAAACACCAACAGAACAAAGAAGAACCACCACACAACATCGAATACACCAAAAGCATAAAAAAAGGTAAGTTAAAACAATAACTAATCTGTATAAAAACATAACCCTTTTTCTCTTCTAGGTAATTATTTTTGATTTAAAAACTACAGAATTCAAAACAAACAAGATTAAACAATTAATTCAAATTTCACAGTGCATAAAATTTAAGCAGTAAAAAAAATGAGCTTAAAATGTTCACCTACTTTTGTTATTAAAACAGGAAATCACTAACAATTCAAAATTAATTAATGTATTTTTTTTCTTTTTCAATCCTTCACAGATATTGTCTGCCAATAAAGAAGCAAAATACATTACCTCCAGCCGAGGAAACCGTCTTCTAAACCAGAGTAGGTATGTTTATTGTAAGGAGAGACTAATTGAGCCCAGGTGTCATTGGAGGTGTGTGTAGTATTACTCATCCCATTGCACAGGCAGAGCGGTTACTCTTGGTGACTCTGTTTTAAGAACCACAGAGCATAACCACTCTGCCTCTACAATGGAGAATGAAGTACGTCAAAATATAAATGAAATAAAATCAATGCATCCACCTCCAATGAACCCTGTGGCGCAGTTTTGAGGGAGGTATCCCAACACATTCCATCTCATGTTGCAAGTAGTATGCCCACAATACCCAACCTATGCAGAATTATTCAGCGTAAAAAACAGGCAAGTAACCCACAAAGAGTAAGACCCTAAACCTTTTCTGACATTAACATTCCTCCTGAACTTTCTATAACAGTTACTAATGAACCATTTATTTTACATGACAACCAAAACACTCATAAAAGAGTGCTAATCTTTAGCACACCCCATATCCTTGTTAAGTTGGAGAGTAGTGATATTTGGATGATGGATGGGACGTTTAAATCCACATCCCATCCATTCACCCAAATATACACTATTCATGCCTATATAAATAATACAGTTGTTCCCTTAGTGTACAGTTTACTTCCTGATAAACAATCCTCAACATACACTGATTTTTTGACAGTAATAAAAGCAAGAACAGCAAATAAAAGTCCTAGAAAAGTGTTAATTGACTTTGAATTACCAATGATTACCACAATTACCAAAATGCACACGGATTCCCAAATTCAAGGATGTTTTTTTCACTTTTCACGGGCATATTGGTGAAAAATTAAAAAAACATCCTTGGTTGAGGATTAAATATCAGACAGCATACTACAATTCGAGTTAAAACAACTAACAGCACTTTGCTTTGTTCCTCCTGACAATGTAGACGAATACTACACTTCTATTACAGAATCTGAATACTTTACAACAAAAGAAGACACATTGGCACCCCATCTAAATTACTTTGAAGACATATGGATTGGCCATCTAAGAAGGTCAGGTCGCAGGAGGAAGCCACGTTTCCATGTGAAGTTGTGGAACTGCTACTCGACCTGCTTAGAGGGAGGAGCAAAAACAAACAATGCCATAGAGGGATGGCACATCTCCTTCAATAAATCAATTGGTAAACCACATCCTAACTTCTATAATTTCTTGGAAATTTTGAGGAAGGAGCAAAGTTTCCAAGAAAAGAGAATGTCGCAATCATTAACTGGTAGTCTGAACCCACGAATTTCTAAAAGAACAAAAGAATTATCCGAGCGACTATTGGGTGCAATTCAACAATTTACGCTGATGGTGGCTTCAGACTACCTAGATAATATTGCACACATCCTCCATTTCTAACCTACACTATGGGGCTCATTAGGACGGCGGTGTTTGGCACATCCGCGGTGCTGGCGGTGGCGGAAAACATCCTTTTCCGCACTCCAGAGGCGGTCCTCGCGTCCGCCATATTACAATGGGCACAGATAGCCCATTTCCCATCCGCTGCGGAGTTTTGGGATCCGCCAGGAATTTCCTTCCGCAACGGTGGCGGAGGGAGTCAATAGATAAAGAGCACTGTGCGGAATGACGTTACGACGGCCCGACAAATCACGATGCCTCAAACAGCCCATCACAACGCAGCAGAGAAACCAGCCACTCGGAGACAGCGGAAGCACTACTGCAGAGATCGAAACCCGAATCCCGGACACCTCCACACGTTCCTGACCGCTATGGATCCAGCTCTTCAAGCCCTTCCGCTGCTGTACTTCATCCACTACCAGCAGATAAGACGTTGCCGCGCTCAACACCGCAGGTACGTAAATAACACATCTCTACATACAACCACAACACACAACTCCTGTGCTGAAATAAGGTTCCTGTCCACATCATACACTCTGGTCGAGACAGGAACATATCCCCCAGTGTACTCACACATGTCCTGCCTGCTAGAAATCCACACCTCCGCATCAGGGTCACCCATCAACAGCGAAATCATTGCAATGTCCCGGTCACATCACCGCAGGGCCGGCGCCAGGCATGGGCAGTCTGGGCAGCTTCCCAGGGCTCCACCTTCACCCTACCCACATGGTGGGCTGCATCAGTTGGCCACAGCCCACAGCACGCTTCCCACATCCATTTCTTCACACACCGTGTGCTCCTCTTGTGCCCCCCCTCAATGCACTATTTAGCAGCCAGGTGCTGCTCGACCTCGCACCTCACACATCAAAGGGCAATGTAGATTGACTGGGAAGATGGGGGTGAAGATGAACACCCTGCACAGAAGGTCAGGGGCTGGACAACCCTCCTCCTCACACCTGCCTTCCACTCATGTGAATCAAACTGAGTAAATTAAGAAAGGAAGACTCACACTGCATATTAACAACCACTGAACTGTTCACACTGCATGTCAAGTCCCTCAGAAAGATCCCACACTGACACTCTGCAACATACGCATACCATAGGTCAGCAGCAATGTATGACAATAAATTGACTAGCCCAAAGTGGAGTGCACAATACTGGAAAACCATGGAGCAAGCCACATAGCATTTGTACATGACATGCAAGCGGAGGAACATATCACACTACCCTTAGGCCATCAAATTAGACATGGGTGGCACAGTGATTGAAATTAAACCAAAGTGACATCTGTGCAATATCTCTGGGATACAGCAATGCAAGCTATGCATAGGCACAGGAATGATAGGAAGTGTCAGAAGCCATACAGTGACCAGCCCCACATCTGTGTCAACTACCTTGACATGTGTATGCCACCAGCATAACACACATGGCTCATTGTCACACTCCCTGACTGTCAAACCCAAGTAGGACCTTCACACATACCCCTCATTTACCCATCTCACACCTGCACTACTCAGCACCTGTGAGAAACACACATAAAGGTGCAAATAAGGTCCTGTGAGTTTCCTGACAACCAATCACACACCCTGGTGTGTATCTACAAATGTCAGACTCACACTTACGGATGTATGAACCAATGCTGACCAAAAACCAATAGCCAAACACAAATCTCACAAACAACATCCAAAGAAGTCCAACAAGCTCAGCCATGTGCAGGCAAACAGTGAATAGGCAATGTGACCCTAGACAGAACAGGAATACACAACATTTTCACTCTGGACAAATGCACAGACACCATACCCCAACCCAAACAAAAAATACCTGATCAGATGCCAATCATCAACCCCAACTGTGATCAATGGGACAAATCAGCTAACACAGACATAGTAAGACCTCCAACGCTCGATCTAGGTCCACTCTCTCCCCGCAGCTCTGCTGTGTCGTCTCTTGCCTCCAGACCCCGACCTCCTCCTTGGGAGGTTCAAGTCTGCTGCCCGCTCCTGCGCCTGCTGCCCGCTCCAACTGTGACCAGACTGCCTGCAACCACCGTAACCTTTCTCAGCTGGTTTTTTCCTTAATTTTTCCCTGTTGCGCCACTGTTATTGTGCCCATCTGTGACTTGCTCTAATTCCACCACTGTTTTTATTTTCTCATGCCTGCCTGTTCCTTTCGCCTTTTGCCGCTGCTGCCCCTGCAGCCCCTCCCCCCCGGAATTCCCTCCCAGAATTCCCCCCCAGAATTCCTCCGCTCCCGCCTCCCAGCCTCTCCTCCCTCCCACCTCCCCTACTTAATGGCGGCCGCTGCACGGTCGCGCAGCGGGCGCGCCACCGGCATGCCGAAGGCACGTCAAAGGCAAGCCCGTCTGCGCCCGTCCACGACCCGACCGCGGCCAGCACCAGGAACCCTGGACCTCCCACTACCCATCGCTACAACACCACCACTCTCCTCGCACTCAACCCTGGAAGACTGAGAGAATGCCAACAGGCCTCGCCGAACATGACCCATGGCCAGTTCTCCTGCCTCCACTGCCGCCAGACCCTCACCGCCACCCCGGCCTCCAACACTGCCGATGCCAGCACCGGCGACACCCTAAAATACATCCTCCTCAACGTACGCTCCGTACACAAACACGCCATGGAAATCTGGAACCTACTCGACTCTCTCTCGCCTGACATCGCCTTCTTCACAGAGACCTGGACCAACGCATCCTCCGCCCCCGATATTAGCACCGCCATCCCAGACGGATACAAGATCCAGAGGAAAGACCACCCCAACCACCCAGGAGGGGGCCTCGCCATCGCCCACAAGAGCACCCTCCGCCTCACCACCTCCAGCGAAACCTTCCCCTCCGCCGAGCACCTGCACTTCCAGATCCAGACCACCCCCAAAGCCACACTCCGAGGAACCCTCATCTACAGATCCCCCAGACCCCGAACACCCTTCGCCACCACCATCACTGACTTCATCGCACCCCACGCCATCGCCTCAACAAACTACATACTCATTGGAGACCTGAACTTCCACCTCAACAACCCCATCGACCCCAACTCCACTATCCTTCGTGACAACCTCGCCAGCATCGGACTTAAACAACTCGTCAACACACCGACCCACAGAGCAGGACACACCCTCGACCCCATCTTCATGGCAGGAAACAGCATCCAATTCAGCCACACAATGCAGCAGCCATGGACCGACCACCACTGCGTACACTTCGCCATCAACAAACCCAAGGCACCCAAACCAGCCCCACGCCCACCTCGAAGGAACTGGAGCAAGGTTACCGACGAGCAACTAAACTCCACCCCCACCCGAGACAACCACACCTGGGCACCCGACACAAACGACGCAAACGACGCGGCTAGAGAACTCCACACCTGGATCTCCAACTGCGCAGACGAGCTCGCCCGCTACACAACCCCGACAGACAATGCCCCAGGAAAGCTGCCTGGTTCACCACTGCTCTCCAAGAAGCCAGACGCACCTGCAGATGCCTGGAGAAGAACTGGAGAAACACCAAGACAATCAAAAACCACACCACCTACAAGGATGCTATGACGGACTACCACAACCAGATCAGAGCCACCAAGAGAAACTTCATCCACAACAAAATCCAGGCCAACTCCACCAACTCCAAGGAACTTTTCAGTGTCATTCAAGAATTCACCAACCCATGCAGCGAAGTCACAGACATCACCCCATCCCAAGACCTCTGCAAGAAGCTTGGAACCTATTTCCACCTCAAGATCAAAAACCTCTACGACAACTTCATCGATCATCCACCAGGTGCCACAGACGGCCCCCTGCCCCCCAGAAACACCAGCCAGCCCACCATCTCCAACTGGACACTGATCACGGCCGAAGACACCGCCTCGACCATGAAAAGCATCCACTCGGGGGCCCCCACCGACCCCTGCCCCCCTCACATTTACCACAGAGCCGCGGCCGCCATCGCACCCGAACTACAACACACCACCAACACCACCTTCAAAACAAGCACCTTCCCAGATGACTGGATGTGCGCAGAAGTCAGACCCCTGCTCAAGAAGCCCACAGCTGACCCCACCGACCTCAAGAACTATCAGCCCATCTCGTTCCTCCCCTTCGCAGCCAAAGTTGCAGAGAAAACAGTCAACAGGAAACTGACACGATTCATTGAAGAGAACGCCGTCCTCGACCCGTCCCAATCCGGATTCCGAAGCAACCACAGCACAGAGACCGCCCTACTCGCCGCCACAGATGATATCCGCACCCTCCTGGACCAAGGCCACTCCGCAGCCCTCATCCTTCTCGACCTATCAGCGACCTTCGATACCGTCTCCCACCGCACACTAGTCGCCAGACTACACGACGTAGGCATACAAGGAACAGCCCTGGACTGGATCCGATCATTTCTCACCGGAAGAAGCCAAAGGATCAGACTCCCACCCTTCCTCTCCGACTCCATGAAAATCACCTGCGGAGTCCCACAGGGTTCATCACTGAGCCCCACCCTCTTCAACATCTACATGGCCCCCCTCGCAGCCATCGTCCGACAACAAGGCCTCAACATCGTATCCTACGCAGACGACACCCAGCTCATCCTCTCCCTCACCAAAGACCCCACCACTGCCAAACTCAACTTCCAGAAAGGAATGCAAGACGTCGCAGTCTGGATGACCAACAGCTGCCTGAAGCTCAATGCCGAGAAGACAGAAGTCCTCATCCTCGGTACCACCCCTTCTGCATGGGACAGCACCTGGTAGCCGACCGCCCTCAGAAGCCCACCTACCCCCTCAGACCACGCCAAGAACCTCGGCATCGTACTCGACTCATCACTCACCATGAACTGACAGGTCAACGCCGTCATCTCCAGTTGCTTCAACACCCTCTGCATCCTCCGCAATACCTTCAACTGGATCCCCCCTGAGTCAAGGAAGACAGTCACCCACGCACTCATCATCAACAGACTGGACTATGGAAACGCACTCTATGCCGGCATCAACAAGTCCCTACTCCGCAAACTCCAGACAATACAGAACACCGCGTCCAGACTCATCCCCGGCATCCCCCGACACGAACACATCAGCCAACACCTACGAAGTCTCCACTGGCTCCCCGTGGAGAAAAGAGTCACTTTCAAAATCCTCACTAACACCTACAAATGCCTACACAACAACGGACCCAATTACCTCAACGACAGAATCAACTTTCACGTACCCAAAATAAACCTCCAATCTTCCAACCTTGCACTGGCCGAAACCCCGCGCATCCACAGAGCCATAGCAGGCGGAAGATCCTTCTCTCATATTGCAGCCAAGACCTGGAACGAGCTACCGGCAGAAATCAGACGCGCCCCCACCCTGAACACCTTCAGGAAGAACCTCAAGACCTGGCTCTTCGGCTAAACAGATCTGCGGACCCCCCCCAGCGCCTTGAGACCCTCATGGGTGAGTAGCGCGCTTACAATTCCCTGATTGAGACATAGACACCACACCAGTTATCAAATGAGCATGGTGTCAATGTGTACCACAAGCATGCCCATGAACAATCCTGACAAGTGACATATCAAATATAGGAGGACATAGCACTATTGTGCACTCAAAACAAGCTCATGAACAAGAATCCACATTGCTGCATGTGACATACACACAAGAAATGTACACTACACATTCAACACGCATCTGAATGTATTTTAATGCACAAACTACTCTCATACAATGTCATGCAAATAGAACATCACACACACATTGCACCTGTCAGTAGAAAGCACCAACATAGGCCAAACACTGCAGCCATCAACAACAAAAACACAACATATGCCAAAATCTATTCATCACATAGTCAACTCAGCTGGACATCAGGGGGATGCACACCAGACAAGTACAAGGCAACATACACTGACAGCACTGCATGCACAGTAAGCAGTGTGTGAACACCAACAAAACCAGTAGCACACATATCTGAGTGCCCCACCATGAACTCCCACACCACAAATCATCACATTACGCAGATCACATCACACTCAGGAAGGGTAGCAGTACCTCAGCAAACAGACATACAGCTTAGCCATCACCCACAGCTGCACAACTGAGGAAAACCCAGATGCAAACAGCATGACTAGAGGACTGTGCAGCTCAAACATATGCACTGCACATGAGCAACCATGACTGCAACCAAGTAGAAGAAAATAACACATAACTAATTGTGAAACTGTCATGAGTGGCACATTGGTCCTGTACACAGATCATCCTCCCACAGTATAGTGTCACACTATGAAGTGGTGGGGAGGGTCACACACTGGCAAGGCATGGGGTAGAAGACATGAGACTGAAGTACTGTGTACATCAGTATTGGACAGGTGAGGAGTGTAGAGTCCAAAAACACCTAGAGGAGTAACTCACAATGTGTAGGCATCAGAAGCACCTGTAGGGGATGATATGACTCCTCATACCACATACTATACTTGTCCCAAAAATGTGTCAAGTGACAGCAATGCATGAGAAAACTTACAAATAATGTCAGTGTGGCTGAGCAGGTCAGCACAGTGAGCACAAACTTAAACAAGACCTATGACTGATCAACAAAACACAACACAGACTTTGCAGTGACACACTCTGCAAACTCACAACTGACAGCAACAACAAGTAGGTGTCCCCCAGGAGTGCAAGGACACACCGACACACTGCTCAGCCTACAACTCCTACATGTGGCCACAATCTGAAGCACATGTCTGACAATGTAACCAAACAGGCACTCATTACCTGGATCATACATGTGTGTAGTTGGCATGTGCAGGGGCACATACACATCAACACTACTGACAATGACAGGCCAATCACACTGTATGGCTACTCAAGTGCACACATTCAAATGTACCCATGTGACTATGAAGACAGGCCTACACAAGATGACTACACATCAACACTGCTGTTCACACATCAAGAAAGATCACACAGATATGACGGACCCTGGCCACCCCGCAAGTAATCCTGTGGATAGCATTCACCTCTGTTGTGGTATTGCATCCTAACATGACATGTGTACAATTTCGCAAACCTGAGCATAGAATGATTAGGATAAGAGTAGATCATCACAAACAACCACCATTGCTCTCTCAAGCCTCAGAATCAAGAAGAACTAAAAGTGCCTGTCACCTCTGGAAACCTCTGAAAAAGTAAATCAAGTAATTGCCAATGTGAAAGTGGCATACAGAGCATGTGTTGAATGAACCTATACCCCTAAATAAAACCTTTAATTTAGCAAGGGCAGCGACAAAGCAGACAACATGAGTAACAGTCTTTATTACATAATATCCAGATAGGCATCAAAAGTGCAAACCATCAAGGCCATTGGCCACTACAAATTCCTAGTATGCACATGTGTGCATGACAAACTGCACAGGAAATGGGCATCAAAAGTAGGGGTGGGTGGAATTTGCGTAGTCGCGTTACGCAAAGTTCCGCGAAACGGTAAAAAATCTCAGCGAGCTACGCAGAATTCCGCGAGCACGCGAAATTGCTTCTTCTGCCCGTTCGCAATGCATTTTTCCTGTTCGGGGACACTGTTTGCATGCTCGGGGGGAATATCTCGCGAACTTGCCCATGCGGTCGCCAATTGGCACAGCCATCTTGTTTCACTTGTCCCGTCCGCTCGCGATGCTTGTTTCCTGGTCACGAACGCGGATGTCCGATGGCGCGTCCGAATGACGTGTTCGCGATCGCACACTCTCGCGGGATCACGCGGCCGGCTACCAAAATCTCGTGGCGCACGCGAACGGATAGGAAAACTCATCGGCGAACGCAGGGATCCCGGTAAGCTGCTCCCACGCGCACGAACACGCATTTTGAAAGCGCGAACAAGGAAAAAATTCCGCTACGCCGCGGATCGCGGAATTTTCGGCAATTCCACGTTCTCCGCGGAATTGCCAAAATTCCGCAAATTCCGCGAGCGGAGCGGAATTTACCGCCCAGGCCTAATCAAAAGTACAAAACAGCAAGGCCATTGGCCAGTACAAATTCCTAGTATGCACATGTGTGCATGACAAACTGCACAGGAAATGCCATCAAAAGTAACAAACAGCAAGGCCATTGGCCAGTCCATATTTCTAGTCCACACATGTGTGCATGAGAAACTGCACAGGAAATGGGAATCAAAAGTAACAAACGGCAAGGCCATTGGCCAGTCCATATTTCTAGTCCGCACATGTGTGCATGAGAAACTGCACAGGAAATGGGCATCAAAAGTAACAAACAACAAGGCCATTGGCCAGTCCATATTTCTAGTCTGCACATGTGTGCATGAGAAACTGCACAGGACATGGGCATCAAAAGTAACAAACAGCAAGGCCATTGACCAGTCCATATTTCTAGTCCGCACATGTATGCATGACAAACTGCACAGGAAATGGGTAACACCGTCCATTGCCATGGGAATCAACACAGCTCAGGGGCTACATATGGGCAGTCCAGGCACCGCTGCGGGAGAAATGGTGTGGGGAGGGGGACTTGGATTCAACTTTGGCTTGAAGTTGAACTGGGAGGTGGCTTATTGTCGGGCCAGTTGGAGGACTGGACCTGGGAGAGAGAGAACGGGCTGAGGTAGAGGCATCCATGGCTGTGGGAGCCTGAGGGCTGCTTGGACCGGGTGGAGTGGTGGCACGAGGAGGTGGAGACATGCTGCGTGGAGGCACAGTGTTTGAGGGTGAATGTTGAGGGCTCGGTCTCAACTGCTTGGGGATTCGATAGCCCAAAAGCGTCTTGGCTGGAGTAGGAAGTGAGGTGGGCACAACAGCCTCACTCTCCACCAAAGGTGTATCAGGTGCAGGTGGCTCTCCCCGTGGGGATTTGCTGTATCTGGTGGTACGCTTGGGATGGCCTTGCCTCTTCCCCTGCATCCCCTGTTGTCGAGGTAAACCCCCCACTTTGCTCTCTTGTCCCTGCTTCACAGGGGTGTGGGTGGGAGTTGACGTTGTGGGTGAATCTGCCTTTGAAATGTGTTTGTGCTTAGTCGTTGCAGGAAGCAGGTTCACAGCAGACAGGGCAAGTGTTTGTTGGTCTTTGGGAGCAGGTGTGGGGATGGGAGTGCCCTTGGATGGTGGTGATTTTGATGAATGTGATGTTGATGCCTGCTTCTTGGCCTGATGCCCATGAGTGTCACATGATGGGCTTTTGGTTTTGCCCTCTTGTGTGCCCGTTTTGTGTTGTGGGGATGGTGTCTGTGATCTGGTACGCTTCGTGTGCTGCTGTTGTGTGCTGCGTGTGGACGACTTGGTGCCTGAGGGCTCTGGCATGTGGGCACTCTTGTCAGGTGGTGCCACTGGCAGGTTGGTTGCTGAAGGGACAGGAGCTGGACTGGAAGCCTGTGACTGCTGAACGGCTGCCGTCACTGTGGAGGACAAAGACTGGACAGTTCGATGTAGGCCACCCATATCAGAATGAATGCTGTCCATGAAGGCAACTACCTGTGCCAACTTCTTGTCATGATCCTGGAAGGCTTTCAGGAGGGCAGTCTGACCCATACACAGCTGGTGCAAAAGGTCTACCGCCTCCACACTGAGGGCAGCAGGGGAGACAGGGGCAGCGGTGCCTGGGGTAAGGAGACTCTACCCTTCCTAGGGCTGTGGGCACCGACAGCACTTATGGGAGCATCCAGGAGGGTGGGCACTGGACGATGTGTGGTGGAAGAAGAGGCAGATTTGGAACTTCCTGTGCCCGCCAACATCGAGGAGTCACCGCTGGAGTCTGAAGATGTGGAGGTTGGTGTTTCCGGGCGGGAATCATCCAGGGCACTCCTGTCCCCCTCCGAGGCGCTGGTCACATCAGTGTCAGTGAACTCATGTGTAGCAGTCGTGCCAGAAGCTTCCCCACTGGTGTCCGTCCCCCGTCCTTCCCTGCCCTCGGTAGATGCTGCAAGAGACAGAGACATAGGTTCAGTATAGTGCCATACTCACAAACATCATATGCAAGCAAAGCACAAAACCTGAAAATGATACTCCCAAGTTGGCCTCCTCCATGTACAGTCAGCATGTGCTTCATTTATGCAATCATCAGAAGATGCATGGAAACATGCATAGTTGATAGTAATGCTCCATGTGGCGTTGACACAGCCAAATAGCTGGCCCTGTGCCTCCCTGTAACCACACATACTATTCTCTGTAAGCATACCTACGTGCCTGTAGGTGAGATAGATGTACATCAAAACATGTTGTCTCTGTCACATATGGAGTCAGTTTAAGGGAACACCACAGATACAAACTTCAAAATGTCCTTTTGCAATGGCTACAAGCTCCTGATATCCATCATGTTGTGTTTTGAAGCACAACTACAGTTGTACATTGGTGTCAGCTGTGTAGATGTTACAACTTTTCTGTTGTGCACAGCACACATCTATAAATGCACAATAAGATGATGCTCACTGCTGTTCACTGCCAGGTGATGTCTATGACACTCATACTGCAGCATATGTCACAAGGCCACATCTCATCTGACAATGACAAGGGTCATGGTTTTAACCACATGAGAAACCACATGTTGCACAAATGCAGAACAAATGCACTCAACACTGACGCCACTTAGAAGCCATTGCATCACACTAGAGACATCACAGAGCTTCCCACTGGCTCACGGTTGAGATTCATGCAGTCACTCACACCCAAAGTCACACTTAGCTGAATACTCACCCCCAACTTGCTGCTAATGGGCCCTCAAGCGTCCATCCAGCTCTGGCTGTGTCACTGCCAAGATGCGGGCCATTAGTGGTGTCATGCTCCTGTGCGCCAACCTGCCACTCCGAGGGAGCACCCCCAGCATCATCTCTGCCATGTTTTTGCTCAGCCGGCAGATATCATTCAACCTCTTGTGACAGTGTTTGTGCCGTCGGTTGGAGACACACAGAGCCCGTACCTTGCGTGCAATGGCCCTCCATATCGCCTTACGCTGGTGGACCTTAAGCTGCAGGCATGGTAGACAAGAAGAGGAAGTTTCAGTGACACTGTGTTATGTACCACTGTGTGTCAGTACAGGAGCATGAAAAAACATAGCACACTAATACATAAATGTTGAGCAGAGGCCATACAGCATGACACGCAGTACACTTGCATCAAATAATCTCATAGAAATGTATACATGTATGATGATGGACACAGTACATGGCCATCTCATACACATGCAGAGTGCCAGCATAGAAACTAATGTGAAAAAGACCCTCATCTGTGATGCAGTATGTGGGTGAGCATGACATACAATACATTGGAAATGATGTGTCGGGGCAGACTCACTGTGTCCAACACTACACACCCCTCAATGTTCTTGGCCAGGGAATGGCTACATGTGTCATGGTGGTCACATTTAGGGCCATGATCTTACATTCTCACACTCTTCTCACAAGGTGTAGTCCTGTCTTGTGAAATCCTCATGCCTAAGATAGCTCATTGAGAAATAGGGTGGTGGACAACACATATGTTTCACTCAGTCCATTTAGTGATGGGTCCTTGTAACATTGGGCAGTTTCTGTGCAGGCCAGAGGGACTCACACTGAGGTTAAACGTGGGCCATCAGAGAAATCACATGCATGTACAATATGAGAGGGCAAACAGTGCCTACACATGTGAGACTGAACACATAATGAAATCAATAGAAGGATGACATCTCCAACTTACATTTATCTGATGTGTCATAGGTGAATTACTACCAAGAGTGTTACACTCAGGCATTGTACTCTTGTGCATAATGCACACATCACCATAGGGGCAATTTGAGAACTGTACACACATCCTTCAGTAACCTCTGGACAAAATACATTTGTAATGTCACAAATGAGCATGTGAAGACTTAATGGACTATGACATCACATAGCACAGGCAATGTTTGTTTAGACTTCGAGTGTCTCAAGCCAGCAGTGTAACTGTATGGCTGCTAAACCACTGCATGTCACTCCCATCCTTCAATGCAGCCATGGATCTGTGGAAATAAGGCTACACACCCCATTAACATGAAGTCAGCATGCTAGGCAGTGTATCACACATTTACATTTCCCAGTCTCAGACCAACATTTGTTTTTTTTTTGCTGAAGAAGGGTTGTAGAAATGTCCATGTTGCCATCCTCCCCACATACTCAAATGCAATTCTTAATAAGCCATGTATGGAGTATGCAATAGGAAACATATGGATGCATGCACATTGACTTGCACTCACAGGCACATACTACTGCAGAGCAACATCATGTGAGCATTATGAGCACTCTTAAACTTTTACTCTGAAACACTTACCAGTACATCTGGCGCAACATACAGCCTCCCATACTGTGCAAGAACCTCATCAACCAGGACCTCCAGCTCCTCTGTGGTGAGGGTACGAGCCCTGATCTTCTCAGTTCTCGCCATCACTGGGTCCAGAATACAGGAACAGCAGCAGTTGGTGGTGAAGAATGACAGGCAGCAGTGTCTGAATGCAAGTAAAATGTGTGGCTCTCTCACAGACATTTATAGGCCCCTGGGGTTGTTTCAGTGGTACTCAGCTGCTGCAATTGGTCTGCCTGGTTAGCATTTTCCAATTGTATCCAATAACCGGGACCGCGGAAGGGGAGCACGCCTACCACGAGTTTCAAAATTGTATTTCACTACTGCGATCGCGGTTCCCATTGGCTGCAATGGCATTGGCACAGGCGGTGGCACACCACGGGGGCCAGGCGGTCACTACCGCGATTTGCCATCTTTCAATTGTAACCAATGACCGGGCCTGCGGTAGCAGAGCATGCCTACCGCGGGTTTCAAAATTGTATTTCACTACCGCAATCGCGGTTCCCATTGGCTGCAATGGCATGGGCATTGGCAGTGGCACACCGCGGGGGCCAGGCGGTCACTACCGCGATTTGGCATCTTTCAATTGTAACCAATGACCTGGCCCGCGGTAGCGGAGCACACCTACCGTGGATTTCAAAATTGTATTTCACTACCACGATCGCGGTTCCCATTGGCTGCAATGGCATGGGCATTGGCGGTGGCACACCTCAGGGGCCAGGCGGTCTCCACCGCAGTCCTGCATTTTTCAATTGTAACCAATGACCCTGATCGCGGTGGCGGAGCACGCATACCGCACCTATGGACACATTATGCTCTAGCAATGGCAATAGGCAATTTTCATCATTGAACACTACCTTCACAATGTATCACAGCACCTGTTAGCAAAATTGAATGCTAGTGTGACATTCAAATCTCTGATTCCTACACATGCCATGTCAGTGCACATGATTACATGCATTGGCATGTACTTACTCACATGTCACCAAGGATATTTGGGTGCATGTACCCAAATTTGGTGTGTAATGGAGTCTCATATTTGTGAACATGTCAATGTGTGAGATGGCTAATCAACACACAGTAATGATGGACTGACCACATAATGTGCCTATTTCACTGTGCACATTGCTGTATTGATTCTGATCGTTGATCAGCTTACACACACTGTGCTCATTGTGTAGAAAAGTTGACTTAAGCAAGAAGGTGTGGCAGGTACAGCAGCTATGTAGAAGTCATCAGTGTTGCTGTTTCCAACATCAAATTGACATGGGTCCCCTTTCATATTATGTAGGAGACGACCAAATGTGCATCGTCCGTTCCCAGTGCTGGCGAACATGGAGGATGAGGACATCATAGGGAAATTCCATCTGGTTCGCCTTACCCTTCAAGACCTATGTGGTCAGTTGGAGCCTCATCTGAGGCCTCACAGAACCTATCCGACTGCTTTGACGCCAACAGTTAAGGTGATGGCGGCCCTGCATTTCTTTGCAACTGGTTCGTTTCAGTACACGGTGGCCATCGCCGGTGGGATGTCTCAAGCTATGTTCAGCATGGTGCTACGTGATATCCTGTCCGCAATAATGACATACAAGGACCGCTACATCCACTTCCCAAGGAGACATGAATTGGCAGGTGTGAAGGGTGATTTTTATGATCTTGGACACATACCTAATGTTGTTGGCACCATTGACTGCACATATGTTGGCCTAGTTCCACTACAGGCACGTGAGCACATCTACCAGAACAGGAAACATTTTCATTCCATTAATGTGCAAGTGGTATGCCAAGCGGATATGATTATCTCCCATGTGTGTGCCAAATTTCCCGGTTCAGCACATGACTCCTACATACTGCGTAGCAGCATCATCCCACAATTGATGGCAAATCTGCATCCGGAGCGTGCGTGGCTTGTTGGTGAGTACACAGAGTCAAGTAGTGTGCTGTATGTGTGACATGCTGTTCTCAGCTACTGTTTATATTAGTAAATTTCTCCCTGTATCTCACACCTAGGTGGCTCTGCGTATCCCAACCGGCCTTGGTTGCTGAGCCCACTGAGGAATCCAAGGACCCCGGGTGAAGTCCACTGCAATGATGCACATGGGAGGACACGTCGTGTGGTGGAGCGTACTTTTGGGCTTCTGAAGTCTAGATTCCGGTGTCTGGACAAGAGCGGAGGTGGACTACTCTACTCTCCCAAAAGGTGTGTCAGATCATAGTTGCATGCTGCATGCTCCACAACCTGGCCTTGCGCAAAGAGATCTCCCTGGATGATGATGAGCAGTAGATGCCCCCCTGCAAACCCACACATGCCCAGTGACGACGATAGTGGAGAAGAGGAAGGTGTTGACCTGCATCAACAGCTCATCGACAACTACTTCCCTTGAGTGTAAGTGACATTGTACAACAGTTACATTGTCTGTTATCTTTGATGGTAGTGGCAAGGCATAGATGATCTTTTTGACTGCTGGCTGTTGTTGGCTCTGTGCTAATGGCTGATGTGTGTGGCACAGGGTATGTTTCTCCAGGTACCTCATGTCTATGTTGATGTTGTTGGTCATTGTTATGTGTGCTGGTTTTTGTACGTTGATGACTAGTGGTGTGTTCTAGCTGTAATGGCATCACCTGACAAGTAAATCTCATTCTCTTGTGTCTTTCTAGGTTCCTTCACCCTCTCAATGCCTCTTCACAATCAGAGCTTGTGGTACATTGGAATCTGAGTTGACATTGTACATACTGTGATAAACACAGAGCTGACACAAAGACATAGGTGTGTAAAGAGTATTTATTTACAATAAGTATTTGTGACAGAGAAGTGATTATTTACGAAATTGTGCTAAGTGAATTTATGAGTTGTCAGTGATGGTAAATGAGACAAATAGAGTAGTCACCACATTGATGTAGGCACACAGTTCAACAGACTCCTGCCATCAACATGGCAATGTGGGTAAGGATAGTTAACAAAGTCAATTTCAAGGGGAACACATGTGCCATCATGGATGGCTCAGCGACTAGTGTTTGTATGGTGCATTGCCACGTGATCCTCCCCTGGTGTTTCTCGGATGGCCCCTCATACGTTTGGCAGGGGGGTCTCTGCTGCAGGCTCAGCAGTGTCTGAGGAGTCATTTTGTTGCAGCTCACCCCTCTCTGTGGCTGGAGCTGATGTGGTGGGAGTATCAGCATGCGGGCCACTGGAGGGGGGTTGAGCTGTCATTTGGGCCGCATGTCTGTCCCTCAGAACACCCACAAGCTGGCCCATTAGGTCCACAAGGTGACCCATACGTGTGTCCATGAACCTCAGCAGCAGGCGGAGCTCACGCACTTCTTCCACAACCTGGCCCATCTGTCCCTGGTTCTGTTCATATGCCCCAAGGACTCTTGCGATGGTGGCCAGGGCTTCGGTCCCAGTGTCCTCCTGTATTTGTTCCCCAGTTGCCCTCCCACCTGCCCTGCTGACCCGGACCTGTGGCGTTGGCACTCGACGCACCCGCAAACTCTCCCTGGCATCCTCTGATTGTGTTGTGGTGTTGGTAAGCACTGAGGCAGGGAGAGTGTTGCAGGCAGCAGTGGTGATGGTGGTGGTTGAGGCCTCACAGGTCATTGCAGCAGGGGTCAGCGCTGTTGTTGTTGCTGTGGTGGTGGTGGTGGTGGTGGGGACAATGAGGGCCGAGACGTGGTGCACCCTGGCAGTCCGGATGGGCCAGGTTGTTGCTCCTCATCCAAGAAACGTAGGGAGTCTGCATCCGAGAGTTCATGTTCCGGGGGGGGAGACAGGCTCTGCAGGTTGGTGTTGTCTTCTGCTGCAGTTGCTTGTGGATCTCCTGTTGAACATAAGTCAAATGGTCGGTGAAGTGCACTCCACAAGCTTGGTTTTAGACTTTTGGATGTTACATGTGATACACCAAACACTTTACATTGCAATCACTTGGTATGGCTGCAAGATACTGAGCATCATGACATGATGTTGAGGTACATACATTACTTGTCCATGGTGTGACATGTAAATAAAAACCATGTGCCACGTAAAGATTGTTTGATTATAAGGACATGTCATCATCTAACGACTTGCGGCACATCAACTTTATGTGATGCATCTTTTTTGTTTGCTCTGCATGGAATCAATTTCAGCTAAGCAAGAACTAGCCATTGTAATGTTAAACATACCTTTTCCATATTATGTACTTTACTTTGTTTGTCAGATTGACCATGCATGTTTGGTGTTCATATGGGCGTTCATGCTCTGACAAAATGGCACTTACACATTGCATTCTGTCTTGTGGATGATTGGGCCCTGAATTTCTTCCACATGTGACTTGGTGAGTAAAAGATTAATTTCTGTGACAGTTACGTGCGCTTAGCTGTCTGCACACTGGATGTGGCTTTTGGATTGATGCCAAGTTGGATGACATGTGAGTGCTGGTGTGGTCACATGGCTCCATGCATTTTGAGAAGGCTGCAGGGTGCATGCACTGATACCTACCTGTTAGGTGAAGGTGAGCAATGAAAGGGCTGCCACATGGTTGTGGGTGGGGGGAGTGCTCCATCCTGCTGAGCTGTGGGACAAGGGGGCCTGGTAGGAATTGTAGTGATGGCTTCCCACCCTCAAACACCCCTCCCTGTTAAGATGGCTACCTACCTGTAAGTTTGATGAGTGCAATGAAAGGGCTGCCACATGGTTGTGGATGTGGGGAGTGCTCCATCCTGCTCATCTGTGGGACAAGGGGCCCTGGGGGAGTTGTAGTGCTGGCTGCCTGTACACATGCCTCATGGAAATATTGCTAGCTACCTTTGGGGTGATTCAGAGGAAGGAAATGTTAGATCTGTGAGACATGTGTTGGGAAGAGTGTGCTGTACGTAAGTGCATTTGTGTTTAGGAAGTGTAGCTTTGTAGTTGTGAAAGACAGTACATTGCAGTGTAATGGTCAACATTTGTTGGTACTTACCAGCCTCCACTCCCCCGGGTATTCCTGTGAGACTCTCTGGATACAGTATGGCAAGCACCTTCTCCTCCCATTCGGTGAATGTTAGTGGTGGAATGGGAGGGCCACCGCCAGTCCTCTGAGCCAGCTCATGGTTCTTGTTGGCACGCTCTTTCACCCTGCTCTTGAGGTCATGCCACCTCCTCTTGATGTCCTTCAGGATGCGCGGGGTGGTCCCTACTTCATTGCCTTTGTTGACTATCCTTGCCCACATTTTATTTTTTGTGGCTACTGGTGTCTGTTGGACCATGCTTCCAAACAAATGTGGTTCTACTCTGATTATCTCATCTACCATCACTGACAACTCATTGTCAGTGAATTTGGGCATCTTCTTCTGTGACATGGTGTGTGATGTGCAAATGGGTGAAAGGTGCAGGTGTGAAGGTGGTGGTGGTGATGTGTGTGGTTGTGATGGTGTGATGTGCACTGATTTGCCTCTCCTTTGTGCTGTGGGGTTGGGCCCTTCAGTTCTGGAGTTGTGCAAAGGATTCTGGGCAGGAAAGGGGCTGGTTTTATACTCAGCTATGTGGGTGGGTCAAAATGGAGTATTCATGTCAGGTGTATTGTGTGGGTTGACCTGGGATTTGTATTTTTTACTTGCCATGGGGATGTGTCATTGGGGTGTGTTAGGTGTTTTTTGAGGCTGAGCCAGATATACAGCCACACTTGGTAGCCTTGTTGTGTGGTTGCTTTTGACCGCCATTACTCTTCACGCGCGACCGCGGCGGTTGGAATGCAACAGTCCTTCCGCCGGCTCTCCCATCCATCATTTGTTGCGATCGCGGCGGTCGGAAACAACTGATCGTTCCGCTGGCACCACCATCGTATCGTAATTTCACTTGCGGTCATTACCCTGGTTGAACGGCGGTTTTTGGTTTTTCCGCAGCACATCCGACTGCCGCAGACGGATTTTCAGCTTTTCCGGACAGTCCCGGCGGATTTTCGTGGAATCCGTCTGCCGCGGTCAGGTTTTTTGGGCGGTGCATCCTAAAATGACCGCCAGTTTTGCCAAAGGTACATGCGGACGGTTAATTTCCGCTACCACGGCGGTTGGAATGCTTTTCCGACCGCCATCGTAATCGACCACTATCTCCTTACTTGCCTGTTTTGACCAAATTAACCTCCTAATTCAATTGGCAATTTTTCTAAAAAAACGTAGGGGCATATTACGATGGCGGAAGGACCGCCACCGCCAGCCGTGCAGTGGCGATCCCTCCGCCATCGAACGACGATTCACCGCCTGCCAGATTAAGATGGTGGGCGGATCCAAACCGTGACCGTGGCAGGCGCAAAGACCGCCCACCACGGATCCGCCACAGGCAATCGTCACGATTGCCTGGCGGAACGGTCTGCATATGTAAAATGGTGGCGGTGCCTAGCAGGCACCGTCCGCCAAATTGCGATGCTGGCTACAGCCAGCCTTTCCATGGTGGCATAACCACCATGGAAAGGCTGGCGGGGATTGGTTTCAGGGGCCCGTTGCGGGCCGCCCTTTTGTTGGGGGAGGTGTGGGTAAACTGGGGGGTACCCTTGGTACCCCCCTACATTTCACTGCACTAACTGGCAGGCACTGTGTGGTGCCTGCCAAGTAGTGCAGTGAAATGCACAACCTGCATTTTTGACATCACAGCGGGTGCTGCAGTCAGCAGCACCCGCAGCAATGTTAAATTGCAAGATGTGACCGCCATGGTGGCGGTCGCATCCTGATTTGGAGTGTGGGACAGCTGCATGCATGGCGGGCAGTCCCGATACCCACTACGATGGCAGGCCCGCCATCGTAATCGGCCCCTTACATTTTATTTAAAAGTCGGGTTTTCTTACCTTCTTATGTCTTCTTTTTTCAACTCTTGGACCTACATACAATCCATTATTTCACCAAGAGTCCTTTGTAGTCATTTAATCCATTGGCAAAAATCCATAATCCTTTTTAAAGTCCATGACCCGAATAAATCTTTTAAAAAGAGCACAGTTCTCCAAAAGCATATTTTTACAGTTATTAAATTAACTGTAAACATTTCTGTGCATACCTACAAAAATCGCACTCAAAACAAAATCCTGAAAATGAAAAATAGTTTGGCAAAAACCGCCAAAAACAAATCCAGCGAAGCAATCAATCTCGATCGAAATCCAATCCAAAAGAAATCCACATCCAGAAATCCATCGTTGGAATACCTTCTCGAAAGAAACCAATACGATCTTGCCAAAACCAATATGCAATGGATTAAAACATATCCAAAATGTTTTTTTCCAAAAACTATGCCTTTTTGTAAGTTCCTATAACCAATACCTCTAACCCCAACCACGCATTTACTTTATTTATTAAAAAATACGTTGCTTTAAAAAAAAAAAACGATTACTTTCAAAACACTTTTGTTTAATAAAATTGATTATCTTTATATTTTAATACATTTTATTAATCAAAAAGTTTTACGAAAGAATGAAACCCGACGTGGGCCTACTACTGCAACCTGTTATGGAATTAATATTTACATTAACACACACTTTAAGTACTGCAAAAACATTTACTACTTCTAACTACATCCCTCCACTCTCCTTACAATAAACATTACCACTATTTTAAATTTTTTAATAATTAAAATTTGCCTTACCTTGACAGAGCTCTCCCTTGCATCTGATCCGTAGCGTGACGATCCTCGTAATGACGAAAGTTACGTATATGCGCCTACGTCGTGTCTTTCTGTAAAAATGAATAAAGGACAATTTTCCCCAATGACTTTAATGGAAAACCATGGGAAAACCTAGAAAGAAATTAGAAAAAATATGTTACTGTTCATTGTAAAATCTATAACTATTTTTTAAAAATATTATAAATAATAAAGTATTTTTTCAATATTTTGTGCATATTTAATTCTAATGCTATGTTAATTTTCAAATGTTAATATAATATTTTTGAAACAATACAATCTTCATTAACCTGTCTGGTATTTTTTTCTTTACTGTTTATATTTTAATAAATTAAATTGTGATGTTTAAATTATCTATTTCTATCTTTACATACTTATATTCTCCAACTAGTTTTAGTTTCTTTTTTATTAGTAATAAAAATAAATTCTTTAATATTTTCAAATCTATTCTTATTCATAATACTGTCTATATTAAACTCTAAAATATATTACTTTTTGCTATGATCACCTCTCTCAAAATACTTCTTTTAAATATAATTATTTTATTTTTTTAATTATTAGATTTTTCTTTTTTTAGTTAATACTTTTTAAAATATATTTTTAATAAGATTACAAAATACTCTTGTATTAAATTTATTACCTGAGTATTAAATTACTTCCCCACCCAAAACCCCTATTTTCCTAGCATCCCGTCCAACTGGTTTTTCACTCTTACATTTAAATTGAATTACAATTTTTTACTTACATCTTTGAATTATACCTCTCTTTTTTATATACAATAAATAAATAATACAATAAATCACCCCAAATTTTTTAATTCATACTTTTTTCCTCTCTTTCTTATTCTAATTATAATTAATTACTTCTAAAAATATTTTTTAAATAATTTTACAAAAATACTCTAGTAATATAATTAATACCTGAGTATTAAACATAAAACAAACATTATACTTTTTTTAAAAAAAATACATAAATATTTGTATTCATTAAGAAAAACTAAAATTAGCTTTAAATAACATCTATTTAAAATATTTACATATTAAAATTATTCACAAAATATTACCTGAGTATTAAAAATAAAAGTGTATTAATTTTCAATTTTAAAAACATTAAATGAAACATAATAATAACTTAACTCAAATACTTACCTACCAATGCATTTTAATAACATACGTTGTAATGGCTTGCTTTGTAATGACATACGTAGTAAAGGCACATGCGTTGTAATAGCATGCGATGTAATGGTGCCTGCGTTGTAAAAGTTGCATTGTAAAGGCATTACGATGTGATGCCTGTGTTGTAATGGATGCCTCCCTTTTTGACAGAGGCTCTGCGGTTGTTGCTGCACATTTGATCCTCCTTAAATTTCAGTTAAAAATAGGCATCAAAGCTAATTCTTGTTGCATGTCAGAGGTTGCGGAGGCTGACAGTAGAATTTCCTGTGGTCGTTGGTCGCTGTCCCCCTTGTCCCCCATTCTGAACCCATGAATGAAGGGAAACAGAGAGAGACTTGCGAATGAGTAGTCTAATGTTGAACATGATGAATTAGTGTTGTGTGAGGGAATGGGGAAGAGTCCTCAGGGAATCTGCTGTTGAGAGCCCTGAGATTTAAATGTTCTAGGTCATCCAAGAGACGGTTTTTCTTGCGGCTCTAGGTTGCAATTGGCGGGGTGCATTGTGGCGGGATGTTGCAGAGTGAAGTGAGGATGGCGGTCTCTTCACCTCCCAATGTGCCAAAGAGATGTTGAATTAGGTCCCCGGTTACAGTGAAATATGGGGTGTCCATCTCAGATATGAAGCTGGATACTTTGGCTATTAAGTTTTCTGAGTCTTTGGTTTTTCGTTTTGGGTATACGTAAGTGTTGACTAGGACCACCTCGCCTTGCCCTTCATAGAGAGAGAAGGCGATCTTCACTGCGGAGGTGGCCGGTGCAGGGGAGCCGACCAGAGCCGCTGAGGTGACTCTCATTGTGGAGACGTAGGTAGCCAGCCCTCCCGAGTAGTGTCCAAATGTGTTGCTCATTGTGGCCGGTGTGGAGAAACACATATAGCCTTGGATGTGATGTGGTAATGTGAGCCATGTTTCCTGCAACATAATTATCTCGAAACGCTTGAGGTATTGCAAAAAGTCCTGATCCATGGTTTTTGTAGACAGGCCGTTTATGTTCCACGAGGAGAGGCGGAGTGGGTTGGCGTCTGCTCCATCTCTAAGACCGTTTTGTGTTGGTCGTCATTGCCTTCCTGCGGAGGTGGTTATTGTCCGAGTGATTGACCTGAAGGCAGGCGATCTGCTCCGCATGGCAGGTGCTGCCCAAGAGCTATTTTGTCTATCTGTCCTCAAATTGGCCCCCGCTGAGGTGATTGACCTAGTGCCCCTCTGAGCAGTGAATATGGGCCCCCCTGGAGTTTTATGGATGATCACCTCGAAATGGGGGCCAGAAAAAGTGGTGGATATGCTGGAGTTAGATATGGTGCAATGTCTATCCCCCAAGCTTTGAGGATGCCCTGTTCATCTATAACTTTCTGGGCGACTGTTGCTGTTCCATGTGGCCTTAGTGGCCTCTGGCATTGAGGGGTCTGCGGGGTGAATAAATTCTATCGAAAATAGGTCAGTTGAGCTCAGATCAGTGAGAGTTGGAATTGTTTGCAGCAGCCTTGAATATTCCCCCTGTTCAGGATGGCCTGATGTCCTCCTTTTGATGTAAACATGGGATAAAGGAGAGTGGCGTGAGTTGCCTCATACGTGTCTCCCTGCAGCAGTATTCTCTGTTGAAGGTCAACGGCAGGCGCTGGGGTGCCAGGTTGGCGACTGCTGTACAGCGCTGCCTTTGCCTGTGTTTCCCTACTCTTGCTCAGCAAACTTGCAGTTATGTTCCTTGGCTCTATCTCAGGTGTTATTAGCCCGGAACTTACCTCTGTAGGGGAATACTTAGGGGGGTGCAGTGTGTTTTGTTCGGACTGAACTGCGTGGTGCTCTGTATGATCTACATGGTGCCTTCTAGACATTGGGTCGGTCGGTAAGGGCAGGTTTTCCGGGTTGTGCACTGCTGTCCAGGACTGCCCAAAATTGCTATTGGGGACTTCAGTGCCGGTCTCCTTACGTATGTCCTTTTGTGACTTAGGACTCTTTGGGGCTGCCTTCCAGCGACACTGTTCTGAACCCCTCCATTGCTGTAGGCTGTCGCGATTGCTCTGAGGTTGTGAAGAGGTACGGAGGACCTCCGTTTGGGTCTGATCGTTCAAGCCTCAGCTTGCTGCTACTCTGGGGAGCCTTCTTAAATTGAGGTGAAGCTCTGCTCCCGTTCCCCGTGAAGGTCACCGAGAAAATCGTCAACAAACAACTGACCCGCTACCTCGAGGAGAACAACATCCTGGACCCTTCCCAGTCCGGCTTCCGCAGCAACCACAGCACCGAAACCGCCCTCATCGCCGCCACCGATGACATCAGGACCCTGCTAGACAATGGAGAAACAGCAGCCCTCATCCTCCTGGACCTATCAGCCGCCTTCGACACGGTCTGCCACCACACACTATGAACACGCCTTCACGACGCCGGGATCCAAGAGAAGGCCCTGGACTGGACCACATCCTTCCTTTCCGGCAGAACACAAAGCGTCCGCCTCGCCCCCTTCCGATCCAAGGCCACCAAGATCATCTGCGGCGTACCCCAAGGCTCCTCCCTCAGCCCAACGCTGTTCAACATCTACATGGCACCCCTCGCCCACGTCGCCCGACAGCACAACCTCAACATCATCTCCTATGCCGACGACACCCAGCTGATCCTCTCCCTCACCAAAGACCCTCACACCGCCAAAGCCCACCTCCACGAAGGAATGAAGGCCGTCGCCGAATGGATGAGGACCAGCCGCCTGAAGCTGAACTCGGACAAGACGGAGGTCCTCATCCTTGGTTCCAACCCTTCAGCCTGGGACGACTCCTGGTGGCCAACATCACTGGGAACAGCCCCGCCACCCACCGACCACGTACGCAACCTAGGGGTCATCCTCGACCCCACCCTCTCCATGACTAAGCAGGTCAACGCCGTTTCCTCATCCTGCTTCAACATCCTCCGAATGCTCCGCAGGATCTTCAAGTGGATCCCCACCGAAACAAGAAAAACAGTCACCCAGGCCCTCGTCACCAGCAGGCTGGACTACGGAAACGCCCTCTACGCAGGAACGACGGCTAAGCTCCTGAGACGGCTGCAACGCATCCAGAACACCTCTGCACGTCTTATCCTCGACATCCCCGACGCAGCCACATCACAACCCACCTGAGAGAACTGCACTGGCTCCCTGTCAACAAGAGGATAACCTTCAAGCTCCTCACCCACGCACACAAAGCACTCCACAACTCCGGACCAGCCTACCTCAACAGACGACTCAGCTTCTACACCCCCACCCGCCAGCTCCGCTCGACCAGCCTCGCCCTCGCCACAGTCCCCCGCATCCGGAAAACGACCGCCGGCGGCAGATCCTTCTCCCACCTCGCCGCCAAGACCTGGAACACCCTCCCCACCAACCTCCGACAGACCCAAGACCTACTGGCCTTCAGAAGACTCCTCAAGACCTGGCTCTTCGATCAGTAGCAGCACCACCCCCCTCTTCCCCCAGCGCCTTGAGACCCTTGCGGGTATGTAGTACGCTTTATAAGTGACATGATTGATTGATTGATTGAAGCTATATTCCCATTTCCATTATCTCTTTTATTTGACATGTGCTCCTGTTCTGGGTTTTGTGAGAAAAAGGGGCCTCCTTGGTCAGATTGATTATTCGGCAGGGGGTCTCTGGTATGAGTATTGACTGAACCAGGGTTAGAGGGGAGTTGTGTGTGTTGGCGGGAGAAAATCGGGTAGAAGATTGTGGGCTTCTCAACGGTTTTCTGATTGCACCCTTTCCTTCTATGTTGGCGTTGTTGTTTGGCGTTTAGCTTCAAGGCATATGTTCCTTCTTGGGGCACTGTCGTCATGTCTTTATGAGTCCCTGGCTGCCCGGCAGATTCCTTGGTGTCAGATCCAGTCTGCTGATTTTGGTGATGCAGTATCCCGCTGTTCAGGGTTGCCTGGTGCCCCTCAAGTTGTCCTGGTGCCGTAGAGCTGCCCCTTAGCGGCTTGTTTTCGGGTCCAATTGTTGCAGTACTCATCTCCCATAGTAGGTTGTTTAGCATTGAGGGCAGAGTAGACAGTTTGTCAACTATGTAGCTGCATCCGCAATTGAGTTGGACCTCAGATTGAGCCCTCGTAATTAAGCCATTAAGGTCCTCCAGTTTCTCATCAATGTCTGGGGTGAACAGAGCAAAGGTGTTTAAGAGTGAGAGTTGAATATCCATCTTTTCAGACTGATATTGGAGAGCCTCAACGACCAGTTGTATTGTGGTTAGGAGGGAGGCCCAGGTGCTGCTGACTGGCTCTTTAGGGTATGTCCCCCTCTTGAGTTTGTCTTCGGATCCTCCCCAGCCATTTGGTTGGGGCTTTGGGAGTGCAATTGAGGAGCCTTGTCTGGTGTAGCGCTCTGTTGCAGGTCAGGTGAGTAAACAGCAAGCATTTCCTCCCATTCTTGTGTGTTCAAATAGGATAGTACTGCCTTCCCCCTTCTTGATAAATGGGATCAGTGGACCCCCCTGTTTCTTCAGAAGGTCTAGGCGGGGGAGTGATCTCCAAAGTTGTGAAGGTGGCGGCTCTGCGGTTGATACATTTCTGACTACAGGCCACTGTGATGCTGCAGGCGTGGTATTCCTGCATGTCAATAGTTGGCTGAAGCTGCTTTCAAGGCCTTGTTCTGCCTGCTGGACCCTCTCAGAGCATGTCGGACATATGGCGCTGTTCTCCTTTTGTGTCAGGGAAAGACAGACCTCTGAGGCACATTCTGTAGTGCATACTGAAGCGGATTCTAGTTGGTTTGACTGCATGGTCCTTTTGTGGCAGTGTTCCTCTTGTGTGAGACCCAATTGGCTAGCTGCCTTTGAGAGTGAGAGATCGTGAAATATTGACACCCCCTTTTTTGCCTGCGGTAAAGCCTGTTCCAGTACTGCTTCTGATTCTGACTGTGATTCCAGCTCTGAGCAGTCGGTTGCGAAGGGGCTTGTTTTGACCTTGGTATACGAGTGCTTGCACTTGTCATGAGCTGATCGAGCTCCGGGTTCCTTGAAGCTTTGTGAGACTGGGAGGGAACTGATTTTTTTCCGCTGTGCTGAGTGTGGCCTTTGGGAGCCCCAGCTGGCAGTGGCAGGTAGAGCAGGGGGGGCTGTAGTTGCAGCAAATCTCTAGTGCCCTTGGGCCCACCAGTGAGGTGGACGTTCTTGTAGCTGAACTGTTAGCTAGTAACAGGCTTGACAGCTCCCCAGAACTTCTCCGGACCTTCTCTTGAGACTGTGCAGTTGATGGAGTCGACTAGGCTTGTTGGGGAAGCAAAGGGGATTGCAGACCTTTAAGGGTAGTATTGCTCGGGTAGATTGCAGAGCCTGCGTCAGTGAGGAAGCTGAATTTTGTATAGATTTTCGGTTGGGTTAAGTCAGTTGAACCGCTTAGCAGGGCCCTGTCTTTTGATGCAGGGTCTGTTGTGATTAATGCAGAGCCGGCGCTGGACTAAGCAGGGGGGCATGATTTTTGTTTTTTCCCTTTCTTCGCCCCTGGCCTAGGGGAAGTGGCCACTCTGGCTTTCCCTGACCTCATTGATGCCCGCGGATGGGCTGCTGGTCGGGCTGGAGTAAATGGGGAAATGGCTGCGGGCTCCATGCTTGGGCTCCGGGCTTGAAGAGTTGTTAGTCTGATATTAAAGTTGTATTGAAGTTATGTAAACTGGCTTCCAGTTTCGCAATCAAGCAACCGCGCCACCACCACTGAGCAAAGGGCCTGGTTCAAGGTTGTAGGGAAGCAGAAGAAGGAAAGCAACAGACAGACCTCCGGGGGGCTGGAAGTCTATGCTATCAGCAGGGAACCTGTCTGCCTGCTCCAGCCAGCCATGGCAGGTGTCAGATATTCACTTGGCTGCCTGGAGAGCTCGTACAGTTCCACAGTGTCCCGCGGTGGCCGTGGATTTTTAAATTTCCAGCTGCAGCTGGAGTGTCCAGCTGAAGCAACGGTTAGGCTTTTTGGGTTTGCCTTAAGTTTTGATTTTTCCAATTCAAATTTGGCAGGAGAGCTTGAGGGGGGAAGCGCTTCATGGGTTGTGGGTTAAGGGAGGTGCGGGTTAAGAGTGAAGCGAAGGAGAAGCAAGGGGGGCCTCGTGGGAGCAATCAGGATCACCGCAAGCTGCACCCAGCCTAGCCAGGCTACCTCTGCGGGAGACCCGAGCTCACACTCTGCGGCGGCGAGTACGCTGCTGTGCTCACTGCACTACCTGACACCTGTTGAGCGCCTTCCTCCTCAACCGCTCCTCCTCACTACTCCTCTGCTCCGCTCTGCTGTCCCGCTGTCTCGCACCGCGCTGCTCTGCTCTGCCCTGCTTCCAGCTTCCGCTTCCAGGTAAACCAAAGAGGCTGATGGGAGCTCACTATGAATGGGAGAGGGTAATTAATCTCAACCACATAATTTGCCTATTCTGGAAAAAAATTATCAATGCATCTCTCGCCTTGGTATGTGTATCGGATTCCCTCCAACTAGGACAAATCACACCCATACTCAAAAATCCCAGGGCAGACACTAATGATCTCAGCAACCTCAGACCTATCTCCAACCTACCGTTCCCAGCGAAAACTATGGAAAAATGCATCTTACAACAACTTCACCTTCATATAGGGGAATTCAACCTCCATGACACCTTCCAATCAGGGTTCAGGATAGGCTGTAGCACAGAAACTGTCATGCTCAATATCTCAGATGACAACCACAGATCCTTAGATGAAGGAGATGCATGCCTACTTATCCTACTTGACTTATCAGCTGCTTTTGATACCGTAAATTACCCAGCCCTACCTGAGTCACTGAAGATCTGCTCCGGTATCGATGGCACAGTCTTAAAATGGTTCACTTCTTACCTACAACACATATTGCGACAAATCAAAATCAACTCTTGTCTCTCTAAACTAACACTTGTTACACTTGGTGTGCCCCAGGGCTCAATTCTCTCCCCTTCCCTTTTCAATCTCTTAATGGAACCCCTTACTATCATCCTGAAGCAAGCAGGGATCAAATATCACCTATATGCTGGCGATAATCAACTCTATTACAAAATCAAATCACCCAGTGACATCCTACATCTCAACAGCACACTGAGCAAGATACTCCAACCACCTAAAGTTAAACCCCAACAAAACAGAAATAATACTGTTCTCCCCTAAAAGTAACCACCTACCAATCGACGACTGGCTTAATAACCTGAAAACACTAAATTGTTCTCTCACTCTGTCCAACTCCACAAAATCCTTAGGCTTTTTCCTGGACAAAAACATGTCAATGAAGGATCACATCAAAAATTCAGCTAAAGGAGTGCTAAAACACCTCAAAAAAATGTATCCATTCATTCCCTCTGATTATTTCAAGATGGTAGTACAATCTCTTGTCCTCTCCAAACTGGACTATGGGGATGCCATCCTCATAGGGATGGTGAAAACTCACCTCACCCCCCAACTCACCTCACCCCCCTTAGATCAGTTCAAAACATGACAGCTCGGCTCATAACAGGTATTAACCCTTTGGGTGCTCATGACAAATGGTTCCGTCATGAGCACCAGTGCTCCTGTGCTCATGACGGAACCATTCTGTCATGAGCACAGGCTCAGAAAATCCCTCTGCTGCAGAAGCAGAGGGATTTCACATTTTTTTTGCCTTGGGAGGTGGGGAAGAGCTTCCCCAACCTCCCCAGGCCTATTTTTGGTTTTCCTTGCAATGACGATCACACGCATGGTGAAAACGAAACAAAACTTAGTTTCAGTTTCACAGTTTCGGTGCTTGTGGGGCTATCTCAGCCCCCCGAGCACCGAAACACATGGGAGGGGTATCGTCGGAAAAGGGAGAATCTCCCTTCCCTAGTGGATCCCTGCTTGGGGATCACCCCAGGAGGGCGATCCCTAAGCAAGGATCCACCCACTAGCACCAGGGAGGGGGGAGCAGCCCCTTAGGCAAGGGCTTTTGCTACCCCCATACATTTTGGGCACAGACAGTCTTTCTGCCCCCCCCGGGGGGCAGAAAGCACCATAGATGCCAGGGATTCTTTTTCTATAGGCCAGGGGTGGGTGCTGCCCAGAATGGGCATCGCAATTCCCCCACCCTACCCCCCCAAAGAAGGAAAAACACTTTCTGCCCCTCCCAGGAGGCAGATGGGGCAATAGCCCCTGATCTGCCCCCCGGGGGGGGCAGAAATCCCACTAGGCACCAGGTTTTTTTTTTTTATACGTAGGAGTGGGGGCTGTCCAGAATGGGCATGCCAATGCCCCCACCCAAAAAAATGGTACAGCATATCTGCCCCCTGGGAGGCAGTTGGGGCAATAGCCCCTTATCTGCCCCCTGGGGGAGCAGAAAGCCCACTAGGCACCAGAGATTTTTTTTCCTCCAAAGTTCGGGGCGGGGGTGCCTAGAATGGGCATGCCAATGCCCCCAATCCCCCCCCCAAAAATGCCACAAGGCACTAGGCACCAGGGATTTTTTTTTAAATTAACGTAGGGGTGGGGACTGCCCAGAATGGGTATGCCAATGCCCCCACCTCAAAAAAAATTGCACAGTCTCCCTGCCCCCCAGGAGGCAGTAAGGGGCAAAAGCCCCTTATCTGCATCCCGGAGGGGCCGAAAGACCAATAGGCATCAGGGAATATTTTTTTTTTAGTTCAGGGGTGTGGGCTGTCCAGAATGGGCATGCCACAAAAAATGCCACAGTCTTTCTGCCCCCCAGGAGACAGATGGGGCAGTAGCCCGTGATCTGCCCCCAGGGGGCGTCAGAGAGCTCACTAGGTGCCAGCAATTACACTGGCTTTTTTATGCGTGGGGGCTGTCCAAAATGGGCCTACCAATGCCCCCACCCCCCAAAAAATAGCTACAGTCATTCTGCCCCCCTAAGGGGCATATCGGGGCAACACCCCCCTGCCCGATTTACCCCCACCGGGCGGCAGAAAGCCCACTAGACACAGATTTGTTTTTAGCAATGAGCCTACCTGTGGATTTTGGGCCCTAGTGCAGCCAGCACATAGGGAAACCTAGCAAACCTGTACATTTTTTAAAACTAGAAACCAAGGGGAATCCAGGTTGGGGTGACTTGTGTGCCTCTCACCAGGTTCTGTTACCCCGAATCCCTTGCAAACCTCAAACTTAGTTTTAAAAAAAATTCTGTGGTGGAAAGTTCTGGGATCTGCGTGGATCCACAAACTTCCACCCACTGCACATTCCCCAAAGTCTTCCGATAAAAATGGTACCTCACTTGTGTGGGTAGGCCTAGTGCCCACGACAGAAAATGGCCCAAAAATCAACGTGGACACACCACATTTGTACAGTGAAAACTGACCCTTTTTTTGCTAAGTGCCTAGCTGTAGATTTTGAACCCTAGCTCTGCCAGCACCTAGGGAAACCTAGCAACCTATACATTTTTGAAAACTAGACACCCAGGGGAATCCAGCATGGGGTGACGTGTCTGGCTCTCACCAGGTTCTGTTACCCAGAATTCCTTGCAAACCTCAAAGTTTGTAAAAAAAACACATTTTCCTCACATTTCTGTGATGGAAAGTTTTGGAATCTGCGTGGATCCACAAAATTCCACCCACCACGCATTCCCCAAAGTCTTCCAATAAAAATGGTACCTCACTTGTGTGGGTAGGCCTAGTGCTCGCAAAAGGAAACGGCCCAAAACGCAACGTGGACACCACATTTTTACAGTGAAAACCTCAAATTTAGCTGAAAAAAACACATTTTTCTCAATTTCTGTGTGGGAAAGTACTGGAATCTGCATGAATCCACAAATTTCCTACCACCCAGCGTTCCCCCAGGTCTCTCGATAGAAATGGTACCTCACTCGCAAGGGTGGGTCAAGTACCCTAGACAGGCAAGGGCCCAAAACATATTGAGGAGACATCAAAATTACCTATCACAAAACAACCTGGTTTTGCAAAGGGGGTCACCTGGGTTTTTTGCCCCGGGCTCGGCGGCCATCCTGGGAAACCTACCAAACCCACACATTTCTGAAAACTAGATACCCGGGGGAGTCCAGCGAGGTATGGCTTGCGTGGACCCCCCAATGTTTTCCTACCCAGAATCCCCTGCAAACTTCAAATTTCGCTGGGAAAAAACACATTTTTCTCATATTTCTGTGCGGGACAGTCCTGGAATCTGCATGGATCCACAGATTTCCTACTACCCAGCGTTCCCCCAGGTCTCCCAATAAAAATGGTACCTCACACTCGTGGGTGGGTCAAGTACCCGTGACAGGCAAGGGCCCAAAACGTATTGAGGAGACATCAAAATTACCTATCACAAAACAACCTAGTTTTGCAAGGGGGTCACATGGGTTTTTGGCTCTGGGCTCGGCAGCCATCTTGGGAAACTACCAAACCAACACATTTTTGAAAACGATACACCCAGGGGAGTCCAGCGAGGTATGACTTACGTGGATCCCCCCACGTTTTCCTACCCAGAATCTCCTGCAAAGAAATGTGTGGGTTTGATAGTTCCCCAAGATGGCCGCCAAGCCCGGGGCCAAAAACCCAGGTGACCCCCCCTTGCAAAACCAGGTTGTTTTGTGATAGGTAATTTTGATGTCTCCTCAATACGTTTTGGGCCCTTGCCTGTCGGGGGTACTTAACCTACCCACGGGAGTGAGGTACCATTTTTATTGGGAGACCTGGGGAAACTCTGGGTGGTAGGAAATTTGTGGATTCATGCAGATTCCAGTACTTTCCCACCCAGAAATTGAGAAAAATTTGATTTCTTTCAGCTAAATTTGAGGTTTGCAGGGGATTCTGGGTAGGAAAACATTGGGGGGTCCATGCAAGCGATACCTCGCTGGACTCCCCTGGGTGTCTAGTTTTCAGAAATGTATGGATTTGGTAGGTTTCCTAAGATGGCCGCTGAGCCCGGGGCCAAAAACCCAGGTGACCCCCCTTGCAAAACCATGTTGTTTTGTGATAGGTAATTTTGATGTCTCCTCAATACGTCTTGGGCCTTTGCCTGTTGCGGGTACTTGACCCACCCACAAGAATGAGGTACCATTTTTCTCAGAAGACTTTGAGGAATTCGGGCTGGGTGGAATTTTGTGGATCCACACAGATTCTGTTATGTTTCATATAGAGGCCTTAATATAGACGTGTTCATATATGCCGTATATGGTCATATTCGCATATGCCCTATTATGGTCATAATCATATATGCCCTATTTTGGTCATAATCGTCTATGCCCTATTATAGTCATGATCTGCTATGCCCTAAAATAGGCATGATCTTTCACCTACATTAGTTCCCTACAGTACACAACAAGCTCTGAGGGTTGAACGTTATCTAGTCTGTGGTTAGAAAACTGCAGGGTTTTTCCCGAACACAGGTCTACAATGTACTCATAAATTATGCATGAGCATTCACCAGCTACATCTCCCGCATAATATGTATGTACAAAGTTCACCCCTGACGTCTTCCTCATGTCTAACAAAGACCAATACAAACCAAACTGAGGGACGAGATACTTTAGGGTATAAATACACCACATCTTGCCACGGTAAGATAGAGGGAACCGAGACTTCCATGCTGACACACTGACCAGAGACGCTGAGGCTCCTGCATGCAGTCGCTCCAGCTGACAGTGGTCTAACACAGCCCTTGCGGGGTGTCCAACTCGAGACCAGGATGGGGTCCCACACTCTCTCTATTCAGGTAATGGGGTTCGACTAAATCCTTGAAGGATTCTTGGCTCTTAGGCTTTTAGACCTACACACATGCTAGGTACACTTAGGTACATCTAGTTAAGCATCTTAGGAGTACATTCACTTTTATAATGCATTTTATATATTCATGTATGTAACCATTATTATTGCAATATAGTAGAACTGTACTATCCTTTCACTTTCATCGTACTGCTGATAATATATCTCTGCTATTGTCTGCTGGTTGTAGCAGCACATATATTCCACACTAGAATAAAAACTGTTCAATAAATACTTATTGAAACGCCCAGACTGTTTATTCTGTGTAACTCTCTGAGACAAACAGAACAAGTAAGCACGAATGACTGAGCAAAAAGTAGTACATTGTTTCCACGATTCTGAGGGATCAGGGTTGTCTTGATCTAAGGTTGCCAGAAACTAATCTCTCCCCGATAAGAGGAGATTCTAGTGGCACTGTGAGCTAGCTAATGCAAATCCGGCTAACATACGCGGTGGGGGTGCACAGAGCCAGTTTACCACCAATCCCACAGTTTATGTTATCCAAATGTGCAGGTCCTGCAGGGGTACTATAGGAACTACACGACATGGCACCACCAACGTTGGTTGGGTACTTATTTAACAGAAGAATCTGAGTAGTTCAGTCATGCTATTCTCAGAGAACCTACTCACAAAACCCCAGAGACGTCAGGAGTGGGTGGCACAAAATCCGCCACAGCTGAGTAGTACGAAAATACTATTTATTGGCTGTTGGTTATTCAAGCTTGAAAGGACATAGTGTTCCTAAAACTTGTGCATAACACCTTATCTTAGTTCCCTTGGAAAACTTCTTCCTCTAAACATGTCCAATACGAGGTAAGGGCAGAAAGAGTTGATCTGAATTTTTCAGACGAGGGAGAAGATCCTGCGAATGCAATACAGATTGCACCAAAATTCAGAAGGACAGTCACCATAAGACTATTAGAAAATGGTTTACAAGCCAAGGGTGGCATTGTAGTTTTCGTTGTTATGTCCCGTATAGAGGCCCTAATGTAGACCCGTTCATACATGCCCTAAAATGGACGTATTCATATTTGCCCTAATACGGTCATATTCGTACTTGCCTTATTATGGTCAAAGCCGCATATGCCCTATTACGGTCATAACTGTACATGTCCTATTATACTCATGATTCCTTATATAGGCATGATCTTTCACCTACATTGGTCCTCACTAGTACACAACGTGCTCTGAGGGCTGAACGTTATTTATCCTGTGGTTTTGAATACAGCAGGGTTTTCCCAAACACAGGCCCACACTGTACTCATCAATTATGCATGGCTCTCTAGGAATACACCACCTGCATAATATGTATGTACAAAGTTCACCCCTGACGTCTTCCTCAAGTCTAACGACAGACCAATACAATCCATACTGAGGACCGAGACTCTTTAGGGTATAAATACACCACATCTTGCCCCGGTAAGACAGAGGGAACCGAGACTTCCATGCTGACACACTGACCAGAGACGCTGAGGCTCCTGCATGCAGTCGCTCCAGCTGACAGCGGTCTGACACAGCCCTTGCGGGGTGTCCAACTCGAGACCAGGATGGTGTCCCACACTCTCTCTATTCAGGTATGGGGGTTCGACTAAATCCTAGAAGGATTCTTGGCTCTTAGGCTTGTAGACCTACACATATGCTAGGTACACTCGGGTACATCTAGTTAGGCATCGTAGGAGTACGCGCACTTTTCATAATGCTTTTTATATTCATGTATGTATCCATGATTATTGCAATATGGTAGAACTGTTCTATCCCTTTGCTTTTATCGTACTGCTGATAATATATCTGTGCTATTGTCTGCTGGTTGCCGCAGCACATATATTTTACACTAGAATAACAACTGTTCAATAAATACTTATTGAAACGCCCAACTGTTTATTCTGTGTAACTCTCTGAGACAAACCGAATAAGTAAGCATGAGTGACTGAGCGAAAAGTAGTATATTGTTTCCACGATTCTGAGGAATTTGGGTTGTCATGATCTAAGGTTGCCAGAAACTAATCTCTCCCCGATAAGAGGAGATTTTAGTGGCACTGTGAGCTAGCTAATGCAAAACAATCTAACATACGCGGTGAGGGTGCACAGAGTCAGTCTGCCACCAAGCCCACAGCTTATGTTATATAAACGCGCAGGTCCTGCAGGGGTACTATAGGAACTACACGACATGGCGCCACCAACGTTGGTTTGGTACTTATTTAACAGTAGAATCTGAGGAGTTCAGTCATGCTATTCTCAGAGAACCTACTCACAAAACCCCAGAGACGTCTGGAGTGGGTGGGCACAAACTCCGCCGCAGCTGAGTAGTACGAAAATACTATTTATTGGCTGTTGGTTAATCAAGCTTGAAGGACATTTAGTTCCTAAATTGTGCACAACACCTCATCTTAGTTCCCTGTGAACACTTCTTCCTCTAAACATGCCTGATTCCGAGGCAGGGGACCAGAGAGTGGACCTGAATTTCTTAGCAGGAGAAGACGATCCTGAGGATGCAATACAAATTGCACCAAAATTCAGAAGGACAGTCACCATAAGACTATTAGAAAATGGTTTACCAGCCACGGGTGGCATGGTAGTTTTTGTGATTGAGGCACACGAATCAAACAAAACAGAGGTGTTCTATTCATGGGTTATATTCCCAACAGCAAATGCTATAACAAATACATTTCACTACTACATAGCAGGAGATGCACCAGCGGAATATGCTCCGTTTGAGGACATAGAAATTCCACTCACTTACCAGGAACATTTTTACTGGTTTAAAGGCGCCCTACCCCACGTACGACAAAGAGTAAGATTAGGCCCGCTCAGAGGAGACGGGGCCGCATGGCCAATACTAGCGGCTTACACACCGCATCCTGACATTGGAACAATGCCACAGCCAGACTTACTCATACAGCACAGAGATTTAATTAAAATCTACAGAAACTTGACACAATTTGTCATGATGACTTTAACAATCCAACCTGCACCAGCAGGTGCAGCAAACAGTACTCCAGTTCAGGTAACAGGAATTTAAAATGACTCAACAAACATTACACGCGGTAATGGGCAAAATGCCCGCAAAACGCGAACAAATACCATTCTGGATAGCTCAGAAAATAACTCAGCTTGAGGCAGTATTCCCGAATACTACCACCTCTGATAAACACAGAATTCTAACAATCTGCTTGCCCATGGGGATCACACCACAAGTAGAGGACTTCACCTCTTGGGGTTCAGTCTTTACTGCCATATATACCAGAACACATGGTATCCCATCCTTAGCAGTAGTACCTGACGTATTGAGACAGATACAAAATGAGTACGGAGCAGAGCCTGCCCTTAACTTAGGGATGAAGTTACTAAATAACTTTGACCAGGTATCAGCCATAATACTAGCTAACATTAAGGGGGAAGCAGCTTCAGTGGCGATCCGCCAACACCTAAGGGAGTTCAGTCCAGAGGATCATCAACACGAACTACCCAAAATAATTGAAACTGCATATGCAGAACTAGGCAGAGACAGTTTAGGTGGGAAAGCATTAAAACCACAACTAGTGGGCAGTCCTGAAAAGGATACTACAAAGCAGACACCTACTTCTTTTAAAAAGAAGTGGGAAAATAAAAAACAACAAAAGTCTAAAGACAACAGATCTCAATCCAGAGGGAGGTCTCCTCAACAGGAGCCCTCTGAAAGGAGGTATAACCTCAGGAATACGGATAATATTAAAAAACCTGACAGGTATCAGGATACTGATACTCGTTCCTCTCGTTCCTTTCAGGGTTCATCAAAAAACTCCGAGAGGGAAGGACGGTCAGAGGAGCGTACAAAGTCCAGAGACACGCAACGCGCTGCGGACTACGCACCTAAAAAAGAAGATAAACTAAAATCAAAACCTCAGTTCAAAAAGAAGAAGGTAGCAGGTCTCAAGATAAGACATGCCCAGAATTCTGAGGACACAGCTTCTGAACGGGGAGTGGGCTCTGACGATGCTAGACAGCGTGGCAGAAGTAACGATAGCTCGCCAGAACCTGAAGGAATTTCTGGTGACAGCGGAGTTGAGTGAGTATATCACGGTGGAAACACCTGATACTCGGGTAAGTGTCCCACATAAGTTACATGAGATAACACTCCGGATGGAGGGGGACAAGCCCAGAAAAGTTAAAGGTCTCTTTTGGAAAAATCTGTCATCTGGTTATGAAATTCTATTAGCAGAACAAGACTGGCCGCCAGCATTCGTCATGGAGTGCCCTAGGGGAGAACCTGTAATTTTTCCAGCCTTTTCCGACCTCGTTCCGATTCAGCTAAAACATGCATATGCGCAGGAGTGGGTGGTTGCCCTAGCTCCAGCATTGTATAAAAACCATGTTGGTTGGGATGAGGATTCAACCCACCACGTGATCCCGTTAAAAGATTCCCCAAATGCTCAAAGGCAATACCCTATAAAGCAGGAAGCTAAAAAACAAGTCAGGGAGATTCTAGACAATCTAGAATACCAGGTGGTGATAGAAAATTGCACTTCACCTATGAACAATCCTTTGTTTCCCGTAATGAAACCTGACAACACATATCGTTTAGTTTTGGATTACAGACATTTAAACACTTGCACAAAGACATTTACAGTTCAAAATGCACACAGTGCCGCATTAATGAATAACATTGTGCGGAAAAAATACAAAACAACACTTGATATCTCAAATGGATTTTTCTGCCAAAATATAGCACCTGAAAGCAGATATCTGACCGCCTTCAGTGCGTTAGGGTCCCAGCGACAATTTTGTCGCCTAGCCCAAGGGTATAAAAACAGCCTGGGGGTATTTTCAGCAAGAGTAACAGAGTTACTTCAAAAATTGGATGAAGAAGCATTGTCCTATGTGGATGATATTTATCTGACGGACGATGATTTAAAGAGGCACTTGACCAGGGTGAGCACCATTATTATGGGATTCGCCTCTGAGGGCACCAAATTTAATTTAAAAAAATCAAAAATTGCCCACCTCAGTGTCCTATTTTTAGGATACGAGCTGTCAGGTGAGGAAAAAAGCCTAGCAGCAAACTTTTTAGAAAAGTGTGCGCTGCTCCAACCTCCAAAATCATTAAAGAATTTACAATTAATTCTGGGATTCCTAAATTTTGGTCGAACATACATTTTGGATTACGCAGAAAGAGTAAAGCCTTTCTACGACTTAATAAAACCTGATTTTTCAGTCAGACAATGGATACAGGAACACACAAATATCCTGCGTTCCCTACAGGAAGACATGATAGCTTC
This sequence comes from Calotriton arnoldi, assembly GCA_963921515.1. NCBI lineage: Eukaryota > Metazoa > Chordata > Amphibia > Caudata > Salamandridae > Calotriton > Calotriton arnoldi. The sequence goes on from CAWUFW010008518.1 coordinate 170,103, forward strand.
TAAACATTTACAGACACGCGTAAATGCACAGAACTTAGTGATCCGAGTAATAGCGGGTCAATGCGGGTACACTTATTTAACTTTTAATGAAGGCGAAACAGTACCAATCGCATACCAATCACACCTGTACACAAACGCAGAGATGCGTTTCACTTCAACAGAAAAAATTGTGACAGCAGTGCAGACCGCTGTAGCAAGAGAAAGAGTTCTGGCTCAGGGAAAACGCATAATTGTCATGACCCCAGTACCAGCTTTAGAAGCTGTTACAAAAGCTAGCATTCCAAATGCGAAAGCCTTACATCCCAGATGGATACAATGGGCTAATTCTCTTACTGCAACGGATGTTGAGTACAGATTTGATCCAAGTTTAAAAACACAAGCATTTCTGCAATACGAACAAGAATATCCTCTACCAAATGAAATTTTGCCTCTAGATCAGTATGAATACATTATTTACACTGACGGTTCTGTTCAACCAGCCATAGGGAGTAACCAAGCTTACAGCGCGGCGTGTGAGATTGTTAAAGGTCGCATGCGCAATAGAAAGTTCCATCCGAGTTGCACTAAAATGCAATCTCTAGGAGACTGCACGGCTCAGTTGGCAGAACTCAAAGCACTTATACTGGCACTTATAAATACGGATCACGAATTCCCCACACTTATTGTGTGTCATTCCTTTTACTGTGTACAGTCGGACAATGAATATCTACATCACTGGGAACAAAACAGGTTCAAAGATGCAAAAGGTGGCACAATTAAGCATAAAATGCTATGGGAACAGGTAGTGGAGTTGAGAAACGAACTACCAAGGGCTCACGTGATACATACACTGAGTCATCAGCGTGATGGCATTCACGTTGAAGGGAATTCATTGGCTGATGAAGCCGCAAAGGGGGCTGTTCGCACAGCCACCGTAGCTGCAGTTACTCGTTCAAAGACGAGGGTAGACGGCGAGATAATGGTAGCTGTCAATGCTTCACGCAAAGGCAGCACAGCAGTACCTAAAAAATGTCCACTCAAGTACTCCTACAAGTTAGATGCACAAAACATTCCATATGCTCAGATTCCTGGAGTGGGGGATAGAGTAATACCAAATATAGATCGTAGGCAAGGCTTAATTGTGGCGGCACACGAAGGGGAAGGTTCTGTACATAAGGGACTTAGGGAGACTGTTTCTTTGTTGAAAGAACGCTACTGGTGGCCCGTGATGAGAAGGCAGATTAGAGACTATGGGGCCGATTCCGATCTCGGTCGGAAACTCTCCAAACGGGATCCGGCTGGAAAAAGTACGAGCCGTACGCGTTTTTTCCGACCGACTCGTACAGCTGTCCGACCGAGCGAGTACGATGCGAATGTACGCGTGTGTTCCGACCGCACCGTTTCCGGATCCGAACCGCTCCGACCGACTCGTACGGAAACGAATCGCACCACGCAATGGAGACGTTATCCGACCAAGCGAGTACGATGGACGCGTCGGACAGCCGGATCGAGTCGGAGCGTCCGGCTCGAAAAAGCTCCCGGAGCCGGACTTGGGGGGGTCCGTGCCGGGACCCCCCTTCACCTGTAGCCCTACGAGTCGAACACAGGGGGGACCCAAGGGTCCCCCCTAAACATGCATGTACGGTGCGAGTTGCACCGTCGCGTACATACTGTAGGGGGCGCACTTGTTTGCGATGTACCCATTCAGTCACTGGGAGCCCATGTACATGTCGTACGACCGGCTCCCATTGACTTCAATGGGAGTCCGACCGAATCGAATCCGGCAGCATGCGGCCGCATCGTACTCGCTCGGTCGGACTGCAGGAGTCCGGCTCGGTCGGAAATCTCTCTGATGCGGCTCGGTCGGAGAGTTTTCCGACCCAGATCGGAATCGGCCCCTATGTCTGGAACTGCGACATCTGCAAGCAGATGGAAGGGTCCACCGCAACACGTCCAGTACAGATACCATTGTTAGACAGCATTAGGTTGTCCGTTCGTGTACGTCCAGCTCAAGTTTCCTCAAGGTCTGGCCTCAGCGCTCGGCTGACGCTTGAACTGTTATAAAAGATTTGCGAGTCTTTATCGGCACATACGCAGTTGGCAGGTTACATTCTGACCGTGGTCCGGCGTTTAGCTCTCGGGCTTACAAAGAGGCCATGGAAGGAATGGGCATAGCATTGCGGTACTCCTCTCCGTACCATCCAGAGGGATATTCTGTTGTGGAGAGGAAAAACCGGGACTTAAAGCAATATTTAACAGCTAGGGTATTAGGCAAGGGCGGTAGATGGGTCGATCACCTTTATGGGGTACAGCGAGCGATCAATAACCAGCCAAGATGCTCTCTAGGGGGTATCACTCCTTACGAGGCCCTATTTGGGACAAGAATGTGGGTACCTGATCTTGATTGTGAAGGCACAGTGGCGGATAAAAAAACATTTGATATCCATGATCGTTTGGCTGTTTTACAGGATCTAAATGAATCCAGAACACAACAAAGTAACATGCTCCAAAAACAGACCGCCACTCAGGAAGTCAAGGCAGTAACGGCAAGACCTGTCTGTATCCCAAAAGTCGGGGATCTGGTCAGAGAGAAGATTGCAGACAAGAAAGAATTTGGACCATCCTACAGAAAGCCTGTACCGGTCCTAGCAATCCAAGGCACAAGAACTGTACTTCTGCCGCCTCTTGCCGGGAAAAAGGAGAAAAGATTTGTCTCAATCCCACTTAATCAAACCACACTATGTGGCCGATACTAAACAGTAGGCCTCGTGGACTCCACAGTAGCAGACGCCCTCCTCTCGCTACAATCCAAGAAGTCCAAACAGAAAGACTCATCACGTTTGAAGAGCCACCTGTACGGAATGAAGGATTAAGCAACAATGCTATGGAAATCGTTCCACTTCAACAAGAAGAAAACCAACTTAACAACCAAGTTGCAATAAGACCGACTACAGACATCTACGTCAACATGCCTCGTCAAGAGCAAAATCCAATTTCAACAAATCCCGATGCAATTCCAACAATTGATCGAACTGCTTCTGGCTATTTCATGAACTTTGATACGTTTTCACGAATCACTGACAGAACATCGAAGGTCAGAATATCGACCTACAAAAATATCGCAGCAAGAATATCGAAGTCAAGAATATCGACATCCTATCTACATTATGGTAAGTACAAAAATATCGAAAAAAAAATATTGTTGTTAAAAATATCGGGGGTTTTTTGTTAAAAAAAGTAATGTAAAATAAAGTAAATAATACATATAATTAAAATAAACTTAGTTAAAATATTTTAAAATGTTTAAAAATTATAAATTAAATATATATAATTTATAAATACATTTAATATATACATATAATATATAATACATACGCTTATTAATATGTTTTAATAATTATTTTAATAACTTATAAATTAAGAAAATCTTATAAATTATAAATACATCTATACACATAAAACAATAACATAAATATAAATTAAATAAATATATGTAACACATTTTAAAAAATTAAATTATTTTTAAAACTAATTATATACTACATTAGCTAAAATAATACAAAAAATATTAAATAGTGGAGGAAATAAAATTGCTATTCCAACTCCAAACAGTGCAACAGTAGGGTAAATGTTGGATAGCGTAGGTGTAAAAATTACTATTCCCACTACAGTGAATGCAACAGTAGGGAAATTGTCGGATAGCGCAGGGGTAAAATTTACTATTCCCACTCCAGTCAGTGCAACAGTAGGAAAAGTGTGGGATAGCGTAGGGGTAAAAATTACTATTCCCACTCCAAAGAGTGCAACAGTAGGGAAAGTGTTGGATAGCGTAGGGGTAAAAATTACTATTCCCACTCCAAAGAGTGCAACAGTAGGGAAAGTGTTGGATAGCGTAGGGGTAAAATTTACTATTCCCACTCCAGAGAGTGCAACAGTAGGGAAAGTGTTGGATAGCGTAGGGGTAAAAATTACTATTCCCACTCCAAAGAGTGCAACAGTAGGGAAAGTGTTGGATAGCGTAGGGGTAAAAATTACTATTCCCACTCCAGTGAGTGCAACAGTAGGGAAAGTATTGGATAGCGGAGGGATAAAAATTACTATTCCCACTCAAGTGAGTGCAACAGTAGGGAAAGTGTTGGATAGCGTAGGGGTAAAATTTATTATTCCCACTCCAGAGAGTGCAACAGTAGGGAAAGTGTTGGATAGCGTAGGGGTAAAAATTACTATTCCCCCTCCAGTGAGTGCAACAGTAGGGAAAGTGTTGGATAGCGAAAGGATTAAAATTACTATTCCGACTCCAGTGAGTGCAACAGTAGGGAAAGTGTTGGATAGCGTAAGGGTAAAAATTACTATTCCCACTCCAGTGAGTGCAACAGTAGGGAAAGTGTTGGATAGCGTAGGGGTTAAAATTGACATACTTATAATTAAATTAATTTTTATAAATAAATAATGATTTAATTATTAAATAACAATACATTAATTACCAATACCAATAAATAATTAATAAAAAATAATTACAAATTAATAATTATTAAACAATAAATTAATTTACAATACCAAAAAATAATATTTATTTAAAGTTAATTACCAAATAATAATTAATTAACAATAATTTAATTATCAATACCCAAAATAAAATTAATAATTACTTAATTAGAATGAAATTACTTCCCACCCTATTTCCCTATAAACTCACAACCCGCACCAATAATAAATGAATACACTTAATATAATTATCAATTAATCAATTCATAAAAATTAATTACCAATTATTAAAAATTAATTTCAATTAATAAAAATTAATTACCAATTAATAATTAATTAACAATAAATTAATTTACAATACCAATAAATAAAAATAAATAATTACTTAATTACAATTAAAATATTTCCCACCCTATTCCCCTATAAACCCACAACCCGCTACAGAACTAAAACACAAAATTTAATTAAAATTAATTAATAATTCCTAAAAATTATTAATGAATTTACTATAATTAAATTACTTCCCACCCTATTCCCCTATAAACCCACAACCCGCTTCAGAACTAAAACGCAAAATTTAATTAAAATTAATTAATAATTCCTAAAAATTATTAATGAATTTACTATAATTAAATTACTTCCCACCCTATTCCCCTATAAACCCACATCCCGCTACAGTCCTAAAACGCATAATTTACTTAAAACAAAATATTACTAACTTATAAAAAATGTATACATATATTTAAAAACAAGTACAATACTTCACAAAAAATATACAACACATACATATAAAATACATAATAAAATACATAACACTAATATAAATATCGATATTAGTAACATCAATTTTTGCTATCGATACTACTAACTTCGATATTAACAAAAACGATATTACTAACCTTCAGGTCGATATTCTGGTCGTCGATATTCTTGATTTCGATATTCTGTCCCTACGATATTTGGAACTCAATATTACTGTAGGTCGATATTCTAAACTCGATATTTAGACTGTACACCGTTTTCACTGGATCCAAGCAAGCCGGAAACGACGCTAGCCAAAAAATCACTCAAACAGAAACTCACTGACTTTTTGAACTTTTTTAGAAAGACTTACCTGGTGTCACCTTGGATTGAACTATGGTATATCACAGGGATTTTATTTTTTATTTTCTGGGTAGGCTTAATAATAACTTTTACTATGCTTATTAATGGATGATACCTCCAGCAGAGCTCTACAGCCCAAAGAGTCAATTTGATTTTAAAACCACACCAGTCCTCACATCGTGAACCAAGAGACTTGTCTTCAGTGCACATTACAGCAGTTCCTATACCGGACGGTATAAAATGGGACAAGATTGATTATGATGTATTCGGTCCGACTGAACTTTTAAATCTAAAACATGTGAATGAAATGTTAGAAGGTACTTCAGATTATGATACATTGTACTGTTACCAGCAATATGGTCATCATTTCTTGCACGAATCTATAACACCTAGAAATGTATTTGAGTACCACCAGTGGGAACACTGCCCAACACCACCGAAAGGTAGTTCACAGGCATTTGCACATAAATTCACATACTTCTCAGGGTTTAACACATCCGACCCAAAGTCATTTTATTAGAAAGTGGCGAAAATTTCAGCTCAGAAAATTATGTTAACAAACACCAAACATATTTACTCTGCTTCCTTTGTGGCCCAGTTGTCTACACAGGGTTTCGACCTATGGAAAAACACTATAGATTTAAAATCAATCTGGGGTTCTAGGGACTGGCAAGTCCAGGGAACAGAAGCGCTTTTTAGAGCATGCCTCATTCCACAGCAGATCATATTTCTGAATGAAACTGTGCAACAGACATCCTGTCTTGGACTAGCCAAGAACAAGGAACTGAACTCACCCGGGTTTCCTACACCATCACAGATGGGTGGGGGGCAGCATTCAACTACACAAGGGGTAGGATTAGATGACATTCTCCAGTACAACAGATCAGATCCTGATTGGACGAAATGGCTGATTTGGCCCATTGACACAAACACCTGTCAACAGAGATTTATGAATACAACCGAAGGGTTTAGTATCCATAGGCCAGATACTCGCTATGTACGAAGACAACACCCAGGGGTAGTGACATCCTATAGTGTTGGGAAGTTGTGCCTTGATTGGCTAGAGACCTCAGCACTCACAGAAGTAAAACATCACTTGACCTTACTCACACCTGATGTAGACCTGAGGGATTTCCTACTAGGTCCAAGGAAAACACGTCAGAAATGTTTCATATATGCTGGCCTTTATGCCTATTATAATGAAAACTGGAAAATATCCCAACAAGAGGCCGCAGAAAGAATACGGGAAATAGACTGTATTAACTTAGAAAAGGGATTAACTTTAGTGGATAATGGGTTAACAACTTTGACCTCCAGGATTTACTCCTTAGGCAACATTGTGTCTTCGGCAATCGACATATTAGAACAAGAACTGGCCTTGTTACAACACGGGCAATCTCAGCTATGTTCTATTATGATGCTATGCTGGACGCTACAATCTTTGCGTGCAGGCTATGTGCCCTGGCGTTTTATAAACACCACGTCTCTGTTTTCAGAATACAATCTAACTGATAAACAGACAGAAATGGCACAAAGGGGAGCCAAATATACAATGCTGCATATTGAGAAACTGGAAAGGTTACCATTCACTGTAGCCGAATCACCATCAACAGAATGGGTAATTCATGGCCAAATCACTCTGCCGGTCACTACGTTTCAGTTTCAATATTGCCTTGAGCAAAGGCAGGCAGGCAGGCAAATATGAAAAGATGGGTAAGGGTTACATTAAGGAAACTTGGGATTTACCATATAGATATCGATGCCGGAATGGTCGAGAAGTGTATCTGAGTGGTACAAACTGCAAGAACGCTTTAAGCGGTTCTCTCATGTGTCAGGATATTTCACTACACGGAGCCTGTAACGGTTCAGTAGCGAACCTATCGTGTCACATGACTGGGACCCCAGCGGCCAAGATCACGCCGGTTTTCCAGCTGCTCTCGAATGGGAGTTACTTAATGTTAAATGATCAAGGTTGCTGTGGGATGCTTCCGGGCGTCGCCTATCTGGTCACTGTTAACTCCAGGGTTACTTGCTGTATGCAAGTATTGCTTCCACCACTGAACACAGTCAGGGAGGCGCCGTTATGGCCTTCGCTGAATGTTTCTTTCATACAATTTGATACTCTGAGCAGACTGCAAGCCATGCTTTTACAGCAACCCGTGCCCTTAACCTCCGCTCGAGAAACCTATGAACATCAAGTTGCAAGGACCTTAACTGAGATACAGACGCTTATACGTACAAACTGCCCCTTTCATTTCGTAGAAATGGTGGGACATATCTTCAATATGTCTGATACGAGCGGTATTGTACACCTATTTAAGACCATAGGGTCAGGACTGTTAAGCACCTTTCAGACAGTCCTCGGAGTAATTCCACATTTTATACACTCCGTATTGGGAAGCGTATTTGGAGGATTACCGCTTATCCTATTGCTGGTTGCAGGGGTCCTATTCATAATACTACTGCTACGCAATGGATGGCCCAATTCCCGAGGGAATGGCGAACATGCTCCTGGAGCGGAAATACAGTGAACGCATGGTACAACTTCTGGGCATTTCTTGCCTGCGAGAACTCAATGCCTCCTGGTTTCTATCCTTTCGACCAGTCTGGGTAGACTGCATCTTACCTGTTCTTCGATGCCTGTTTTGAGGGGAAGAATGCACGTTGGATCTTTGTATGACATTTCCATCAGATGCGCCTCCGGACACGGATGCAATGCTGGACCCCATAAAGGCCCACGCTCTGCGTTGTCCTCAGCGGCTTCCGATTCTGATGAATGCATTCCTGGAGAATCCACAGGTGCCGTTTGCTCCTGCTGGGTTAGGTGACTCCTCCACAGGCACCCAGGTTACAACTGCCGCACAAGCTGCCGCAGCACCGACTATTGGCAGTGCTACATTCCATCTATGTGCGATTGACGTTCTCTGTGAGGCATTGGATTTGTCATCTGCAGCAGCTAACACGATAATATTGTGCTTCCCAGCCAGGACGCTTAATCTTGAATTGGCTCATCGTGTCCTGGGAAAGAATTCGGCTTCTTCACTCGTTTCAAAACAAACGAGCAAAATTGGAACATTTTCTAAAATTGACACTTTCGCTTGAGAAAAGCATGGCCTTCTTCCGCTTTGAGTGAAGCAACTTATATAGAGAAACAAAATAGACATTTCTTTTTTTAGTGGCAATTGGAAATAGCTGAATTATAACATTTTTTGAAGTTTTTTTAACAATTTTAAAACCATGTTTTTACTTGCTTTTAAAATGTTTTTAAATTGTCCAGATTTTAAGTATGGTCATTGTCATCCTGTTCGGAAGAGGAGTGGGTGTTATGTCCTGTATAGAGGCCCTAATGTAGACCCGTTCATACATGCCCTAAAATGGACGTATTCATTTTTTCCCTAATACGGTCATATTCGTACTTGCCCTATTATGGTCAAAGCCGCATATGCCCTATTACGGTTATAACTGTACATGTCCTACTATAGTCATGATTCCTTATATAGGCATGATCTTTCACCTACATTGGTCCTCACTAGTACACAACGTGCTCTGAGGGCTGAACATTATCTATCCTGTGGTTTTGAATACAGCAGGGTTTTTCCCAAACACAGGCCCACACTGTACTCATCAATTATGCATGGCTCTCTAGGAATACACCACCTGCATAATATGTATGTACAAAGGTCACCCCTGACGTCTTCCTCAAGTCTAACGACAGACCAATACAATCCATACTGACGACCGAGACTCTTTAGGGTATAAATACACCGCATCTTGCCCCGGTAAGACAGAGGGAACCAATACTTCCATGCTGGCACACGGACCAGAGACGCTGAGGCTCCTGCATGCAGTCGCTCCAGCTGACAGCGGTCTGACACAGCCCTTGCAGGGTGTCCAACTCGAGACCAGGACGGTGTCCCACACTCTCTCTATTAAGGTATGGGGGTTCGGCTAAATCCTAGAAGGATTCTTGGCTCTTAGGCTTTTAGAACTACACATATGCTAGGTACACTCAGGTACATCTAGTTAGGCATTGTAGGAGTACACGCACTTTTCATAATGCTTTTTATATTCATGTATGTATCCATGATTATTGCAATATGGTAGAACTGTTCTATCCCTTTGCTTTTATCGTACTGCTGATAATATATCTCTGCTATTGTCTGCTGGTTGCCGCAGCACATATATTTTATACTAGAATAACAACTGTTCAATAAATACTTATTGAAACGCCCGACTGTTTATTCTGTGTAATTCTCTGAGACAAACCGAATAAGTAAGCACGAGTGACTGAGCGAAAAGTAGTATATTGTTTCCACGATTCTGAGGAATTTGGGTTGTCATGATCTAAGATTGCCAGAAACTAATCTCTCCCCGATAAGAGGAGATTTTAGTGGCACTGTGAGCTAGCTAATGCAAAACAATCTAACATACGTGGTGAGGATGCACAGAGTCAGTCTGCCACCAAGCCCACAGCTTATGTTATACAAACGCGCAGGTCCTGCATGGGTACTATAGGAACTACACAACATCATGATTGAGGCACACGAATCAAACAAAACAGAGGTGTTCTATTCATGGGTTACACTCCCAGCAGCAAATGCAGTAACAAATACATTTCACTACTATATAGAAGGAGATGCACCACGGGAATATTGTCCGTTTGAGGACATAGAGATTCCACTCACTTACCAGGAACATCATTACTGGTTTAATGGCGACCTACACCACGTACGACAAAGAGTAAGGTTAGGCCCACTTGGAGGAGACGGGGCCACATGGCCGATACTAGCGGCTTACACACTGCATCCTGACATTGGCACAATGCCACAGGGAGACTTACTCGTACAACACAAATAATTAATTAAAATCTACAGAAACCTGACACAATTTGTCATGAGGACTTTAACAATCCAACCTGCATCAGGTGCAGCAAATAGTACTCCAGCTCAGGGTACAGGAAATAAAATTACTCCTCAAACATTACACGCGGTAATGGGCAAAATGCCCGCAAAACGCGAACAAATACCATTCTGGATAGCTCAGAAAATAACTCAGCTTGAGGCGGTATTCCCTAATACTACCACCTGTGATAAACACAGAATACTAACAATCTGCTTGCCCATGGGGATCACACCACAAATAGAGGACTGCACCTCTTGGGGTACAGTCTTTGCTGCCATATATACCAGAACGCATGGTATCCCATCATTAGCAGTAGTACCTGACGTATTGAGACAGATACAAAATGAGTACGGGGCAGAGCCTGCCCTTAACTTAGGGATGAAGTTACTAGGTAACTACGAACAGGTATCATCCATAATACTAGCTAACATTAAGGGGGATGCAGCTTCAGTGGCGATCCGCCAACGCCTAAGGGAGTTCAGTCCAGGAGATCAACCACACGAACTACCCAAAATAATTGAAAGTGCGTATGCAGAACTAGGCAGAGACAGTTTAGGTGGGAAAGCATTAAAACCACAACTGGTGGGCAGTTCTGAAAAGGACACTACAAAGCAGACACCTACTTCTTCTAAAAAGAAGTGGGAGAATAAAAAACAACAAAAGTATAAAGACAGCAGATCTCAATCCAGGGGTAGGTCTCCTCAACAGGAGCCCTCTGAAAGGAGGTACAACCTCCGGAATAGGGATAATATTAAAAAACCTGACAGGTATCAGGATACTGATACACGTTCCTTTCAGGGTTCATCAAAAAACTCAGAGAGGGAAGGACGGTCAGAGGAGCGTACAAAGTCCAGAGACACGCAACGCGCTGCGGACTACGCACCTAAAAAAGAAGATAAACAAAAACAAAAACCTCAGTTCAAAAAGAAGAAGGTAGCAGGTCTTAAGATCAGACATGCCCAGAATTCTGAGGACACAGCTTCTGAACGGGGAATGGGCTCTGACGATGCTAGACAGCGCGGCAGAAGTAACAATAGCTAGCCAGAACCTGAAGGAATTTCTGGTGACAGCGGAGTTGAGTGAGTATATCACGGTGGAAACACCTGATACTCAGGTAAGTGTCCCAGATAAGTTACATGAGATAACACTCCGGATGGAGGGGACAAGCCCAGGAAAATTAAAGGTCTATTTTTGGAAAAATCTGTCATCTGGATATGACATCCTATTAGCAGAGGAAGACTGGCCGGCAGCATTCGTCATGGAGTGCCCTAGGGGAGAAACGATAATTTTCCAGCCTTTTCCGACCTCATTCCCATACATCCAAAACATGCATATGCGCAGGAGTGGGCGGTTGCCCTAGCTCCAGCATTGTACAAAAATCATGTTGGTTGGTATGAGGATTCAACCCACCACGTGATCCCATTAAAAGTTTCCCCAAATGCTCAAAGGCAATACCCTATAAAACAGGAAGCTAAAAAACAAGTCAGGGAGATCCTAGATCAACTTGAATACCAGGGGGTGATAGAAAATTGCACCTCACCAATGAACAATCCTTTGTTCCCCGTATCAAAACCTGACAACACATATCATTTAGTTTTAGATTACAGACATTTAAACACTTGCACAAAGACATTTGCAGTTCAAAATGCACACAGTGCCGCATTATTGAATAACATTGTGCGGAAAAAATACAAAACAACACTTGATATCTCAAATGGATTTTTCTGCCAAAATGTAGCGCCTGAAAGCAGGTATTTGACCTCATTCTCAGCGCTAGGGTCCCAACGGCAATTTTGTCGACTCCCCCAAGGGTATAGGAATAGCCCGGGGTTGTTTTCAGCAAGGGTAACAGAGTTACTCCAAAATTTGGATGAAGAAGCATTGTCCTATGTGGATGATATTTATCTGACGACGATGACTTACTGAGGCACTTGACCAGGGTGAGCACCATTATTATGGGATTCGCCTCTGAGGGCTATAAATTTAATTTTAAAAATTAAAAATTGCCCATCTCAATGTCCTGTTCTTGGGGTATGAGCTGTCAAGTGAAGGAAAAAGCCTAGCAGCTAACTTTTTAGAAAAGTGTGCGCTGCTCTAACCTCCAAAATCATAAAAGAATTTACAATCAATTCTTGGATTCCTAAATTTTGGTCGAACATACATTTTGGATTACGCAGACAGAGTACAAACATCCTACGTTCACTACAAGAAGACTTGATAGCTTCAAAACACTTACAGACACGCGTAAACGTACGCAACTTGGTGATCCGAGTAATAGCGGGTCAATGCGGGTACACTAATTTAACTTTCAATGAAGGCGAAACGGTACCAATCGCATACAAATCACACCTGTACACAAACGCAGAGATGCGTTTCACTTCAACAGAAAAAATCCTGACAGCAGTTCAGACCGCTGTAGCAAGAGAAAGAGCTCTGGCTCAGGGAAAGCGCATAATAGTCGTGACCCCAGTACCAGCCTTAGAGGCTGTTATAAAGGCTAGCATTCCAAATGCGAAAGCCTTACATCCGAGATGGATACAATGGGCTAATTCTCTTACTGCAACAGATGTTGAATACAGATTTCATCCAAGTTTAAAAACACAAGCATTTCTGCAATACGAACAAGAATATCCTCTACCAAATGAGATTTTGCCTCTAGATCAGTATGAATATATTATTTACACTGACGGATCTGCTCAATGGGCCATAGGAAGTAAGCAAGCTTACAGTGCAGCATGTGCAATCGTTAAAGGTCGCATGTGCAATGGAAAGTTCCATCCAAGTTGCACTAAAATGCAATCTCTAGGAGACTGCACGGCTCAGTTGGCAGAATTAAAAGCACTAATACTGGCAGTGGTAAATACGGAACACGAATTCCCCACACTAATTGTGTGTGATTCCTTTTACTGTGTACAGTCGTACAATGAATATTTACATAATTGGGAATAAAACGGGTTTAAAGACGCAAAAAGTGGCACAAATAAGCATAAAATGCTATGGGAACAGGTAGCTGAATTGAAAAACTACCAAGGGCTCACGTGATACATACACTGAGTCATCAGCGTGATGGCGTTCACGTTGAAGGAAATTCATTGGCTGATGAAGCCGCAAAGTGGGCTGTACGCACAGCATCCGTAGCTGCAATCACTCATTCAAAAATGAGAATAGACGGCGAGATTTTGGTAGCTGTCAATGCTTCACGCAAAGGCAGCACAGCAGTACCTAAAAAATGTCCACTCAAGTACTCCTACAAGTTAGATGCACAAAACATTCCATATGCTCAGATTCCTGGAGTGGGGAATAGAGTAATACCAAATATGGATCGTAGGCAAGGCTTAATTCTAGCAGCACACAAGGGTTTGGGTTCTGCGCATACAGGCGTCACAGCGACTATTTCTTTACTGAAACAGCGCTACTGGTGGCCAGAGTTAACAAAGCAGACCAAAGACTATGGGGCCAATTCCGATTCAGGCCGGAAATCACTCCGGCTGAGCCGGACCCGGAGAGATTTCCAACCGAATCGGACCCTAGCAGCCCGACCGAACGAGTACGATGCGTACGCATGCAATCGGACTCGATTCGGTCGGACTCCCATTGAAGTCAATGGGAGACGGTCGTACAACGCGGACGCGGGCTCCCATTGACTCAATGGGTGCGAGGCGAACAAGGGTGCCCCCACAGCGGGTACGCGTCGATGCGACTCGCGCCATACATGCACAGGTAGGGGGGACCCATGGGTCCCCACTGTGTGCGACTCGCGCGACTACACATACAGGGGGGTCCGACACGGACCCCCCAAGTCCGGCTCCGACTGCTCTTTTGAGCCTGACGGCGCGAGTCGGTCGGACTGCTCGCGGCACGCATCGTACTTGCCTGGCCGGGGAACGTCTCCATTGCGTGGTGCGAGTCATGTCCGTGCGAGTCAGTCAGAGCGGGTCGGACCCGCGTACGAGTCGGTCGGTGATTTCGCGTGCGCTCGCATCGTACTCGCTCGCCCAGACGCACGTACGAATCGGTCGGGAAAGAGGGCTCCGAATCGGATCCGGTTAAGCCGAATCCGATGCGGTGCCCTACCGGCCGAGATCGGAATCGGCCCCATAGTCTTAAAGTGCGACATCTGCCAGCAGATGAAAGGCTCCACCGTAACACGCCCAGCACAGACACCATTACTAAAATCAGACAAACCTCTCGCATGTGTGTATTTGGACCACTGAGGACCGGTACAATCTGATGGGGCCAAGAAATATATCATGGTTGCAGTGGATTCCTGCTCTAGATTCCTATGGCAAGGACCATGAACGTGGTGGGAGCATCGTCAAGTGCATATCCTGAGCGCAAGGGCGTTTGGATTGAAAATTGGAATGCGGCTGCCCGAGCCGCTGTAACACGAAGTGCACCACTTCAAATGGAAGTGCTGGGGAGGGCAAGATTCCTTTCTGTGGCACGATGTTCCATTGCTCAAAATAGCGTGCAGCCCCGAAGTGCCAACCTACTATAGGACATTACTAAGGTTTTCAATGTACACAGGGGCACGGAGCCTACTATAGGACTAACACTAACATTCACCTGAACTGCAAGTACCAGCATGTATTACGGCGATTACTGCAAGCCAGGCCCATTGTGGGTGGATTCATTCAATAAAATAGAGTGATTCACCAGGTGAGCTTTCCGTGCTCTGTGCAAACTCATGATGAAGAGGAGTCTGCCTCGAAATGCGTCGATTATCATTGTCAATGTGGGACAGAGTGGAAGCATGCTGCAACGAGGCTAGCAAGGACCATGAACGTGGTGGGAGCATCGTCGAGTGCGCGCAAGGGCGTTTGGATTGAAAATTGAAACGCGGCTCCCCGAGCCGCGGTAACAGGGAGTGCACCACTTCAAATGGAAGGGCTGGGGAAGGCAAGATTCCTTTCTGTGCCACGATGTTCCCTTGCTCAAAATAGCGTGCAGCCCCAAAGTGCCAACCTACTATAGGACATTACGAAGGTTTTCAATGTACACAGGGGCACGGAGCCTACTATAGGACTAACACTAACACTCACCTGAACTGCAAGTACCAGCATGCATTACGGCGATTACTGCAAGCCAGGCCCATTGTGGGCGGATTCATTCAATAAAATAGAGTGATTCACCAGGTGAGCTTTCCGTGCCTCTGTGCAAACTCATGATGAAGAGGCGTCTGCCTCGAAACGCGTTGAGTATCATTGTCAATGTGGGCAGAGTGGAAGCATGCTGCAACGAGGCTAGCAAGGACCATGAACATGGTGGGAGCACCGTCGAGTGCATATCCTGAGCGCAAGGGCGTTTGGATTGAAAATTGGAATGCGGCTGCCCGAGCCGCGGTAACAGGAAGTGCACCACTTCAAATGGAAGGGCTGGGGAAGGCAAGATTCCTTTCTGTGGCACGATGTTCCCTTGCTCAAAATAGCGTGCAGCCCCGAAGTGCCAACCTACTTTAGGACATTACGAAGGTTTTCAATGTACACAGGGGCACGGAGCCTACTATAGGACTAACACTATCACTCACCTGAACTGCAAGGCTCGAGCCCCCCCACATGCCCTGGGGACCGCCACCTCCCCGGGGCACTAAGATTTTTAATGTGGGGGTCCGTTTCGGACCCCCGAGCCCCGGGGACCACCACCTCCCCAGGGTTATGCACACGAGGGAGGGGGGCCGCGCGGCCCCCCTCCTGGTGCCCTTGATGGCCCTGGGGACCACCACCCCCCAGGGCCGGCTCCTGCAGTGTCCCGGGGTGCCTACCCCCGGGACACTGTAGTTTGCTATGACAGGACGGGAGCCTCTCGGCTCCAGTCCTGTCATAGCAAACTGCTCTGGTTTTTGGAAGAGAGAGCAGGAAACCAGCTCTCTCTTCCAAAAACCAAAGCTGATTGCTTTTCCACACGGGGAGTTGCATCTTAGCAGCTCCCCATGTGGAAAAGCAATGCCGGCTCCCGAAGGACGTGGGGAGCCGGCGGGACCGTGGGGGGATTGGGGACCCCCCCACGGTCCCCAACAGAGAGGGCCAGCCCTGGGGGATGGGGTCCCTGGGGCTAGTAGTGGCCCAGGAGGGGGGCCACGCGGCCCCCCTCCCCAAATGTTAATTTAAAAAACAAAAAACAAAGGATGGGGTCCCCGGGGCCATAAGTGGCCTAAGGAGGGGGGCAACACAGCCCCCCTCCATAACATTTTTTTTTAAAAAGAAGGCCATTCCCCGGGGGATGGGGTCCCCCGGGGCCGATTAAGGCCTGGGGAGGGGGGCCACGCGGCCCCCTCCCCAATTTTTTTTTTTTAAAACAAGATATTAGGGGGCAAGCCCTGGGGATGGGGTCCCCAGGGCCAAGAAATTTGAAAAAAAAGGGGGGCCACACAGCCCCCTTTCTAAAAAAAAAAAGACCGGCATCAAAGCCGGAGGCCACGCCCCCTCCTTCCAGCACTCTGCAAATGAACCCCCTGGCGCGTTTGCAGAGGGGGAACGAATTCCCCTTGAATACTGGGGGTACCTGGGGGCCAACTAGCCCACCAGGAACCTCCAGGATGCGCCAGGGAGCTGCGTTGCAGAGAGGTGTTCTGAGGCCACGCCCCTTTTTACACCTCTGCAACGCAGCTCTGTGGCGCTTTTTGGAGGTACATGGTGGGCTAGTTGGACTCCAGGGACCCTCTGGATTCAAGGGGACTTAATCCCCCAACTTAAAACGCGCCACGGGGCGCGTTTGCACAGTGGTGAAGGGAGGGGGCGGGGCTTCAGGTGACATGTGTGCAAACAGGCCCCGTGGCGCGTTTGAAGATAGGGAATTAATTCCTTGTCAATCCTGAGGGTCCCTGGGGTCCAACTAGCCCACCAGGTACCTCCAGTAAGCGCCACGGAGCTGCGTTGCAGAGTGTTGTAAAAAGGGGAGTGGCCTCTGAACACTTCTCTGCAACGCAGCCCCCTGGTGCATACTGGAGGTACCTGGTGGGCTAGTTGGCCCCCAGGGACCCATTAATTCTCTAACTTAAAACACGCCACAGGGTGTGTTTGAAGACATGTCACCTCAGGCCACGCCACTTTCCTTCACCACTGTGCAAAAGCGCCCCGTGGCGCGTTTTAAGTTGGGGAATTAATTCTCTTTCAATACTGAGGGTCCCTGAGGGCCAAATAGCCCAACAGGTATCTCCAGTATGCGCCAGGGAGCTGCATTGCAGACAGGTGTTCAGAGGCCACGCCCCTTTTTACACCTCTCTGCAACGCAGCTCTGTGGCGCTTTTTGGAGGTACCTAGTGGGCTAGTTTGACCCTAGGGACCCTCAGGATTCAAGGGGACTTAATCTCCCAACTTAAAATGCGCCACGGGGCGCGTTTACACAGTGGTGAAGGTAGGGGACGGGGCCTGAGGTGACGTGTGCAAACACGCCCTGTGGCGCGTTTTAAGTTGGGGAAAAAATTCCCCTTCAATCCTGAGGGACCCTGGGGGCCAAGTAGCTCACCAGGTGCTTCCAGGAAGTGCCACTGCGCTGCGTTGCAGAGAGGTGGTGCAGGCCGTGCCCCTTTTTACATCTCTCTGCTACGCAGCTCTGTGGCGCTTACTGGATGTACCTAGTGGGCTAGTTCGACTCTACGGACCCTCAGGATTGAAGGGGAATTATTTCCTCAACTTAAACGCGCCACAGGGCGTGTTTGCACAGTGGTGAAGGGAGGGGCTGGTGTAGGAAAGTGGCTCTATATATACTGGACCGAAGTAAAATCAGCCGAACTACGAGATCCGATTTACTCACCTGTTATCAGGAGAGACCTCAGTGCTGCATCTTTGAGCCCAGTACTGATCCTGAAAAGTAATTCTAACCGTACTTACCAGTAACTTGAATTTCCTTCCATAGGCTAACATTGACTGGTTTCACTTGGAAATTCTTCAAAGTGTGGAGTTTTGGAACTTTAAAATATTCATCTAAAATCAGCCGAACAACGAATTCCGATTTACTCACCTGTTATCAGGAGAGACCTCAGTGCTGCATCTTTGAGCCCTGTACTGATCCTGAAAAATAATTCTAACCGTACTTACCAGTAACTTGAATTTCCTTCCATAGGCTAACATTGACTGGTTTCACTTGGAAATTCTTCAAAGTGTGGAGTTTTGGAACTTTAAAATATTCATCTAAAATCAGCCGAACAAGGAATTCCCATTTACTCACCTGTTATC
The DNA here is from genome assembly GCA_963921515.1 of Calotriton arnoldi. Lineage (NCBI taxonomy): Eukaryota > Metazoa > Chordata > Amphibia > Caudata > Salamandridae > Calotriton > Calotriton arnoldi. The sequence goes on from CAWUFW010008518.1 coordinate 188,747, forward strand.
AGGAGAGAACCCAGTGCTGCATCTTTTAGCCCAGCACTGACCCTGAAAAGTAATTCTAACCGTACTTACCAGTAACTTGTATTTCCTTCCATAGGAATCCATTGTCTGGTTTTCACCAGAAAAGTTTCTAAGTGTCTATTTTCACAAACTACAAATATTCCTTATAAATCGCCTGTATGTCTTAAACACATTCTTTTAACTGTTTACAGGAGATGCACCAGTGCTGGATCCAGGATCCACCACTGAGTAAGAAAAAAGTAACGATAACACTACTTACCTGCTAAGTGAATTTCCTCCCATAGGATAACATTGGTGATTCTATGTGAAAAAGTTTCTAAGTGTCAACTTTTAAAATACAATAATATTCCTTAAAAATCACTACTGTAACCAAAACGCTTTTACTCAACTGTTTACAGGAGATGTCCCAGGACTGAATCTAGGATCCAGTCCTGTGGTTAGAAAAACTAATCCATAAAGTAACTAATTGCATTTAACTAGAAATCCCCATTGAGCTCAATGTTGCATTGTGTTTGAAATTGTGTTGCCCATTGCAACAACTGTAACTACTGTACTTAAAAGTCTATTGCCTATTTGCAAAGTATTTAAACTAAAGTAATTCATTCTGAGAAAGTATATTTTGTAATGTAATGTATAATGTAATTATAAGGTAATTTAAAAAATAAAATATCTAAAAATAAATAGTTTAAAAAAATGTAGTAAATCAGTATCAAAAAAAATAAATATAACAATTAATACATTTAAAAATTGTCATTTACAAAACCTTTGAAATTCTCTGAAAAAACCATAGGTTTCAAACATGTTATAGTTAGGAATTAGCATTTAAAAAACCTTTGAAATTCACTGAAAAAACCATAGGTTTCAGACATGTTATAGTTAGGAATTAGCATTTAAAAAACCTTAGAAATTCACTGAAAAAACCATAGGTTTTAGGGGTGTTATAGTTAGTTGGACATTTCACTCGTACAAAAACCGTGAAATTCCCCGTTATAGTTAGTTCAGCTAACTATAACTCGCGCCCCACAATGCACTGCTGATGACGTCACATATTACATCACTCATGATATGGTCAGTGACATCACTGATGACATCTCAAATGACATCACTGATGACATCATCCATGTGATAATTTCATGCATCTTCTCACACCCTAATATAACTTTTGATACACCCACTCTAAATTACTGACTGCCATTCTCCAAACCATAGACACTCCAACACCAATAACTACATACCCACTCACAGATTCTTAGGACTACACACACATCCACTCACTCACCCGTACAGTCACTCATAATTATGGTCACTCAGTACAGGACTATCATATGCACTCATACACCTATATAGACACTCACACACCGCCACTCATCCATAGAGGTACTCACACACCTAGTCAGTCATGCAAATAATTAATCACACTCCCATTTACTCACCTATACAGTTATACACACACCAGCTCACTTACTCATAGAAATACTAGCACATTCTTACGCTCTTATACAATTACTGATACAAGTACACACTCATCCATACAGCCACTCTCACAATCACACACTCTCACTTATAGCCATTTAAATACTCTAACACACATATATACTGCCTTTCACATATGTAGTTACTCACACATGTACCACTGAGATATACATTCACTCACTAACACACCCATACACACACTCACCCACCCATACAGACCATCACAGATGCACTCTTGAAACCATGCAGCCAGTGAATCACCCACTCACACATCTATGCACAGAGTCACACACACCCCACCCACACAAACACTCAGGCACCCATACAGATACTCAGACAACCAATCAATAACTCATATAGACACTTATGTAGCTACTCACAAACCCATGCAGCTGCTTACACACCAACAGACAGACGGATACAGACATTCACACAGTTTAGTCACTAACCCATGCATTCACTAAGATACGTTTAATCACTCACTTATAGACTCAGTCACGCACCTACTAAATCATCCATTCAGACACTTATACACCCACTCATTCTTCAATACGCCTTTCCCTATATATATTAAACATATTTAAACTTTACAGAAACACACAGTCACTGGATGATGTCATCAGTGATGTCATCAGTGATGTCATTTGAGATGTCATCAGTGATGTCATCAGTGATGTCACTGACCATGTCATGAGTGATGTAATATGTGACATCATCAGCAGCGCATTAGCGTGGCACGAGTTATAGTTAGCTGAACTAACTATAATGGGGGAATTTCACTGGTTTTGTACGAGTGAAATGTCCAACTAACTATAACTTTCCCTAAAACCTATGTTTTTTTCAGTGAATTTCAAAGGTTTTTTAAATGCTAATTTCTAACTATAACGTGCCTGAAACCTATGGTTTTTTCAAGAAATTTCAAAGGTTTTTTAAATGCTAATTTCTAACTATAACGTGTCTGAAACCTATGGTTTTTTCAGTGAATTTCAAAGGTTTTTTAAATGCTAATTTCTAACTATAACGTGCCTGAAACCTATGGTTTTTAAGTAAATATATATATGTATATATTACCTACTGGCGGTCGCCAGTAGGTAGTTATAGTTAGGACCTAGTTTCCATAGGAAAAGCGTTTTTTGATTTGCCAATATCTTTGGCGCCGGTTGACTAATCTTTGCGAAATTTTCAAAACTAGTGATCAGCTCCGGTCAGCTCTTGTCTTGAAAGTTTCGGGGTGATCCGCCAAGCGGGGGCCGAGAAAAAAGGGGGGTCCCAAAACGCATTTTCCCCATGTTATTTTCCTCAGGAAACTTTAGACAAAGCTACAGCCCGAACTGCTGAACAGAATTACACCAAATTTGGCAAAAAGGTAGCCCTTGGTTCAGAAAGAGTCCTTTTTGTTAAATGGTGTAAATCCGTTTAGTAGTTCCTGAAAAATTCAAAAAATAAAAGTTTCAAAATCAATTTTCCATAGGAAACTTTAGCCAAGGCTACAGCCCGAACTGCTAAACGGAATTACACCAAATTTGGCAAAAAGGTAGTGTTTGGTTCAGTTTTATGCAGGCTCCTCGGTGGGAGATGTGCAGGGTGGCGAGGAACCTGGCATCAGCGTCTCACCAATGAGGGTCCCGTACCGGGAGTGCACCGCGAAGCCACGCCCGGGGTCTTTCACGCGAAACTCAAAGGGCAGTGGCAAATCGGGACAGTGAATGGTCACGGATAGTAGTCTATAAAAACTGCCACTGAGCTTTCTTCCCCATTAGCAATGCTCACCATGTAGTCCTGGTTTAAACCCCAGTAGTTTGTCCAAAAAGCAAAACCGATGGCATGTTTAGAGTGGGGATTCCCAGCTGACATTTGAAAAAGCCATGCGTAATTTTAAACATCCTATAAAAAAGTTAATTCGCTCTTGAAAACCCAGCCTCCAATAAAACGCGTCTGAAAACGCCACAAACAACTTAGCTGGGGGATGCGGCGGCAGGCAAAAGAAAACATCTCAGGGCATTGTGTCTACTGGAAACACTTTACGAGTGCTTCGTCTGATCATTATTAGCACTATGAGTTATTATTAATGGACACCCGCGCCTCTTAACCCGGTAATCTTCATCTACACAAGAGGCCCTGGCTGCTCCCCTCCATATAATTCCCAATTTCTTTTATTAAAACATATGCCAGGAACGCAACACCATAAAACCAGACTCCATTGCAAAAAAGAAAATACGTTACATCTTATATCGTTTACACATGAATTGACAAGGGCGCCCGATAGCACGGGCTCTCAGAGAAACAGTTTTAGCTCACGCAGGTTTTGCACAACCGGTGTGCGCAGGGAACCTGATATTATGATGAAACCTGCCCTTTCCTGTATGTAACGTTATTTGTTATCAGACGTGTTCCTGGATGCAGATGTGCGCGCGAACAATGGCTGTCCGCCATGATTCATCTTGCCTTTATCTTCATTGAAGCCATATGGATTTGAGCTTGAGCTCATGCCCCCAGACACCAAGTGCTCCTTTGCCGCCCCCCTTGCCCTTGGCTGGTTTGCACCCTACTCTGTACTTTATAATGGCCTGGCCCTCTCCCAGACAGAACCAGCCATTTGGGGGGGAGCCATCATATTTGGTTTCAGCTTGTCGCTGCAGGGTTGGAAGCTGGACCACTTTGCACACCAGAGACGGCATTAAGTCGTCTTTATTTGTACCACATGCTGGTATTTTTTCAAGCCACTGGCTCTAGAGAGTGGGAAGGGATTCCTGTTCTCTTCTGGCTGCAAGGGTTGGGGTGACATAGACACAACGCTTCATGCTGTCTTTAATTGGCAGCCTTTCAGGCTGTGGCTTGGATACAAGGGGAAAAATAATAGAAGACGTGAATACATTTACAAACCTCAAAACCTTGCTGATAAATGTGTCGTAATATATTTGGCACCGGTTTTCTAACGTCAGCATGACTCCTAATAATTAGGTAATTGGCTAAGCAAATTGGGCGTAGGTGCATTAGAAGCATTCATTAAAAGTATGTGTGTGTCTATGTATATATATATATTCACTGAAAAAACCATAGGTTTCAGGGACGTTATAGTTAGAAATTAGCATTTAAAAAACCTTTGAAATTCACTGAAAAAACCATAGGTTTCAGGGACGTTATAGTTAGAAATTAGCATTTAAAAAACCTTAGAAATTCACTGAAAAAAAGACAGGTTTCAGGGACGTTACAGTTAGTTGGACATTTCACTCGTACAAAACCAGAGAAATTCGGCCGTTATAGTTAGTTCAGCTAACTATAACTCGCGCCCCCGCAATGCACTGCTGACGACATCACATATTACATCATTCATGACATGGTCAGTGACATCACTGATGACATCACTGATGACATCTCAAATGACATCACTGATGCCATCACTGATGACATCACCACGTGATAATCTGATGCACCTCCTCATATCCTAATATAACCTTTGATACACCCACTCTAAAATACAGACTACCATTTTGAAACCATAGACACACCAATACCAGTTAGTACATACCCACTCACTAATTCCTAGGTCTACACACACATCCACTCATTCACCCATACAGTCACTCTATACATGCAGTCAACCATCAATACGGCACTATCATATGCACTCACATATCTATACAGACACTCACACACCGCCACTCATCCATAGAGTTACTCACACACCTAGTCAGTCATGCAAAGAATCAATCACACTCCCATTTACTCACCTATACAGTTATACACATCCACCTCACTTATTGAAACATATACTAACACATACTTACACTCTTATACAATAACTAATACAAGCACACACTGATCCATACAGCCACTCTCACAATCACTCACTCTCACATATAGTAATTTATACACTCCAACACTCACATATACTGCCTTTCACATATGCAGTCACTCACACATGTACCACTGAGGCATCCATTCACTCACCAACACACCCATACACACACTCATCCACCCATACAGCCCTTCACAGGTGCACTCTTGAACCCATATACCCAGTGAATCATCCACTCACACATCTATGCACAGAGTCACACCCCCCACCCACCCACACAGACACTCAGGCACCCATACAGATACTCAGACAACCAATCAATAACCCATATAGATCCTCATTTAGCTACTCACCAACCCATGCAACCGCTTACGCACCAACTGACAAACTAAACTGTGTGAATGTCTGTATCAGTCACTAACCCATGCATTCAGTAAGACACATTTAATCACTCACTTATACAGTCAGTCACGCACCTACTAAATCATCCATCCAGACACTTATACACCCACTCATTCTTCAATACACCTTGGCATATATATAAAACATATTTAAACTTTATAGAACCACACAGTCACTGGATGATGTCATCAGTGATGTCATCAGTGATGTCATTTGAGATGTCATCAGTGATGTCATCAGTGATGTCACTGACCATGTCATGAATAATGTAATATGTGACATCATCAGCAGTGCATTGTGGGGGCGCGAGTTATAGTTAGCTGAACTAACTATAACGGCCGAATTTCTCTGGTTTTATACGAGTGAAATGTCCAACTAACTATAACGTCCCTGAAACCTGTGTTTTTTCCAGTGAATATATATATATATATGTATATATATATATATATATATATATATATATATATATATATATATTATCTACTGGCGGTCACCAGTAGATAGTTATAGTTAGGACCACGTTTCCATAGGAAAAACATTTTTTGATGTGCTTATAACTTTGGCGTCGTTTGGACGAATCTTTATGAAATTTTCCAAAAGATCCTCTTTTCAGGTGAGCTCCTATCCTGAGAGTTTGGGGGTGATTCGTGAAGGGGGGGCTGAGAAAAAAAGGGGGTCCCAAAACGTGTTTTCTCCATGCAATTTCCATAGGAAACTTTAGACAAGGCTACAGGTCAAACTGCTGAACGGAATTATGCCAAATTTGGCAGGGAGAAAGGTCTTGGTGCAGAAAGCATGCTTTTGTTTAAATGGGGTAAGTCCGTTCAGTAGTTTTAGAGAAATATCAAAATTTACAGATATCGATATTTGAGAATTCTGACATCTGATTGGCTCTGGCATTGCGAGCACGAGTGTGCGGCTCATTGGTTGCGAACTGTTCAAACTAGGAAGTGTTGGCAGCCATTTTGTGACTGACTTGAAAGGCGTAGGGCGAAACAAAAGAGAAAAATTGTATAAGAGGGTATAGTAGGAACACTGTGGTCTTAGTTTAAGCAGTCTGTACGGTGCAGAGGCAGGGAGTTTGAATGTTGCGTAGGCCGTGGAAATCACATCCGCAGACATGGAAATCATATCCGCAGAACAACAGTGCGCGGTATTGTGGCAAGGTTGCGTAGGCTCTGGAAATCCCGTCGGGAAAAAAACAATGCGACGTTTTGCAGCTTTCCTTTAATATAATGCACGGTCATGTTTACTTATAATGCGGTGTTCACTTTTATCACGGACAGTGTCACTTTCTTACACGAAAATTAATATTATATGGGAGGGTGTGTTCTGTTGGTGTGTCTGGAACAAAATTAATGTTTAATTGGCTGAGGTGTTCCAACAACGAGCTCAATGTTCATTGGCTGCGAACCATTGAAAGTAGAAGTGTTGCCAGCCATTTCCTCCCCGTCCGCGGAGTAGCAGGGACATCTGATTGGCTGACGTGTTCCAAGCAGGACCTTCCCAAGCTTAGTGTTCATTAGCTGCGAGCCATTGAAAGTACAAGTGTTGCCAGCCATTTCCTCCACGTCCACAGAGTAGCAGGCACATGTTATTGATTGACGTGTTCCAAGCACGACGTTCCCAAGCTTAATGTTCATTGGCGGTAAACCATTGAAAGTAGAAGTGTTGCCAGCCATTCCCTCCCCCTCCGCGGAGCATCAGGGACATCTGATTGGGTAACGTGTTCCAAGCAGGACCTTCCCAAGCTTAATGTTCATTGGCTGTAAACCATTGAAAGTAGAAGTGTTGGCAGCTATTCCCTCTCCCTCTGCGGAACACCATGGACATTTTATTGGCTAAACTGTTCCTAGTACAAGTTTGTTCATTATTTGCTGGGAACGGTTCACTGTTGTGAACCATTTTGTGACGCACTTCAATGGAGTACGGGAAAAGAAAGTAGTAGCGGGGAGGGTAGGAACACTATTAACTCTGTACAGTGGTCACAAGGTAGTGGAGAGGGATTGTGAAGGTAAAAATGGTTTTTTATTTATTTTAAGGGCCATATATATAATTGGCATGGGGTGTACAAATCACGGCGGGAAAATAACAAAGTGTGTTGCGGTCTTCTTTTTATTAAGTTTGCGGGTGGGATACTTCCCAGGAGCACTGTTTAGTTATAATGTGGTGTTTACTTTTCTAACGGGGAGCTGTGGTTGCGCAGCAAAAATTTCAGTCTAGGTTTCAAATAGTTTTTATTAAGCAATTACAAATATACTTTGTTCGGAAACTGAAGCTGTATATATCAAAGGGGTGACAAATAAAAACGCAATTCATAAAATATCCCTTAAGCGTGGGCACACCCTCCATTTTTTTTCTGCTATAATTTGTAAAAGTGTTGCCCCATATTCTTGATAATATAAGAGGGCTTGAGTTACTTTTAGATAAAGTAGAAAAGAAGTGCTACAAGAAACACTCCTGCACTACATCATCTCAGGTCACAAGAACAATAACAAGTAAAAAACAGTTAAACACAAATCACTTTATATTACATAGAAATGTACCCTTTATCATTTTTTATAATTTCTATTATTGTAGAATTTGGGAAAGTTCGGTCGTAGTGCTTAGATCACGTACTCCTTTAAGAATATATAGGATAGTAGTATAATAATATACACTACTGGTCGTATATATTCTATAGGAAGAAGGTGAATAGGAACCGCAACAGACAAAAATAGAAATAGTAAAAAAACATTCAGAAATGTAGGGTTTATCAAAGGTATTCACTAAGAAAGTATCTATGGAAAAGATTTTTTTTTAAACTGCAATTTCCAAAAATATTGTCACTGCAAAAATATCTGATCAAGTAAGTTATAAAAGGTCAGTAAACTGTATTTCAGATGGTTTACTCCTGGCGGCGAAAATCTCCAATTCCTGTTGTGTGGAAATATCACACTCTTACAATATACACAGTGTCACTGATGGCACACAAAAAGGAAAATGAAAATGAAATCATCAATACAAAACCAAGATCAATAACGAAATACTTTCCAGTCGATGAGTATGTTGAGAGCTTCTTTTCTCCGGGACTTTGAAATCTTTCATCTTCGCGCCAGCGGGTCATAAAGTGCTCTGAGATCACAATGACTGATTAATATTATAATATACATATTCACAGTATATGATCCCAAGAAAGAAACAGAGTAAAAACGAGAAGGTGCTGACGTTAAATATAAATCTTTAGTCTTCGCGTCAATGGGTCATAAACTCCACTGAGGTCAGTATAAATGTTCATATTACAATATACATACTCACACTATATGATCTCAAGGGAGAAATAGACTAAAAACTAGAAGCTGCTGACGTTACATATAAATCTTTAGTTTTTGCTAAGGGTGGGCGGAATTTGCGGAATTGCGTTCCGCGAAATTCAGCGAAACGGCAAAAAATCTCCGCGAGCACGCAGAATTTCGCGTGCTCGCTGAGATTTTGCTGCGCCCCTTTATATCTGTAAGTGCTTCCTGTTGAGGTTTAATTTTTGTGACAGGAGCATCGTGCCAGCCCAGAATGAATCCTGCCCTGCATATTTATCCAAGAAGATGAGTCCGTTTTGTGCAATACCTCTACTCAGCTGGAGTACTTTCTACTGGCTAATCAGTAAGTGCTACCTCGTTGGGTAAATGTATAGTGCCTTTCCTACACTACACTACAGCTGCGTAAAGGACCTGAAGAATTTTCCCCAGTGACCTGTGTGTCTGTAACTTTGCCACCGCGCCGAAAGCACCGGGGTCCTTTGATTAAGCTGTCCATCATAGTGGGGAAAGGGCGGGAAGACGGTGCATACCACTAGTGTATGTGGGGCGAGGCCAAGCGGGCGGGGCTTCTAGGCCCGTTCACATGCCTCTTGTTTATAAAGGGTCAGAGCAGGATCTCAGCGGCAGACGAGGAGAAGGAACCTCCTGGTCACAGGAACTACACGAGGATTGCGCTCGAGAAAATCAAGGATGCAAAGACCTCCATCAAGGATTACAGCTAACTTTTCAGGGTGGCAATGGAGAGAAGGCACATCTGCTTAACCACGCTCACGAATTCTACACGAGGATTGCGCTCGAGAAAATCAAGGATGCAAAGACCTCCATCAAGGATTACAGCTAGCTTTTCAGGGTGGCAATGGAGAGAAGGCACATCTGCTTAACCACGCTCACGAATTCTACACGAGGATTGCGCTCGAGAAAATCAAGGATGCAAAGACCTCCATCAAGGATTACAGCTAACTTTTCAGGGTGGCAATGGAGAGAAGGCACATCTGCTTAATCACGCTCACGAATTCTACACGAGAATTGCGCTCGAGAAAATCAAGGATGCAAAGACCTCCATCAAGGATTACAGCTAACTTTTCACGTTGGAAATGGAGAGAAGGCACATCTGCTTAACCACGCTCACGAATTCTGCACACCTACCCTGCATATTTATCCAAGAAGATGCCTCCGTTTTGTGTAATACCCTCTACTCAGCTGGAGTACTTTCTACTGGCTAATCAGTAAGTGCTACCTCGTTGGGTAAATGTATAGTGCCTTTCCTACACTACAGCTACATGTAAGGACCTGAAGAATTTTCCCCAGTGACCTGTGTGTCTGTAACTTTGCCACCGCGCCTAAAGCACCGGGGTCCTTTGATTAAGCTGTCCATCATAGTGGGGAAAGGGCGGGAAGACGGTGCATACCACTAGTGTTTGTGGGGCGGGGCCAAACGGGCGGGGCTTCTAGGCCCGTTCACATGCCTCTTGTTTATAAAGGGTCAGAGCAGGATCTCAGCGGCAGATGAGGAGAAGGAACCTCCTGGTCACAGGAACTACACGAGGATTGCGCTCGAGAAAATCAAGGGTGCAGAGACCTCCATCAAGGATTACAGCTAACTTTACAGGGTGGAAATGGAGAGAAGGCACATCTGTAACCACGCTCACGAATTCTACACGAGGATTGCGCTCGAGAAAATCAAGGATGCAAAGACCTCCATCAAGGATTACAGCTAGCTTTTCAGGGGTGGCAATGGAGAAAGGCACATCTGCTTAGCCACAACCTCGCTCACAGAATGTTGAGCTTCAACTCGGGCACCTGCTTTATTTATGCCCGAATTCCGTTCCGCTCGCGGATCGCGGGAGTTCGACATTTCCGCGTTCCGCGTGGAGCAGAAATACCGAAATTTCGCAAGTTCCACGGCGGAGCGGAATTTACCGCCCAAGGGTTAGTTTTGCGCCGACGGGTCACCAACACTTCTGAGGTCAAGTACAGTGTCAATATTATAATATACAAAGTCACACTATATGAGCTCAAAGGAACCAGAACAGGAACAATGTTTGCTGTATTGAGTCTGTTTCTGAAAACAAGCTGCTGACGCTACATATAAATGGCAAAAACAACCAATAACACTTTTTTCTAAATACAAGTGTTTAAAGATTGACAAATAGCTACTTATTATAAATATCTAGTATTGCATAATCAAACAACTTACAACTCAGGAATATGTTTTGTGGCCACAAAAGAAGAATCTGACTGTAGAAAAGAGCACCTGCATCACTGAATGGAGATGCGTAAATAACTTGCATAAAACAAAACTAATCTATCAACGGGTGTGGTTTATATACTTTTTGGTTACTCAGTAGTCTATGGAAGGAAGATGCGGCTCCGCCCATTTAGATGTCACGTTTTACAGTTGACACGTGCTCACGTTTTAACTGTTTCACTTGTGCACGTGTTGGGAAAGAGTTACAAAATGTGAAGCGGAAAAAGTTTCGATTTCAAACCTAACACGTATAAGGTCATTAATATGTACATACGTTGGAGAGCTTAAAAACTGTTACCCGGAAAACCGTGTCATTTCCATTCTCATGAGTAAATACATTTATTAATTGCCATAATTCTAAATAGAAGACATAAAAAAAAAGATCTATCAGAATAGAAGAAAAAAAAAACGTGATAATATTTCTCATCACTATGGTTTTAAATTAAAAAAATGCGAGCATTTGTCAAGCGTACAGCTAACCCTGGAAAGGTGTGCCGGTGCTCGGGGGCATCGGAAAGATTAAGCAAGGTGTTGCCCACAGTGACATAGTGGTGGGTAACGTGCCGCTGGAGCGGGAATCGAACTGTGAACGCTGTTGTTCGAAGTCAGGTATCATAGCTGCTCCGTCACACTTTTCCACACTATATGTTAATTAGTGCTAATTAAGTTTTAAACATTGTTAAATTATAACTTATAACAGACTACTGTTACAGTTAGTTTTCACTACAAAAGTATGCACGTCTTTTTTTAAATTTAGTTAAAAACAATATAGGTTTTAGGGACATTGTAGTTAGAAATTAGCATTTAAAAAGCCTTTGAAATTCACTGAGAAAACCTAGGTTTCAGGGACGATTATAGTTAGAAATTAGCATTTAAAAAACCATTGAAATTCACTGAAAAAAACATAGGTTTTACAGGCCGTTATAGTTAGAAATTAGCATTTAAAAAACCTTTGAAATTCACTGAATAAACCATAGGTTTCAGGGACGTTATAGTTAGTTGGACATTTCACTCATACAAAACCATAGAAATTCCACCGTTATAGTTAGTTCAGCTAACTATAACTACGTCCCCACAATGCACTGCTGATAGACGTCACATATTACATCATTCATGACATGGTCAGTGACATCACTGATGACATCACTGATGACATCTCAAATGACATCACTGATGCCATCACTGATGACATCATCCAGTGACTGTGTGTTTCTGTAAAGTTTAAATATGTTTAATATATATAGGTAAGGCGTATTGAAGAATGAGTGGGTGTATAAGTGTCTGAATGGATGTTTTACTAGGTGCGTGACTGACTCTATAAGTGAGTGGTTAAACATATGTTAGTGAATGCATGGGTTAGTGACTAAACTGTGTGAATCTCTGTATCCGTCTGTCTGTTGGTGTGCATGGGTTTGTGAATAACTACATAAGTGTCTGTATGAGTTATTGATTGGTTGTCTGAGTATCTGTATGGGTGACTGAGTGTTTGTGTGGGTGGGGTGTGTGTGACTCTGTGCATAGATGTGTGAGTGGGTGATTCATTGGGTGCATAGTTTGAAGTGTGCATCTGTGATGGACTGTATGGGTGGGTGACTGTGTGTATGGGTGTGTTAGTGAGTGAATGTATAACTTATTTGTACATGTGTAAGTAACTACATATATAAAAGGCAGTATATATGTGTGTTAGAGTTAAGCCTGGGCGTAGTTCGCGAAGTAGCGCTACGCGAAGCTACGCAAAGTGCAGTTCGCACTACGCGAGCTACGCGTAGCACTACGCGAACTGCGTAGTGCACTATTCGCAATGATTGCACAGTGCCGGATGCTTATCCGCACTGTGCAATCATTGAAAATAGCATCTTGCACAGTGCGAGCTGTCTTTTACTGCCGCTCGAGTAGATTTTTACTCGGCGGCAGCTTTCTCAACGCGGACTGGTAGTTTCTCATCGCGAGCGGTCGCGAGCATACTGCGACCACTCGCAATGAGAAACCTGACCTCCCACGTTGAAAATCTCGCCGAGGAGGTTTATTTTCCACGCTCGCGATCGGCAACTTGATGTTGCTGATCGCGAGCGAGAAAAAGTCTCGCCGGGATGTCATTTTGCTTGCTCGCGGTCGCCAACTTGGCGTTGAGGACCGCGAGCAAGCACAGCTGACCGCTGCACTACGCTACGCTCGCTACGCGTGTTTGCACTGTGCTACGTGCAATTCGCGTTGTGCGAAGTAGCGCAAACTTCGCAAACTACGCGAGCGTAGCGTAGTGCTTTGCCCAGGGTTAGTTAGAGTATATAAATGTCTATAAGTGAGAGTGTGTGATTGTGAGAGTGGCTGCATGGATGAGTGTTTGCTTGTATCAGTGATTGTATAAGAACGTAAGAATGTGCTAGTATTTGTATGACTAAGTGAGCTGGTGTGTGTATAACTGTATAGGTGAGTAAAGGGTAGTTTGAATAATTATTTCTATGACTGACTATGTGTGTGAGTACCTCTATGGATGAGTGGCGGTGTGTGAGTGTCTATATAGGTGTATGAGTGCATATTATAGTCCTGTACTGAGTGACCATAAGTATGAGTGACTGTACGGGTGAGTGAGTGGATGTGTGTGTAGACCTAAGAATCAGTGAGTGGGTATGTAGTTATTGGTGTTGGAGTGTCTATGGTTTTGAGAATGGCAGTCTGTAATTTAGAAGTGGGTGTATCTAAAGTTATGTTAGGGTGTGAGAAGATGCATGAAATTATCACATGGATGATGTCATCAGTGATGTCATTTGAGATGTCATCAGTGATGTCATCAGTGATGTCACTGACCATGTCATGAGTGATGTAATATGTGACGTCATCAGCAGTGCATTGCGGGGCGCGAGTTATAGTTAGCTGAACTAACTATAGCAGGGGAATTTCATGGGTTTTGTCACGAGTGCAATGTCCAACTAACTATAACTGTTCCCTAAAACCTATGGTTTTTCAGTGAATTTCTAAGGTTTTTACATGCTAATTTCTAACTATAACGTGTCTGAAACCTATGGTTTTTCAGTGAATTTCAAAGGTTTTTCAAATGCTAATTTCTAACTATAACGGGCCTGAAACCTATGGTTTTTCAGTGAATTTCAAAGGTTTTTCAAATGCTAATTTGTAACTATGCCTACAGAAGTAGGACATGTGAAGAAAAGAAAAAACGCACAGAAAGAAGCAAAAGAAATGTAGAAAGAAACAGAAGTCCACAAAGACAGAAGAAAATGCAGGAAGAAGCAAGACATGTGCAGAAAGAACCAACAGAGGAGCAGAAAGAGGCCTTGTTGCAAAATCATCCTGTGCCCACACCTTTTCCAGACGGGTACTGGTGGTAACTGACTCTGACTAACCAGGCCTAGAGCCAGTGCTATGGTAAAAGACACTTAGAATATAGTTAAAACACCTACATACACTAGGGAACACTATGCGTTGGGGTACCCCTGTGATTAGCATGACCTCCTCTGTAACTCCCTAGTACATAATAGGGCAGGGGGATTAAAACTACCTCTTAAAATGCGCCAATGGGCGCGTTTGCACACTGGTGTAGGGAGGGGGGCCTGAGGTTACATGTGTGCAAACACGCCCTCTGGCCATTTTAAGTTGGGAGATAAAGTCCCCTTGAATCCTAAGGGTCCCTGGGGTCCAACTAGCCCACCAGGTACCTCCAGTAAGCGCCACAGAGTTGTGTTGCAGAGGTGTAAAAGGGGCATGGCCTGGACCACCTCTCTGCAACGCAACGCAGTGGCGCTTACTGGAAGCACCTGGTGGGCTGAGTTGGCCCCCAGGGCCCTCATGATTGAAGGGAATTAATTCCCCAACTTAAAACGCGCCACAGGGCGTGTTTGCACACGTCACCTGAGGCCCGTCCCCTCCCTTCACCACTGTGTAAACACGCCCTGTAGCCATTTTAAGTTGGCAAATTAAGTCCCTTGAATCCTGAGGGTCCCAGGGGTCCAACTAGCCCACTAAGTACCTCCAGTAAGCGCCACAGAGCTGCGTTGCAGAAAGGTGTAAAAAGGGCGTGGCCTCTGAACACCTCTCTGCAACGCAGCTCCTAGCGCATACTGGAGTACCTGGTGGGCTAGTTGGCCCCAGGGACCCTCAGTAATCAAGGGCAATTAATTCCCCAACTTACAGCTCGCCAGGGGCGCGTTTGCACAGTGGTGAAGGAAGGGCGCGCGGGCCTGAGGTGACATGTGTGCAAACACGCCCTGTGGCGTGTTTTACAAGTTGAGGAATTAATTCCTCTTCAGGGTCCCTGAGGGCCAACTAGCCCTGAAGTACCTCCAGTATGCACCAGGTAGCTGCCTTGCAGAGAGGTGTTCAGAGGCCACGCCCCTTTTTACACCACTCTGCAAGCGCAGCTCTGTGGCGCTTACTGGAGGTACCTGGTGAGCTAGTTGAACCCCAGGGACCCTCCGGTTGAAGAGGATTAATTCCCCAACTCAAACGCTCCACAGGCGTGTTTGCACACATGTCTCAGGCCCTGCCCCTCCCTTCACCACTGTGCAAGCGCGCCCCGTGGCGCGTTTTAAGATTAGGTGATTAAGTCTCCTTGAATCCTGAGGGTCCCTGGGGTACAACTAGCCCACCAGGTACCTTCAGTAAGCGCCACAGAGCTGCGTTGCAGAGAGGTGTAAAAGGGCGTGGCCTCTGGACACCTCTCTGCAACGCAGCTCCCTAGCACATGCTGGAGATTCCTGGTGGGCTAGTTGGCCCCAAGGACCCAGTATTCAAGGGGAATTAGTTCCCCATCTTACAGCGCGCCAGGGCGCGTTTGCAGAGTGCTGCAGGGAGGGCGGGGTCTCCGGCGCGATGCCGGTCTTTTTAAATTAATTTTTTTAGAAGGGGGCTATGTGGTCCCCTTCTTTCTACTTTTGGGCCCTGGTGACCCCATCCAACAGGGCCTGACCCTATTGGTTTCTTTTTAAAAAAAACTGAAGGGGGGCCACGGCCCCCCTCCTGAGGCCATTTTCGGCCCCGGGGACCCCATCCCCCGGGGCATGGCCATTGTTTTTTTGTTTTTTTTTAATAATTGGAGGGGGTCTGCATGCCCCCCTCCTCAGGCCATTTATAGCCCCGGGGACCCCATCCCCCGGGGCCGGCCTTTGCGTTTAAAAAAAAAAAAATATTATGGGGGAGGGGGGCCACGTGGCCCCCCTTCCGGGCCACTCATGGCCCCGGGGACCCCATCCCCTGGGGCCTGGCCTCTCGTTGGGGACCATGGGGGGGTCCCCAATCCCCCACGGTCCCGCCGGCTCCCTGCGTCCTGTGGGAGCCGGCATTGCTTTTCCACAAGGGGAGCTGCTGACATGCAGCTCCCCTTATGGAAAAGCAATTCTGCTGCTTCAGTTGAAGCAAAGCAGAGTTTGCAATGACAGGGCGGGAGCCGCGAGGCTCCGCCCTGTCGCTGCAAACATCAGTGTCCTGAGGTGGGCACCCAGGGACACTGCAAGAGCCGGCCCTGGGGGTGGCGGTCCCCAGGGCCATCAAGGGCTCCAGGAGGGGGCCACGCGGCCCTCCTCCCAACATCTGCACAGCCCCGGGGTGGTGGTGGTCCCCGGGGCTCGGGGGTCCGTAACGGATCCCCAAATTTACATTTGAAGTGCCCCGGGGAGGTGGTGGTCGCCAGGGCGTGTGGGGGGGCTCGAGCCCCCCCACACATGTATTTTTTTTTTTTAAATGAAGCCCCGGGGGGTGGCGGTCCCCAGGGCTGTGGGGGGGCAGTGTGCCCCCCCGCTATTATAAATAATGAAACCCCGGGGGGGGGTGGTCCCCGGGGCAGTGTGGGGGGATTGGGGGCCCCCCCATACTTTTTTTTTCACTGCCCCCGGGACTTGGCCCACACGGGGGCTAATTAGTAACGTGAGCGCGGAAGCCCGCGCTTCTTTTTCTTTGTTTTGCGGCCGGATCCGCGGATCATGCACATTTTGCTGATTTTTTTTTTTTTTATGCTTTTTTGGGCCCAGGGGTCCTTGTGGGACCCTAAGCAGGCCTAGGGGTCAGGGTGTTCTACCCTGCCCCCTTTCCTTTTTCACGTTTGTTTTACTCTTTTCTTGTGACTCGGTTCTACCAGTCACAAGATAACTGCTCAACACTTCCTGGTTTGGAGTGTTGACAGCCAGTTAGTATGCAGCTCGTGGTCGGGAGGGTGCGCGGATCCACCGCAGTCATAAATATCGAAACTTTATTTTTGATTTTCTCAGCAACTACTGAGCAGATTTACACCATTTTTAAAAGGGTGCTTTCTGAACCAAGCACTACCTTTTGCCAAATTTGGTGTGATTCCGTTCAGCAGTTTTGGCTGTGGCCTTGCATAAACTTTTCTATGGAAATCTATTTTTTGACTCTTATTTTTTTAATTTCTCCGCAACTACTGAACGGTTTACACCATTTAAAAAAAGGTCGCTTTCTGAACCAAGCACTACCTTTTGCCAAATTTGGTGTAATTCCGTTCAACAGGTCAGGCTGTAACAAGTGTCTAAAATCTCCTATGGGAATTAACATGGAGAAAACACGTTTTGGGACTCCCCTTTTTCGGCCCCGCTTGATGAATCACCCGAAACTTTCAAGATAGGAGTGGACCGGAGCGGGCCAGTAGTTTTGAAAATTTTGCGAAGATTCGTCAACCGGCGCCAAAGTTATTTGGAAAAGAATGTTCACGAATTTCCTATGGATAATAGGTCCTAACTATAACTATCTACTGGCGACCGCCCAGTAGATATATATATATATATATTATCTACTGGCGGTCGCCGGTAGATAGTTATAGATTAGGACCTATTTTCCATAGGAAATCCATAACATTCTATTTGAAATAACGTTGGCGCCGGTTGACTGAATCTTGAGAATTTTCCAACTTGTTGGGCGCTCCGGTCTGCTCCTATCCTGAAAGTCTCGGGGTGATTTAGTCAAGCGGGGCCGAAAAGAGGAGTCCCAAAATGTGTTTTCCCATTCATTTTTCCATAGGAACCGTTCATCAGCGGCTACAGCCCGAACTGCTGAAGCGAATTACACCAAATTTGGCAAAAAGGTAGCCCTTGGTTCAGACTCGTGCCTTTGCTTAAATGGTGTAAATCCGTTCAGTAGTTCCTGAGAAAATCACAAGTAAAATCACATATATATCTATGGCCGCGTCGGATCCGCGCACCCTGAGCGCACCCTGCGCGCAACGTCCTGATCCACGAGCTGCATGCTAATTGGCTGTCAAGTGGCTGTCAACACTCCAAATCAGGAAGTGTTGGCAGCCATTTTGTCCCTCGGTAGAACCGAGGCAGAAGAAACAAGTGCGTCAAACGCACAAAGGGGCAGGGTAGAAACACCTGACCCCTAGGTCTGCTCAGTGGGTCCCACAAGGACCCCTGGGCAGAAAAAGCATTTTTTTAAAATCGGTGGGATGCGCTTAGGGTGCGCGGATCCCGCCGATAAAAAAATAAAATCTAAGGCCCCCAAGCCCGGGGACCGCATCACCCCCGGGGCTTTAAAAATAAATGGTGCGGGAGCGCTCTCGGCCTCCCGCAGCCCGGAGACCGCCACCTCCCGGGGCTTCTTTTTATTTTAAAATTAACCGTGTGGGGGGCTCGTGCCCCCACATGCCCAGGGACCGCCACCTCCCGGGGCACTAAATATTTCAATATGGGGGTCCGTTCACGGACCCCGAGCTCCAGTGACCACCACCTCCCAGGGCTTTGCCAATGGAGGGAGGGGGCCGCGCAGCCCCCTCCTGGAGCCCTTGATGGCCCTGGGGACCGCCACACCCCAGGGCCGGCTCCTGCAGTGTCCCGGGTGCCTACCCCGGGACACTGTAGTTTGCTATGACAGGGCGGGAGCCTCACGGCTCCCGTCCTGTCATAGCAAACTGCTTTGGTTGTTGGAAGAGAGAGCAGGAAACCTGCTCTCACTTCCAAAAACCAAAGCAGATTGCTTTTCCACACGGGGAGCTGCATCTTAGCTCCCCATGTGGAAAAGCAATGCCGTCTTCCGCAGGAGGCGGGGAGCCTGCAAGGTCAGTGGGGGAGTTGGGGTCCCCCCACGGACACCAAAGGATAGGGCCAGCCCCAGGGGATGGGGTCCCCAGGGCAAGTAGTGACCCAGGAGGGGGGCCATGCGGCCCCCTCCCCAAAAAGAAAAAATAAATAAATAAATAAAGGCCGGCCCGGGGGATGGGGTCCCGGGGCAATAGAGGCTGCCTTAGGAGGGGGCCACGCAGCCCCCCTCCTCCAAAATTATTTTTAAAGTGGCCATGCCCCGGGGGATGGGGTCCCCGGGGCCGGAATGAGGCACGGGGTGGGGCCACGGCCCCCTTCCCTACAGTATTTTTTTTTAAAAAGGAAAAAGGCATCAGGCCCTGGGGGATGGGGTCCCCAGGGCCCAAAAAGTAAAAAGAAGAGGGCCACACGGCCCCCTTAAAAAAAAAAAAAAAGAAAGAAAAGACGCGATCGAGCGCCAGGCCCCGCCCCTCCCTTAACCACTCTGCAACGCGTGCTGTGGCGCGTTTTAAATTGGGAAATAATTCCCATTCAATACTGGGGGTCCCTGGAGGCCAACTAGCCCATCAGGTACCTCCAGTAAGCGCCCACAGGGCTTGGTTGCAGAGAGGTGGTCCAGGCCACGCCCCTTTTACACCTCTCTGCAACGCAGCTCTGTGGCGCTTACTGGAGGTACCTGGTGGGATAGTTGGACCCCAGGGACCCTCAGGATTCAAGGGGACTTAATCCCCCAACTTAAAACGCACCACGGGCGCGTTTGCATGAGTGGTGAAGGGAGGGCGGGGCTAAAGGTGACATGTGTGCAAACAGGTCCGTGGCGTGCGTTTTAAGATGGGAATTAAATCCCCTTCAATCCTGAGGGTCCCTGGAGGAAAACTAGCGCAAAAGGTATGTCCAGAAAGCACCACAGAGCTGCGTTGCAGAGAGGTGAAAAAGGGGCGTGGCCTCTGAACACCTCTCTGCAACGCAGCTCTATGGCGCATACTGAGGTATCTGGTGGGCTAGTTGGCCCCTAGGGACCCTAGGGATTGAGGAGGAATTAATTCTCCAACTTAAAGCGCGCCACAGGGCGTGTTTGCAGACATGTCACCTCAGGCCCCACCCCTTCCTTCACCATTGTGCAAATATTCCTCTAAAATCAGCCGAACTACGAATTCCGATTTACTCACCTGTTATCAGGAGAGACCTCAGTGCTACATCTTTGAGCCTAGTACTGATCCTGAAAAGTAATTTTAACCGTACTTACCAGTAACTTGAATTTCCTTCCATAGGCTAACATTGACTGGTTTCACTTGGAAATTCTTCTAAGTGTGAGTTTTGGAACTTTATAATATTCCTCTAAAATCAGCCGAACTACGAATTTCGATTTACTCACCTGTTATCAGGAGAGACCTCAGTGCTGCATCTTTGAGCCCAGTACTGATCCTGAAAAGTAATTTTAACCGTACTTACCAGTAACTTGAATTTCCTTCCATAGGATATCATTGCCTGCTTTTTTGCTGAAAAAGTTTGTGTCGATTTTTGAAACATACAAATATTCCTCTAAAATCAGCAGAACTACGAATTCCGATTTACTCACCTGTTATCAGGAGAGACCTCAGTGCTGCATCTTTGAGCCCAGTACTGATCCTGAAAAGTAATTTTAACCGTACTTACCAGTAATTTGAATTTCCTTCCATAGGCTAACATTGACTGGTTTCACTTGGAAATTCGTCTAAGTGTGGAGTTTTGGAACTTTATAATATTCCTCTAAAATCAGCCGAACTACGAATTCCGATTTACTCACCTGTTATCAGGAGAGACCTCAGTGCTGCATCTTTGAGCCCAGTACTGATCCTGAAAAGTAATTTTAACCGTACTTACCAGTAACTTGAATTTCCTTCCATAGGATATCATTGCCTGCTTTTTGCTGAAAAAGTTTCTAAGTGTCGATTTTTGAAACATACAAATATTCCTCTAAAATCAGCCGAACTACGAATTCCGATTTACTCACCTGTTATCAGGAGAGACCTCAGTGCTGCATCTTTGAGCCCAGTACTGATCCTGAAAAGTAATTTTAACCGTACCTACCAGTAACTTGAATTTCCTTCCATAGGCTAACATTGACTGGTTTCACTTGGAAATTCGTCTGTGTGTGGAGTTTTGGAACTTTATAATATTCCTCTAAAATCAGCAGAACTACGAATTCCGATTTACTCACCTGTTATCAGGAGAGACCTCAGTGCTGCATCTTTGAGGCCCAGTACTGATCCTGAAAAGTAATTCTAACCGTACTTACCAGTAACTTGAATTTCCTTCCATAGGCTAACATTGACTGGTTTCACTTGGAAATTCTTCGAAGTGTGGAGTTTTGGAACTTTATAATATTCCTCTAAAATCAGCCGAACTACGAATTCCGATTTACTCACCTGTTATCAGGAGAGAACCCAGTGCTGCATCTTTTAGCCCAGCACTGACCCTGAAAAGTAATTCTAACCGTACTTACCAGTAACTTGTATTTCCTTCCATAGGAATCCATTGTCTGGTTTTCAGCAGAAAAGTTTGTGTCGATTTTCACAAACTACAAATATTCCTAAAAATCGCCTGTATGACTTAAACGCATTCTTTCAACTGTTTACAGGAGATGCACCAGTGCTGGATCCAGGATCCACCACTGAGTAAGAAAAAGTAACTTGATAACACTACTTACCTGCTAAGTGAATTTCCTCCCATAGGATAACATTGGTGATTCTATGTGAAAAGAGTTTCTAAATGCCCACTTTTTAAAATACAATAATATTCCTTAAAAATCACTACTGTAACCAAAACGCTTTTACTCAACTGTTTACAGGAGATGTCGCAGGACTGAATCTAGGATCCAGTCCTGTGGTTAGAAAAAGTAATCCATAAAGTAACTAAATGCATTTAACTAGAAATTCACATTGAACTCAATGTTGCATTGTGTTTGAAATTGTGTTGCCCATTGCAACAACTGTATCTACTGTACTTAAAAGTCTATTGCCGATTTGCAAAGTATTTAAACTAAAGTAATTCATTCTGAGAAAGTATATTTTGTAATGTAATGTATAATGTAATTAAAATGTAATTTAAAAAATAAAATATCTAAAAATAAATAGTTTAAAAAAATGTAGTAAATCAGTATCAAAAAAATAAATATAACAATTAATACATTTAAAAATTGACATTTACAAAACCTTTGAAATTCACTGAAAAAAACCATAGGTTTCAGACATGTAATTGGTATTGCACCTCAGTCTATTCTTATAACAGCTTCGGGAAAGCCCAGCTGTTGGAGCACCGGCGAGGGGGCTGCCTTAAGGATTTTAAGGGCATTTGTTCTGTGCTCACACCCTCTGCTATCATGTCTTCTCCAGAAGACCATTTTTACTCCTCCTACCAGGAAGTGGAGGAGGAATGGCCCCCCAACTTCTCCCTCCAGCAGTGGACCAAGCCCTCTCTCTAGCTATTTCTAGGGCGCTGGCTCCTCTTAGGGATCAGGTTGATAAGCTGGCGAAAAGGATCCCTGGGGTGTTCAGTGACCCAGATCTGGTGGTGGCGGGTCCCAGTAGCTCCCAGATGGGGAATAAAAGAGCCGTTAAGCATAACGCGGGGCACTTGGAAGGATTTGATAAACTTACGGAGACCTTCCTCAAGAGTGCATGAACGCTAAAACATGCACCCTGCCGGGAGGAGGAGGAGTCCGGAGAAAATTGCGACACTGTCACCACTATTGTAGACCCCGATGGCGGGTTTCCCTTAGAGGGAGAGGGTGTATCGGAGGACGATTTCTCCTCCAATGAGGATAAGGACTCGGGGCGTCCTTGGCTTTCAGAGTCCCACTCCTCTCAGTCCCCGGTTGGGGATGGGGTCCACTCGGACATGTTCGAGCCTACCCAAATTTACCATCCTAGGTCAGCGGAGTGGACACCTGACGCCAAAGTGGCAGAGTATGTGGTGGGGAAAATCCATCAACCCCTTGAAAGGGAGGTCAGGAATAGGATGAGGGGAGAATGCCCCAGGCCCTCACTGAAGGGAAGGTGGCACACACGCCTGAAATTGATGAGAAACTATGTACCTTTTTCTCCAAGTATATGAGGGATCCCAAGAAAGGAATTGATAGGTCTTGGACGTGGTAGGGCCCTTGACCCAAATGATTCAATTGACGGAGCGTTCCAAAGAGGAAGGATCCCCTTTGTCCACTGATATTGTGGCTGGTTGGGCGCACTACCCTAAACCCTAAAACACTACCCCTCCACTACCCAAACACCACTGCACTACCCTAAACCCTAAAACACTAACCCCAGCATGACACCCTACACTACCCAAACATAACTGCATTACCCTAAACCCTAAAACACTACCACCAGCACGACTCCCTATACTACCCAAACACCACTGCACTACCCCAAACCCTAAATCTACCCACAGCACAACCCCCTACACTACACAAACATCACTGCACTACCCTAAACCCTAAATCTACCCCCAGCATGACCCCCTACACTACACAAACACCACTGCACTACCCTAAACCCTAAATCTACCCCCAGCACGACCCCCTTCACTACCTAAACATAACTGCACTACCCTAAAACACTACCCACAGCACGAACCCCTTCACTACCCAAACACAACTGCACGACCCTAAACCCTAAAACCACGACCCCCTACACTACACAAACACCACTGCACTACCTAAACCTAAACCTAAAACACTACCCCTACACTACACAAACACCACTGCACTACCCTAAACCCTAAAACACTACCCCCAGCACAACCCCTATACTACACAAACACCACTGCACTACCGTAAACCCAAAACACTACCCCAGCACTACCCCCTACACTACCCAAACACCACTGCACTACCCTAAACCCTAAAACACTACCCCCAGCATGACCCCCTACACTACACAAACACCACTGCACTACCCTAAACCTAAAACACTACCCCCAGCATGACCCCTACACTACCCAAACAAAACTGCACTACCCTAAACCTAAAACACTACCCCCAGCACGACTCCTTACACTACACAAACACCACTGGACTACCCTAAACCCTAAAACACTACCCCCAGCACGACTCCCTACACTACCCAAACACCACTTCACTTCACTAAACCCTAAATCTAACCCCAGCATGACCTCCCACACTACCCAAACACCACTGCACTACCCTAAACCCTAAAACACTAACCCCAGCATGACCCCCTACACTACCCAAACACCACTGCACTACCCTATACCCTAAAACACGACCCCCTATACTACACAAACACGACTGCACTACCCTAAACCCTAAAACACTACCCACAGCATGACCCCTACACTACACAAACACCACTGCACTACCCTAAACCTAAAACACTACCCCAGCATGACCCCCTACACTACACAAACACCACTGCACTACCCTAAACGCCCCTACACTATACAAACACCACTGCATTACTCTAAACCCTAAAACACTACCCCCAGCATGACCCCCTCACAACACAAATACCACTGCACTACCCTAAACCCTAAATCTACCCCAGCACGACCCCCTACACTACCCAAACACCACTGCCATACCCTAAACCCTAAAACACTACCCCCAGCATGAACCCCTACACTACCCAAACACCACTGCACTACCCTAAACCTAAAACACTACCCTCAGCACTACCCCTTCACTACCCAAACACCACTGCACTACCCTAAACCTAAAACACTACCCCCAGCACGACACCCTACACTACCCAAACATAACTACACTACCCTAAACCCTAAAACACTACCACCAGCACGACTCCCTACACTACCCAAACACCACTGCACTACCCCAAACCCTAAATCTACCCACAGCACAACCCCCTACACTACACAAACACCACTGCACAACTCTAAACCCTAAAACTCTACCCCCAGCACGACCCCTTCACTACACAAACACCACTGCACTGCCTTAAAGCCTAAAACACTACCCCCAGCACGACCCTACACTACACAAACACCACTGCACTACCCTAAACCCTAAATCTATCCCCAGCATGACCCCCTACACTACACAAACACCACTGCACTACCCTAAACCCTAAAACACTACCCCCAGCATGACCCCCTTCACTACCAAAACATAACTGCACTACCCTAAACCTAAAACACTACCCCAGCACGACCCCTTCACTACCCAAACACAACTGCACAACCCTAAACCACGACCCCCTACACTACACAAACACCACTGCACTACCCTAAACCCTAAAACACTAGAACCCAGCACGAACCCCTACAGTACACAAACACCACTGCACTACCCTAAACCCTAAAACACTACCCCCTACACTACACAAACACCACTGCACTACCCTAAACCCAAAACACTACCCCAGCACTACCCCCTACACTACCCAAACACCACTGCACTACCCTAAACCCTAAAACACTACCCCCAGCATGACCCCCTACACTACACAAACACCACTGCACTACCCTAAACCCTAAAACACTACCCCCAGCATGACCCCCTACACTACCCAAACACCACTGCACTACCCTAAACCCTAAAACACTACCCCCAGCACGACTCCCTACACTACACAAACACCACTGGACTACCCTAAACCCTAAAACACGACTCCCTACACTACCCAAACACCACTGCACTACACTAAACCCTAAATCTACCCCCAGCATGACCTCCCACACTACACAAACACCACTGCACTACCCTAAACCCTAAAACATTATCCCTAGCATGACCCCCTACACTACCCAAACACCACTGCACTACCCTAAACCTTAAAACACTAACCCCAGCATGACCCCCTACACTACCCAAACACCACTGCGCTACCCTATACCCTAAAACATGACCCCCTATACTACACAAACACGACTGCACTACCCTAAACCCTAAAGCACTAACCACAGCATGACCCCTACACTACACAAACACCACTGCACTACCCTAAACCCAAAGACACTGCCCCCTACACTACACAAACACCACTGCACTACCCTAAACCCTAAAACACTACCCCAGCACTACCCCCTACACTACCCAAACACCACTGCACTACCCTAAACCCTAAAACACTACCCCAGCATGATCCCCTACACTACACAAACACCACTGCGCTACCCTAAACCCTAAAACACTACCCCCAGCACGACCCCCTCCACTACCCAAACACCACTGCACTACCCTAAACCCTAAAACACTACCCCCAGCATGACTCCCTACACTACACAAACACCACTGGACTACCCTAAACCCTAAAACATGACTCCCTACACTACCCAAACACCACTGCACTACACTAAACCCTAAATCTACCCCCAGCATGACCTCCCACACTACACAAACACCACTGCACTACCCTAAACCCTAAAACATTATCCCTAGCATGACCCCCTACACTACCCAAACACCACTGCACTACCCTAAACCTTAAAACACTAACCCCAGCATGACCCCCTACTCTACCCAAACACCACTGCACTACCCTATACCCTAAAACACGACCCCCTATACTACACAAACACGACTGCACTACCCTAAACCCTAAAGCATTAACCACAGCATGACCCCCTACACTACACAAACACCACTGCACTACCCTAAACCCAAAAACACTACCCCCTACACGACACAAACACCACAGCACTACCCTAAACCCTAAAACACTACCCCCAGCATGACCCCCTACACTACACAAACACCACTGCACTACCCTAAACCCAAAAACACTACCCAAACACCACTGCACTACCCTAAACCCTAAAACACTACCCCCAGCACTACCCCCTACACTACACAAACACCACTGCACTACCTAAACCCTAAAACACTACCCCAGCACTACCCCTACACTACCAAAACACCACTGCACTAACATAAACCCTAAAACACTACCCCCAGCACGACCCCTTCACTACACAAACACCACTGCACTGCCTTAAACCCTAAAACACTACCCCAGCAGGACCCCCTACACTACACAAACACCACTGCACTACCCTAAACCCTAAATCTATCCCGGCATGACCCCCTACACTACACAAACACCACTGCACTACCCTAAACCCTAAAACACTACCCCCAGCACGACCCCCTACACTACCAAAACATAACTGCACTACCCTAAACCCTAAAACACTACCCCCAGCACGACCCCCTTCACTACCCAAACACAACTGCACGACCCTAAACCCTAAAACACGACCCCCTACACCACACAAACACCACTGCACTACCCTAAACCCTAATACACTAGAACCCAGCACGAACCCCTACAGTACACAAACACCACTGCACTACCCTAAACCCTAAAACACTACCCCCTACACTACACAAACACCACTGCACTACCCTAAACCCTAAAACACTACCCCCAGCACGACCCCCTATACTACACAAACACCTCTGCACTACCGTAAACCCAAAACACTACCCCAGCACTACCCCCTACACTACCCAAACACCACTGCACTACCCTAAACCCTAAAACACTACCCCCAGCATGACCCCCTACACTACACAAACACCACTGCACTACCCTAAACCTAAAACACTACCCCCAGCACGACCCCCTACACTACCCAAACACCACTGCACTACCCTAAACCCTAAAACACTACCCCCAGCACGACTCCCTACACTACACAAACACCACTGGACTACCCTAAACCCTAAAACACTACCCCCAGCACGACTCCCTACACTACCCAAACACCACTGCACTACACTAAACCCTAAATCTACCCCCAGCATGACCTCCCACACTACACCAACACCACTGCACTACCCTAAACCCTAAAACACTACCCCCAGCATGACCCCCTACACTACCCAAACACCACTGCACTACCCTAAACCTTAAAACACTAACCCCAGCATGACCCCCTACACTACCCAAACACCACTGCACTACCCTATACCCTAAAACACGACCCCCTATACTACACAAACACGACTGCACTACCCTAAACCCTAAAGCACTAACCACAGCATGACCCCCTACACTACACAAACACCACTGCACTACCCTAAACCCAAAAACACTACCCCCTACACTACACAAACACCACTGCACTACCCTAAACCCTAAAACACTACCCCCAGCATGACCCCTACACTACACAAACCACCACTGCACTACCCTAAACCCCCTACACTATACAAACACCACTGCATTACTCTAAACCCTAAAACACTACCCCCAGCATGAACCCCTCACAACACAAACACCACTGCACTACCCTAAACCCTAAATCTACCCCCAGCACGACCCACTACACTACCCAAACACCACTGCCATACCCTAAACCCTAAAACACTACCCCCAGCATGAACTCCTACACTACCCAAACACCACTGCACTACCCTAAACCCTAAAACACTACCCCCAGCACTACCCCCTACACTACACAAACACCACTGCACTAACATAAACCCTAAAACACTACCCCCAGCACCACCCCCTACACTACACAAACACCACTGCACTACCCTAAACCCTAAAACACAACCCCCAGCACGACCCCTACACTACCCAAACACCACTGCACTACCGTAAACCATAAAACACTACCCCCAGCATGACCCCCTACACTACACAAACACCACTGCACTACCCTAAACCTAAAACACTACCACCAGCATGACCCCCTACACTACTCAAACACCACTGCACTACCCTAAACCTAAAACACTACCCCAGCACGACCCCCTACACTACCTATACACCACTGCACTACCCTAAACCCTAAAACACTACCCCCAGCTCGACCCCCTACACTACCCAAACACCACTGCACTACCCTAAACCCTAAAACACTACCCTCAGCACGACCCCCTACACCACCCAAATACCACTGCACTACCCTAAACCCTAGAAAAGAAACCCTCACCCCATGCCCAATCCCCCTTACCTCTCACTCCTCGTGGTTCCTCTCTCCTTGTGGTTCCTGCTTCACGTCGTCTCTGAGGGGCGGTGCACATCGTTGTGAGGAAACGGAACAGCCTCTGTTTCCTTACAACGACATGGATCGTCTACATGTTTTTAGAACGCATGGTCATTTACCATACATACCTTTACAACAAAATTCGTTGTAAAGGCATGCGTGGTAAATGACCATGCGTTGTAATGGTATCGCAAAGTAAAAAAGTCGTTGTAACGGCTGTTTACCGATCGAAGCTGGCCCCTGTTCTTCAGTGAGATGTTTATTTGATTAATTAGGAGGAAGGAATGTGGTTTTTTTACCGAAAAGTTCATTCCCGGCTGTTGTATTGTGAAAGTGTCCACATGGCCTGGTTTCACTTCCGGTGAGAGAGTGGAAGAGTCTGTTTGGATGTAAAGGAGTTCTGTTGTTGGACGGGGCCGGCGCGACATGTCATCAGAAAACATACCTAATGGAAAGCGTCCTCCCTGAAATGTGGAGCAGTGCCATGAGAGGTCAACGAGTGTGCGTCCCACCGCAGTATGACCGTACCGCGTGACCCATGTGCCGCCTCCAGGGTACGGGAGGCAGAAGCGGCATCGCAGGTCCTCTTGAAGACCGTTGTAGCACTAATTCAACATTTTGGTACTAGGGCATTTTAACTTCGTTGTTCCTGCCAGATACAAAGAGAAGATCCTGTGTTATTCAGTGCCCTTGTTACCTTTTTTGTGGGTTGTGGTGCTTGTCACTCGCTGCCCCGCTGGTGCACACGACTGGGCACCCCACCTGCGTGTGCCATCTGCAGGGCCTCTGCCCTCGGATCACTGGTTTCGGTTTCTGGAGTGGCAACATAAACAGTTGCTCCCAAAGGACTAGCCTGAACACTTAGGTGAATATCCCCTGCACCAGCATTCCACGGAAATTCTTTCCTAGCTCTCCCACGTCAACGAGGACGTCATAATAGCACGGCTCCGCTCGCGACACCGTATGACGTCATCGGAGCCATAAGAGGACCTTGTCGGCGTGCTGACGTCAGTTCCACCCATTTTTTCCGTGCCACCGAGGCAAACAGGGGACCAAGACATTTTCACATGTATACATAGTATAATAAATATATATATATTCACTGAAAAACCATAGGTTTCAGGCACGTTATAGTTAGAAATTAGCATTTAAAAAACCTTAGAAATTCACTGAAAAAACCATAGGTTTCAGGGGCGTTATAGTTAGTTGGACATTTCACTCGTACAAAACCATAAAATTCCCCCGTTATAGTTAGTTCAGCTAACTATAACTCGCATGCGCCCGCAATGCACTGCTGATGATGTCACATATTACATCACTCATGACATGGTCAGTGACATCACTCATGACATCACTGATGACATCTCAAATGACATCACTGATGACATCACTGATGGCATCATCCAGTGAATGTGTGTTTTTCTGAAAATTAAATATGTTTTATATATGTATATCTCAAGGTCAATGGAAGAATAAATGGGTATATAAGTGTCTAAATGGATTACTTTTTTGTAAAATTGATTGTATAACTGACTAAGTGTATCTTAGTGAATACATGGGTTAGTGAGTAATGTTTAAATATGAAAATATCTGTATCAGTCTCTCACTTTGTGTATAAGTGGCTGCATGGGTTGGTGAGTAGCTACATGAGTGTCTATATGGGTTATTAGTTGGTTTTTGAGTATCAGTATGAGTGTCTGAGTGTCTGCATGGTTCGGTGGGGGTATTACTTAGTGCATAGATGCATGAATGAGTGACTCACTGTTTGTATGTATTGAAGACAGCATGTGTGCAGGACTGTATAGGTGGATGAGTATGTGTATGGGTGTGTTAGTGAGTGAATGACTGTCTCAATAGTGTCTTTATGAGTAACTACATATGTTTTAAACTAGTATATGTGAGTATTGGTGTATATAAGTGAGTATATGTGAGAGTAAGAGATTGGAAGAGTTCCTGTACAAATAAGTAGGTGTTTCTATAAGTGATTGTTTAAGAGAGTAAGTATGTGTAAGTGTCTGTAGAAGTAAGTGTGGTAGTGTGTGTATAACTATATATGCAAGTAAATGGATGTTTGATACTTTGTTTGCATGTGTGACTATGTGTGTGAGTAACTCTATGGATGAGTGGCGGTGTGTAACAGGATGTATAGGTGTATGAGTACATATGATGAGTGAGTACATGTATGAGTGACTGTATAGGGACTGTTGGTGAATGAGTGGATGTGTGTGTAGATCTTGGAATTACTGAATAGGTGTGTTGTAACTGGTATTGGTATGTCCATTGTTTTGAAAATGTTAGTTTGTATTTTTGAGTGTGTGTATCAAAGGTTATATTAGGGTGAGAGGAGGTCTGCCACTCTATCACAAGGATGATGTCATCAGTGATGTCATCAGTGATGTCATTTGAGATGTCATCAGTGATGTCATGAGTGATGTCACTGACCATGTCATGAGTGATGTAATATGTGACGTCATCAGCAGTGCATTGCGGGCACGCGAGTTATAGTTAGCTGAACTAACTATAACGGGGGAATTTCTATGGTTTTGTACGAGTGAAATGTCCAACTAACTATAACTCCCCTGAAACCTATGGTTTTTTCATTGAATATATATATATATATATATCCCAAAAGTTCAAGTTACCTTGCATAGAGACGCCAACTCAGGTGGAAATATAGCCATCATTTATTGCAGGTAATAGGCACATCGCGTTTAAACTCCACAAGCAAAGCGGCAAACATGTTTCGGGCTCCATGCCCTTGTTCACTGGCTGCATGCGCAAAGTCCCAGCAGCTGTGTGGACTCATACCTTTAACCCCGCCCAAATGGGACCTCCTTCAGCACAATGGCATTATGGGGTAAGTAGTTCGTAACTAAGCCAAATTGGTTGTTGCCAGGGCTCTGTACACTGAAAATTTACAATCCCAAGTGGGTGCTGTGAGGAAAAACTGCCACGGTGCTTATCAATGTCCATCCTGACAATACCGGCATTTCCACCTCCTCCCGGTGCACACAGTCTCCACGCACCGAAGGTACCACTCTCTGCGTGGTGGGGCGTCTCTGCGGCGAGGCACGCCGCTATTAAACATCCCAAAAGTTCAAGTTACTTTGCATAGAGACGCCAACTCAGGTGGAAATATAGCCATCATTTATTGCAGGTAATAGGCACAGTGCGTTTAAACTCCACAAGCAAAGCGCAAAACATGTTTCGGGCTCCATGCCCTTGTTCACTGGCTGCATACGCAAAGTCCCAGCAGCTGTGTGGACTCATACCTTTAACCCCGCCCAAATGGGACCTCCTTCAGCACAATGGCATTATGGGGTAAGTAGTCCGTAACTAAGCCAAATTGGTTGTTGCCAGGGCTCTGTACATTGAAAATTTACAATCCCAAGTGGGTACTGTGAGGAAAAACTGCCACGGTGCTTATCAATGTCCATCCTGACAATACCAGCATTTCCACCTCCTCCCGGTGCACACAGTCTCCACGCACCGAAGGGACCGCTCTCTGCGCGGCGGGGCGTCTCTGCGGCGAGGCACGCCGCTATTAAACATCCCAAAAGTTCAAGTTACCTTGCACAGAGACGCCAACTCAGGTGGAAATATAGCCATCATTTATTCCAGGTAATAGGCACAGCGCGTTTAAACTCCACAAGCAAAGCGCCAAACATGTTTCGGGCTCCATGCCCTTGTTCACTGGCTGCATGCGCAAAGTCCCAGCAGCTGTGTGGACTCATACATCTCTATGCAAGGTAACTTGAACTTTTGGGATATATATATATATATATATATATATATATATATATATATATATATATATATATATATATATATATATATATATATATATTCACTGAAAAAACCATAGGTTTTAGGGACAGTTATAGTTACTTGGACATTGCACTCGTACAAAACCCGTGAAATTCCCCGTTATAGTTAGTTCAGCTAACTATAACTCGCGCCCCGCAATGCACTGCTGATGACGTCACATATTACATCACTCATGACATGGTCAGTGACATCACTGATGACATCACTGATGACATCTCAAATGACATCACTGATGACATCATCCAGTGACTGTGTGTTTCTGTAAAGTTTAAATATTTTTAAAATATATAGGAAAAGACGTATTGAAGAATGAGTGGGTGTGTAAGTGTCTGTATGGATGATTTAGTAGGTGCGTGACTGACTCTATAAGTGAGTGATTTAACGTATCTTACTGAATGCATGGGTTAGTGACTAAACTGGGTGTATGTCTGTATCCGTCTGTCTGTTGCTGTGTAAGTGGCTGCATGTGTTTGTGAATAGCTAAATGATTTTCTATATGAGTTATTGAATGCTTGTCTGAGTATCTGTATGGGTGCCTGAGTGTTTGTGTGGGAGGGGTGTGTGCAACTCTGTGCATAGATGTGTGAGTGGGTGATTCACTGGGTGGATGGTTTCAAGAGTGCATCTGTGATAGACTGTATGGGTGGGTAAGTGTGTGTAAGAGTGTGTTAGTGAGTGAATGTATGTCCCAGTGGTACATGTGTGAGTAACTACATATGTGAAAGGCAGTATATATGTGTGTTGGAGTATATAAATAGCTATAAGCAAGAGTGAGTGATTGTGATAGTGGCTGTATGGATGATTGTGTGCTTGTATCAGTGATTGTATAAGAGCGTAACAATGTGCTACTATTTGTATGAGTAAGTGAGCTGGTGTGTGTATAACTGTATAGGTGAGTAAATGGCAGTGTGTTTAATTATTTGCATGACTGACTAGGTGTGTGAGTATCTCTATGGATGAGTGGCGTTGTTTGAGTGTCTATATAGGAGTAAGAGTGCATATGATAGTCCTGTACTGAGTGACCGTAAGTATGAGTGACTGTACGGGTGAGTGAGTGGATGTGTGTGTGTAGACCTAAGAATCAGTGAGTGGGTATGTAGTTATTGGTGTTGGAGTGTCTATGGTTTTGCGAATGGCAGTCTGTAATTTAGAGTGGGTGTATCAAAGGTTATATTAGGGTGTGAGGAGGTGCATCAGATTATCACGTGGATGATGTCATCAGTGATGTCATTTGAGATGTCATCAGTGATGTCATCAGTGATGTCACTGACCATGTCATGAGTGATGTAATATGTGACGTCATCAGCAGTGCATTGCGGGGCGCGAGTTATAGTTAGCTGAACTAACTATAACGGGGGAATTTCACGGGTTTTGTACGAGTGCAATGTCCAAGTAACTATAACTGTCCCTAAAACCTATGGTTTTTTCAGTGAATTTCAAAGGTTTTTTAAATGCTAATTTGTAACTATAACGTGTCTGAAACCTATGGTTTTTTCAGTGAATTTCAAAGGTTTTTTAAATGCTAATTTGTAACTATAACGTGTCTGAAACCTATGGTTTTTTCAGTGAATTTCAAAGGTTTTTTAAATGCTAATTTCTAACTATAACGTGCCTGAAACCTACGGTTTTTTCAGTGAATTTCAAAGGTTTTGTAAATGACAATTTTTAAATGTATTAATTGTTATATTAATTTTTTTCATACTGATTTACTACATTTTTAGAAACAATTTTTTTTTACATATTTTATTTGTCAAATTACATTGTAATTACATTATACATTACATTACAAAAAATACTTTCTCAGAATGAATTACTTTAGTTTAAATACTTTGCAGATAGGCAATAGACTTTTAAGTACAGTAGTTACAGTTGTTGCAATGGGCAACACATTTTCAAACACAATGCAACATTCAGCTCAATGTGAATTTCTAGTTAAATGCAATTAGTTACTTTATGGATTACTTTTGTAACCACAGGACTGGATCCTAGATTCAGTCCTGGTACATCTCCTGTAAACAGTTGAGTAAAAGCGTTTTGGTTACAGTCGTGATTTTTAAGGAATATTATTGTATTTTAAAAGTTGACACTTTGAAACTTTTTCTCATAGAATCACCAATGTTATCCTATGGAAGGAAATTCACTTAGCAGGTAAAAACTGTTATCGTTACTTTTTCTTACTCAGTGTTGGATCCTGGATCCAGCACTGGTGCATCTCCTGTAAACAGTTGAAAGAATGCGTTTAAGTCATACAGGCGATTTTTAAGGAATATTTGTAGTTTGTGAAAATCAACACTTTGAAACTTTTTTGCTGAAAACCAGTCAATGTTAGCCTATGAAGGAAATTCAAGTTACCGGTAAGTACAGTTAAAATTACTTTTGAGGATCAGTACTGGGCTGAAACATGCAGCACTGAGGTCTCTCCTGATAACAGGTGAGTAAATCGGAATTCGTATTTCGGCTGATTTTAGAGGAATATTTTAAAGTTCCAAAACTCCACACTTAGAAGAATTTCCAAGTGAAACCAGTCAATGTTAGCCTATGGAAGGAAATTCAAGTTACTGGTAAGTACGGTTAAAATTACTTTTCAGGACCAGTACTGGGCTGAAAGATGCAGCACTGAGGTCTCTCCTGATAACAGGTGAGTAAATCAGAATTCGGATTTCGGCTGATTTTAGAGGAATATTTGTATGTTTCAAAAATCAACACTTAGAAGAATTTCCAAGTGAAACCAGTCAATGTTAGCCTATGAAGGAAATTCAAGTTACCGGTAAGTACGGTTAAAATTACTTTTCAGGATCAGTACTGGGCTGAAAGATGCAGCACTGAGGTCTCTCCTGATAACAGGTGAGTAAATCGGAATTCGTATTTCGGCTGATTTTAGAGGAATATTTTAAAGTTCCAAAACTCCACACTTAGAAGAATTTCCAAGTGAAACCAGTCAATGTTAGCCTATGAAGGAAATTCAAGTTACCGGTAAGTACGGTTAAAATTACTTTTCAGGATCAGTACTGGGCTGAAAGATGCAGCACTGAGGTCTCTCCTGATAACAGGTGAGTAAATCGGAATTCGTATTTCGGCTGATTTTAGAGGAATATTTTAAAGTTCCAAAACTCCACACTTAGAAGAATTTCCAAGTGAAACCAGTCAATGTTAGCCTATGAAGGAAATTCAAGTTACCGGTAAGTACGGTTAAAATTACTTTTCAGGATCAGTACTGGGCTGAAAGATGCAGCACTGAGGTCTCTCCTGATAACAGGTGAGTAAATCGGAATTCGTATTTCGGCTGATTTTAGAGGAATATTTTAAAGTTCCAAAACTCCACACTTAGAAGAATTTCCAAGTGAAACCAGTCAATGTTAGCCTATGAAGGAAATTCAAATTACCGGTAAGTACGGTTAAAATTACTTTTGAGGATCAGTACTGGGCTGAAAGATGCAGCACTGAGGTCTCTCCTGATAACAGGTGAGTAAATCGGAATTCGTATTTCGGCTGATTTTAGAGGAATATTTTAAAGTTCCAAAACTCCACACTTAGAAGAATTTCCAAGTGAAACCAGTCAATGTTAGCCTATGAAGGAAATTCAAGTTACCGGTAAGTACGGTTAAAATTACTTTTCAGGACCAGTACTGGGCTGAAAGATACAGCACTGAGGTCTCTCCTTATAACAGGTGAGTAAATCGGAATTCCTATTTCGGCTGATTTTAGAGGAATATTTGCACAATGGTGAAGGGAGGGGCGGGGCCTGAGGTGACATCTTTGCAAACGCGCCCCGTGGCGCGTTTTAAGTTGGGGGATTAAGTTCCCTTGAATCCTGAGGGTCCCTAGGGGCCAACTAGACCACCAGGAACCTCCAATATGCGCCAGGGATCTGCGTTGCAGAGACGTGTAGAGAGGCCACACCCCTTTTTACACCTCTCTGCAACGCAGCTCTGTGGTGCTTTCTGGATGTACCTGTTGGGCTAGTTGGCCCCCAGGGACCCTCAGGATTGAAGGGGATTTAATTCCCCATCTTAAAACGCGCCACGGGGCCTGTTTGCACACATGTCACCTGAAGCCCCGCCCCTCCCTTCACCACTGTGCAAACGCGCCCCGTGGCGCGTTTTAAGTTGGGGGATTAAGTCCCCTTGAATCCTGAGGGTCCCCGGAGTCCAACTAGCCCACCATATACCTCCAAAAGCGCCACAGAGCTGCGTTGCAGAGAGGTGTAAAAGGGGTGTGGCCTCTCTACACCTCTCTGCAACGCAGCCCCTGGCGCATACTGGAGGTTCCTGGTGGGCAAGTTGGCCCCCAGGGACCCCCAGTATTCAAGGGGAATTGTTCCTCTCTGCAAACGCGCCAGGGGCGCGTTTGCAGAGTGGTGAAGGAAGGGGCGAAGCCTGCGGGCCGATCGTTTTAAAAAAAAAAAAATTTTTGTCCCCTGAAGGGGGGCTGTGTGGCCCCCTTCCTTTTTCCTGTTTTTATGCCCTGGGGACCCCATCCCCCAGGGCCTTACCCCTTTTTTTTAATTTGTAATTTAAAAAAAAAACGGGAAGGGGGCCGCGTGGCCCCCCTTCCCTGGGCCTGTATTGGCCCCGGGGAACCCATCCCCCGGGGCATGGCCTCGTTTTTATTTATATTCTTTGGAGGGGGCTGCGTGGCCCCCTCCTCTGGCCATTTAAGGCCCCGGGGACCCCATCCCCGGGGCCGGCCATTCCGTTTTTTTTTTTTTATTTATTTATTTTTTGGGGGAGGGGGCCGCGTGACCCCCTCCCGGGCCACTACTTGCCCCGGGGACCCCATCCCCCGGGGCCTGGCCTCTCGTTGGGGACTGTGGGGGTCCCCAATCCCCCACAGTCCCGCCGGCTCCCCGCGTCCCTAGGGTGCCGGCATTGCAGTACACATGGGGAGCAGCTAACATGCTGCTCCCCATGTGTAAAGCAATCGGCTTTGGATATTGGAAGAGAGAGCAGGTTTCCTGCTCTCTCTTCCAATATCCAAAGCAGTTTGCAATGACAGGACGGGAGCCGCGAGGCTCCCGTCCTGTCATTGCAAACAGCAGTGTCCCGGGGTAGGCACCCCGGGACACTGCAGGAGCCGGCCCTGGGGGTGGTGGTCCCCAGGGCCATCAAGGGCTCCAGGAGGGGGCCGCGCGGCCCCCTCCCATTCAGTACACAGCCCCGGGGAGGTGGTGGTCCTCGGGGCTCTGGGGTCCGTAACGGACCCCCATATTAAAATGTTTAGTGCCCCGGGGAGGTGGTGGTCCTCGGGCGTGTGGGGGCTGGAGCCCCGCCACACAGGTTTAATAATTTTTTTAAAAAGCCCCGGGAGGTGGTGGTCCTCGGGGCTGCGGGAGGGCTCAGAGCCCTCCCGCACCATTTTTAAAAAGCCCCGGGGGTGGCGGTCCCCGGGGCTTGGGGGCCCTTTGAGGCCCCCACACATTAAATTATCCCCCCACCATGCCCCCGGGACTTGGGCCACCCGGGGCCACTACATCGAAGCGCGGAGACCGCGCTCGATTTTTTTCGGCAGGATTCGCGCACCCTGAGCGCATCCTGCCGATTTTTAAAAAAAAAAAATTTTTTTTTTGCCCAGGGGTCCTTGTGGGACCCCTGAGCAAACCTAGGGGGTCAGGGTGTTTCTACCCTCCCCTTTGTGCGCTTTGCGCACTTGTTTCTGTCCCTCGGTTCTACCGAGGGACAAAATGGCTGCCAACATTTCCTGAATCGGAATGTTGACAGCCAGCTGACAGCCAATTAACATGCAGCTCGTGATCGGGACGGTGCGCGCAGGGTGCGCTCAGGGTGCGCGAATCCTCCGTGCCCATAGATATATATGTACTTTTACTTTTTGATTTTCTCAGCAACTACTGAACGGATTTACACCATTTAACAAAAGGGTTCTTTCTGAACCAAGAACTACCTCTTTGCCAAATTTGGTGTAATTCCGTTCAGCAGTTCGGGCTGTAGCCGTGTCTAAAGTTTCCTATGGGAAAATGCATGGGGAAAACGCGTTTTGGGACCCCCTTTTTCTCGGCCCCCGCTTGACGTATCACCCCGAGACTTTTAGGGTAGGAGCGGACAGGAGCGCCCCACGAAGTTTGAAAATTTCGCGAAGATACGTCAACCGGCAAGAGAGTTATTTCAAATAGAATGTCGCAGATTTCCTATGGATAATAGGTTGTAACTATAACTATCTACTGGCGACCGCCAGTAGATAAAATATATATATATATATATATATATATATATATATATATATATATATATATATGTACAGTTGAAGTAGTTATATGTAAATTATTAATGTTGTTTAATTGTTTTGTTCAAATAAATGTGCTATTCTATTTATATTTGGTGACATTGTTACTTGTTTGTAACCTATTTTCCGAGTCTATCTACTGCATTGGTTTCAAATTTTTTCATGATTATCACTGCTTTGACCTTATTGTTTTTGGAGAATTTACAATTTGTTATAATGTATTTTTCCAAAAATGTAATAGTTTCTTCTTTTCAGGTACACACTTATGTATACGCTGACATAGCCAGTTAAAAATTGATGTATGCACTTACACACCAAAATACTGATAGAAGCATACACTAACATACCCAGGTGCACACTGATGCATTCACTCACATATTCACCATTTCACTCATTCACACAGTGAGAAACTCTAGGACTTAGTTATACATACACTAATACAACCATAAACACACCAATCCATTCAGTAACACATACACACTGTCACACATCCTAGGAGTGAGTGATACATACACTGACACAGTCACACACACACTGTTGCATTAACTGACTTACTCACTTACTCACTCATACATAGACTCAGACACCCCATGACACACTAATAGATATACTAACACACCCCTTTACACACTGATGCATTGATAGTCTAACTCAATAATTACACATTAATAATTGATACATACACTGACAAATCCATGAACACACAGATACATACACTGACACACCCAGAGACTCACTGATGCTTACACTAAAACACACAGGCATATACCGGGACATACACTGACACACCCAGGCATATAGTAAATTATGTAGTGACAGACCCAAACATACACTTAGACATACGTTGACACAAGGAGAAAGACATCTAGACAAACACTGACACAGCTAAGAACACAGTAATACATAGACTGACACACCCACTAACACACTAATTGATACACTGAGTTAGGCAGCCACACATCTACATATACACTGACACGCCCAGACAGACTCTCACATGTAAACTGATACACATATAAACACAGTCATTCATTCAGTAAGAGACTGAAACACACACTAATGCATTCACTGTCACACTGGGGCATACACTTATTTGTGTACTGACAGACCCAAACATATATTTACACATACATTAACCC
Organism: Calotriton arnoldi; assembly: GCA_963921515.1. Classification (NCBI taxonomy): domain Eukaryota; kingdom Metazoa; phylum Chordata; class Amphibia; order Caudata; family Salamandridae; genus Calotriton; species Calotriton arnoldi. Next base: position 229,141 of record CAWUFW010008518.1, read on the forward strand.
AATAGGGACACACTTACACATACAGTGACACAGGTAGGCACACAATGATACATACACTGACACACCTATTAACACACTGATTGACTCCCTGACATAGCAAAGCACATAGCTACGAATACACTGATACATCCAGACACACACTGACATACACACTGACACACCCATACACACCATCCTTCATTCACTGACAGACCAAAGAAACACAGTAACACATGCAGATTTACACAGAGAGATACACTGGCAGGTAGACTGACCCACCAATATACACACTTTTTTCTGCAGCGACACATCCAAACACACAGTAACACATACACTGACACATCAACACACACTTATTTAAACACTGACATACCCAGACCCAAACAGATGCTTATACAATGAAACCCAGGTGAAAGAAATATACATATAGTAATACACCAAAGCTTACACTAACATATATATTTCCACATGTAGGGTAACATTAACACATACACTGACACATCTATGCACATATTTATTCATACTGTAAAACACCCAGATACATAGTGATATGTGTAATTAGACACTCACACACGCACTTATTAAAACACTTGTACAGCTATAAAATAATAACAACATTGACACAGCTCTTTAAGGAAGATGCAGTGTTTTTTAGTTTTTTTCTATTTTTATTTTGCAGGAAAAATGCTCTATTTACGATAGTAAACATGCAGAGAGTAAAATTCTATGCAACACTGTTGCATATGAAAAAAACAACTGTTTTAAAACAGTAAAAAAGTACAAAAATTACCAAACGTCTCGTTGTATTTCTTGAAAAAGAAAAAGGCATCAGATTTCCAAATGACATCTTGGGCCAACTGCTGTTTAAAGTTCACAAATGGTTGGATGAGGGCACATCTTCATCATTCTTTGTCAATTGAGGAACTTCCACTGTGTTGAACAAATGTAACATTAACACAGGTCCTTGTGCATTTGTAACAATAGAAAGCAAACAGAAAGAAATTAAAATCAATGCTACTTCACCTTTTCAAAAATGGTGGTAATGTCATCATTTTGTTTAAAAACAAGTTCTTGACATTTGGAACAGTGAACAACCATGTATTTGAATTCTGCACAAGTTGGTGCAATACTGATATTTCCTGAAGGTTGGTTGGAAGCAGATGACCATGCTCCTGTTTCACTACAAGATATTGCTTTCTCCTTCAACTTTGTAAGATACACACATTCGTGACTACTCTTGATGTTCTTCCACATCAAGGATATGTTGTAACTATATTTTTTCATGGTACCTCTTGAAAGCTGCTTCCCACACAACTTGCCTTGCACATACCTGGCCGTGGGTTTCTTTTCTCCAGAAGGCCGAAGTAACCAGTACCAGACATCACTTTCCTTCCCGCTGGAAGTAACTTCTTCTTCCACTATTCTTTCTTCCTCTTCCGGGGCTACAGCAGGTGAATTATTTGCCTCTGCCACAATGAAAGGCACCAATCAGCTTTCAATCTTTCTTCACTAACAGCCAAGATCAAAGTGACTGTTTTGGGTGTGGTTTTGCCAAAATTTGGGTGTGGTTCAGGAGGAACTTATGAAAATGAAGGTTTGTTATTTATTATTGAGTGACTCCGCGGATTCCCCAGCAAATCCTTGGATTTGCATAAAAATAATCATTTGAGCAGGAAATTGAAAAGAAATATTTTAAAAAGTTTCAAATATCTTCAACTTAATACTATAATGTAACCATAAAGTTAGTATACCCCTAAAATAATTGTTTAGTATTTCACTGAATCCACGGATCGGATTTGCAAATTCGTTGCTATCACATGATCACAATGAAAAACCAGAGAGTTGGAACGGGAGAAGCCCGGCGGTACTGCTGGAAATCCGCTGATTCCATATTTTACTTCAAAAATAAAACCACATTTATAATACCTGGATATAAAATATTAACAGTGTTTAATTGTTTTTTCCCCCAAAAATAGTATCATTATGTACATCTTACTACAATTATCGTTCATCTGACATCTATTTTTTAACTCTAAGTATTATATTGTTTCATACCTTTTTGCATTATTGTCACAGGCTACAACTGATTATTTTTGTATCCTTTAGAGTACTGTCCCATTGTATTTTTCTTTGAAATTAATACTTTCACCTTTTTTTGTCATATTTTGCATCTTTATATTCTTTGGTTTTTAATAATGTGCAAGATAATATTAATCAATGGGATTGGGGAAAAACTGTGTTCGCAGCACACATCCTGTAAACAATCTACTACGTTATAAAAAAAAAGAACAGCTGATTTAAAAAAAAAATAGAGAGACGTTATACTTAGTAAACATAATTAGAAGGTATAGTAATTTAGTAAAAAAAACAAAGTTTAGAACACTTATACTAATAAAATTTAAATTCAAAGAACTATAGAAATGTGCAGAACAAAATAACAAATGTACAGGGACATTATAATTTAGAAAATAGAATCCACTGGCCTATGGCTGCTCGGCTGCTCCGGTTCAATTCCAGGAAAAACTGCAGTGTGCATGGCGTACTGCGTGAAGAATGCCTTCACGCAGTACGCCATGCGCACTGCAGTTCTTCCTGGTATTTAATTGAACCAGAGCAGCCAAGCAGAGGAAGGCGAGTGGAGCGAGCCACAGCAGCAGGAGCAGAGCAGGCAGGAGTCAGGACACCGTGGTACTGGAGGAGAACAGTAAGTCTCTCACTCCGCTCAGCACTACAGGCACTAGTCTGCTATGCGGGAGGGAAGGGTGTGGGGGGGTTAGCGGGAGAGGTGGTGGGGGGTTTAGTGGGAGGGAGGGAGGATGGGCCGGAAGGTTAGCCAGGGAGGTGCGGGTGAACAGTGGGGGCAATAAGTGACTCCACCAGCCACGGAACTCCACGTAATTTCACTGAGTTTTCTAGTAATTCTGTGAAATTCCGCGGAGTGCTACTACACCAGCTCCGCCCAGGGTTACTTTTTTCATAAATACCTAATGTTACACTCTCAGGGCCTCATTTATGGTGCCACTTGTGTCACTTTTTTGAGGTTCTAGTGCCGAAACATATTTAGAAGGACACGTAAAACCACTTTACATGGCTTTTCATGGCCTTGTGAATATGTGCCCCTTTCACCCAGAACACTGCGTGAAAGAGTCATTCCATGGGTGTTGCTGTCGGTGTTCCCACGCAGCACCCATGAAAGCTGAAGCATTAGAGTCTAATGCCAGCCCGGAGGGGGCGTTAGGGAGGTGCAATGAGGACAACATGTTTTCATTTCTCATTGTTTTTTTCCTTTTTTTATGTGTGCTGCATTCTGCAGCAATACATAGGGAGAGGAAATCACCTAATTGATTGATTTTGTGCAGGAAGGTGTACCTTCCTGCACAAAATTAATCAGCCCCGCAACGCAGGCACCCTTGCACCATGGAGCAAGGGTGCCTGCGTTAGCGCATGGCAACCCATTGTGCATCAGTGCAGGGGAAAAAGAGAGGAGTGCACTGTGTCTCATAGATACGGTGCATTCCTGCCCTTTTGTTTTGACGTAGGGCAGCGCAACAAGATTCTTTGCAGCGCTGCCCTGCATCAAAACCTCATAAATTAGAACCTAATTGTTCATTGCAACACTGTGGGAAGCCACAGTAAAACACTGGGAAGTTAACTGACAGACTGCTGTTAGTGTTAATAGTGCATTTCAGCCTGCAAATCAGAAGGGTTCAATGACATGGGCAAGAAAGATATTTGAGGACAGAAAATATTCTCATTTTAGCTTTCCTGAGTGCTAACCATAATTTCTATGACAAAAGCAACCCCCTCATTATGTTTATTGCTTCAGAAAATTCTTGAAGATGGCTTAAGGTGCGTCACAGTTTTCTCATACATATAAAATCTAGTTGTTCATTAGAACACTGTGGGAAGTTGCATTTGATCTCTAAGGAGTAAGTGACAGACTGCTGCTAGTATTGGAGGCACATGTTTGACTCTGCATTTCAGAATGTTTTACTGGCATGGATGAGAAAGATATAGAAAATGTGTCCCCATTTTAGCTTTCTAGAGCACTAACTATGATTTCTATGACAAAAAGAACTCCCTCATTTTTGATTTGCTTTCTAAAGGAAATACTTTAGTTTTTACGGCTTTGATTCCATCAAGATGACTTTTGGTGAGCCACACTTTTGTCATAAATACAGAATGTTGGCATCCTGTTTGCTTTTTAGAACATCGTGCAAAAATGCAGTTGGTTATATTTCAGGACTGGAGGCAAAGATTATGCATTCCTTTCTCCACTTTATTAAATAGCAGTCATTTAGAAAAACATCATCTATTTCAATGAAAAAAAATGAAACACAAAACTACACATCCCAGAAACAGCTGGGATTACATAACCATAGTAACAGTCCTCCAATCATGGTACTGGTCCATGTATATAATGCACTAATGTCCCTTCCTGTTCCTCTTTTTTTACTGCTTGTCAGTTAAGTCATTCTTTTCCTGCTTATTTCATTTTGGCTATAATAGTGTGGGTACATTTTTTGTGACAGTGTTCAGGATTACTGTATATACTGTATATATATTTTGTTTTTCTCTATTGCGTGGTAGGCAGCCTTGCCCGTGTTGTTATCAACCGCTTGAGGGGACCTTAGGTGGTGCTCTTCTGCGCTGTTTGAAAAAGCCCTGGCAGGCGTGTTACACCTTTGTTGGGAAGACCAGTAGTCCCTCAGGCACATGAAGCGCATATGGGAGTTCCCGCTGTGGATTCCCTCCAACCCTCGCCTGACACGCCAAACAGCAGCATGAATTCTGTGAAGCCAATTGGCTTTGGACCCCACCTAACGGCTTAATTTGGGAAGGGCTTTACTACATATCTGATGTTACAAAAGAGCACCGACAAGGGTGCTGCCCATAGAGATTTAATAAAGGCCTTATTATTCTTGGTAGACACAAGGTTGGCTGATGGTGCTGTCGCCCTTAAAAATTGAGTCCTCCAGAGACCATGAATACTCTCAATATCATTATCATGAGGAGGAGAAAGAGTGGCCCTCTATGGGGCAAAGATTGCCTGCAGAGGTTAACAGAGTACTTATTCAGGCTATTTCAAAGGCTCTTACCCCCTTACAAGAATAAATTGACCAGTAAGTATGACAGATTCTCTGGGTCTTTGGGTGAACACATTCCCTGGTGACAGAGATAGTTGGCCAGACTTCCTCTATACCTTAAAAGGCCACAAAGCATGACATGGTGCACCTGGATGGCTTTGTGAAACTATGTTACACCTTCCGTAAGAGTGCATTTGCTAAAGAACGCACCCTACAGAGAAGAAGGTTTACCCAGAGAAATCTGTGATGTGGCTGCACCAAATTCTGACCCTCATGCAGAGTTTCCCATGTGTGGGAAGGGGGACACTGAGAACAATGGCTTCTCCGAACAGGAACCGGGCTGCAGCAGGTCTTGGCACCCAGGGTCCAATCCATCTGACTAACAGGATGGGGAACAAGGGCAGTCAGATATGTTTGAGGCTGAGGGCCTTTACCATCTCCATTGGCCCTTACCATCCCTATTCCTCAGAGGGGACCCCTGACCTGAAGGTAGCAGATTATGTCACCAGTATGATATGACAACCTTTGGAGAAAGATACTATGGCACGCTTGAGGGCTTAGTGTCCCAGACCCCCACTAGGGGGGAAAGTAGCATTCACCCCGAGATCAAAGATGTGCACTTTCTTCGGAAAATTCATGAAGGGCCCTAAGAAAGGGATCAGTTGATCATAAAGGACCTGCCAGGACAAGCTCCTGGACATGGTGTGTCCTCTCACTAAGATCACTGAGCTAAGAGAACAGTCAAAGTCTATTGGGTCGCCCATGCCTATGGACATTGTTGCTGGCTGGGCGCAGAGAGCAGTTTGCCTTTTGGGCACTGCTAATGGTGTCCTCTCAGTGAAACAACGTCATTCTTTCCTTATTGAGGTAATTCCCAAACTGGGAGAACTGGCAAAGTCGGAGGCAGGAGCTATAGCCCTTGGACACCTCATTAGAGACCTTTTGTGAAAGAGCTGGGAAGATTTGTGACCACGTTCTCTTCATTTGATAAAGCTCAAACTTCTTTTAGGAAGTTCTTTCCATTAAAGGTTTTTGCCAGGGTTGGACGAGGCAAGGGCCACTCTTTCGGCTGTCCTTACCAGCAAGGTTCCTTTAGGGGACTGAGCAAGAGGAATAAAGGATGGCATGACCAACGTCAGGCAGGGTCCTTCTTCCCCTATAGAGGCTCCTGAAGAAGCAGCAGAACAGGCAGAGGGGAAGCAAATACCGCAGGAGGGTTCGCTGGTAAGGACTACCTTTCTTCCTCTTGAGACCTTGGAGGGAGGTTACAGTGGTTTGTCCACAAGTGAAGGAAATCTCAGCAGACCCATGGGTCATAGAGACAGTTCAGGGATTCCACATAGAGCTCTATGGCTCCCCAGTACAGAGATACCGTCCAAGGCCTCTGAGTTTTTTTTGCTTAGGAAATGACCCTGATAGACAACGCCGCCTATGACCTACTAGCAAAAGGCGCAATTCACAGGTTGGTGCTCCACCCGAGAGGGCACTTGAGCAATATTTTCTTGGTAGAAAATAAGGACAAGGGCTTCAGACCTGTCATACATTTGAAAGAGTTCAACGAGTGGCTGGTATATCGCCATTTCAGAATGGAGGGTATACACCTCTTGAGAGACATGATTTTAACAGGGGATTGGATTGTGTGGTTGGATCTAAAAAATGCGTATTGACTATACCTATTTATGCACCCCACAGGAGGTTCCTCAAATTCTCTTGGAGTGGCCAGATTTTTAAATTCCTGGTGCTGCCATTAGGACTATCATCAGCCCTGAACTGCTTCACCAAACTCCTACACCCGGTGGTGAAAGTACTGAGGACAAGAGGGGTCAGACTACTCATATATCTTGACGATATCCTCTTGATGCATCAGTGTCATTATTGGTTACAATCCAATTTGAACATAACTATTGAGCTTCTGCAAGACCTGGGATTTGTAATCAACGAGAGGAAATCAATCTCAGTCCATCACTGAGTCTATCACAAGCCCATCCTAGGGCTTGTGATTGAGTCGACCCTGGCCATTTTGAGTCTGTCAAAGATGAAGATAACAAAAAGAAGGAAGGAACTGTCAAAGGTCTTGAGACAGGACAGAATATCACTCTGACAACTGGCCAGGATTTGGGGACTATTGTCATCTTCGATTCAGGCCATCTTTCTAGGCCCGATCCATTACAGAGCCCTACAGAGATTAAAGGCCGCACACCTCAGAAAGTGTTTGACATATTCAGAGCTGATTCTGCTGTCACCTATGGCCAAGACGGAAATCCACTGGTGGATAGACCTTATGGATGCCTGGAATGGCTGAGCAGTCTTTCAAACCTCACTGGATTTGGTCACAGAGTAAGACACCAGCCATTGCGGTTGAGGGGCAAGATTCAGTGACATCTCAATGGGAGGCGGATGACCGTATCAATTGTCTAAAGCTTTTAGCGGGATGCTTTGCAATAGAGTCTCTGACCAGGGACAGGGTCTATTGCTGTATCCTCCTGAAGATGGACAATGTGTTGTGAGTGAAATACATAAAATGCTTAACATTTGTTGGAACTGGCGAAAGGCATCTGGCATTATTGCCTGGAGAGGCAGATCTTGGTAATGCCGGATTATCTTTCAGGAGCTCAGAACAGGATTGCACACTGGAATTCAGCGACAGGCAATTGAATCGTGAGATATTCTAAGCACTGATGCACAGATGGGGACCTTTCAAATTGGATCTGTTTGCATCCAGATTGAACAGTCATCTTCCAGATTATATCAGCTGACGACCTGACCCGGGGGCAAAGGTGGTCGATGATTTCCTTCAGAACTGGTTGAGCAGTCATTTATATGTCTTTCCCTCATTCATGATGATTCCCAGAGCAGCATCTCAAGCCAGGAATCAGAAAGCATCAATGGCTGAGGTGAGTCCAATTTGGAAATTGCAGGTCTGGTTTCCCAGGCTGATGGAGTTATCAAGGTACCTTCCAATAGCACTACTGTCATCGCCCAACATGCTGCAGGATTGCCAAGGCCATCCATATCCACTGGTCGTCCAAGGTCACCTCAAACTTATGGCTTAGGAGATTTCAGGGGATACTGGGAAGGCAACCAACTTTCAACAGTCACTGTAAAATTAATCCAGCAGGCCTGGGCTTCTGGTACCATCAAGAGGTATCGGTCAGCATGGAGACTATAGATTCATTGGTGTATGAAACGACATTTGGATCCCAAGTGGGCTGAGGTTACATACATCCTGAATTTTCTAGGGGAACTGGCCCATCAAGGCCTGTCATATCACACTGTGAACTCCTTTAGGACAGCCGTCTCGGTGGGCCACTCTCCCGTGAACAAAGTTCTGGTAGGTAAATATCCTTGGATTTCTAGATTGATGAAAGGGATTTGACTGGCAAACCGCCGGGAACCCAGATATTCCAGCTTATGAGATGTTAACCTTGTTCTGCGACTCCTTCTGGGATGGCAAGACAACCAATACCTTAATAGGAAAGAGCTATCCACTAAGCTGGCAATGCTTTTGTGTCTGATGTCTTGTAAAAGAGTTTCAGATGTGAGAGCATTGGATACATCTGCTCAGTTGTTCACACTGAAGGGTATAACATTCACAGGGACTCTGAGGATGCAGATAAATACCAAGTTGGTATCTTATCCGACTTTTAAGGACATTCCTAAATTGTGTGTTATTAGCTGCATCAAGACCAGTGAGGAAATGACAGCAGAGGCAAGGCTGGCAGGAGAAAAGCAACTCCTCATTTCCATGAAGAAACCGTTCGGGCGGTTTCTTCTCTTTCCATCGCAAGGTGGGTAAAATGGATCATGGCAGAGGCTGGAATTGATGTAAAAAGTTTGGCGCACACTCCACTAGAGGTGCTTTGGCTCTGAACGAAAATCAGATTGGTAGCAGATTAGAGGACATTATATGCTGCAGATTGCTAATCTGAATCCACCTTTCAAAGGTTTTCTTTCAGACCTATTTCCGAGGCAGCAGCTTTGGTGGTAAGTAAGTTTTCGACATGCATAATCCTAGCCTTCCATCCTGACATAGAATATAACATTTCCTAGGTATTGTGAAGGAAAGTTTCAATTCTATCAAGAACATTGAGGCAAGGATTATCCCACTCAAGGATCTTATAATCGGGAGATCCTCTTTCCGACCCGACAACACCTGGATTGACAGTAAATTAAAATTATTTATTGAAGCTGATATTAAGGTTCAGTGGCACATGATGCTTATGAATGTCATTAGTGATGTAATAGTTTTCAGTTAATGTTTCGGAACACAGAGCACTGAGCTTTGTCTCTCGAATAGGGTAGCTACAGCTATTATAAAACTTTGACACAGAAGTACTGGAGACCATTTTTCATTTTGCACTTTTAGAAAATGAACAGAACAATGAATAGAAATAGTAAATAGTGATAACTTTCTTGTGTGAAGAAGAGGAACAGGAAGGGATGTCACTTCATTATATAAATGGGCCTGTATTATGATTGGAGGACTGTTAATGTGGTTATGGATTGCCAGAGTTTTTATTGAAATAGATGATGTTCTTTTAAATGACTGCTGTTCAATAAAGTGGAGAAAGGAATGCATAATACTCTCCCCATGTCCTTAACAGAATGGAAACTTTCCTGCACAATAGCTAGGAAATTTTATATTCCTAGGGAGTTAACTGACAGACTGCTCTTGGTGTTGGAATTACATGTTTAACTTTGAATGCTTTACTGAAATGGATGAGGAAGATGTATGAGAACTCGTAGAAAATGTGCCCTCATTTTAACTTTCTAGAGCTCTAACTGTAATTTTCAATGATAAAAAGAAATTCCTCATGTTGCTCCTTTCTAAAGGAAATGATTTAGGTTTTACAGCTTTCATTCCATCAAGATGGCTTCAGGTGTGCCACAAAGTTATCATAAATACAGAATGTTATTGCTTTCGTTTTTTATTGGAACACTGTGGGAAGCTGCAGTAACATTGAGGACATATTTATGAGGGCCTTGAGTAATGCTTGCACCACACAACGTGGTACATGCATAACGCAAAGCTCCAAGTCATGTTTATGAAGCCACAAAAAAAAAAGCGCATTGTGTGGCTTTGAATGGCTTCATAAATATGGAGTAATGCAGTGCAGCGCAAATCGCAGCGTTGCATTACTCTGTGCAAGGGAGGCATTCCATGGGCATTGCAGTGGGTGTTTCCACGCAAATCCCATGGTTATTCACACATTCCCAGATTTACCAAACCTGGTAAAACTGGCAATGCGCCAAAAAGATATACATCCCCAGCTGAGGCGTAAAAAGGAGAAATATCTTTATTTCTCCTTGTTTTTTCCTCTTTCAATGTGTGCTGCATTCTGCAGGACACATAGAAAGAGGAAAATGCCTCTTTGAATTGTTTTTGTGCAGGAAGGTACCACTTCCTGCACAAAAAAATCCTGCCTACAACACAGGCACCCTTGCACCATTGTGCAAGGGTGCCTTCGTTGGCACTAGGCTGCTGAAACGGTACCAGAACAGGGGGAAAGAAAAGGAATGCACTGTATTGGATAAATACGATGCATTCCTGTCTTTCCCTGAGATGCAGGACAGTGCAGCAAGATAACTTGCTGAGCTACCCTGTGCCACAGTTCCCATAAATATGCCCCTGAGGAATTAACTGATAAACTGCTGCTTGCATTAAAAGTATATTTCAGTCTGAATGACAGAATGTTTTACTGACATGGACAAGAACGAGATGTGTTCTCATTTTAACTTTCTAGAGCACAAACCATAATTTCTATGACAAAATCAACCCCCTTTTTGTATTTATTTCTAAGAAAAATGTGTCAAGATGGCTTAAAGTGTGCCACAGTTTTGTCAAAATATAAGATGTTAGCATTCTAGCTGTCCATTAGAATACTGTGGAAAGCTGAAGTTGTTCTCTAGTGAGTTAACTGACAGACTGCTGCTGGTATTAGAAGTACATATTTGACTATCCATGTCAGAATGCTTTACTGACATATATGAGGGAGATATTTCACAAATAATAAAACATGTTTCCTCAATTTAGCTTTCTAGAGCACTAACCATAATTTCAATGACAAAATGAACCCCCTTATTTTCTTCATTTCTAAATTAAATGCTTCATGGTGGCTTTAGGTGTGCCCCAGTTTTTTTATAAATATAAAAAGTTAGTGCTCTAGTTTGCCATTAGAATACTGTGTGAGGCTGCATTAGAACACAGACAGGCTGCTACTGCAATTGGTAGTACATATCAGTCAATCAGGGGTTTGTTAAAGCGCGACTACTCACCCGTAAGGGTCTCAAGGCGCTAGGGGTGGGGGGGTGCAGGTTCCATCCATCAAGGAGGGGTCTGTCGAAGAGCCAGGTTTTGAGGTTTCTTGCGAAGATGGGGAGCGATGTTGTCTGTCTGAGGTGGAGCGGAAGGGCGTTCCATGCTTTGGCCGCGAGGAAGGAGAAGGAGCGGCCTCCCGACCTGGTCTTTCTGGTGCGGGGGACCACGGTGTAGGAGAACTGGGCTGATCGTAGGGTCCTTTGGGGTGCGTGGAATTTGAGTCGGCTGTTCAGGTATGCTGGTCCGGTGCCGTGGAGGGCCTTGTGTGCGTGGGTGAGCATCTTGAAGGTGATTCTCACCTCGACAGGGAGCCAGTGGAGTGTGCGCAGGTGCTGGGAGATGTGGCAGTGTTTTGGCAGGTTGAGGACCAGTCTTGCGGCGGAATTCTGGATGTTCTGTAGCTTGCGGGTGAGGTTTTTGTTTATTCCGGCGTAGAGTGCGTTGCCGTAGTCGAGTCTGCTGGTGACCAGGGCGTGAGTGACGGTCTTTCGGTGTTCGAGGGGGATCCATTTGAAGGTCTTACGAAGGAGGCGGAGGGTGTGGAAGCAGGAAGACGAGACAGAGTTGATCTGGCGGTCCATTTTGAGCTCAGAGTCCAGGATGATTCCCAGGTTGCGTGCGTGGTCCGTGGGGGTTGGCGGGTTTCCGAGGGCGGGGGGCCACCAGGTGTCGCTCCAGGCATCGGGGTTTGGGCCCATGATGAGTACTTCTGTTTTGTTGGTGTTTAGTTGTAGGCAGCTGTTTTTCATCCATTTGGTGAAGGCTTCCATGCCTTCTCGAAAGTTGCGTCTGGCGGTGTTGGGCTCGTTGGATAGGGAGAGGATGAGCTGGGTGTCGTCTGCGTATGACACGATGTTGAGTCCGTAGGTTCTGACGATGGGGGCGAGTGGAGCCATGTAGACGTTGAAGAGCGTCGGGCTGAGGGAGGAGCCCTGGGGGACTCCGCAGGTGGTAGGTGTGGGGTCCGAGAGGAAAGGGGAGTCTGACCCGCTGCGTCCTGCCGGAGAGGAAGGAGCGGATCCAGTCGAGGGCCTTGTCCTGGATTCCTGCGTCGTAGAGTCTGCGTATTAGGGTGCGGTGGGAGACTGTGTTGAACGCCGCTGATAGGTCGAGGAGGATGAGGGCTACTGTTTCTCCTTTATCCAGTAGGGTGCGGATGTCGTCTGTTGCGGCGAGGAGGGCGGTTTCCGTACTGTGGTTTTTTCTGAAGCCGGATTGGGAGGAGTCGAGGATGTTGTGTTCTTCAATGAATGTGGCGAGCTGGCTGTTGATGGCTTTCTCGATGACTTTCGCTGGGAACGGGAGCAGGGAGATGGGTGTGTAGTTTTTGAGGTCGGTGGGGTCCGCTGAGGGTTTCTTTAGGAGGGGGTTGACCTCGGCGTGTTTCCAGTCGTCGGGGAACGAGGCGGTCGCCAGGGAGCGGTTGATGGTGTGGCGGAGCATGGGTGCGATGGTGTCGGCGGCTCTGTTGAAGATGTGGTGGGGGCAGGGGTCCGTGGGGGCCCCTGAGTGTACTGACTTCATTGTCTTCAGTGTGTCTTCGGTGGTGAGGGCTGTCCAGTCGTCAATCGCTGGTTTCCGGGTGTCGGGGGTGGTTGGTGAGGGTTCAGTGTGTTGGTTGTCTTCGTCGAAGTTGTCGTAGATGCTCTTGATTTTGTGGTGGAAAAAGGTGCTGAGTTTGTCGCAGAGGTCTTGTGAGGGAGGGATGTCGGTAGACTCGCTGGTGGGTTGGGCGAACTCCTTGATGATGCTGAAGAGTTCCTTGCTGTTGTGCGCGTGGGTGGAGATTCTGTCTTCAATCGCTTTTTCCTCGTTTCTCTGATGAGTTGATGGTGGGCGTTGGTGGCGGCTCTGAAGTTGTCGTGGGCTTCTGTGGATTTGGTGTTCCTCCAGGCCTTTTCGAGGCGGCGGCATGTGCTTCTGGACTCTCGAAGCTCGGTGGTAAACCATCTGGCTTTCTTGGCGCGGGTATTGTTGTTTTTCTTGAGGGGGGCTATGGTGTTGGTGCTGTCCGAAATCCATCTATGCAGGGTTTGGGCTGCGGTGTTGGGGTCGTCGTTTTCCGCGATGGTTGGGGTGGAGTTGTTGAGTGAGGAGGTGAGCTGGTCGTCGGTGATTTTGGTCCAGTTTCTTCGTGGAAGCAGGTGCTGGTGTCTGTGGATGGTGGGTGTTCTGAAGGTGAAGTGGACGCAACGATGGTCGGTCCATGGGAGTTCGGTGGTGTGGCTGAAGGTGATGGAGTTTCCTGTAGTGAAGAGGGGGTCGAGGGTGTGTCCTGCTGAGTGCGTGGGCTCGGTCACGATCTGGTGCAGTCCAATGTTGTGGAGGTTGTCCAGTAGGGATGTGGTGTTGGGGTCCAGTTGGTTGTCGAGGTGGAAGTTGAGGTCTCCCAGCAGGGTGTTGTTGGTGGATGCGATGGCCTGCAGGGAGATAATGTCCGTGATGGAGTTGGCGAAGGGTCCGCGGGGTCCAGGGGGTTGGTAGATGAGGGTTCCTCGGAGGGTGGCGGTGGGGCTGGCCAGTATCTTGAAGTGAAGGTGTTCCATCAGTTCTGTGGGCTCATCAGGGAGTGTGCTCAGGCGGAGGCTGGATTTGTGGACGATGGCGATTCCTCCTCCTGGGCGGGTGGGGCGGTCCTTCCTGGAGATCTTGTATCCTTGGGGGATGGCGATGGCGATGTCCGGTCCCGAGGTGGTGTTGGTCCAGGTTTCGGTGTTGCGGTGGAACGCAACACCGTAGTAGTAGTACATGTGTTACTGAAAACTTAAAAGAATTCTAGCTGTTGCAACAAGAATTTTTGATTCTATTAAGGTCCCAGAGGTGAGGATTATGCTTCTCTTTCTTTACAGTATTTTTATCAGCAGCCAACTGGATGGTCAGGTTCGGTTGTTTAAATCTGATCCACAATAGAACCCACATTAAAAATTGATTTATAATAGAACTGCTTAAAGGTAGAATTAGAAGCCCTGTCTGCTGCTAAATATATATTCTAGTCTAGAACCTGAACAGAAGGCTTTGTATTCCATGGCTTCTCATGCTGAATGGGCTCCAAATCTACTGCCATCAATTCCATGTTCAACCATAACACATTTAACCCATCTATTAAGTGTTGCTGCTGCCACTGGTTTATGAGATTTCTGAAGTTCAATCAAAGTGGACCATTAGCATCAGCCCTAAACTGACATGTACATTCTTCATAGACCTTTAAACATTTTACAACACGCAATTTCTCAGTTTATATAAAAGCAGGATATAGAAAGCATTTTTGTACGTTTAGAGATTGAAAAAGATGCTTCTTCTGTAGAGTTTACTTTACCTGCTAAATCCAGTGCCTTTATATCAGACACTCTTCTGCATGAAACTGAGCATAACAGCAGAGTGAGCTTAGCGGACAAAAGGGCATATTTACAAGCCCCTATCGCCACCACAACGTCACTTTTTCGGATGTTGTGGTGGCGATAGGGGCTTTACCTTATTCACAAGGCAGCATTAAGACACGTAACGTGGCTTAACACTGCCTTGTGAATAAGGCCCCCTTTTACGCTATACTTAGATTGAAAGGAGTGGGCAATGGGTGTTGAAGTGGGCGTTCCACCGCAACACCCATTGATTTTGACGCTGCCCCATATTTACAAGGGCAGCGTAAACATGGGGCAGCACCAAAATTAAGACCAGGGAAAACCTGGTCTTAAACAGGTGTAACAAGGAGAAATGTTTCATTTCTCCTCGTTTTTGCTGTTTCTATGTGTGCTGCATTGTGCAGCACACATAGAAACAGCAAAAGGCCATTGATTGTTTATGTGCAGGAAGGTAACCCTACCTGCACATAAACAATCAATAAAAAAATTGGCATTTTGCAACTTTTATGTGTGCTGCATTAAGCAGCACACATAGAAGTTGCAAAATGCCATTTCAGATTATTTATGTGCAGGAAGGGACACCTTCCTGCACATAAACAATCTTCCGCTACAACGCAGGCACACTAGCACTATGGTGCAAGGGCACCTGCATTGGCGCTAGGCAGCTATAATGAGTGCCAGCGCAGGGGGAAATGCAGAGCTGCATTGTATCCTTGTAAATACGGTGCAGCCCTGCGTTTTGGAAGTGGCGGAGTGCTGCGTTAAGCCAAGATGGCTAATGCCATGCTCCATAATCAAGAGTGGAGAATGCACACCCATATTTTTTACACGTTTTCATTACATTTTAATTATACTTTCAACATTTGCTCAGAGGCTAAAGGTTATGGCGTGCAGACCTCAGTGCATGCTCTGCCCAAGCACATGGAATCATTGCGATGCAACTGTGACCCACTAGGTTCTACAGTCCGCAATGAACTGCAAAAAAGGAAAGAAGAAATGTTTAAAAGAAAATATCGTGACACCAGGATGTAACACCAAGGAATTATTTGTCAATGGAACATTATGGTTGGAAACAGCATACAGCTAATAAAAACTTTGATACGTGAATGGCTGCGAACTCAGCTTGGTTAAATGAGAAAGGGAGAAGATTGTTGAATGAATTGAAAAAAAGAAAAGAAGAAATGTTTAAAAGAAATTACGTGGGCCAATGGGCCTGCTTTTCACAGGCTGTGCACTTCGGACTGTGGAACCTAGAGGGTCAAAGTTGCATCGCTATAATGCCATGCTCTGCCACAATCTCAGTACTACATTTGTATCCCACAAATTAGAAGAGCAAGGTTGAGGAAGTTTAGGGTGATTAGCCACTTTAACACCTTTGAGTATTTTTATACTAATGGGTGCATACCCACAGGTTTACCATACAAGTAAAGGTGCCCTGCAGAAATCGCTGAGTGAAACTATTTACTGACCTGCAACATAACCCCAACTCTGCTCCTTCGGGCCCTGATTCACAAAGGTAAAGTTAGACTTTTGGTCTAAGTTTAAACCAAAAATCTAACTTTACGTCTTTTCGGTCTTCACAAAGGTAAGTTACGAGTAGTATCTTTACGTCCAAATTCGGTGTGGAATCACCACACTTGGGGCTGAATCTCTGGACTTGGGATGGAATCTCCACACCCGGGCGGAGATCCGCCCGAGTTATGAGATTTCCTCCGGTTGCGGAGTGGAATCTCCGCACTCGGGGCAGAGAGTCTACCCCGAGTGCCGTGATTCCGTCCTGAGTGCGGACGTAAAGATACTACTCGTAACTTACCTTTGTGAATATTGAAAAGTAGTATGCACCACTTTTAACATGGGAAAAATTGATGTACCGGTGGCGCAAGGGGCTTGTAAATAAGCCCCTTTGACTTTTATTCTAAATCTACCTTTGCAAATTGGGCCCTTGGAGAGGAAAGTCAGTACATCTTTCAAATCTGCCTTCATGGGATTCAGATGTCATTGAAGACACCAACCCAGCTATTTTTTCCATGCTGCATTGTAGCTTTTGTGTATAGACAGATCCCAGGCTTGCTCGATATATATCTAATAACCTATGCTTTAAATTCCTGGCGCATATCAAGATTGCCTGAAATGTTCTAGGCCATAAGAGGTAGATGGTTCTGCAATACTAGTGGGTGCAGGGTACTCGGAGGTCCTAAAGAATTCCTGGGAACATAAACAGCACCACTGGATAATCCCCCACCACTTCCAAGAGAAGTGGGAACTAAGGTTGGGCTTTCTAAATTGGGTTTCTGAGGACTATTGTCACTTTCTGCCTCCTCACTTGATTTGCAACTCACGCTATCATCGCAATGGAGGGAATACATAATGCATCCCTAGAGACCAATCCTGGAGAAATGCAGCCATCGCCTTTGCTAGAGGGTCCGGTCTCCAGCTATAATATTCCTGTAGGTGGGTGTTCAATCTGATGCAAAGAGGTTGATCATACAATGACCGAGTATGTCTTGAAGAGAATGAAACATGTGAGTGAAGTTTCCAGTCTCTCATGTGTATGGCAAACAAGCCTGCTGATAGCTCCAGGCAATTGATGTGAAGATCCAATTTGTTTCTTGCCCAGCAAAATCCAGTGGAGATATCTTCACATTTAGAGCCCCAACTCCATTTGCTGCCAGCGGACTCTATTACTACATCCAACTGGGAGCTGAATATGGCTTTGCCATTCAAAGTGTCCAGGTGTAACAGTCACCAGTTGAATGAGTTTGCACTGGCATCGTTCAGCAGCGGAATCTGGTCAAAATAGGCTAGGGGTGGGCAGAGTTTGTGGAGTCTTACTACTCGGAATTCCACAGAGTCACAAAAAATCTCTGCCGCGCTACGCGGAGTTCTGCTTTCGGGCGGAGTTTGCAGGTGCGCCCGTTCGCTTTGCGTTGGGAACAAAGAGTGCGTCTGTTTGCTCCAAAATCACGCAGGATGGCACTACCCCTGTCCTGAAGTTGCTTGCGTTCTAAATCATGCGCAAACAGCACCACGTGATCCGCATGGGTGTGGCCATCTTGTTTTTCTGTTCTCTGTTATGGTGCTTGGCCTAAATTTGAATCTCTTCTTAATCTTTGTCATCCTCCTCCTTTATTACTTTTCTACCCCTAATTATTATTTTTTACAATAGTGTGCGTCTTTGTGTTTGTATATTTTACGTTTTTGTGTAAATTTTTTCGTGTTTTGGTGACTTTTTTTTACTTTGTTAATTTCCCTTCTTTCCTTATTTCTTTCTTCTTCACTTTCCTTTCCTTTCCCTTCTTAGTTTATTATTTCCCCACCCAGCGCCATGACAGAGGGGCGGCTTCCATGAGGGTGGTGCTGCCGCCCAAGTGTGCTACCCTGGGCGATGTTTAAAGAGGAGGAGGTGGCAGCACTTTTTTTTTGTGCAGCACCAACTTCCCATCTATGCTGGCAGCAGGTGGCAGGCCCGGTAGTGGCTACTCCCTGCGGAAGCATCAGCGGTGCTGGGGGATGGTGCATCGGTGCATGTGGCACACCAGTGAGGTTCGGCACACCGCCCAGCAGCTGAGGCACTGCTGGGCCAACATTCTCAACCGGGGACAGGACCTGCACGACCTGCGGGGCATCGAGATCCTGGGGTTCGGTGAGTATTAATTATTTGTTGTATTTGTGTTCTACAATGCTAAAATAAAATCTGAATTGAATGCTACTAACACTCAGAAGAAAGTTATGTTCGGTAAAGTTTTGTGTGATCCAGTTTCTAGTTTCTGCTAGGCAGGTGTCGCTACCTAATCACATTCATCATGCGCTCGCTTTGGCTGATTAATTAAGAAGCCATTGAAGACTGTTCTTTCTGTCACTATATCACTGAGTAGTGCGTTCTCTCTGTGACTTTGTTTATGTAGCTCGTACAGTTTCAGGTTATTTAATTGAATCCACAGTATTGATCTAAAGTATGCATCTATGCATTGCAAAAAAGGGAGACTGAGTTGGCTCATCAAGGGTGTTGAGAAATGGGAATAGAATAAAATCAAAGATCATTCACTGCAATACATTAGTTCCAAATGTAGATTTTGTTAAGGAGATTTGGAATATGGATTTAACGACAGTCGATAGACTCGAGTCGAAACTAGTAGTACTATAGGTGATCTGTTTTAGCGACTAAGTTTACTTTTCAGAAAATATTTGTGGAGATTAGAATAGAATCTCATTATCTATTTTTATTTATCTTCTTAATTTCTTTCATCAGCACCCAAGGGAAAGAAGAGGGATGATTTGGAGGGTCTGGGGCAAGCTGGTCAGCTGGTGCCGACCACCAGCGCCGCAGCCTAGGGCTCTGCTGATCCCAGTAATTCCTTTTATAATTATTGTGGACTTCTTAGGATAGAACTGTAGAATTTGGGGGATTTATTGGTCTATTGGAATGTTGGTGCTATCTATCGTGATTCATGAAGGTTCACATAGCAGGCCCAAGTAGGCTAGTATTTTAAATAAAAATCATCATGTATGTTTGTTCAGAAGGCTTTCCTTTTCCTACTTATTATGCCTAGCTCTAACACAGTTCGGTTCACGAGACAGTGGCCATGGTCATAATGGACCACATCCCCATCCCCCCAATGTAGTGTGCTGCAGACCTGTTCATTTATAGTTACAGTATACCAGCAGTTTCCAATAAAAGTGCATCAAGGCTGGAAAAAAGTATGAGGCCCCACTCCCATTGCATTTGTCACCCAAGACCATATGTTTTTCATTGACCATTAATTATTCTATGCCTGGCTTGTCTAACTTTGTGAACTAACCAATCAAATGATATTTGGAAGATACTGACATGCTAACTGAGCTGTAGTGCTGCATTGCTGCTGTATTAGGTGTTGCATATCTGAGATCTAAATTATGTGTAATGTTTTATTCTATCCACACAGAACATCAGTGATGCCGGCTCCAGTGCCGCTGCAGGAGGAGATGATGACGGGTCAGTTGGAGGGGGAGAGGCAGCAGCAGGGACAGGCACTGGTAAATCACATAATTCCTGCAATTACTATGCTCACTAGCTATTGCCATGGCGTCGCTCGTCATCATCAAAAATGACTGTGAGGTGAACCCGCCCCAGCTTTACCAGCCACAGTGGTGGTTGAGTTATTATTATGGCCTCTTCTATCTGCAATGCGGCAAAATCTCACATAATGAACTTTTATGGCTTGAGGTAGACATGAAAGAATGGAAGGTAACTTAAAAGAAAGGAAATGGTATATGAGTAAAAGGGTGGGTGGGCCATTCTTGGCATGTGCCACATATAATCATGTGAGACCCATGTGAAGTGATTCCAGAACATATATCATGGTTTCCCATAACAGATTAATTTACACTTGTTCAGATTTTTCCTTTTTGAATTCAAGCCTGACTGAATAAGCCAAAGATGATGAATCCATGATCAGTGTAGAGGCCCCTCTATTACATATGAAAAAAGCTCTACTCTACCTGTCTAATCCCTCTACCCTACCCCCTGCAGTAGAAAAAATTGAGTTTCCTCCATTGGTTACTGCCCAGCAAATGAATTTGTTCGAAATACGTGGTGGTGAGCAAGGCCACAGAGTAAAGTGGGAATAAGGGCATGATTTGATATCAAGTTTGACGTAAGGGATACACAGTGATGAATGTGCGAAATAAAATCTATATAATCAGTTCCTTTACCTGTAGTGACGTCCATTAGATTCATTTTCCTCAACATCTACTTACGGCAGATAGGATAATATATTAATATCCGCATTTCATACATGAGGTGTGTGACTGACGTAGTATCTTATTTATATTCATCACCCTCTTTGGAAACAGGGTAGAAAGAGAAATGCATTTGGCGAAGACCGGGGCCATTGGAATTAAAAATAGATAATTGTCAACTACAGCGGCAGACAGTAGCAGAGTAGCAGAGGCGCTGGCTAGCAATAAGCATGGCTTCATTATTTTAGCATCACACACAACATGTAATCCATAATCATGTATAATGCCATACTCATCAAAGAGAAGTCATTTATTTTTCAACTCAAAGAGTCTGACTTTGTTTATAGTTACTTGAAAAGCCTTTAGAAAAAAAAATCCAATCACTGTTTTTCTAAACCTATGATGGTATTCTCTGCCTGTTACTTTTCTGCTACACAGTCAGTGCTTTTTTATGTTTGGCAACATGTGTGGATAAAAGAAAACATCAAATTGGCCCTCTGATTCTCCTAATCATAATCACATCAAATACATTCCAATGGCCCTAGGGGACCAGCAATGTACTGCTACTGTGCCACCCAGTTATTTAAAACAATTGTTTCACAGAGCATTTTTATAATTTGTCTTATTTGTTTTTCTCAGTATAGCTGCTCCTGCTGGTCCAGTTGGAGAACCCGACAGGCAGGAGAGAGCGGTTCATTTGCAGCAGCAGAGGCTGGAGCGTATCCAGCATGAATATCCATGGCTGGTGGTCCTGGAAGATGGGGAGGAAGAAATAAATGCACAGCTGCTGGGCCCCAGTGCAGCCGGTCCCCCTCAGCCTTCAGACTCCTGGCCATCCTATTGCAGGCACAGCCGCCAACCATCTGATGCCACCCCCCACCGGAATTGCAACAGGCCATCGCTGTGCCACATCCTACAGCAGCTGGACACTATCGAGGGCTGGCTCACCTCGATGGAGTTGAGCATGGACCAGCTCCATAATGCCCTCTTTAAGCCCTTTTTTTATTTTTTGTTTTGGTGGGAGGGATTTGTAGTTTGTTCGGGCTGGATGGAGAGGGTGGGAAGGGAGTTGGGAGTGGGACTTTAGAGACTTTCTTCAACATTTTGAGTTTTGGGTCTTGGGTCAGTTTTGTTTGGAAGGGGGTGGGCATGTTGTTTGGGTAGAGAGGTTGGGATGCTTTGTGAATAACTAAAAGGGGTAAACTATTTTTATAATCTAAATTTATGCCTGAATTAGTTTATTTTACTTTTACTTTCAAGTAGTTTTACACAGCCTGTTTATGTGCTTGTAACTTAAGAGATAGCATAGCACTTAGTAATAGACTCTAGGTTTATACTTCTCTAACTATCTTGACCATTATGGGGAATGCTACCATGATTAGCTGACCTATATTGAGTCGAAGTTCTGAACTATCTAGATAAACAACAGTAGCAGTTAATTTATTTCTTATTAAGTTAAATTACATCCATACTAGTTGTCTTACCTGAATATACATTCAGCATCACAACTTCACAGGTGCAGTCTCACTTCCAGTTCCACTCAGGTGAGCTCCAACTGTAGGATTGATCTGAATGATCGATTGATTATCCATTGTAGGCAACTAAATGTAAATAGAAAGACTGAGTAAGTGGGCTATATATTTATCAAAGATTTATAAAGAATTGACAACACGTGAGTAATACTACGTGATGACACAATGAGAATGCCTGTTTGTGCTAAAATAGAAAAAATAGCATTACTAGTAAGTTTTGGCTAATGTGGAGCTAGCAGTATTATTTGTGAAATCCTCAAGTTAGGAAAAATGGACTCAAAGTCTGGAGACGACAAGCTTAGGTTAGGCATTTACGGTTAGTCATCACAAGGCCTGAATGATGATGCTGACGACTGATGTTCTTTATTCTATATCTAAAAAAATATGGATCATTTTTAATGTGCAGGTTGGTAATGGGCTGGTGTGGGCTACTGCTTAGAAGATTCTACAGTAAGTTGGTGTTGCTTTAACCACATCCGCCCACCAATTGTGTGATCCATTGATGGTGTAATTTAAGCCACACCTCAATAAATCACACAGCTTGGGGAAGAGTTTTAGGGGTTTGATGAATGGATGGATAATGCGATTTGGGGAAAGGTTTGACAAAGACAAACACTACAACACAAGGCCAACATTCATCTGGGCAATAAGCAGAAGCACATCATTCGCCATCAATCTGTTGTTAGAAGGAAACCTAGGAATGAGTATGACAGAGTACAGATACATGCATTGCAAACAGTCCTTCTGCCCTCGAGACCAAATTTACCATGTCGAAATGTTCTGTCTTCTAGGTTAGGGAGTGGTCCCACCCACCCACTTCTCTTAGTTAATATGTTAAAGAAAAATGAAACTGTATTGCAAAATTGGGTGATGCGTCTGTATTCTCCTCGGGAATGCTCACTCTTTGGGGCCTGTTTGCACTGGTCCGGTAGGTAAGCAGGAGCGTTGTTGAGCTCAGCTAGCTTTCACCTTTTGTTCCTGAAGGAGACTAGTGTCATGTTCTTTAGGATAGTCCCATCATGTACATACCAATTAGATACATTGTGTCCCATCCACATGACATAACGGCCCTAAACACAGGTGGCCTTTTACCTATTAGATTACTTCTGTCTCTGCGACAACCATTCTCTTGGTATTCTATCTTAATCCCTGTACCTAACGTACATAAACATGTCCCCAGGCACAGTAGATTTATTCTATATAAGGGTCACCACTTTTTTCATCCATGGCCAACGGCCAGCTGTACATGAGTGTTTTTGTTTAGAAAAGGATTAGTGAATGGTTTAAAAACATATAGATTCTGGTAAAACCCTGGAGTGACCACTTTAGTATTAAAGACCCTCATTCCCCCTCACCGAACAGAGGAGAATTCCTTCCAGGCTGGACCTAGACTCTGCAGGCTGATCCTTCAACAGGCAGAGACCTGACATCCCTTGCGGGGTGCCATCCTCAACGCAGAGATGGGGTCTTTCATTCAGAACCATCAGGTGAGGGGTTAGCACTTCCCCAGGGAATTCTTGGCACCATTAGGATTTATCCTGACACAGGCTTCACCCACATACCTAGGCTAGGTACATTTAGGTAGGCTACGCACCGTAGGAGTACGTCAATGCTATTGTTTTATATAATATGCTTTTATTCATCTTATTAGCACTATGGTAGAAATGTTTACGATATTGGTACTAGCAATTACATTTGTCTGCTCCTGTCTTTTGATTGTCGCAGCTAACATGTTTCATACTAGACTGATGCTTGACCAATAAATAATTATTGAAACCGTTCCAATCGTCATTCTATATGTATTCTGCAAAAAGTGAGCACGAGTGACTGAGCGAAAGATACCGTATTGTTTCTAAGCCTGGGCAAAGCACTACGCTACGCTCGCGTAGTTTGCGAAGTTTGCGCTACTTCGCACTACGCGAATTGCACGTAGCACAGTGCAAACACGCGTAGCGTAGCGTAGCGGTCATTTTTTGCTTGCTCGCGGTCCTCAACATCAAGTTGGTGACCGCGAGCAAGCAAAATGACATCCCGGCGAGACTTTTTCCTCGTTCGCGATCAGCAACATCAAGTTGCCGATCGCGAGCGTGGAAAACAAAACTCCCTGCGAGATTCTCAACGCGGGGAGGTCAGGTTTCTCATTGCGAGTGGTTGCGCATGCTCGCGACCGCTCGCGATGAGAAACTACCAGTCCGCGTTGAGAAAGCTGCCGCTCGAGTAAAAATCTACTCGAGCGGCAGTAAAGATAGCTTCGCACTGTGCAAGATGCCGTTTTCAATGATTGCACAGTGCGGACAAGCATCCGGCACTGTGCAATCAGTGCGAACAGCATTTTGCACAGTGCACTACGCAGTTCGCGTAGCTATGCGTAGCTCGCGTAGTGCGAGGTGCACTTCACGTAGCTTCGCGTAGCGCTACTTCGCGAACTACGCCCAGGGTTAATTGTTTCCACGATACCTGAGGAATCAGGGTTGTCATGTTCAGTGGTTGCCAGAAACTACATACACCACTGTAGGATACAGGGGGGTGGTAGTGGTGCTGTAGAGCTTGCTGGTCTAACGGCTGACTCATCCTGTGGGGGTGTCCAGAGTCTGTCTGCACACCAAGCCCTCATTTTAGGTCATCCAAAACGCACAGGTCCTGGGGGTCCTAGGAACTACACAACACTAAAGAAGGCCTGCGTATTGTAAAAGACAAACTGTATTTTGAGTCAAGGAGAAGGACAGAAGCTTCATGAGGAGTGTATCAAGAAAACTCAGAGGCAGTGCCAAAAAAACAAAAGGGGAACTCAGAGTATCACTTTTGCTACAAATCCAACACACACACAGAGCAGATTTTCACTAACGCACCTCTCTCTATTTCACAAAGCTGAGTACTAGGCCTCAGACTCTTGGTCTACCTTTGAACGCAAGTCAATAGTATACTCAACAACTTCTTGCTTCTAGTTATTGATAAGGTAGTCCTGCAGCTCCCAGTCCCGCCCTGAGTTCTTCCATGATACTCCTCCAATCCTGACTCTGAGTAACGCCGCCCCAGACCAGTCATCATCATCATCATCATATTCACAATGACCTGAGCAAGATAGACGTGGAGTGCAGTGCACTGCTGCTGAAGAACAAGTATAGAAAGAAACAGAATTGCAGTATTTTTTGCATAGGTTTCTATTTGATACCTAAAGTGACTGTTCTGCTGCCTTAAGAACCAGAAAAAAGGAGAACACCCCTGCAATTGATTAAATCTGGCTAAGTGTGAAAGGGCTGTTCTTCAACTACGGGGAAAACAATGAGCGTCCATCACTCAAGCCCCAAACAATGCAAATCAATAATCATCTGAAGAAATTTCCCATATTACAGTTTAGCACTTACCCTCCCTCAGTGTCTGCCACCACATGAATCATCAACCAACTTAAATCAACACTCACGCAATCAGTCACTCACCGTTGCAATAGTAAAAGCTACCTCATCCAATCCAACTACAGGTAGTATAGATAGGTATTCAATCATCTTTGATGCAGGCAGCACATTGGAATTTGGTCTTGGCAAGCAGACTTGTAGGATAATAAATAATTTTATGGTGCAGCCCTTCTAGTTCTAAGTGATGGAAAAAGAAAAGGCATTAGGCAATAGGCATGTGAGGGGGCAAGCATTGTCCCCAATGTCATGAAGGAATAGTGGAGGCTTCTTCAATGCAATTGGTACAACTGCAATCCGGCAATATATATGTGACTAATAAAAAAGGTGGGGCAGCATAAATAATAATGTTCCCCTAGCTAATTTTTTATTTTATTTTTCTCAAAGAAAGAACTAAGTTCAATTAGAAAATGTTAAAAGTTCTATGGAGGCACTAGCATACTTAGTCTGGGAAGTAGAGTTCATCCTCAAACTCAGGTGGTTCACCCAGACGTTTGTCAGCTAACACATTTGATTCAATTTCGGACCAATCACCCTCTTCCTCCTTCTGTGCTACTGTTTTAGGAATGGTGTAATTGTGTGGTATAAAATGCTGGTTCATTTTGCTGATAGTCAATCTCTCCACATTTTGTGGCGAGTGACTGGTCCTTCTCACTGTGACGACCGCACCAGCTGCACTGAACACATGTTCAGCAGACACACTGGTGATAGGAGAAGCCAGATACTTTATTGCCAGCCTGCTGAGCTATGGCCATTGGCGCATCTTCCCATACCAATACATCAATGGATTCTGATCAACATAGTTGATGGTGTTGTTGGCTGCTATGAGAGAAGATTTCCCTCACTGGAAGTTGAAGGTGGCACCCCAGAACTGAGGGATGGAACTCAAAGTTCCAGCCATTCTTCTTCTAAGTCTACGGCTTGCTCTACAATCCACCTCTTGTATTTTAAAACATCCCCTTCAGAAAAAGGGATGAAAGTGGGCAGAATTTTTTTGTACCATATATTAAGTAGTATGGCACATATGTAATCTTTGGACTCGATGATGTCATGTTGCAGCCTTATATTAGAATCGAGGCACAGGACTAAGCTCTAAACCAAGTCATGTGCTCCTGTGTTTTCATTCATACCTGCAGGGGTGAACTTTTCAGATGCCTTCTTTACCTTGTCTTGTAGGAGATGCAACAACATGATAGCTTGGCCCATTGTGTTATCCTCCTTTCTAACTTCCTGTGTGAAAACCTCAAAAGGGAGTAGCATCTGTGTCAGGCATTTGACTAGGCCCCATTGATCTGCATCCATGGTCATAGCATTCCCAACTGCATCCCCTACTCTTTGAATGACATAGTCATTGAACTGTTTGTACTGCTCAGACAGACATTGCAGGATGTAAAAGGTGGAGTTCCAATGTGTTGGCACCTCCTGTATCAGGGCTTTAACTGGTGCTCTAGTATTACACTGAATAATCTGCAGCTGCTTCAGGGCTTTAAAAGAATGGCTGAAATGGGTGCAGATTCTTCTGCAGGTGGTCAGTATGCTGCTGACTATGTCTTCCTTTTTGAGGAAGTCTTCCACCACCAGGATGATTCATTGGGCCAAACAAAGGACCCTGAATTAGCCTCTGTATGACATGGCATTGACTATGTTACTGCCATTGTCTGTGCCAACAAATCTAATTCTGAGACCTCTGGGTCACAGCCAGTCATACACCTTGCTATTAGATTCGTCCAAGATGTTTATAGCTGTATGTAATTTTTCCATCATGAACATGGCCACTGTTGCATGCCACTGACCGCTCTTAAAATGTTCTTAAGGGCCAAGACCTGAATATATCCTTTGCCCCTGCAAAAGAGATACAGTGTGCAGTGATGCACATGTAATCAGTCGCCTGACAACTGATCCACTTGTCTGTTGTCAAGTGGATGGTGTGAACAACACTTTGCTGCAAAGCTTGTCCAACCAACTGCAGCACATCTTGATGCAACTCTGGAACAGCCACTCTGGCAAATAAGTCCTACTTGGTACCTTCCATTGTGGGCAGATGGCTGCTACAAATTCTAAGGATCCCACTCTTTCCACAAAAGAAAAAGGGAGGAGGTCCAGTGCTAATATTTTTGCCAGCTTCCCATTGTATAAACATGTGGTTGGGTGGTTTTGCACATAAGGCCCCTCCTGCCTAAACATGCCTGTAATAGTAGCCTGGATGTTTTTCTTTTCTTGGGGCACTTACACAGGCTTTTTTTGAGAAGTAGATGCTAGTGGTAGACTCATTGAGCGTGGTGGGGGTGCGGCAGTCACTGTATGCCGCGGTGTCTCCATCATCTCACTCTGTCTTCTTGTGCCACTGTAAAGTCTCAGAGGTGGGTGAATCTGCTGGCACGCTGCTAGGGACAGGGCTGCTTTGTGTGAAGAAGATGTCACAATCTTATTCTTCATCATCATCACCTTCCCCTGTGATTGGACTTGTAGCTGATGTTTCCCACCTCTCCCTTCCCCCACCACTACATTCAACAATTTTTTAAGGTGCTCCTTCCACTTGATTGTGGGATGTTTTTTCATATGGGTTGTCTGGCCTCCAGTACCATAATGTGTGCCAGGCTTACCTGACGAACATTTATGTGGCAAATTGTGCATATTGCAATGTGCTCTCCCTCTTTGATAACTATAAAAAAGTCCCAAACTGGGGAGGAGAACTTTTTTACCAGGCCACTGCCAATGCCTGCAGATGAACTGGAGGTAAGTGAGCACGTCGTCGATTGCCTCTCAGCTTCTCTTGAGGCAGGGGTTGAGGCAGGGGTTGGTGCAGGTCTCTGCTGGGGCTATGTAAATATGAGAGCTGGTGGCGGTGCTACCTGTGCCACATCGCCCAGAGCTGGTTGAATAGCCGTGTCAGATTCCTCTGTGTCACCTTCCATCATGACTACCTCGTCATCATGATCATCCTCCTCGTCTTCATCCCCTTTCATAAGTCTAAGTCTTTCTGAAACTTTTCATTTCTCTTGCCTCTCCTGCTGTCTCCTGGTCTCTGTCGGGATCCACTCCATGTCCCTATCATCATCATCAGAAGTGGTGCTTGGAGAAGATGGTGCTGTAGTACCCTTCCTTCTCCTTGCTGGAGATGTGTGATGTAATGATTCTAAAAGAGGAAGTTCAACTTCTTGCTCTGAAGGAAGCTCAACCTCCTGTTCTGCTTCAACATCAGACTAATTCATTGCTGGCTGCGGCTGCTGTCCACTTTGCTGTGTTTCCTGAAACAATTGTGAACTACTTTGCAAAAGGGACATCCAATTCAACATCACAACTCGTAGGCGTCGACATGACTGCACTGGCTGCCTCACTGACAGACATGGTCCTGGGCTTAGGTTGGGGAGGTGGTGCTGTTGATGCAGGAGTGCTGCTCTCAGCTTGCTCACCGGAGCCGGGTGCGGCAGGCACAACTTTCCTGAAAAAAGTTGTGATTGGCACGCCAGTGGTGGAAATCTTCTTCTTTTGTACCCCACTAGCTACTTTCTTGGCAGCACCTTTCTTTGGGGCCAACATGAAGCTGTCAGTTGACAGTGGCATTTAGCTTCACAGCAAGCTGAAGAGAGGACTGTGTTGTGTAGTCAGTCATGCGTCATGTCATGCACAGGCCTTCTGTCTGGCAGGACTGTGGGTGATGTCTCGTCTCTTGTGAACCTAAAAGCAAGCAAGTAAGAAACACATCAGTGAAACATGGCATTGTTGCAGTTCAAGTAGTAGTAGTACAAACAAACAATATTATTTGGTGTGGTTACTTAAGTTATTATAAACAATTAACAGTAGTAAACAGTGTTTATTCGCCATACAGAAAACTACACCACCATAAACTTCCATGGTGTACACTCAGGAAGGATTAGAAAGAGCAACAACAACAAAAACAAAACAATACACCTGTAACTGTTTGCTTTATATGCAATGCATTACGTGGGATGTGGCACTCAGTGAGATGCAGCTGACAAATGACGATAGAATAATCTTTACACAATGATTGCTGATGTGCACCTATAGAAGACATGGGGTTGATTCATTGATGCCAGATGTTTGGAAATGGTTAAAAAAAACATAGTATAACAATAAAATTAAAAAATGTTTAAAAAAATATTTAAAAAAATAATAATAATAATACTTGAAAATAATTTACATAATTTTTTTTATAAATAAGTGATAATATCCTCAAGCATATCATTAATTTTAATTTATTAAACAACTATCACATTGAGCAACTATCCATGCAAGCATATGGCAAATGGCCACAGTAGCTGGACCACATGGTCATCAACAACAACAACACAGAGCAAAAAGGCATTGGAAACAAAGAGAAGACATGCAGGCCGAAGTCAAAAGCACACTGGCTACCTACACAAAATGGCCACCGCATGACCACATGGTGAAATAGCAAGCAAGGAGGCATGGCTGCAACATAATGATAGAAGAATAACACATGCAAGCCTATGGCAAAAGCACACTGGATGCCTACGCAAAATGGCTGCCAGCCACATGGTAAAACAGCAAGCAAGGAGGCATGGGGAAGAAAGAGAAGATATGCAGGCCTATGGCAAAAGCACATTGGCTGGCTACACAAAATGGCTGCCAGCCACATGGCCAGACAACAACAACAACCAGCAAGGAGGCATGGTCACAAACAAAGAAGACATGCAGGCCTATGGCAAAAGCACACTGGCTGGCTACACAAAATGGCCGTCAGCCACATGGTCATGACAACAACAACCAGCAAGGAGGCATGGCCAAAAACAAAGAAGAAATGCAGGCCTATGGGGAAAGCACACTGGATGGCTACACAAAATGGACGTCAGCCGCATGGTCAGAACAACAACAAGCAGAGCCTGGAAAGCAAAGAATACATGCAGGCCTAGGGTGGACACTGACTATACAAAATGGCCCCAGGCCACATAGCATAATGAACAACAAAGTAGTAAAGTGGAATTTCTGTTCCTGGCATCTCATACCCAATCTATTATATTGTCTTAGCAGATATGATGCCTTCGGTATTAAGTTGTGCGCACTGTCACTTTACAAATTGTAAATTAATATATAACCCCTTTATTCTAATTGCGGATGTTTTAAACATATTTGTTCTATATTTGCATGATTTTATCATTGTATGTATCTTTTATGATCTGCTTTTGTAAGATCGAATAAAGATGATCAATTGAATTGAACAACAAAGGCAAATGGTGGCCTATGCGAGACACACATACACACACACAGTGGCCAGACAAAAGAGGCATGGTAACACAGTGAACAAAGCATTAATTCAGCAATGCCAAAAATGAAAATTAACAGGGCTAAAAAATGTTCAGAAGAACACACATCCTCCAAAGGCATTACCCCACCCAAACTGTATGCAGGGGAAAAAAGCATGAAATACCCCAACAAAAACTTTTTGTATTTTAATCCAATGCCACCCATTGCCTAAATGATGTTTCAATTCTACAGACACCACAGAAACAGTTGTTTCATGCACCCATGAATAGTATAGGGCCTACTGGCTGGAAGGCCCATTGGCAGACTAGGCCACATAGCGAATTAAATCAATCAATATTGCAAACTTATTAAAAAACATGAAGAAAAAAAATTACTGAACTGTGCAACATTTTTCCTTTATAAAAGAAGATAAATTTCATGCACAAAAATAACTAGCCCCCTACTAAAACTGCAGGCCACCCACCACAATAAATTTTAAAAATCGAATAAAAGTACAAATAAATCCAGGTACATGCCCCCAGTCAAATAAACAACACCCTTATACACCAGTTTTTCAACTTACTTGTGATACCTCAAAAACAAAGTCCTTACATCCACTGGTATATATGCAACAGACAAGGAGAGTAATCCTTCCAGCTCCAAATCCTAATGAAAAGTGACCAGGAGAGAGACAAAGCACTGGGAGGAGCCTGCTGGACAGGAACAGGAAGTTGGAGTCTTAAGGGAGCTTCCTTCTGATTTGAGAAAAAAAAGTTTAAAAAAATGGCTTCTCTCACAAAAAAACCAACTCCAATGGCCAGTTTGGGAAGAAATTCCACTCCAAATGCCTCTTAGCTGCATTCTCAAGCAGAAAAGCTGCTCGACCGCTCTGTTTGCGATCAGCTCTAAGAATGGTGCGGTTGTGGCCGGAATCTGCGCGAGTGAGCATGAAGCTCGCTAGCGGTGTGAGAAGTCTCTGGCATGCTCGCACGCAGCCTGAGAATCTTGCCACTCACAGTTGAGCAGCAAAAGAAAACTTGAGCGATCAAGCAGAAAAAAAACTCGGCTTCTCATCCGAATGGTGGAATTCAGGAATTCCACATTCCTCTGTGGAGCTAGGTGTTCCCCAATTTCCGCAAACATTGCGAGCTGAGCGAAGTTTACAGCTCGGGATTAGTATAGGCCAATTTGCTGTGCAAATGTCTGATCTTTAGTCATTGGAGATGTCTGTAGTGTAGAGGTCTGTGAAAGATTGCTTGAATCAAGGACGCCAAAAGGCCTACATTCCTCGGTATTGACTATAATGATAGGCACAGTTTGTTCCAAGTGCATTTCAACACCGTCTTTATCTATATTTTATCTTATGGCTAGGGAGAAGTAGCTGGGTTTTGACTGAGTCAATTTGAAAGCCCAGAAATGTTATTGTTTGGGTCAGAATCAGGATCGAATTTGACTAGCTTATAATGAAACCTGGACTTTGAAGCAGTTGAACTTCCCAAGGCAGATGTTGCAGCAGGAGACACCAAGATTGGGTCATGATTATCATATTGTTTAGGTATATAATCATTCGCACTCCTTTAAGTCTTAATATCTCGGCCACCAGCTTCAGCAACTTGGTGAAACACCATGGTGCTGATGAGAGTCCGAATAGAAGGACAAAGAACTTGTAGCATAGGTCTTGACATTGAAATCGAAAGAACCGTCTGTGTGGTGAAAATATGGGTACTATCAGGTAAGCGTCCTTGAGGTGCACGATGCAAACAGACCATTCAGTATCCCTCTTTCAAAATATCTCATAAAAGAAGCATGCTCTCCATCTTGAAGTGTTCATAAACTATCCATTGATTACAAAAAATATAAATTCAGTACTAACCTGTGTCCCCTGCCTTTCTTTTGCACCAAATAGATGGTAGTGAAAAAGCCCATCGGGTGGGAAAGTGAAGGAGCAATTGCTTGTTGGTGTAAGAGCTCACGAATTTCTAAGTCTATAAAAATTGCGTCTTGTCTGGAAAAAATGGAGTTGTAGGTGTGGCACTTCTTGATTGAGAGTATTGTAAGACTCTAATCGGAACCCTTAGAGCATGTCCAAGAGCCAAGGATGGTTAGTTATCTCTGTCCAATTGTGATAAAAGAATTGTATCCTGCCCCTCAAATCACTTGAGATAGAGGAACAATGCTAACCAGTAAAGTTTGTGGTTGTTGACTGGAAGGAGCCTCCATAGGCCCCTGTGTTGAGTCTACCTCTGGCAAAACAAGATTGTAAGGAAAAGAAGTCTCCTCCCCCTGGACCTTCTTGCCAGCCTTTTTGTCTACAGTAACCATATCCACACTGGTGACCTTAATATATCCCATCGCCTGGCGAACGTTTCTGACTTTGCCCGGCCTGAGCATAAAGGGCAGTTTGGAAAATTTTCTGAGGTGGGTCTGTGCTTTATCCAGCACTGTAAAAGTATTGCAGAACATGCCAATGTCCTTGACAAATTTGTCACTGAAGAGCAGGCCGTCTGATTTAGGTCCTGCTTCAGAGAAAACGAGGTGTATTATCTTGGGATTAATGCATATAAGGATGTTCTCCTTTCTGTGAAGATTGTGCAATTAGCATTCCCTAACAGGCACACAGCCCGCTGGGACCAGCCCTCCAAAATGTCGGTCAATTGTAGTAACAAATTCTTTGCCCTCCAAAGCCATTTCAATGATTTTTGCTAGGGCGCCCGTAACTTCCAAAAGCTTATCCTTGCACACTTTTCAAGTGCATTCTAAATACTTCTTGGTGTCCCTGGTGAATTTCTTTAAGAATGTCAGCATACCCGGGTCAATATCTGTATGTTTTGGTTGTCTAGCGAGGGAGATCAGGTCTGGGGTATTCAGCTCTTAGTACATTTCTGAGATACTTTTGAAACTCTTCCATAACCTGTTCTGCATATAATCTGCTGCAGCTGTGGCAGTGGTCCATTCAGAGGAGATGGGATATATAATATCCTCCAAGTCAAAGCCCAATGACTTAGGAGCCGTGGAGGGCCCAGCATTGGAAAGTAGCGGATCTCTCGATGGTTTGTGTTTCTATTTCTTGGTCAGTGGAGAGTTGAATTGAGAGGAATGTGTAGAATTCATGTTTGTGTCCACGGGAATGGACTTCTGTTGAGAGGTTTTGGACACAAAGGGGCCGATTCCGATGTCGGATGGACTCAGGTCCGTCCGACATCGGTCAGGAGCCGTAACCGACCGACCTGCTGTCGTCGGTTACGGCCCTGCAAGTACGATGCGACCGAACCCTGTTCGGTCGCACTCATATACTACACAATGGGAGCATGCATTCCGAGCGGAATCATGCTTGCATTGTGAAAAGCAGGGGTGCAGTTCATCCCTGCACCCTGTGGCCGGCACCCCAAGGTGCCTGCCACCGGGTGCAGGGATCAACAGAGGGGCACCATAGGTGCCCCCAGGCCACCATTTGGCAGCCTCGCACCCATGGGGGCCCTACTGGGGGCCCCCAAAGACAGTTACCGACTGCCTTTTCATGCCGGAAAGACCGGCACGAAAAGGCAGTGAAATACTGCCATCGTACTACCTCGGTCGTGAAGAGGCGGCCGGGGAGTACTGAAGGATTTCCGGACGGCGGACGGGCTCTCCGAGCCCGTTGTAAGCCATCCGGAAATCCCAGTCGGATTCCTTTCTGACCGAGCCCATCGGAATGGCTCGGTCGGAAAGGAATCCGGCCGGCACGTTCCGATTCGGTCGGAAGGGCTCCGACCATCGTTCGGTGCCCTTCCGGCCGAAATCGGAATCGGCCCCTATGTATGTGGTCTTCGCAAGAACCTTAGATTGGGGCCAGGTCTGCAACTTGGCAGTAGTGTCTTGGGGTGGGATAGCAGCATTTACATCGCATGCAGTACGACGCATGCGATTACAATGTGGTCATTACAACGACCGCGTTGTTATAACGCTAATCATTACAACGCAAGTCGTTTCTAGGACTTGCTGTATGGGGTGCTATAAACTAAGTATTAGTATAATTTACTATTCCAACACCTTCCCTACATTTGCGCACACTGGAGTTGGAATAGTAAATTATACTATTCCTAAGTCCAGCGCACCCCCTACAGCAAGTCGTAGAAACGACTTGCAATGTAATGGTATGCTTGGTAACAACGCGGCCTTTGTAATGACCGCGTTGTAATCATATGCATTGTACCGCATGCGATGAAACATCGCATATTCCTTGGGGTGAGCAGGTCAAGCCTGCGCTGAAGTAGATGGTGATGTCTGGGCTTTCTTCTGCATCTTGGGGCAATGCTCAAGGTGTTTTGTGAATGGCTGTATGGCAGTTGCCAGTGCTTTATTTACAGACTGCTGTACAGATTGATATAGGGCTTTGTTCATGCCACCATCAAAATAATATTCACTGTCTGGCTCAAAAGGACTGTATTAATTGGATCATATGGCTCGCAGTCTGACATGATGTTTCCTCACCGAGCGTCCAGGTTCTTCAATAGATTAGATGGGGGAGCAACCCAATGGTGGAACTTACAACATTTAGCATATATATGTGCAATAGGAAAGATGCTTCACACATCTTGCCTGTACTCTCAATTATTGCATTCCTTTAACACTCAGCAAAGCATGGCATCTGAAGGGAGCATACATTCACACACAAATAGGCCAATTTTCCCACTGGCCAAGGAGATGTGCAGGTATAACACAACAGGAACAGGGTCAAGACTGATTTGCATATGGCTGGGTCCAAACTGGGGTGATGTGGTGAGCAAAAGAATGATGGATTAAACCCAGATCCTTGTGACTGGGGCTGAATGTTTGCATTGCCGAGCATTCCGTCCATCAATTGTTTCTTTTGCATATGTCGCCCTAAGTGGGAAGGGTATGCCCAGACGTGGGTCCCGTGCTTACTACACCAATGGATTCAAGCTAGCCTGGCTGATGAAGGGTGATACCCTGAAACAAGTCCTAGAATGCTTGTTTCCGGTCCAGGGAGGACCTGGCTTGGCAGTTCGGGCTGGACTGTTCCCATAAGGAACAGTTTCAAGACTGATTTGCATATGGCTGGGTACTGATAAAAATACAGTAAAAAGATAGAAGCATAATCTGAGCTTCCAGCCCTGACAAAGAATGTTGGTCTTTATTCTCACGTGCCAAGGCAGACAGTGTGAATGTATGGAAAATATGCTCCCATTTTAGTTTCTGGAGCACCTTCAATAAAATACATGAGTAAATCATGACAGAACCAAGTTTCTCTCAAACATGGTTAATCAAATCCTAGCAGAGGATCAGCATTCTTTAAAGGGTAAGATAACCTTAGAACACACCACAGTTCCTAAAATTGGTATGGTACTACCAACAAATGATTTATATTGCAACTAAAATCACCCTTTCTATGTGTTCCATTTTGCAACCCTCAAAAACAGGCTTTCTCATACATTTTTAAACTGGGAAGTGGTAGAAACAAAGTATAAAGCAAGGAGAGAAGCACACACATGAACAGCAAAAACGATATGAAAAGTTCTCATGCAAAAAAGTGCCCCTCCAAAGAGTTAGAATGCAGAGTTACTGAACTATACAGAGTGCAATAATGATATATCACAATAGTAGTGTTTATCTCAACTAGGAAGTGGTAGATTTTGGAAAAAAGGATTTTCCCCATTGGTGTATATTGAAGCAGAGGCAATTATAGGCAGTAGACACATAAAATAAAGCCATTTTTGTCTTAAAAAATCATGAGACTCCCATTTGAATGAGGTCTTTTGGCATGTACTGGCTTTCTCTACAATACATTTCAATGAGGACTATGTCCTCGAGTAATGTAGTGGCTGCCACAACATGTTGTCCATGTTGTGGTCAGCCAGTCAACCGGGCGTCCCTTGGAGACCACCACACATGCTCCTTGGGATCAGAATGTGCTCACCGTGCCCACTTATATATTTTTTAACTTCATTTTCAGGACAGGCAGCATGTCCTTGAGTCCTATAATGGCTGCCTCAGCATACTGTTCAAGTTGTGACCAGTCACTCAGGACTGATTATTCCTCTTTAAAGTGGCCAGCCAGAGCATATCGGGACATAAACTGTCCAGGTATACATATTATTTTTAATCACTTCATCTGGGTACCTTTTCAACTGCAAATTTCACCAAAATGGCTTAACGGATTTACACAAAATCAAAAGAGTATTTTTTTTTAGTAGAGTTCTAACTTTTTGCCTAATGTATTTTTATTTCATTCAGATCTTTTTTTCTCTATTGCTTACCAATTTACATGAGAAATCAATATTTTGGAAATAGCATTTCCTTGGCTCCTGCTTAACAGATCAGTTTGAAACTTTTCATGATGAAACTGAGGTAGATAAACCTTTTGGGGAAAGTTTCATGAACATTTGTCAAATGATGCTAAAGTTATGAGTGAAACAAAAAAAAAATCTTACTATGGAACTCTGACCTAACTATAACTACACAGTGACTACCCAACATACACAGCTTAGGGTTGGATGCCTGCCGGGTTACGTACAGGGCTTGGCTGTACACCAGGCCCTGCGGCCAACCCCTCACTGTGCACAGCCAAAGACCACAAGCGGCAGGGAGAGGCCCACTGTGGGAGGTTGAGTGCAGGGGATGATGCATCAAACCTCGCACTGTGCATGGTCAAAAGTTATATTCAGTGAGGGAGTTGAGTGAATGTGATAAAAAACAAAAACATTCACTGACAACAAACAAAGGTTAATTGATGTTATAGTTAGGTATGGTAATAATATCTTACGTTGAATTAAAAAAAGTCTGATATTCAGTAAAAAAAACAAGGGCTAAAGTGAAGTTATAGCTAAATAAGGTACTTACAGGCACATGCATCAAGTGTTAAAAAAATCGCAAAATTTGCGAATCGCTAAATTATGGCTTTTGCGATCGCAAAATACCGTGTTGCAATGCATCAACTGCATAATTCCGAAAACACAAGAATTCGCAAATATAAAGAATCGCTAAACAATATGCGAATAGAATTACCGAATCAGTATTTGCGTCTCTCAAATAGTGATTCGCTAATAAGGATTCACAAAATATATGCATGAAAAATCGCAAATTGCGATTTCCCAGGAAATCGCAATTCTACAAGTGCTAAATAAGAAGGATCACAACCAGGTGGTAATCATGAGTGCAATTCAGATACAGCTGAAAATCTACTTAAACCCATTGAAACACACCCAGAATGAGCTACCACATTTCACAATGGCAGGGATTTACCTTATGGCAAGGAGGATGAGGCTGCAGGCTGCTGGACACAGACGGAGGCGAATAAATGAGCGCATTTTCAGAGTCCGCATAACTTTGCTAGGACAGCAAGAGGATGAGATATACGATAAGTATAGGCTCAATGCAGCAATGATCCATGATCTAATCAATGAATTGGATCCCATTCTGCAACGACAGACACGTAGGACCAATGCTATCCCAACGCATGTGCAGGTCCTATGTTGCCTACACCTACTGGCGTCAGGCAGTTTTCAGGGGGTCATTGCAGTAGCTGGAGGTGTGTCGCAAAGTGCACTTTCGAGAATATTCAAAGCATTCCTTGATGCCATGATGGCCCGGATCGGGTCACACATCAATTTCCCCACCACCGCGCATGACCTTGCAAAAACAAAACAGGAGTTTTACCAGATAGCTCGCTTCCCACATGTTATAGGTTGTATTGATTGCACCCATGTGGCAATATGTCCCCCTGCAGCACAGGAATATCTATTAAGAAATAGAAAATGTTATCATTCCCTTAATATTCAGGTTGTTTGCAATGCCAAAAACATAATCACTGACATTGTGGCGCAATTTCCAGGGAGTGCACATGATTCTTATATTTTCAGGCAAAGTGGCATTCACACCCGTCTTGTCAGGGGAGAATTTGGAGAGGCACATCTGCTCGGTAAATATGTGTAGTTGATACTCACAGTCATTGTACGTATGCCAATGTCAAACTGCCACTGACCCTTTGCTTACTTACATGTAGGTGACAGCGCATACGCCTTGCGTAATTACCTTTTGACGCCTTACATCAATCCCACAACTGCCAACCAACAGAGGTACAATGCAGCACATATTTCAACAAGGAACATCATAGAGCGCACATTTGGGCTGCTGAAGAGCCGATTCAGATGCCTCCATAAGACCGGTGGAGCACTTCAATACAACCCTGAACAATGCTGCAAGATAGTAGCAGCATGTGCCATGCTGCACAATATTGCGACAAAGGGAGGAACGGAAATTGAGGTGTCTGAAAGCGACTCGGAGGATGAGAACCAGCAAGTGCCACACCGCCATGCAGCACAAGGGGCAAGCGCAGCAGAAGGGCGCAGGAGAAGATTGGACATCACACAAAATGATTTCTGAGGTGAGTAATGATGACACAAAAAGTGTATATTGCAATCACAGAAATGTTTATTTAAAAAAAATAATGACATGAGTGTTGGAGCACACTTTCAATGTGACCAGTGGCACAGGTTTTTAAGTAATGGACATGAGTGCTTTGAAAATAAATAATGACTTGTAAGTCAGTCAAAAGGTCCGATCACATCCATGGTTACGTCACCATATCGGAATGTCATTGTACATGGCAGTCTAGCGCTTTCTCCCACGAACACCCACACGCCTGTCAGAGCCAGCATCTTAATCCCTCATGTTGGAAGCGGAGGGGGTACTGCTGCGTGTGTTGCGTCTTCCTGCAGTGGCAACTGGCATAGCTATACTACTGAAGCTTGAGGCCCCCTCACTACCCTCTTCCTGCGTGAACATGTTAGCCGCAATTGTGGAAGCATTCATCATTTCCACTGCATTGGTCACCTGGTCCAGTGCCTTAGCCACATCCCCGCTCCAATGGCACATTTCTGTTTGCATGGTCACAGACCTACGTGCCAGCAGTGCAGTTGCTGTGGCCAGCCTATTG
Source organism: Calotriton arnoldi (assembly GCA_963921515.1). Taxonomy (NCBI): domain Eukaryota; kingdom Metazoa; phylum Chordata; class Amphibia; order Caudata; family Salamandridae; genus Calotriton; species Calotriton arnoldi. The sequence continues at coordinate 268,706 of CAWUFW010008518.1, forward strand.
TTGGATTTAGCATAGATGTTGAGGTGCTGCATTAGTTGACGATGGTGTCTTTTCTGGGATACATGTCCCTCCTGCATTACCTTGGTCAGTTGCTGCACACTATCGGACAGTACTGCAATGTTGGCTGCCATCTTCCCAATTTGTATCTGTACTGAACGTGTGTTTTTGGTCTGCAGGCGCTGCGTACAGAGCATCTGTCCCTCAAGACCACCCCAGACATCATTTGGTTGGTCCTCCTGCTTTGTTCTGAGTGATCTAGCTCTTCTACACCGGACTCTGACATTGCTTCTGTGGACCTGTGTTTGTGGATTTGGGATGGATGTAGCTTGGCCATGCCTGGACTCATGTGTTGCATTTGCCTCATCATCAGAATCCATGGTGACCAGTGGTGGGACAGTTGCCCTGCGTGTGTTTGGGGCACGTGATGGATTTGTTGGCATGACCGGTGTGTCCATATTTTCAACTGCGCTGGTGTCCTGTATGTCCCGGTAGTCACTATCCTCAGCTTCTACACGTCCTGCATCTGTGAGGTTTAACAGTGCAAAACAGCATTAATTTATGTCTGTGATGTCATGTCACAGTAATCAATTCTTTGCTTTGTTATTAAATTGAGAATATATTACACTATTTTGAGTTGTTTTTTTCATATTTGTGTGTTTGTCATTGTAACTGCTTGACCTGCCTACATCTCCCATAATGCACTTCCCTTCATGAATACATTGTGTACTGGATGTTCAAAGTGTGCACTTGTGCTGTATTGAGGTGATGTTCTACCTTTATAATTTAGGACAATGTTAACATGCATTCATCTTACCTTCAGATGTGTTTGCTGCTCCTGACGTGTCTAGCTGTGTCACACCGACAACAGCTTCAGGCTGGATTGTGGATTCAACCATGTCCTCCATGGGAGTGTTCCCAGTGTCTGTCGGTGTTCCCCCTCCTGTCATCCTTGCTTCCTTCAGCCGGTCAGCAATGCGCACCTTAGCCCGACTGCGCAAGTCGTACAATCTTTTTTTGAGCTCATCGATGGTGCGGTGTGTCACCCCAATGGCATTCACCCGGTTTTGGATCCGGATCCATATTTTTCTTTTCTCCTGCTCTGCCACTTTTAATGATAATTTCCCAAACAACTTATCATGGCTGTGGACAACTCCCTCAATGAGGGTGTCAATTTCTTTTTCTGAAAATTTCATTTTCCTCTTCCTGCCTGTTTGGCTGTCCTCTGCTGTTTGTGAATTTTCCATTTTCTTACAAATGCCAGGTGATTCCAATGTCTCAATCCCACTCCTGTTTAGCTCCCAGAGCCAGCTCCCTCCTCTCCCTCTGACTGTGCACAGAAAATGGTGCTTGTGCTGCTCACTTCCTGGTTCTGATGTCATCAGGATGCATCAAAATGCGACTTCGGTAATAGCGATTTCACTAATAGCGAGATCGCTAATAGCGGGTTCGCAATTACCGAAATCGCTATTATTTTTGCGATTAATTGCGATTCTTTATTTTCTCGCAAATTATTTGTTGCATCGGGTTTTGCAATTCTTTATTTGCTAATCCTTAAAATTCGCAAATAAAGATTCGCAATCTTAAACATTGATGCATGTGCCTGTAAGAGTTTAGGTTATGTTAAAAAAAACAAGAAATTCACTGACAAAAACCAAAGGTTAAAGTGACGTTATGGTGAGGTCCTGTAATAACAAAAAAATAACACTGAAATACACCAGTTATGATCTACTGAGCTAACTTTAACTTGCACCCCTGCCATGCATTGCTAATGGCTTCATATATTACATCACTCATGATATTTTAAATTACATTGTTGATGACCTCACAATGATAACTCAACTGACATCATTAATGACATCACTGATAACGTCATATAATCATTGTGACACTCTCCTACAGGGGTTGTGGCTTTGAAGTAATACAACACACTACAGGGATGGACAATTTTCGATTCATCACAATAGGATTACCCACTTAAATTCTTCATATGTCCCGCCATTTTAAGTCAAGAGGTTGACAGGTATGCATTTGCCATTGTAAAAACACTTTCATCCAGGCTTTATGGACTACACTCCATATTTTAGTAAGCTACCCTACACATGTTCCTGAAATAGGCACAGTGGCATACAACTGCAGAGACATGCTTACAACACAAGTGAGAGTTAACCCACATCTAAGTGGGACACCCCCACATCTTACATTATTCAACAGTCTCCAATGCCTCAAAATATTCAGCAAAGTTCTGTAAATAAACATTCACACTTTATAAACATCCTTGTCACTTAGAACTTGTCTACAACATTGTATTACAGCTTTCTAATATGGGCTAGTGCCCAAATATCTATTGGCAGATAATCTATTGGGAACAGATGGATTGCTTTTTCTCACAGATGTTTTTGTGATATGTTTTGAAGCCTCAACCGACTTTCAAAGAAACCTCTGCAACCCACATTAGATGCACTCAATCTTGTTTAATAGGCAGTAATACTTACACCCCAAACTTTAGTGATTTGTATACACGTATCACATAATGTTCAACATGCGCAAGCAAGCTTTCCTCGAGGGCTTGTGCTATTGTCATGCGATGAACCCCCCCATGTACACTCAGTAACTTTATGCTAAATATGGCTATCAGCAATGACATCAATGATTTAATTTGAGATGTCATCAGTGATGTTATCAATTATACCATTTAACATATCATGAGTGATAAAAAATGTGATGTCATATGCTGTGCAAGGTGGGGACGTAAGTTATAGTCAGCTCTGTAAAACATAACTGGTGAATGTTACTTTTGAAATTTTTATAGTATTACAACAGCTAACTATAATGTCACTTTAACCTTTGGTTTTGTCAATGAATATACACACACACACACACACTCAAACATACAAAAAAATGTGAAAAAATTAAGGGGCATATTCTCAAGGACCTATCGCTGATTCATCAGCACTATAGAGCCGCAAAAGTGGCGACAGAGTCATCGCCCCATTCCCAAGCTGGTGCAAACTGCCAATATCGCCAGTTCACCAGCGATAGCTGGCGCAAAAGACATTGCCATGGATGAGAGTGACAACTAACACTAATGACATGCAGAGTAGGCGTTTCCGTGCAAAAACACACGAAAACACCACTTCGCGATATTCTCAACGACCAGCCAGATCTGCGCTGCGACCCAAAAACAGGCGATAAGGCGCGTTAGCAGCAGGGATTTAACACCTGCCTGTCACTGGTGTAAAGCAGGACAACAACCTGCAGCATGAAAGGGAGCCCAGCCCAGAGCCACATCCAAAGACCAACACATGTCATGGAGCTACTGACCATGCAGCTTGTAGACCCAAGAGGGCCACAACACCCACTGCCACTACACCCAGGCCCCCCGGACTACAACCGAGGCAGCGCAGAACATGACAGCTGACCTTCCGAAAACGGCATGGCCCCTCAGCCACACAATTGCAGAATGTGGGGAGAGGTGGGAACCAAGTATGTGCGAAGGAGGCAAGTGACCCATCAATAAGAATGTACACAATGCCAAGTGTGGCGGTGATGTGCTGGACTGACTTCAGTATGCAGGGCACAGACATGTCCATGTGGACATATACTGATGGTGTGTGTAGTGTTGTGGACAGTGGACGCAACCATGTCACCTCAGGCAGTGGGGAAGACCTCGGTCATGTAGCTATGTCCCCCCCCGTAAGCGTAAGCGGAGTGGGCTGGGCCGGCGTGCGCCAAGCCAGCGTAGGGGTGTGAAGGATTTGCCTGGGGCTCTGGGCGTGGTTCAGTCCTGGACTAGACAAGGAAGTAACTCATGAGTGTGTCACTGTTGTAGTGTCAGCGCCACCCAGTCCGCAATTGACAATGTTGCAATGTAGAATGCACCCGGAGGGCGGGCTCGCACGCACGGGGAAATGAAGGAGCGCAAGACCGCTCGGGGACTTGGCTCATACATGCCAAGTGTTGTGTGCATCCGTATTGCCGCAGCATGAGCCAGATGCCTAGCCCCAATTGCAGCGCAAGTCCAGCCAGGCATGAACTCCACATCTGTGTCCGCCCTATCCTTCCCACAGGCCTACACACACGTGGCCGCCCACCCTCAACGGCCAACATCACAGTGTCGTTGTCAGGTTTGTGGACATGCGCAGACAGGCATGACAATGGTGTGCCGTAGGAATGCAAGTGATGCAACCGCGCAGCGCACACAGGTAAATTGGCTCAGGGGGAGGGAGGAGCAGCTGTGAGGCAACGTAACACACAGTGATGCCGCTCATTTGCCACATGCAAGACATGTCAAACATGAATCCCAAAGTCGCACACATCCCACCACACCCCCAACAAGCCACTTCAAATTTCCTGAATGCAAGCAGATGAGAAACTAACATCAGGGATGAAAGCTCGCTTGTCTGGACTATCAGGCGGAAGCACATCTGCACCTCCGACCTCGGAATTGCATGTGCCCGGCACCCCCTGACAGATACCAGAGCAGCTGATGATGACTTCCACACTACGCACAGCCCGATGGAAGACCAACGTATACATACCCCACACACAGAAGTCCTTGCTCAAAGTTATCTTGCATGGAATGGCCTTCACACTCACTCCCACACCATCCCAGGCGTACAACCGTTGCACACTAAAACAACCCATTGATCCCAGCTGTGGCATTTCATCCACAGAACTGGCGCAGGTCAGAACAGTGCCGCTTCAACCAGAGCCACTGACGCAATGGCAGAACATCCCGGACACTTGCACAACCCCTGTCAGGTGGAACTGTACTGTGCACGTATGCTGCGTTTACTGGGGGCACTGCCATTGGCAGTGCTGAGGATCAGTTACAGGCTAAGCTTCCACCTTGCCAACGTCACCTGCGTTCAGCCTGTGTTGCATTGTCGATCGTGCACATTTGAGTGGCCCATGGATATCTGCCTATCCAACAGGACGGTAGCTGAACTGGATCTTGACATGTGTGTGCGCCCTCTGTTGGCCCACGACCAGGAGTGTCACTGTGATACCCGTTTATGGGATGCCTTGATACTTGGCATGCATGCTGGCAGCTGGACCTGGGAGACTGCACAACTCCTTGTGTGCAGTGACCACATTGAACCGCTCCCCTATTGGGCTGTAGTGCAAATTGGTGAAAGGGGGTGGACGCAGCACATCTGTCTGGACCTGCTAATGGATCACCTTGCCGTCCTGTTTGATGAAGTCGACAACGACCTAATGTTCTATATCAACATCATATCTCTGAGCCATTCAGATAATTTCTCATGAGCCTGTCTCGCTCTCCCAGTGACATCTTTAGTCATGAATAACAATTCAGTTATCATTTCTTTAATTCAGTTTTCAATTTAACCACATCTATCAAATCTACTTTTACAGCTGATTTTATTGTTCCCTGACTCACCTCTGCACTCTGATTTCTAGTTGACTCATTAATATTATGATCCTTCAGCTATTGTTCTAAATCCTGGACAGCAAATGTCCTACCGGAGTAGTCTACCGGAGCTCCAGGTCGGCACAAAAAGGCGGCGCGCTATGGCGCATCACGGCCAGAACCGAAAGCAACACGAGCGGAGGCGAGCCTGTGAGTCAGCGCCCACGGACTACGCTGCGACTTTGGAGAGCACTTCCCCACCGAACTGTGCTCTGCGGCGGCTGCCGCAAGTAACTGCCTCTACCCGAACAGCATTACCGTCTCGGCTCCACGGGGTGACGGAGGCGACAGCGATCCAAGGCGGCGGTGCGTGGAGACACAGCCCGCTGTAGCAATGTGGTCCACGAGGTAACCTGCAGAACTGCTGAAAGAGGGATTGCCCGACTTACCAGGTGTGGCGTGCATGTCATCTATCTTTCAAGGTGGAGCGCAAGCCCAAGATGGGGCCGCCGATCCTTCCTGCGAGGCACCTGGAGTGCTTCTAAGTCTCAGCCGCCAATGCGAGACTGGAGACCAGGCGGATGGGAAGGAATCCGAGCAGCGGGTCCGGTACGAGGGTAGTGGTGACTCTGCCGAGAGGCTCCCCCCTGCGAAGCAGTGCAAACGCGGCTGAGGGGGCGCGCGGCCCCAGAGCAGAGCTTCACGACGTTGTGGCGCCTCACCTGACTCAACGCGCTAAGGAGGTGAGCGGGGCCCGGTAAATGAGGTGGAGCGGACTCCCTGCTCTAAGCAACACCGCACCGGGAGCATATGAGTCCTAAGCTCGGTGGAAGGCTGGAAGTGGCGCCTGACCTCAAGATGACGTCCAGGCGGAGGTCTCGCTCACGATAGGGAAACAATTAAATACACTGGCTACTAGTCTGGGGGACAGACATAGAAAGCCATAGATCTGAAGCATCTCATCCATAAGTGCAAGGTGAAAAGGCTGATGCACATCGCGTTGCCACAAACAAAGCTATACCACACGCCTGACCCTAAGATGGCCGCCTCAGGCTGAACTTGGCAAGACCACCATTGACTCGGCTCACGCCTGATAGCCACTACTCAGCATCAGCCTACACGAAGGGGCCGCAAAGCGGAGGGGGGGCTGCCCACCCAAGAGAGGAAGGCCTACAACACAGCCCTTTGCCACCGAAAAAAGCAGCATAAATGGTGTGGTGCCCAAGTGTGGAACTCCTGAGGGCGCAAGGCTCGGTGGCCTGACCTGGACACAAGGACTACTTCTGGTTCGGGCGCTTCCAGCCTGGAGACGCGGTGGGGCTCCCCCACGTACTGACCTTGATCCTAGATCTAGAGACTTGAGGCCTGAAGGCAAGAACGATGGGTTGTCCCACAATCTACAGACTTAGGCTAGCGGGAGGACGACGCGGAGGGTGTTTCCCAATTACACCGGGACCGATGCCTTCGATTGAACTATGATGATGCCCCATGGGCGAAAAACCGAATCTGTTTGTAATTTACAGCTGAACACGAGTACCATTGGCCGTTAACCGGTGGAGCTGTCCTATGCAGCTATTGAGGAGTCTGGCCATGGTTCACCCCCTCGGCCGTCACCTACCCAGCCGGACATCAGACATTGTTTTTAACGGTGCTTCACGGTCTTGTCTATCTTTCACTTTGACTGCTTGTTTCCCCTGAAGTCCCTTCCCCCCTCTGGTCTGCCTGACGCTATCTGCATTCCTTTTTCCCCTGTTTACCTTTCCCCCTCTACCTTCCATTCCACATAAGACTTTTTGTCTTTGCTACGTAACACGAAAATAACTTATGTTATCGTGTAATAGCATGTTTTTCGACTGTCTGTTCTCACCGCGGAGTCCGAACAACCTTGGCCGATGCCCGGTGGAGCTGTCCTATGCAGCTATAGAGGAGTCTGGCCTTGGTTCACCCCCTCGGCTGTCACCTACCCAGCCGGACATCTGACATTGTTTTCCTCGCCTCCCCGTTATGTTTCCTTCCCTCTATCTTTCTCTTATGTCTATACTTGGAATCTGTAACTGAAGTAATTATGTAATCTTTAACTTGCTGATCCTCATGTAAAGCGCTCTGATACCTACGGGTCTAGCCAGCGCTATATAAAACTTTGCAAATAAAAATAAAATAAGTTGGAAATGATAGCCTACGGAGCTGCAATCGCTTTCATGGACGAGTAACTACGTACCTGCAGCCACGACAGATTGGAACCCAGTGCACATGTCCCAACACCTTGTTGCATCTTGGAGATCTGGTCACATATCCCACGACAACAGTGGACATGGCTGCATTTGCATGGACACCGAATACATGAGCGGACAACAACGCGGGTTGACACACACCTGTGAAGGGTGAGGCACTCCCCAGGAGTAGACAGTGGCGCTTGGCAACGTTCCCCATATTCCTGACATACTGCTGCATTGCTCTGCATGTTGTGGCACTTATCTTGCCCGTACTGACACGCATATGCTAATAAAGTCTACGCACCTTCACTTGTATTCAACTGTGATGAGTGTTGATTTGAATGACAATGTGTGTCTCACTGCCTATCTGGGTCACGGCCAGACATGCACATTGATAGCATTACCCAGGGAGTACCTTTTTGTGGAATCACTGTCCCTACATTCATCCATACTTTCATACTTGATTGGTCATAGCCACGACACATCTGTGTGAATCAGGATGTTTTTTTCGCATTCAGTGGAGTGTTGAAGCTGGAGCAGAACAGGGCCATGTAAACCCCACTTTACATTGTTGCCCCGTGGAGGGCCAGCCAGAGTCCATTAGGGATTGACAAGTTCATCGGAAGAGGCAGACTTCAGTCCGCAGTGTGATTGCTGTGTCATTGGTAACCAAACCAAATATGGCAGTCCCTGTCAAGGTCCAAGGTGAGTGTCACGGAGTGTATCGGGGGACAGTGGAAGGTGTTAATCCAGGGCATGATGCAGAGGGCAGAACCAAGCTGACACAGGCCATATGGTGGAGATGAATGCTACCACTTCATTCTTACCACAGTGCCAGATTCATCATCATCTTCGTCCTCTGATGTGTCAGGTGCCTCACATGTGGGTGGTGGTGTTTAGTCTGCATCACTGTGTGGCACTAACACTTCAGGGGGCGGAGATGTGGATGGAGTAGTAGCAGCAGCATTCATCCGTGCCAGGCCTTGTGGTGGCAATGCCATGACGAGGATCTGCAGGGCATGGAATATCACAGCTACATCTCGCTGGTGTGCAGCCGTGGCAAACATTCTTTCTGCCTGCATCCGCTCCATGTTCAACATGATCCTCCGCATGTGTCCCAACTCCCAGCTGACATCGCTGGAGCCACTCTGACTAGACAGTTGTTCTTGGCTCAGAGTCATAACTCCAGTGATGTCAGCCATGGATTGTTGGAGAGCATGGAGCGGACAGTGGGTGTCCGTTAGGGACTGTGAGTGGTCCCTGATGGGACGTAGACACCCATGTATGGCATCTACTTTGGCTGCCATGAGGTCGAACCCCACCCGCAGCTGATCAGCCATCTTCTCCTGGCACCCTAACACACGGCGTTGGAATGCCATGTGTTGGTCGTGGGGGTCCTGGGAGACAGCAGTGATGGTGGGTGCTTCCTGCTGTGTGGTCTGTGCAGGGGGTGGTGTCTCCTCGATGCAGCTGGGCTGCACTGCTCCTGGAGGAGGGGTGCCGAAGCTGTCCATGGGCTGTTGGAGGGCGTTGGTGTCGATGTTGGGGAGGTCCTCTTCATCATCAGTGCTGAGTTGTTGGGTCTGCTCTACAGGAGGTGTTGATTCTCCCTCTGCAGTGTGAAGGGGAGATGCAGATTGACATTGTGTTCACATGTATGTTGACGCATTGGACAAGTTTACTTACAGACTGCATGACAATGTACATTGTGACTGTTTGTGGGGAGAGGCCTATGTGATGGGGGACAGTTGGCATTTCTACACCATCAGGGATGTGAGGTTGTACTTGTACATTGTCATCTCACAGTTTCCTGCTATGCCATATGCGAATGGCCATTTCCTACACACAAGCGGCGGCAGTTGTGTCCTCTGTTCTGTTGTGAGAGTGTTGCAGTTTGTACCACATTGTTGTCAATGTTGAGGTGCTCTGATTCTTATGTGTGTGTGCAGCATTGTGGGTGTGTTGCCCCTTTGGCTCTGATTTGGCTGGCCCTTATCCCTTTCAGGCGGTGTGCCTTTGACTTCTGTGCTTATACAGTGCTGAGATGTTGCAGTCTTGGGTAACTTGGGCTCTTGGTCGGAGTTGTGACTCTTGGGCATGGTTTGTCCGCAGATGTGCTATACTTAATTGTGCATGTGTGCCATTGTGCCCATCTCCCCCTGTCCCCCCAGTCCCTGGTCGTTACTCACCCTGTTGCTGTTGGCTCAGGTCATGTTGTACAGTGTCCGGTCCCCCAACTCCTGCCACCGTCTCCCCAATGATGACTCTGGTCACCATTCCCTCCATCTCATCCAGCTCCTGGTGTGTCGCTGGACTCCCTCCTCCAGTCTGCATTGCTGCTTTCAGGTTTGCTGCGGGTTTCAGCTTGGTTTTGCGCTTCACATCAGTCCAGCGCTTCTTGCAGTCGTCCACTTCCCTTCTCTTCGCTCCGACTGCATTCACCTTGGCCAAAATGGACTGCTATATTGTATTTTTTGTTGCCAATGACACAGTGGAGGTGACGAACAGGTGTTGATGGTGTTCTGTCACCTCCGTAATCAGGATCCTGTTTTCCTGCGGACTGAAGCGCGTCTTCCTCTTCTTCTTCTCCTTGCCCTTCCCTGACCCCGAGGTCCCAGGCTAGTCCTCCGTGGGGCTTGTGGGGTTCTGGTTGTCCTCTGTACTCGCTCCGGCCACCTCCATGGTTCTTCGCAATTGTTTGTGTTTTGTTTGTCTTTTTTGTTGGTGCTTTTGTGGTGGTTTTTTCCGCCTGACTTGTGGGACTTGCAGGCCTGGCGCTGCTTGTCGCTGTGTTTTTTTTTACGCAGTTGGGCCCTTCGCAACTTTTTTCACGTTCAGCTTTAGATTTTTATCGCCGTCCCGGGGATTTTATCGTGGACATTTGAGGCGTTATCAGGTCACTATCGCATGTTAGTGCCGTGTTGAGAATGGGGGGTTGACACTGGATTATTTCCTGCGATGGACGGCGATATGTGACATTGCGTTAACCCATTTTGGCGATGATTATCGCACGTTCTTGGGAATATCGCCCTAAGTAGGGTACCCTGGGTAGTTCCTCTGGTTAATTCCCAGGGTAAAGAATTATAACGCAATCTTTGCACATGCAGAATGTTCTCATAAATTATGTCAGTAGAAATGTCATGAGTCATGTTATAAATGTTATCATTTAAGATCCTATAAGTGATCAAATATCAAAGGTTACAAGCAGTGCATAGGGAAGGTGCAATTTATAGTTAATGTAGTATGGCTAGCGAGTTGACAACACACTGTACAGAGGTGTGCCACTTATAGGACGTATAGGTCATGGCACAGTTTATAATTGTTTGTTATAACTATAACTTTAGAATTTGTAAGGTCTGTGTAGTTTAAGTTGGTTTTATATAGAAATAATACAATACATTAATTTTCCTAACTATATCTAAGCTTTTACCTTTGGTTTTATTTATTGAATTTGTATTTTTTTGTAAAGTAATTTTTAATTATATAATGGTCTTTATTATGGTATTAATGTTTTCTTTTTTGGTACAGCTGTACTTTTGTGGTACCCCCATCAATGTTTCCAATGCTTTTTGCACCAAATAATTATATTTTATTTTAGTTATTGATGTAGGATTACATGGCTAGTCACATATTTTAATGGTGTATGTGTTAATATTAAAACTTTAGGTTATGTTGGTGGACTGTTCCGGTACCACAATAGTATTGAGATACTACTGCAGTACTTTCACCCTTGCTAAATGATGTCAGTGATGTAACAAATTGCATGTTCATATTTGCATTCCACATTTTTAGAATGGTTGAGTTGTAATCATTGATGTATTTAGATACCTCTGTTCTTCTCAGATTGTATGTATTTTTCGGTGACTTTCATGTAACTGTATGTCTCACTAGAGACAAAAAGCTGTTTACTCTTCCTTGTGACATAACAGGTCGCGGGAATCCAAAATGACATTTGTGTAAAATTTTCCTTTAGACTGTACCTTCTACAACAGTATTTACCACATCTATGTGCTTAAAAGCGCAGCACTTGTTGTCTCAGGCCTTTGTCAGTAAGTAGTGTGTTTCTGGATAGCTCATGTAACATTCTGTTCTATGAAAGAGAGTACACACTCATCACTCTCTGTTCCAAATTTTGGAGCATCTTTTATTTATAACAGCATGTAAATATGAGGAGCACATCTCCCTTGGTAATCTTTACGCCAAAAAAATCAGTTACTTCACCAAGTGGAGGATTACTTTTGTTATATATGAAAGACAGCATAGCTTGGAATCTGGGATTAAAATATCTGCAAACATTAGCAGGATCCAAAGAGCAAAGTTCTTCTGTGATCTTTACATTTATGTCCTCAATATATGAATTTGCCTCTCGCAAAAATTGAAGCACAACAACCCATGCGTATTCAGCACAACTAAGTGTAACAAACCAAGTGGGTGCTTCTAGGTTTTTCAAAATGCCTTTGAGTTCTCCATGACAACAATGCCAATACTAATTTGTTCCTCATTGGCATGCCATCAAGTTAATTAAGTTATATTCCAAATTGTCATCTTTTTCTTGAACTTTTTCAACAATTTCCCTTGCAGATAAATGTTAAAGATTTGCTCCTGTCTTAAATATATGATTCACAGCATAAGAAAGTCAAGACAAATCATTCTCAAAGAGAAGATGAAATATATATGGAATCTTGGATTCTCTGAGAATAATCGAGTTCAGCGGTATTCAGCTGCTGGTATCTGTACAGGGTGGTCATCATAGCGTCCACCTACTGCAGTGGGAAACAGTTGCGGAAGACAACAAGCCTATAAATGTTTTTCTCAGACACTTAAGAGACTTCCTTGGGCTTGCTTTATTTGAAACAATTCAATAGCATCTCCAATGACTTCTTTAGAATGCAGAGGGTGGGTGCTATAGGGTTCCTAAATTTCTTCTGAACTAGATCGATCCCCTTTTCAATCTGTCTGCATGATGGCAAGGTATCCTCTTGTATGCAAATTTCATTTTAGCAACATCAACATTTCTTTAGTAAATATTATTTTCAGCAACGTATCATTTGATTTTTTAACTTTATTCACATCTACTAACTCTTGCCAGATTTTTCTATTATTTGTTGGAACACCATTTACTAAAATGATGCCTAGTTCTTCCAACTCTCCATCTGCTCTTTTCCTACAGTTTCAATATTCTTCTTAAAATCTAAAGGTAAATACACAACTCTTCCTTTTAGTTCTCTCTGGAGCTCAGTTGGAGGCAATTTCCCTGTCTTTGGCTCCAAACAAACTATTGCTTGAAAAGGATGTATGTGTTATATGAGAGTTGATTCATAAAGATTCAATGTTTTAAACTCTTTTGGAATGGATACCAATTCTAATGTGTTATGTATACCTCTAGTTGGCATTTTATTATTTTCTAACTTGTCATTGCAGTACCTACAGGTGATATGTTCGGTGGAAAAAAAAATCTTTCCACAACAAATAAAAATGCACCGAATTCTTGCCACTCATTGTTTTCTTTTTTAATTTTAGAGTACACAACTACATTTTGAGTTTGCATTTGTAGTGAGTATTTATTTTATTTTATTTATTTATTTAATGAGTTTTATATAGCGCTGGCTAGACCCGTAGGTATCAGAGCGCTTTACATAAGGTTCCACAAATTGACACAGTACATTTGATTCGGGTAACATCAGTTGCTAGAAAAACATTTCAAGAGCATGGAAGCGAAGAAGGGTAAGGGGGCAGGGAAGGGGGGGCAGGGGAAGATAGGACAGGGAGATGAAGGAATATCTGCCCGAAGACCAGCTGGGTAGGTGACGGCAGGGGGGGAAGTCCAAAGCCCATCTCCTCTTTAGCTATCAGGTAGCTCCACCGAGCAACGGCCAGAACGCTAGGTCTCTGTGGTAAAACATTAAAAGAGCAAAGAGGACGGGGTAAAAGGAGAGTAGAGGGGAAAGGGTAGGGTCAAGGGGTAGGAGGGAGAGAACGACAGAGAGACGAGGGAAAGTCTGCCCAAAGTCCAGCTGGGTAGGTGAGAGCAGAGGGGAAGTCCGCGGCCCATCTCCTCTATAGCTATCATGTAGCTCCACTGGGCTTCGGCCAAAAAGCAAGGTCTATGAGCAAGGTCTATGAGCAAAGAGTATGTTGACAACAAATACAAATACAGTTTGGTTTTTTGAGGAAACTGTATTAAACTTTGCAATGTCTTGAATAAAGTTATCAGTTGTAGTTTCTGTATCTTGTTCTTCTACACCTCCAACTACCAACTCTTCATTTTCCATAAACTTTTTTTCTAGACCAAACAACCAACACTGAATATCTTCACAAACTTTCTCTACCAATGTTAATGTCTCATACAGTAAACTTCTAATCCTTTCTCCTAAACATAAAGCAGGAGTTTTTACATAGTAAAGTCTTCTAACCAAAGTTTGTATTCTGGAGTGGTGAACTGCTAACATCCTGAAAGATGGAACATACTTTTATAAACTTTCATTGAAAGACATGCCAGGGAATGTCCCTATAAATTACTATATTACCTAACTGTTCATGGATCTAATCCTTGCAAATTTGAAATGTGCTTTTTCAGATTTCTGCATGGAAAGTCATGTACGAAATGTTGTAGAAAATAAATTGATTCCTGACGAACACTAAAAATATTACAACAATTCTATTTGTATAGTGGGGCCTGTCTATGCCTTCATCCTTGCACCTCTTCAGCTATTATTACCTCTACATTCCTAGGAACCATCTCCTCTCTTGCAACAGGACTACCATTGTTTACTTCATAACAACGGCCACTTAAACCAACAGCTTGCACTAGTGTATTCTCTTGGAAATAACTCTCCTCATTGAAATAGTGTTCTGTGCTAGAAGTACGCTTACATTCACCTTTTTAAAACATTTTGCAAAAATTAGTTCTATTAATAAACCTTTTTGTAGCACTTATTTTCTTCGTACACAACTCTGTTTTGTCTAGTGTCCTCCTATATAAAAACCTTCCTCTTCAAAGCAAATACTTTCTCTACAACATTCTCAATATATTGCTTTTGCTTAAATGAATCACTTCTTCTTATATATTTTTTCATTTTTGTGTGCAAATTTTGTATTACCCCAGTGCAAAATATTTTAGCTCTTAACATCTTAAACTGTTTCTGTCTCCATGATAACCTCTCTGATTTCTTAGAACATTTCCTACTTTGTGAAACACTTACTCCTTTCTTTTTTATACTTGATGTGCAAATTCCATTTTTAGATAATACTATACTTTCATTCTGCATTTTACAACATATTTTTCTGAGAAAATGCTTAGTACTCTGACCAGCTTCACTTTTTTCCCTCTGCTCATTCTCCACCTTATTTTGTTTGTTCATCTCACTTTGAAGTTGATAATACTGTTTCATCTGTTTCTTACTTTTTTGCATTTTGTCAGGCATAGCAGATCTTTTTTAAAACTGTATATCTGGAAAAGCAATAAACAATATATTAAGGTCAAGATTAAATCCTGTAATTATTAATTCACTAAGTAACTAGTTTATTTACCAAACAATAGAACATACTAACAGAGAGTGTGAGAGTTTCTGTATGGGTATGTAAATGGGTATAGGAGTATCTCTATAGCTATCTGAATGGTTGTGACAGTGTCTGTATAGGTATGTGGGAGGTTCTGACAGTCTATGAATGGATATGTGAGAGGGTGTGGGAGCCTGGGTATGGTTATATAAAAGGATATAAGTGTCTCTACATTGGTATATCATAGTGTGTGAGAGTCTCTGTATGGCTATGTGAATGGTTGTGACACTGTCCATATGACTATGTGAGAGAGTGTGAAAGTCTATTTATGGATATGTGACAGGGTGTGTGAATTACTGTATGTATATGTGAATGGGTATAAGGGTGTCTACATGGGTATGTGAGAGGGTGGAAGAGTCTCTATATGTATATATGAGAGGCTGTGACAGTCTTGTATGGGTATGTGAATAGGTGTCAGACTGTCTGTATGCATGTGTGGATAGGAAGAAAGGAGGTCTGAATAGGTATGTGATAAGCTGTGACAGTCTGTGTATGAGTATGTAAGAGGGTGTCAGTTTCTCTATAGGTATGTGACAGGATGCCAGAGTCTCTGTATCAGTATGTGAATGTGTATAACAGTGTCTGCTTGCATATGTGAGGGTCTATATGTCTATATGACTATGTCAATGGAAGTCACACTGTCTGTATAAATATGTGAATGGAAATAAAGGAGGTGTCAATTGATATGTGAAAGGGTGTGAGAGACTCTATATGGGTATGTGAATGGGTATCAGGGTACCTGTATGGGTGTGTTACAAGGTTTGCCAGTCTATGCATGGGTATGTGAGGGGGTGTGAGAGTCTGTCTATGGGTATCTAAATGGATACAATGGTGCCTACATGGGTATATGAGGCTGTGTGAGAGTATCTGTATGGGTGTGTGAAAGGTTATTACACTATCTATGTGGGTGTGTGAAAGGGTGAGACAGTCTATGTATGGGTATGTGAGAGGATGTCAGAGTCACTGTATCAGTATGAGAATTGTCATTACAGAATCTCTATGGGTAAGTGAGAGAGTGTAAGAATCTCTCTATAAGTATGTGAATGGATGTCACAGTCTGTATAAGAATATGAATCAGATTAAAGGAGGTCTGTATGAGTATTTGAAAGGTTATTAGAGTCTGAGTATAGGTATATGAATGTGTATTAGGGTGCATGTATGAATACATGAGAGGGTGTGATAGTATCTCTAAAGGTATGTGAATAGTTGTGACAGTGTCTGTGTAGATAAGTGAGAGGGTCTAACAGTCTATGAATGGATATGTGAGAGGGTGTGAAAGTCTATGCATAGGTATGTAAATGTAAAATAAGAGTCCCTACATGGGTATCTGAGAGTGTGTAGCAGGGTGTGCAAAATTCTGTTTGGATATCTGAATAGGTATAAGGGTATCTACATGAGTATGTGAGAGGATGTAAGAGTCTCTATATGGGTATGTGAGAGGGAGTGACAGTCTCTATAAGGGTATTTGAATAGGTGTGAGACTGCCTGTATGCATATCTAGATAGGAAAAAAGAAGGTCTAAATATGCATGTGATAAGCTGTGACAGTGTACATGGGAGTATGCAACACTGTGTGACAATCTCTCTATGAGTATGTGACAGGATGTCAGAGTCTGTATATCTGTATGTGAATGGCTATAAAGGGTCTGTATGGATATCTGAGAAGGTACAAGAGTGTTTTTGTGAGTATTGGAATATATGTTATTCTGTCTGTATACGTATGTGAATGGGAATACAATAATTCTCAATGCATATGTGTAAGGTGTGGGGGACTCTGTATGGGTATGTGAATGGGTATAAGGGTGCCTGTATGGGTATGAAACAGGGTCTGACAGTGTATGTATGAGTATATGGGAGGATGTGACAGTATGTGTATGGGTATGTGAATGGATATAAAGGTATCTATATGGTATGTGAAGGTATGGGAGACTGGATGTATGGGTATGAGAATGATTGTGACACTATCTGTATGGGTATGTGACAAGCTATGACAGTTCATGTATGGGTATATGAAAGGTTATCATACTATCTGTGTGGGTATGTGAAAGGGTGTGACAGTGTATGAATAGGTATGTGATAGAGTGTGAGAGTCTCTCTATGGGTTTGTGAGAGGATGTCTAAGTACCTGTACCAGTATGTGAACATGTGTATAACAGTATCTGTAGGGATCAGTGAGAGGGTGTAAGAGTCTCTCTATGAGTATGCAAATGAGTTTCACTGTCTGTATAAGTATGTGAATCAGAATTAAGGAGCGCTTTATGAGTATCTGAAAGGGTGTCAATGTCTGGGTTTAGGTATGTGAATGTGTATAATGATGTATGTGTAGATACATGAAAGTGTACAAACATATCTCTATAGGTATGTGAATGGTTATGACAGTGTTCGTATAGATATGTGAGAGGGTCTGACAGTCTATGAATGGATATGGGAGAGGGTATGAGAGCCTTGTATAGGCATGTAAATAGATATAAGGGTCTCTACATGGGTATGTCAGAATGTGTGAGAGTCTCTGTATGGCTATATGAATGGCTGTCATACTAATTGTATGGCTACATGAGAGGGTGTGAAAGTCTAGGTATGTGACAGGGTGTGTGACTCTCTGTATGCATAAGTCAATGGGTATATAGGGTGTCTACATGGGTATGTGAGAGTCTCTGTATGGATATGTGAGAGGGTGTGACTCTCTGTATGGGTATGTAAATCGGTGTCAGACTGTCTGTATGGGTATATGGATGGGAATAAAGGAGGTCTGAATGGGTGTGTGAGAGGGTGTGAGAGTCTCTCTATGGGTATATGAGAGGATATCAGAGTCTCTGTCTCAGTATGAGAATGTGGATAGCAGTATCTGTATAAGTATGTGAATGAGAATAAAGGAGTAGGTATGTTTATTGATTCTTTATTGCTTGATTAACAAAAACAATTGCAATTAAGACATAAAAAAAACAATAAAAAGAAGTACAGTTCTCAGTTTCTTTAGACAATGTGCGACTAAACAAGAAGAATGTTACTATGGTTACATGCCGAAACACAACACTAATACCACATATAAACATATCTTTAAAACAAACACGCTATATTCTTAAAACTGATAACATATTATCATTACATTCCCAAAAATGAACAATAAAAACAATCAGCATTATATTACAGGGTGCAAATATGCAATAAAGTGCCAATGTGCACAAGCTGAATCAGTATGTACCAATGTGCAAATGAACAATAAGGTGTCGCTGTATAATTAAAATCTGTTATCTGAAGTTGACTTAAGTCTAGAATTTTAAGCCTTATGTTCCTTTGTACAAATGAGCAGTAAAAGTGCATCAGTATTTTACATATTTCCTGTTGGGCCTAATTACGGTGGTAATTTGGACACTAAATCGTTCAGATGTCAGCTACCTTAAAACAGCCAATGTGATTCGTAATTCCTTAAGACAACCCTTAAATAGCGAGTACCAATAATTTCTCAGCATTAGCTAAAAATTATGTAAATTGACATAGCAATGGAATGGACTCGCCTGATAAACATAAGATAAGGGCCTGATGGCTGATCTTACCCCTGCCTTAAGGAATAAAGGTTTTAAAAGTGTGTGGTGTATTTTAAGCAATTTAGGGCACACTCATACTATGTGTAACAAAGTTTCACGTGGCCATCCACACAGTCTACATGTAGTATTTGGCCATTGTTGAATCCAGGTCGGCGTACCCTCCTTGGTTGAATTTCTGCCCAATCTTATTTTTAGAAATGTTTCCTTCATTTGGGCCAAAAAATGGGCATTCAAATAGGGCTGGATTCAAAGAGACTGATGTGAATTAATCACAGTCCATTAATGAGTTTTAGACGCTAAGGCTATTTTATCCGCATTAAATGAGTTAATTTTAATTAGTTTTTTAAAGATTTGTTTAAAACTGGGCATTGCCAGTTCAGTGAGCCCTATCTGCAAATCGAAACTCTGGAGACATATTGGGATATAAGATAGCCAAGTCGCTGTATGGGCAGAATTAATTATTTCTTGCCGACATATATTCGCTAGGGAAACAGTGTCAGATGAAAACACAGAATACATACATTTCAAAATGACCCTTGCGAAACCATGGACTGTCTTTGTAGGCCAAACTGCAGTCTGATTTCAGCTTGGCCAATTGATCTGGTGATCCCAAAGATTGATTTATAGGCATTAATTATTAATAGGTCCAGTAGTTTTGCATCTTTCCCCCTAGTAATAGGTGCACTATACGTAATTGTTGGCTGTAGCTTTGCTCTCATGACTTTGAGAAGATGGACATATGACTGACATCTCAGAGTTTTATGCAAACATTTAAAGGCATAAATTAAAGTTGCAGTTTTTGCCCTTAAATATTTAAAATTACTTTTAAACGAGACTCTATTGTCAAATAAAATACCCAAATATTTATATGTGTTTACCACTTCAATTGGTCCTCCTCTGGCCCTCCGTGAATCGGTCTTTGATTTTGCCTGCCCGATTTTCATGATTTTAGTTTTTTTGACATTCAATTCCAGGCCATTCATTAGGATGTAATCATCAAATGCATTAATCAATCTTTGTAGGCCTATCGGGGTTGGCTCAGCAAGGTTGGTGTCATCTGCGTATTGTAAATTACTAAGATGCTCCTCACCTATTTTTGGAGGATGGGCATTAATGGACTCTAGGTGCTGAAGTAGATCTGACAAAAATAGATTAAAAAGGCAAGGAACAAGAACACAACCTTGCTTAAGACCTTTTGAAGTTTTGATTATTTTGTGACAAAATACCACTAAAATACATACTAGCTTGACCTGGACCCAAGTGTTGGTATAGAGGAGTATAATAGCATCTAACAATCTTCGTGGAATGGCCCAACCTACCAGTTTTTTCCATAATACAGATCTAGGAACTAAATCAAAAGCTGCTTTTAAATCTATAAAAGAAATCTATAGATTTTGTTTTTTTTAAACTGCCCATTCCGCTAATAAAGTAAGAACCAGTAGGTTGGAATAGTAGATTGGACCTTTCGAAAACCTGGTTGATTGATTGGAATAATATTTTGTTGTGCTTCCCAGTCTTCCAGATCAATCAGTAGATGGGAGGCAAAAACCTTAGCGTCGACATCAGTTAGGGCAATTAGCCGATAGTTGGCAGGGTTGTCAACTGGGCCACTTTTATAGATGGGCTATACAATACTACCTTGCCAGGCTACAGGGACAACGTTTAATGCCAGTACCTCATTAAATACTGGAGTCAACACATCTGCTCACATTTCAATGTTGGTACGAAATAAGGCATTGGGAAGCCCATTTGGACCAGAAGCCCCATTTGATTGAAGACAATGTAGGCAAATGGCTATTTCATTTGTACTTATAGAATCCAAATTATTTTTCAAAGAAGGACTGCACACTTGCTCTATATACAACTCACTAGATTTGCCAATATTGTTTGTTTGATCCAGATCATTACCCAGAGATGAGCCAGATTTGAGCTTCTCACTATCTCTATATTTGGCTAAGTAAAGCCACCACGAATCTTGCCATGTTGGGGGACTACAATCACCAAGGTCCCTAGCACCAGGAGGTGCCCACGCCCCTGCCAGCAACCGTGCCCGGAGGCGCATAAGAGCATTTGGGTCTCCCACAGCGCGGGAGCCCGGTAAAGCCACAGTGAACCTTGCCACGTTGGGGGACTACAATCCCCAAGGTCCCTAGCGCCAGGAGGCACCCACGTCAGCAACCGCGCCCGGAGGCGCATAAGAGCATTTGGGGCTCCCGCAGCACGGGAGCCCGGTAAAGTCACCGCGAACCTTGCCACATTGGGGGACTACAATCCCCAAGGTCCCTAGCACCAGGAGGCGCCCACGCCCAGGCCAGCAACCGTGCCCGGAGGTGCATAAGAGCATTTGGGGCTCCCACAGAGCGGGATGCACATGGGTGTGACCGGGCCACGCCCGGTTCACGCCCGGGCAAAGGGCAGGCCCGTCTGTGTCTGTCCGCGGCTGACCGAGGCTGGGCTGGGCCCACCCCCTTGGCTGGTCATTGATGCTAAAGGCGGCCATCTGGAAAAGTAGCTGAATAGTCCTCATACACAAAGGCTCCGGGTAACTCGTGATTCAAGTACGTTGAAGGTAGGACAGGACGGTGGTAAGCAGCTCGGAGAACACTTGTTGACTATATTTTATATTTTTTGAATTTGCGGTTGCTTGAGAGCCCTACGGGTACCTGGGGGGCCAGTTTAGTCTAATTATCATCGAGTATGGGCAAGAGAAAAGCAATTACTGTGGTCCGTCCATCCACTAACAAAAGGGCCACTATTGACTCGTATTTAGCTAAGGCGGTGGGGGTAATCACACAGGAGATTGATAAAGTGGAGAGGAGATTGTCTATGGGTCTTACGGGCCCAGTAGTGCCTGTACCAGCTTCGGTGGATCTAGCAGTAGTAACTGAAATGGGCACCCCGGTCAACGGGACGGATAGCATAATGGCTATAGAGGCAGTGGCGCAAGAGAGAAGTGATACAGGTATAAGAGTCTCATCTCCGGATACGATGGGCGTGGGTCAAGGGACTGCCCAAATCTTGGACAATAAGGGTTCGGAGGAAGAAGCTTCACCAGCTCCAAAGAGATCACACAAACCAAAAAAGAAATATGAGCCTGCAAGGAAATTGGAGGCCCCAAAACCCCTGCTAACCCGGACTGATATGGAGGACTTTTGGAATACGCTGAGGGGCACAATTACAAACTTGATGACCGATTTATTATCGAAGCTCTGGGACAAGTTGTAAAAAGGGCTATCAGACACCAGAGAGATATTGGGGAAAGTGGAAAATATGCTGGAAACTATCTCCAATGCTCTGTCTCAGAGTAGGGCCCATTCACAGGCAGTGTATCCTAGTATGCAAGGGAATTGTGAGTCAAGAATCTATCCACCAAACCCAAACAGGCCCAGGGGGGCTTGGTCCCGAAGCGGACAGGGGGATCAGGTGACTGAGACGACTAATATGCCTAATCCCCATAAATAGGGTGATGGGGGAGGTGGCAGGGGTTTGAGAGACAGATATTCTCCACAACATGTGCAGGCACAAGGAGGGGCAAGCCCCAAGAATACTTATAGTACAGGGCTGCCCATGATTGATCTTCCCCCGGCCTGTTGTCCTTATACCATAGTGCTGGTGGGGGTGCACAGTTTGGGAGTGGGCTTAGAAGAGTCCACAGATACTCTTATCAACATAGTATCCCACTGGCTAGGGAAATATAGCAGATTTAATATAGGGGATCACCCTCATATTCGGATGGCTAGAAGGGTTGCCTGGATTGGGAAATCAAGAAAGTCTTTCAAGGGTGACGCGGTGATCGTCACCTTCAGATTCCCAGAACTAGCCCACATTATATTGAGACACTCGACTGAGTTTCCCTTTCATGCCTCAGACATTAAACCTCTTCCATTAGGTTTCTTTTACAGGCCAGCTTCCATTGCCAGAGGAGTCAGTAATGGGAGGCAGATAGAGGAAGGAGCTTTCACTGAGGAGAGGAGGGCTGGGCGGTCCAACACTTATGCCCCTCTGTCGGACCTTAATGATCTGGATTGACAGGGGGTGGGCATCGAACACACCCTAGCACAGTCAATAGTGACTGACTCCCAAATTCAGTTAGCTTTGTCATCAGGGGTAAGGCAGAGAGAGAGTGATGACCTTCCCATAAGTCACCCTAATCAGAATCATCAAAGTGGACTCCAAGGCGACAAGATAATATCGGCCACGTCACCCACTCTCCACGGAGGAAGTGAAATTAATCTGATCTCCTGGAATGTGGCAGGGCTGGGTGCCAAATTTAAGGATGAAAGATGGATTTAAACCATAACTGAGTATAAGATCATTTGCCTACAAGAGACCTGGGAGGTGGAAAACATATTTTTTTGGGAGGGACATGGGTCGTTCTTCCTCCCAGCGGAAGGTTCGACATATGGGAGAGTGAAGGGTGGTCTAATTATTTTTATTGTACTTGAGCTGGGTGGGTCAGTGAATCGACTAAACTGGAACTCGACAGTGGCGTTAGGATTAAAACTGGTAGTAGGTAGAATGAAAAGATTTACAATAATTAATTTTTATAGTGCCAAAAATAAGAATTCGAGTGCGTCGGGTGTGAAGGAGCTAGCCGGGCTCTAAGACCAATTGCAGGGGAATTATTTTTCATTTGGTAACCTGATTGTGCTAGGGGATTTTAAATGTCATTTATAATCAAATTTTGGGCAAAACACTGGGGTTACTCCCACATGTATGAAAGCAGAAGAATGGCACATGGAACACTCTGGGGAGGGTCAAGAAATAAATGCTCTCTTAAATAATTATGATCTAACATTTACACTTCAAAAGGCCATTATACCACGCATTACTCTTTATCCGCCTACCTATAAAGGTAGGGGTTGTGCATCCACCAAGGACTACATCTTTGTGTCGTCAGCCCTGACACATACTATAACATATTTTAGGACGATAGAAAGTCCTTTCAGTGATCATAACCCTCTGGTTTTGGGGATGTGGACCCAGCGGCCGAAAATAGCCAATAGTTGGAGGGTGGGAGGGACATTAAAGTCAACGGACCAGGGGAGACGTTTGCGATGATCATTGGTGGATAGTAACGCTTTTTATTCATCCCTTTTTAAAGAGAGGCAACGGGAGATTCTGAAGTGCCTAGATATCCTACCTTCAGAGGAGGATGTACTCAGATCTTTTGACACCATAGCAAAGTCGGTGAGGATTCTTCTAACTGTCCCAGTAGTCACGCTCAGCCAGATATCCCAAAGTGGTTTGATAAGGAATGCTCCCAAGCACTGAGGTCCCTTAAAGTGGCGCTGAAAGAGACACCCCATTGCAGATGTAACATTGCTAAGTGCTGTTGTATTTATAAAAAAGTTTTAAAGGAAAGGAGGTCAATCCTACAAAAACCTCTCTTTTGCTGCATTTAGCTACCGCATATCTGCCATGGGGATCTTTGAGGAGTCCAGTCATAGCCACCCCGGCACGTCGGCCAACCCAGAGCAGCACCCCCCTCGCATGTGATGTATAATCTGCTGTATAGCACTGGCCCTGCATTTTACGCTGCACTGCCATACTGTAATCTGAGTGCAGGTGGGTTTCCTGTAGGACCGCAATGCCAACTTTATGTCTCTTTAAATATGCCACTATTTTCCTAACTTTTCTGCTGTCATTGAGACCCCAAACATTCCAGGTCATTAGTTGCAGAGCTTGTGTTGTGGTCCCACTATGTGCCATAGGGAGTATATGTCATACTGAGTTACTATGATGGTGCAATGCCTGGTGCTAACGTAAAACTTCCCTGTCTTCATAATAAACAATACAAACCAGTTACCCCGAAACATTCCACCCACTCTATGAGACACCCCAACTTTCATAGCTACAATGAATCCCTCCCCCTCCCTCAATCACTTCCCATCTCATAAACCCTAGAGATAACATGGCAAATAGTGTGGTACACTTGGGGCAAATGTTACCAACACTCCCCGGTCTGAATGCCACCAGTTTACCACTAACATCAACTATGGTGCCACAGCATTTACACAGAAATAGGTACCACTCTCCCATAACCCTCTAGAGGGTTCTGGTGACATCTAGTCGCTAGTTTGGGGAACACTATACTATACATCAATACTAGAAAAGCTTAGCCACTCAACATCATCCCCAAATGAGTCCCTTGAAATAGCGTTCATGCATAGTGACATGTGGGGAGTATACTTCTTATCCACGTTGTGTTCTTAGTCACCAGTTCATGGATCACGAGGGGTCCTTGCACCGGTGGAGCCATGAAGAATCACCTCAACGAGTGGCACCCAGGTGAAGATCTGGACACATCCACCAGTGCCCCTTCAGTCCTCGTCAGTGTCCCGTGCCGTCTGCTCGCCCAGCCGATAATCCACCCGGTGACCCTCGGCGCTTCGTTACTTGCTCCTTTTGTTTTAAAAATTGCATAACTGCTTTGGGGTCTGTAAAGAAATGTACCTTGCCATCCATCCTTATCCTCAACTTGGCGGGTATTGCATACTGTACTCCAGATTCAGTTCACAAAGTCTTTTCTTGGTAGGTTTGGACCAACATCTTGCTTCCTAGACCCGGAGGGTGAAGTCCGGAAACAGAGATATGTCTGAGCCCTCTAATCGCAGTGTTCTCATTTCCTGTGCTTTCCTCAGGGCAGCGTCCCGGTCCCTATAGTTAAGCATTCTGGCGATTATTGGCCTCGGGGCTGCCCCTGGGACCAGGTGGGGTGCCAGAGTACGGTGGGTGTGCTCTACAACAAATATATCCGAGAATGTGTCTCTGCCAAGTAGGTCTATCAGCATCTTTCTATCAGCAACTGTTCCATATTTCTGATGTTTGTTGACTCTGCTACGCCCAGGATTCAAATGTTATTCCGTCGTGACCTAGCTTCAAGATCCTCGGCCTTGGATTGGAGCATTTGCAGGAGTTTGTCCATTGATTTGCACGCCTCCGTTTCAGTCTTCACAGTGTCTTCCATGTCGGATATTCGTTGTTCCACTGTATCCAGCCTGTCACTGTGTTTGTCAAGATGCTCAGACATTCTGTCCATGCAGAACAACAGTGCATCAATTTTACTATCTATCTTCGACAGACTCTGCTGCATAGTACGCAGGATCTATTTCAGGTTCATATCGGCTGCAGCTTCCTGGTCATCAGATGTTGCCTCAGGGTCCGAAGGGTGGGTTCCAGTGACCTGGGGGTTTTGCGCAGGTCAAACTGTAGTTTAGACTGAACTTTGTCTGGTTTGCCATTTTGCTACTGTAGAATGCCAAGTCCAATTCCACGCTCACTCAGTGGAGGATTCCCTCGTGGATGCTGTGGGTCCCAGTGCAAATGGGACCGCCGGAGTCCCCGGCCCAGGGCTACTCATTTGAGATCACCGCTCCTGGATGGTGAAGGGCGCGAGTGTTATCCAGTCCAGGCCCGGCCACCGGATCGATGGTTGAGCATCAGCAAGCACTCATGGTCTTGTGAACTCCGCTGTGGCTTAGAGGCACCCACATATATGGAAAACGCTGAGGACAGTGTGTGCACTTGCAGAGGACCCCATGCCCACAACCAAGCACCCACCAGTTAGGCGAGTTAGCCTGGAATCCTTGAAGGCTGTATTGAAGCGGAGAAGCTGGGCCTCTCAATGCAGGATTCTTCGGACCACCGAGTCTGCTATGCTTCTCCTATGCAGCTTTGCTTCCCATCGCCGCGCCCTTTGAGCACTGCGACATGACCCTCGACCCCGGGCGCTCTGACTGTGGCTACTGCGATATCGCCTGGTCTTCACCGGTCGTCTGAGGGGCCTCGTCCCGGCGGCAGTGCAGTGCACATCCTATGCCCCTGGTACTCCGGTGGGGAGGAGGTAGGTTGCTTTCGTTCTTGGTGATTCTGGTGACAGGCATTAGGCAATGCGCACGCTGATGCGCCACCCGCCGCCTTCGCCCTGTGCCCGTATGCGATGGGGAGAATTGGGGATAGCACCCAGCAGAGGCAGCCGCGGACCCCAAGGCCTAGCTGCCACACGGGGAAACAGCACACGCAACCTTCATGCAGCGCCGAGTCAGGCCTTCATCTCCAGTCGCTCATTCCCAGTTTCCTTTTGCTGCCTCTCAACTGTCACACACACTGGCCTGGGCCCGCTGGATCACTCACCACATCCACTGATTGATGCGCTTCTCGCTAGGGGCTGCGCGACGGGGTACCCAGAAGGGCCCGCACTCTGATCCGTAGTCTGCACTCCTCCGCACACAGGCCCTCTCTGCGGCACTGGATCGGCAGCGACTGTGCACCGCTCAGTCTGCCAGTTCTGGGAGAGCTCCTGAGGTCGTGATTTGTGTTCCTGGAATGTGTTGATGCAGCCAGCCGTGCCTCTCACACCCGCGGCCCGCACAGCACACTGGGGCCTGCAAGCCAAGCCTCAGCCAACGCCACTGATCGCACTTGACGATGTGCCAGAATCCTGGAAATTTAGGGTACTCCGGCTAACTATGGTCGTCCCCACACTTTACAGCCTGGATAGGCAAGTCATATTCGCGATGTGCACCTGGATCATGACGGATATCAGTGGTGGCCGTCGTAGCTCCCTTAGTCAGCTGCCATCTTGGAGTCAGGCAAGCTCTGCCCTCCTTGCAAGGTGATTTGTTCAATGGACTAGTCGCACCTCTGAGTAATGGGATTGAAATTTTACTTTCAACCTTATATCTTTCTTTTTCCACTTTTGGAGCTAGTGCATCCAGAATAGTAGGGTATTTTAAAGGAGTGCAATTCTTAACCTCGATACCCCATTCCATAAAATAGGAACTTGAATCTAAGATTTTATTTACTATTTTATTAGTGATTCATGTTGTTATGGTGGGCTAACAAGATAAATTAAAGTGTATTTGTTTAAACTGAACTAAAAGGAGGTCATTTGTTTTAATAAATGATAGATCAGGGATGGTTGACATAAGGTTTAAGATTGAGCTCCGATTAAGGCTATCATGAATGCCCCTGGATACATATAAAGGGTGAAAAACTTGTTTCACGTTGTTAGAAGATTTGTTTTCCAACATAGCCCTTAGAGATATTGTTGGGCCTAGATTTCTATCATTGGCTAAATTGTTAATTTGGTGTCTTCTAGAAAGTGGTGATCTCTGGCTGACACAGGGACTCCTCCCATCAGCTCGAATGGCCCCATGCATGATCTGTGTTGCGTGATCTTGAGGCAAGAGCGTAGCCTCGTTATTTATTATTGATTCTGTCTTTGATTGTAAATAACAGGCTTTTTCTCTATTAGCATTTCTATGATTCTGTTTACTCTCACTCCTTTTCAGAGTCCTACTGCCATTTTGTTTACAGACTGCCCCATTGTTAGAACCCACAATATTGATAGTCACCATATAGGTAGCAGTCTCAAACTCTTTTTTACTACCCCTTAAAAAATGTTGTACCTCTCTCTTCAGTTCAAGATTCATATTATTTGACTGGGTAGGATCAATGGAAGTTTCTGCACCCTTATAAGAACAATCCTGCCCTTGTGGTTTCTGACTGGCAAGTTTAAAGATAGGATAGCAGTCCCTGGTTTTTGCCACTGAGACCATAGTTTTCTTGGTTTTATTCTGAGCCTTACGCAACCTTTACCTGGCCCTTTTTGTTAACGGAGGATCACTACTAAAACTATCAACTGAGGCTATAGAATTAGTGAATTGACTTCTATGTTAGTGTTTCCTTGCAAAATAGTGATTTCATCTATTGCAGTAGCGGAGCCCAAAATACATTACGGATCCCCAACTTCACCTGCTAATACCCCGGTTATATCAGTGGGAACATCTTGCCGAGAATGTTGGAACTTTATACTTGCACTAGTTACTCCTAATCCTGAAACATTATGGAGAGTTAGAGGTAATTCTAAGTTTAGTTTAACTACTAATTTCTTAACTTTCTCAATGAGAGACCCTACTATAATCAGGAGTTCAGACACAATATCTAGAATATGCAAACACGTATATTTGATTAGTTGATTATTGACGTCAGACTGGGCTCTAACCACCAGATTGGTTAGATTATGTAATTTTGTGTCTATACCCACCACATAAACTGCTAGAGTATTTATTAGATCCACATGTATATCGAGCTTGTTAGAATGAAAATGTAATGCTGTTGTTATTGCATCCATTGTATTCAACAACTTTTGCCACACTCCATTGTTATCTGAACCATTAGTTCCAGTTGGCAACTGGATTATGGACTCACCTAGACTCTTGCAGACTCTCTCATTCTTAGATATAGCTATAGGAGATCTAGAAAAGCTATGATTGGATTGAATTTCACCCAAACAGATGACAGAAACATCACATTCACTTGGATCCCTCTGACAGTTGGTTACAACCCAAGCTTTATCTTCAGCCTGTAGGGATTGGATCATTTGTGACTGCAGCGTAATTTGAGCTGCTGATTTATTAGATTGACAAACGTCAGAGACAGGCTCACAATGGACTTGGGCTTTAGCAACTATTACATGAGAATGCCTCCTTTCAAATAAGGCATTTTTCACAGCAGTTGCTATTAAACACAAAGTAGTAGTATCAACAGACTGTTGCAAGCAATCACTTATTTCATCACCCTGGGATAGTACACCATCACATACAACCTGGACTATTGGTGAGCATATGTTTGGTATGGCTGGTGTAGATAAAAACACCCCATACTCAAATGAAACTTTATCTGATTGTTTAAAATACTCCACAATGCAGGGCTGGGAAAACTGAGTCCCAAAGTCGGTAACAGATTTAGATTTAGATGCTTGGTCAGGAGCCCTTGTCGAATGATCCAAACTAATGTTGCCCCAATATGGACCAATGGTTCTTCAAGATCCATCTCATTACCATGTGATGTGTCCTTTTGGGAACGGGTTTGGGCTTTCTTAGCGGTCTTCAGCTTTTTTTGTGGCTGTGCTTATAGCAGAAGCTGTAGCGATGCCCTTGGGCGGCCCGACCCCATGATGTAAATAATTGTCTCAAAAAAGCAACAAGCAAACACACCTCACCACAGCTGTATGTGGAGAGGTGTGGTGCAGCGGCCAGGGCAGCTGACTTCGGAGCACAGGGTTCACGGTTCGATCCCCGGCTCCGGCGGCAGCTCAGCTCAGCACCATGTGACTCTGGGCAATAGCTCACTTAATTTCCACTACGGCCCCCAGCGCCTTGAGACCCGTAAGGGTGAGTAGCTGCGCTATATAAAAATGGACTTACATTTACATATATATTCCAACTATAGACCCACTGGAGTGCTTTCCTTTTTAACCCCTTCCCTGGCCCCAGACCTACAGAAAGTACAATACATGGGCCGGGAATAAGGGACTGAGGGGGTTAAGGGAGCAAGGGTAACTGACAGGTGACCAAGCTCCAAACTCCAGGACTCCAAAAACTTCGAAAGCTTCAGAAAGCACTCTAAAACCCTAAGATCCCTCCGGCCTTGTTAATATGCTGCATCAGATTCTCAAATGTTCTGGCACCTTCATATTACCGACAAAGTACTGAAAGCAAGTGGGGTCTTCCAGGCAAGCCAGCAAGCAGCACCCAGAACTAACTGGGCAGCCTCCGCAGGCTGCCTGTGGCACACACTCCGCAGCCACTGACTGTCGTTGGTCACACTCACTTAGGGTGTCAACTAAGGGTGTTATCTTACTGCACCCCCACTGAGGGACCAAATGCGGAGGAACCAGCCTCAGGCTGTACTGGGCTCAAGCAGTCCAGGACTCTGCAGTGGAATGCTATGCTGCCTTAGTCGGTGTTGGGAGTGCTGGCTCTGCCTCCTGCATCACACGGTATGCTGGGGGACAGAGTCCCACCCCAGCCAGCTGCCAGGTAAAAGTTGCGCGTTTAGGTGCCTCGGACGGTCCAAAGACACGAACCACCGTCCAGCTCCGCACCGCTGAAATTAACTGCCAGCCACCGGTCACCAGCTGCCTACCTCTCAGGTGGTCCGGGTCGGGACTGGTCTAGCCGAACACAGCAGGACAGGACAAGCGAGACAAGGCACGGCAGCGGCAGTGATTCTACGGCTCCAAATCTCCAGCTCGAGCTCCACCCTCAACGCGTAGCGTAGCGTCCTGCGTCACATCAGTCAATCAGAATCAGTCTTGGAAGAGGTAGCAACGGGGAGATATAGATCCAGAGAATAGAAGAGGTCTGAATTACTATGGGAAAGGATGCACACATCACCTTCCTTCTGACTATCTAAATGTATGCATCATTGTACCCTTTGTTCTGTTACTATATGCATAGCTATAGTTTTTCAGTTGAATAGTCTTTATTTGGTCATAACAATGACCATGAAAACACAGAATTAAAAATGCATTGTACATTATATAGTTTTTCAGATTCAGAGGTTATTGTGGAAACTTCCCACATCAATTAAAACTAATTTAAAACATCATTAAATATAACTTATATATACATTTAGCCAATTGTATAGAATTACTGTATTAGCACCCCTGGTGACTAGTATTCATTTAAAACTATTAACACTCTCATCAGGGCTAAAGTAAGTATCCTTATGAAGCACACCTTCTCCTCAGTTTTATTTCAGACAAAATATAGTTGAGGACAGAGAAACAGATTGCAGGAGTATTTAATCATTTAAAAAAGATCAGCCCCTCTTGGTGTGATGTAATGGGCTTGAGCTTTAAAAGTGGCTGTAAGAAACATTTTCTCAAGCTACCATATAAGGTGCAAAAAAATATAAAATGCGTTGTCACTTGTGGTGAGAAGGTATTGCATGGGCAGTCTGGAAGAGATTCAAACCAGGGCCCAGAGTTAGGGAAAGCAGCTAAATAATTAATTGAATGTAACCTGAACCTCATGAGATAATATCTATGTTCTGGTTTTTCCACTCAAGATAGATACTGCTCTATCCCAGGAGTTGTGGAAATAGGCAAATAGCTAAGAACGAGGGTTAAATGGATTGACCTTGTGATTTTAATCTCTTCATTCATCATAATACATTTTTCCTTAACTATGGCCTTAGTTTGGGGTTCAATGCTATCTGGAAAATCAAAATTGTTAATCAGGCCCATATCATTTAAGCTTTTCCTGACATGTGCCAGCCAAGGGATAGAGCATCTATTGTCCAAATTCAGACAGTTGCTTAAAATGTCTCTCGAGAAACCTACTTGTAGAGTATGCCAGATTTTAACCCAAAGTAAAAGGGGGGGGGGCATTTTAATTTTATCTTTCAAATAGCCCATACCCAGTTCACTGGGGGAGATGAAACATGGGGTTGATTTAGGGATAACCAGTAACTTACAAACAAACTTGTTTTCAAAGGCCTGCATTCTAGGTGATATTTCATGACCCTACACGCCCGCTCCATATGTTCCCATGCCCAGACATTTAGATTTATATAGCTAGACCATCTCTTTAATTGACTTTTGCCCTAGTTTTTTTGTGAATCTAAAAATAGATTCACACCCTACTCCCATTTTCTGTATTCTCTGCCTAGTCATGTCACCCCATAACTAATTTTCTTCAAACAGGATACCAAAATAATTTAAATGTAAAAACTTAGTGATCAGTGTCTTGCCAATAAAGAAAGATTTTGTTATGGTATTTGTTGGTCCGCATGTTAAAATGAATGATTTCTGATGATTTACTTTTAAACTCAGATTTCTCATAAATCTATTAAAACCATGTAAAAAGTTCTGGTTTCCAATTGCTGTTTGTGTGATTAAAACTGTGTTATCCACATATGAAAGAACTGGGACTAGTTGAGTGACGATTCTAGGAGTATCAGCACTACATAAGCTCTGGGCTTTGTCTAGGGAATTAATATAGAATAAAAACAGAAAAGGTACCATTATATGGCCCTGCCTGATCCCTCTGGCGACCTTTATAGGCTGTGTACAATCGCCTTGTTGAGTGTAGGGGACCATGGTAGTGGTATCCCGGTGTAACTGCCTTATAAGGTTCAACAATGGTGGGTCCAACACAGCTGCCTCCATCATAGAACACAACTTTCCCCTGTCCACCAAATCAATAGCACAGGACAGGTCTCTATACGCCATGCGTAATGAACCTTTCCTAGTTTTGACGTACTTTCCCGAGATGAGGGATAAGTTCAGTGCCTGCTTAATAGTCCTCAAGCCTGGGCGGAAACCATATTGAGCCGTTGAGACAAAAAAATAATTTTTTGCCCAAACTTCAAGCTTTTCCAAGATCACCCGTCCTAGAGTTTTTACTGTGGCATCTAACAAAGAAAATGGGTGATAACACATATGGTACTAAAATGGATTCACTCCATGTGTTAATTGGGGCCCCCTTCACACTGCTTTAAAGAGATTAGTTACTAATAGGCCCCAAAAATTTTAAATGTGATTTTAGTATGTCAATGGGTACTCCTTCAGGCCAGGGGCCTTCCTTGGGGCAGTGATCTGGATAGATTTAGTGACAGCTGTTAAGTCAATGATTTTACTTAGCCAAACATCATCAAAAAAGGGTGGATCCATTTTTGATTTCATGTGGGGTTCATCGGGTTAGTGTTCAGGGTTAATATTTTTGGAGAAGGACTTACCCACTCTGTTCTAAAGCATGACATTTATTTCAATTTAAGGGGCCTCTGTAAAGAAAGGTCTGTTAATAACCTCCCAAAAGAGCTTTCTGTCTTTTAGATGGCCCGCTTTATCTAGGTCTTCCCACGCTTTATCCCTGATTTCCCTTTTCCTGGTTTCTAATGCTTTTTTATAGCGAATCCTGGGTGATCTTACTTCCTCTATATTGCTCGGGATTGGGTTGCTGGCTTTTTTAAGGACTTTTAAAGCAGAGGTGCAATCCAAATTGAATCAGGGGTGCTGTGTATGGTCCTAAGGTGGCCTGTTGTTTCTTAGTAGTAGGGCAGCTGTCTCGCAAAATGCTGTGTAGCTATCTCGGATCTTACTAGGGTCAGCATCACATGAAAGTCATTGAAAAATATCCTGGTTAGCTTCTGTAACTTAGGGGTAGATTAGGATGGCGGTCGGAAAACCATTCCTACCGCCGTGGTAGTGGAAATTAACCGTCCGCATGTACCGCGGGAAAACCGGCGGTCAGATTAGGATGAACCGTCAGAAAAATCTGACGCCACGGATGGATTCCACAACCGTACGCCAGGACCATCCGGAGCAGGTGAAAATCCGTCGGCGGCGGTTAGATTTGCTGCGGAAAGATCCAAAACCGCCACACGACCAGCGGATTGACCGCACTTGAAATTAGGATACAATTGCGGTGACAGCGGAACGATCAGTTGTTTCCGACCGCCGCGATCGCAACAATTGATGAATGGGAGAGCCGGTGGAAGGGCTGTTGTATTCCGACCGCCACGGTCGCTCCGGAAGAGTAATGGCGATCGAAAGCAACCACACAACAAAGCTACCAAGTGTGGCCATTAATCTGGCTCAGCCTCAAAAAACACCGAACACACCCCAATGACACATCCCCATGGCAAGTAAAAAATACAACTCCCAGGTCAACCCACACAATACACCTGACATGAATACTCCATTTTGACCCACCCACATAGCTGAGTATAAAACCAGCCCCTTCCCTGACCAGAATCCTTTGCACAACTCCACAATTTAAGGGCCCAACCACACAGCACAAAGGAGAGGCAAATCTGTACACATCACACCCTCACAACCACACACACACCACACACATCACCACCACCACCTTCACAACTGCACTTTTCCCACATTTGCACATCACACACCATGTCACAGAAGAAGATGCCCAAATTCACTGACAATGAGTTGTCAGTGATTGTAGATGAGGTAATCAGAGTAGAATCACATTTGTTTGGAAGCATGGTCCAACAGACACCACTAGCCACAAAAAATCAAATGTGGGAAAGGATAGTCAACAAAGTCAATGCAGTAGGGACCCCCCACGCACCCAGAAGATCAGGAAGAGGTGGAATGACTTCAAGACCAGGGTGAAAGAGCGTGCCAACAAGAACCATGAGCTGGCTCAGAGGACTGGAGGTGTCCCTCCCATTCCACCACTAACATTCACAGAATGGGAGGAGAAGGTGCTTGCCATACTGCATCCAGAGAGTCTCACAGGAATAGCCGGGGGAGTGGAGGCTGGTAAGTACCAACACATGTCTCCCATTACACTGCTATGTACTGTCTTGCACAACTACAAAGCTACACTTCCTAGGGCCAAATGCTCTCATGTGCAACACACTCTTCCCAACACATGTCTCACAAATCTAACATTTACTCCCTCTGAATCACCCCAAAGGTAGCTAGCAACATTCCCAGGGGGGCATGTGTACAGGCAGCCAGCAATACAACCCCCACCAGGCTCCCTTGTCCCACAGCTCAGCAGGATGGAGCACTCCCCACACCCACAACCATGTGGCAGCCATTGCATTGCTCACCTTCACCTAACAGGTAGATAGCCATCTTAACAGGGAGGGGTGTTTGTGGGTGGGAAGGCAGCACTACAACTCCCACCAGGCCCCCTTGTCCCACAGCTTAGCAGGATGGAGCACTCCCCACACCCACAACCATGTGGCAGCCATTGCATTGCTCTCTTCAAACTCACAGGTAGATAGCCATCTTAACAGGGAGGGGGGTTTGTGGGTGGGATGCCGGCACTACAACTCCCACCAGGCTCCCTTGTCCCACAGCTCAGCAGGATGGAGCACTCCCCACACCCACAACCATGTGGCAGCCATTGCATTGTCCTCTTCAAACGTACAGGTAGGTAGCCATCTTATGCTCTCTTGTCCCGCCCCTGAGCAGGATGGAACGCTCCCCCATCCAAGAGCCATGTGTAAACTATTCCCTTCCTCTGCTCCACTTCACAGGGAGGTAGCCATCTTAACAGGGAGGGGGGTTTATGGTTGGGAAGGCAGCACTCCAACTCCCACCAGGCCCCCTTGTCCCACAGCTCAACAGGATGGAGCACTCCCCACACCCACAACCATGTGGCAGCCATTGCATTGCTCACCTTCACCTAACAGGTAGGGAGCCATCTTAACAGGGAGGGGTGTTTGTGGTTGGGAAGGCAGCACTCCAACTCCCACCAGGCCCCCTTGTCCCACAGCTCAGCAGGATGGAGCACTCCCCACACCCACAACCATTTGGTAGCCATTGCATTGCTCACCTTCACCTAACAGGTAGGTATCCATCTTAACAGGGAGGGGTGTTTGTGGGTGGGAAGGCAGCACTACAACTCCCACCAGGCCCCCTTGTCCCACAGCTCAGCAGGATGGAGCACTTCCCACACCCACAACCATGTGGCAGCCATTGCATTGCTCTCTTCAAACGTACAGGTAGGTAGCCATCTTATGCTCTCTTGTCCTACCACTGAGCAGGATGGAACACTCCCCCATCCAAGAGCCATGTGTAACCTATTCCCTTCCTCTGCTCCACTTCACAGGGAGGTAGCCATCTTAACAGGGAGGGGGGTTTGTGGTTGGGAAGGCTGCACTCCAACTCCCACCAGGCCCCCTTGTCCCACAGCTCAGCAGGATAGAGCACTCCCCACACCCACAATCATGTGGCAGCCATTGCATTGCTCTCTTCAAACTCACAGGTAGGTAGCCAAACTTATGCTCTCTTGTCCCACCCCTGAGCAGGATGGAACACTCCCCCATCCAAGAGCCATGTGTAGCCTATTCCCTTCCCCTGCTCCACTTCACAGGGAGGTAGCCATCTTAACAGGGAGGGGGGTTTGTGGTTGGGAAGGCAGCACTCCAACTCCCACCAGGCCCCCTTGTCCCACAGCTCAGCAGGATGGAGCACTCCCCACAACCAGGTGGCAGCCATTGCATTGCTCTCTTCAAACTTACAGGTAGATAGCCATCTTATGCTCTCTTGTCCCACCCCTGAGCAGGATGGAACACTCCCCCATCCAAGAGCCTTGTGTAACCTATTCCCTTCCTCTGCTCCACTTCACAGGGAGGTAGCCATCTTAACAGGGAGGGGGGTTTGTGGTTGGGAAGGCAGCACTCCAACTCCCACCAGGCCCGCTTGTCCCAAAGATCAACAGGATGGAGCACTCCCCACACCCACAACCATGTGGCAGCCATTGCATTGCTCAACTTCACCTAACAGGTAGGTAGCCATCTAAACAGGGAGGGGTGTTTGTGGTTGGGAAGGCAGCACTCCAACTCCCACCAGGCCCCCTTGTCCAACAGCTCAGCAGGACGGAGCACTCCCCACACCCACAACCATGTGGCAGACATTGCATTGCTCACCTTCACCTAACAGGTAGGTAGCCATCTTAACAGGGAGGGGTGCTTGTGGGTGGGAAGGCAGCACTACAACTCCCACCAGGCCCCCTTGTCCCACAGCTCAGCAGGATGGAGCACTCCCCACACCCACAACCATGTGGCAGCCATTGCATTGCTCTCTTCAAACTCACAGGTTGGTAGCCATCCTATGCTCTCTTGTCACACTCCTGAGCAGGATGGAACACTCCCCATCCAAGAGCCATGTGTAACCTATTCCTTTCCTCTGCTCCACTTCACAGGGAGGTAGCATTCTTAACAGGGATGGGGGTTTGTGGTTGGGAAGGCAGCACTCCAACTCCCACCAGGCCCCCTTGTCCCACAGCTCAGCAGGATGGAGCACTCCCCACTCCCACAACCATGTGGCAGCCATTGCATTGCTCACCTTCACCTAACAGGTAGGTAGCCATCTTAACAGGGAGGGTGTTGGTGGTTGGGAAGGCAGCACTCCAACTCCCACCAGGCCCCCTTGTCCCACAGCTCAGCAGGATGGAGCACTCCCCACACCCACAACCATGTGGCAGCCATTGCATTGCTCACCTTCACCTAACAGGTAGGTAGCCATTTTAACAGGGAAGAGTGTTTGTGGGTGGGAAGGCAGCACTCCAACTCCCACCATTCCCCCTTGTCCCACAGCTCAGCAGGATGGAGCACTCCCCACACCCACAACCATGTGGCAGCCATTGTATTGCTCTCTTCAAACTCACAGGTAGGTAGCCATCTTATGCTCTCTTGTCCCACCCCTGAGCAGGATGGAACACTCCCCCATCCAAGAGCCATATGTAACCTTTTCCCTTCCTCTGCTCCACTTCACAGGGAGCTAGCCATCTTAACAGGGAGGGTGGTTTGTGGTTGGGAAGGCAGCACTCCAATTCCCACCAGGCCCCCTTGTCCCACAGCTCAGCAGGATGGAGCACTCCCCACACTTACAACCATGTGGCAGCCATTGCATTGCTCACCTTCACCTAACAGGTAGGTAGCCATCTTAACAGGGAGGGGTGTTTGTGGGTGGGAAGGCAGCACTACAATTCCCACCAGGCCCCCTTGTCCCACAGCTCAGCAGGATGGAGCACTCCCCACACCCACAACAATGTGGCAGACATTGCATTGCTCTCTTCAAACTCACAGGTAGGTAGCCATCTTAACAGGGAGGGGTGTTTGTGGGTGGGAAGCCAGCACTGCAACTCCCACAAGGCCGCCTTCTCCCACAGCTCAGCAGGATGGAGCACTCCCCACACCCTCAACCATGTGGCAGCCACTGCATTGCTCTCTTCAAACTCACAGGTAGGTAGCCATCTTAACAGGGAGGGGGGTTTGTGGGTGGGAAGCCAGCACTACAACTCCCACCAGGCTCCCTTGTCCCACAGCTCAGAAGGATGGAGCGCTCCCCACACCCACAGCCATGTGGCAGCCATTGCTTTGCTCACCTTCACCTAACAGGTAGGTAGCCTTCTTAACAGGGAGGGGTGTTTGTGGGTGGGAAGGCAGCACTACAACTCCCACCAGGTCCCCTTGTCCCACAGCTCGGCAGGATGGAGCACTCCCTACACCCACAACCATGTGGCAGACATTGCATTGCTCTCTTCAAACTCACAGGTAGGTAGCCGTCTTAACAGGGAGGGGTGTTTGTGGGTGGGAAGCCAGCACTGCAACTCCCACAAGGCCGCCTTGTCCCACAGCTCAGCAGGATGGAGCACTCCCCACACCCTCAACCATGTGGCAGCCATTGCATTGCTCTCTGCAAACTCACAGGTAGGTAGCCATCTTAACAGGGAGGGGGGTTTGTGGGTGGGAAGCCAGCACTACAACTCCCACCAGGCTCCCTTGTCCCACATCTCAGAAAGATGGAGCACTCCCCACACCCACAGCCATGTGGCATCCATTGCATTGCTCACCTTCACCTAACAGGTATATAGCCATCTTAACAGGGAGGAGTGTTTGTAGGTGGGAAGGCAGCACTCCAACTCCCACCAGCCCCCCTTGTCCCACAGCTCAGCAGGATGGAGCACTCCCCACACCCACAACCATGTGGCAGCCATTGCATGGCTCTCTTCAAACATACAGGTAGGTAGCCATCTTATGCTCTCTTGTCTCACCCCTGAGCAGGATGGAAAACTCCCCCATCCAAGAGCCATGTGTAACCTATTCCCTTCCTCTGCTCCACTTCACTGGGAGGCAGCCATCTTAACAGGGAGGGGGGTTTGTGGTTGGGAAGGCAGCACTCCAACTCCTACCAGGCCCCCTTGTCCCACAGCTCAGCAGGATAGAGCACTCCCCACACATACAACCATGTGGCAGCCATTGCATTACTCACCTTCACCTAACAGGTAGGTAGCCATCTTAACAGGGAGGGGTGTTTGTGGGTGGGAAGGCAGCACTGCAATTCCCACCACACTCCCTTGTCCCACAGCTCAGCAGAATGAAGCACTCCCCACACCCACAACAATGTGGCAGCCATTGCATTGCTCTCTTCAAACTTACAGGTAGGTAGCCATCTTATGCTCTCTTGTCCCACCCCTGAGCAGGATGGAACACTCCCCCATCCAAGAGCCATGTGTAACCTATTCCCTTCCTCTGCTCCACTTCACAGGGAGGTAGCCATCTTAACAGGGAGGGAGGTTTGTGGTTGGGAAGGCAGCACTCCAACTCCCACCAGGCTCCCTTGTCCCACAGCTCAGCAGGATGGAGCACTCCCCACACCCACAACCATGGGGCAGCCATTGCATTGCTCTCTTCAAACTCACAGGTAGGTAGCCATCTAAACAGGGAGGGTGTTTGTGTGTGGGTAGCCAGCACTACAACTCCCACCAGGCACCCTTGTCCCACAGCCCAGCAGGAAGGTACACCCCTCCCACTCATAACCATGTGGCAGCACTTTCCCTACACTGTGTCACAGAACAGGTAGGTAGACAGTGCATTCACCCTGCCATTCCTCTCAAAAAGCATGGAGCCATATGACCACACCAGCCCTCACATGTCATCCAACTTGGCATAGATCCAAAAGCCACATCCAGTGTGCAGACAGCTAAGCGTATGTAACTATCACTGAAATTAAACTTTGACTCACCAAGTCACATGTTGAAGAAATTCATGGCCCAGTCATGCACAGCACTGAATGCTATGTGTAAGTGCCATGGTGGCAGAGCATGAAGGCCCATATGAACACAAAATATGCATGGTCAATCGGAAAAACAAAGTAAAGTACATGATATGAAAAAGGTATGCATAACATTGCAATGGCTAGTTCTTGCTCAGATGAAACGTCTTCCATGCAGAGCAAACCAAAAAGACGCAAGACATAAAGTTGATGTGCCGCAAGTCGTTAGATGACGACATGTCCTTGTAATCACACAATCGGTACATGGCACATGGTTTCTCTTTACATGTCACACCATGGACAAGTAATGTATGTAAATCCACATCATGTCATGATGCTCAGTACCTTGCAGCCATATAAAGTGATTTCAAAGTAAACTGTGTGGTGTATCACATGTAACATCCAAACGTCTAACACCAAGCTTGTGTAGTGCACTTCAATGACCATTACACCTCTGTTCAACAGGAGATCCACAAGCAACTGCTGCAGAAGACAACACCAACCTGCAGAGCCAGTCTTCCCCCCCCCGGAACATGAACTCTTGGATGCAGACTCCCTACGTTTCTCAGATGAGGAGCAAGAACCTGGCACATCCGGACTGCCAGGGCGTACCACGTCCCAGGCCCCCATTGTCCCCACCACCACCACCACAGCAACAACAACAGCACTGACCCCTGCTGCAATGACCTGTGCGGCCTCGACCACCACCACCACCACCACTGCTGCCTGCAACACTCTCCCTACCTCAGTGGTTACCAACACCACCACACAATCAGAGGAGGGCAGGGAGAGTCTGCGGGTGCGTCGAGTGCCAACGCCACAGGTCCGGGACAGCAGGGCAGGTGGGAGGGCAACTGGGGGAAAAATTTGAGAGGACACTGGGACCGAAGCCCTGGCCAACATCGCCAGAGTCCTTGGGGCATATGAGCAGACCCAGGGACACATGGGTCAGGTTTTGGAAGAAGTGCGTGAGCTCCGCCTGGTGCTGAGGTCCATGGACACGCGTATGGGCCAAATTGTGGACCTCATGGGCCAGCTCGTGGATTTCTGAGGGACAGGCATGCGGCCCAAGGGACAGCTCAATCCCCCTCCAGTGGCCCGCAGGATGATACTCCCACCACCTCAGCTGCGGCCAGAGAGAGGGGTTAGCTGCAACAAAATGACTCCTCAGACACCGCTGAGCCTGCAGCAGTGGCCCCCCCTGCCAAACGCACAAGGGGCCATACGAGAAACATCAGGGGAGGATCACGTGGCAATGCACTATCCAAACGCTAGTCGCGTAGCCAGCCATGATGGCACCTCTGTTCCCCTTGGCATTGACTTTGTTGACTATCCTTACCCACACTGCCATGTTGATGGCAGGTGTCTGTTGGACTGTGTGACTACATCAATGTGGTGACTACTCTATTGTCTCATTTACCATCACTGACAACTCATAAATTCACTTAGCACCATTTTGTAAATCATCACTTTTCTGTCACAAATACTCATTGTAAATAAACACTCTTTACACACCTATGTCTTTGTGTCAGCTCCTTGCTTATCACAGTATGTACAATGTCTACTCAGATTCCAATGTACCACAAGCTCTGATTGTGATGAGGCATTGAGAGAGTGAAGGGAGCTAGAAAGACACAAGAGAATGACATTTACTTGTCAGGTGATGGCATCACAGCTAGTACACACCACTAGTTATCAAGGTACACAAACCAGCACATACTACAATGAGCTACAATATCAACATAGACATCATGTAGCTGGTCATAAAAGCCCTGTGCCACACACATCAGCCATTAGCACAGAGCCAACAACAGCCAGCAGTCAAAAAGTTCTTCTAGGCCTTGTCGCTACCATCAAAGACAGCAGACAATGTCACTGTTGTACAATGTCACTCACACTCAAGGGAAGTAGTTGTTGATGAGCTGTTGACACAGGTCGACACCTTCCTCCTCTCCACTATCGTCGTCACTGGACATGTGTGAGTTTGCAGGGGGGGGCATCTGCTGCTCATCATCGTC
This sequence comes from Calotriton arnoldi, assembly GCA_963921515.1. NCBI lineage: Eukaryota > Metazoa > Chordata > Amphibia > Caudata > Salamandridae > Calotriton > Calotriton arnoldi. The sequence continues at coordinate 310,746 of CAWUFW010008518.1, forward strand.
CAGGAGCAGGGGGATCTCTTTGCGCAAGGCCAGGTTGTGGAGCATGCAGCATGCAATTACGATCTGACACACCTTTTGGGGAGAGTAGAGTAGTGCACCTCGGCTCTTGTCCAGATACCGGAATCTAGACTTCAGAAGACCAAAAGTACGCTCCACCGCACGACGTGTCCTCCCATGTTCATCATTGTAGCGGACTTCACCCGGGGTCCTGGGATTCCTCAGTGGGCTCAGCAACCAAGGCCGGTTGGGATACGCAGAGTCACCTAGGTGTGAGATACAGACCAATTTTGTAATATAAACAGTAGCTGAGGACAGCATGTCACACATACAGCACACTACTTGACTCTGCGTATTCACCAACAAGCCACGCACGCTCCGGATGCAGATTTGCCATCAGCTGTGGTATTATGCTGTTACGCAGTATGTAGGAGTCATGTGCTGATCCTGGAAATCTGGCACAGACATGGGAGATTATCATATCCGCTTGGCATACCACTTGCACATTAATGGAATGGAAATGCTTCCTGTTCCTGTATATGTGCTCATGTGCCTGTGGTGGAACCAGGCCAACATGTGTGCAGTCAATGGCACCAACAACATTAGGGATGTGGCCAAGGTCATAAAAATCACCCTTCACAGCTGCCAATTCATGTCTCCTGGGAAAATGGATGTAGCGGTCCTTGTATGTCATCAATGAGGACAGGACATCACGTAGCACCATGCTGAACATTGGTTGAGACATCCCACCTGCACTGGCCACCGTGTACTGGAACGAACCAGTTGCAAAGAAATGCAGGGCTGCCATCACCTTAACTGTTGGTGTCAAAGCAGTCGGATAGGTTCTGCGAGGCCTCAGATGGGGCTCCAATTGACCACATAGGTCTTGAAGGGTAAGTCGATCCAAATGGAATTTCCATATGATGTCCTCATCCTCCATGTCCGCCAGCAATGTGAACGGACGATGCACATTTGGTCGTCTCCTACATAAAATGAAAGTGGACCCATGTCAATTAAATTACCCTATGAGATGTGTCAAACATCTTACATCTTGACTGACACAGCACCAACAATGACTGGACTGAAACAACAGCTTAAAGCACAAGTCACATGCAGAGACACCTTGATCTCAAGTAGTTGTACATGTGTTCAGTATGTACATACTGAGTACCCCCAAAAGAGATTCTGACTATGTGAATGGAAAATGGTACATTCCGACATCTTGTGTCACCAGCCCTGAGAGTAGTTGACACAGCACATGTTTTAAACAGCAACACTGCTGGCTTCTAGGTAGCTGCTGTACATGCCACACCTTCTTGCGTAAGTCGGACAGAGCACACATTTTCAACACAATGAGCACAGTGTGTGTAAGCAGATCAACTATCAAAATGATTTCAGCAATCTACACAGTTAAATAGGCACATTATGTAGTCAGTCCATCATTACTGTGGGTTGATTAGCCATCTCACACATTGACATGTTCACAAATTTGAGAGTCCATAACACAACAGATCTGTGTACATGCACACAAATATCATATGTGACATGTGAGGAAGTACATGCCAATGCATGTTATCGTGTGCACTGACATGGTATGTGTAGTCATCAGTGAGTTCAATGTCACACTAGCATTGAATTTACCAATCAGGTGGCATGATTCATTGTAAGTGTCTAGTGTTCAATGATGAGAAGTGGCCATTGCCATTGCTACAGCATGATGTGTCCATAGGTGCCGTATGCGTGCACCGACACCGCTATCACAGTCATTGGCACCAATTGAAAAATATCTCAAGAAAAACCTGACCTACTGAGAACAGTATCTTATAATTCAAAGGACCAGGGATACATGTTACCCTTACAGGACAGTACAAATGTTACTTGCCTGTGTGTCCCACTGTTCAAAATTTATATTAAACATCGTCATGTACCACAATTTACAACAAGCTTATAAAATTAAAAAAATGTATCACCACACAACCTTGTGAAAAAAATGTGAGAAAGATTGGAAAGCACCTCACGTTAGTAACACCAAAGGGGGGCTGAAGGTATATGTTTACCAGTATGCCCACACTATCATCACCGGTAGCTTTCCAATTTGGAAAAAAGGATGAAAGTAAAGAGTTTCCTCAAACTGAGGAATCAGTGAAATAATGAGTGATAAAGACAGCACTAACAGTGCGAGAGTCACTGAGTGCCCACCAGGTCCCATAAACAACAGAAAGAGGAGATGCAATCCTCGATTAAAAAGAGGTACCGCTTACTTGCGTAGGATATTTATTCAATGCAGTAAGTGTCCTCACATAAAAACGGCATCTATTTGGCCATTCATAACAATCTAGGCCAACAAGTTTCATTGCCTACTATTATTCCGGCAACTTCATCAGGGCTAGTATGGGACCCTGCAACACCTTGCTTGTTGATCACTCATACCTGTGGTAACATGACAAAAAAAGAACATATTAACGGCGACAGTGTGTCAAGTGAAAACAAAAACAGAGAATATAGGCACCTCTGACATGGAGATTTAGAGAAACTCTCTCCTGAAATGTATATAGCCATGTTAATATACAATTACCCAGTGGCTGCTGTAGTCCTTCGTACCTGCACGCCACCATCAGGGACTACGTGCTAATTAGTCGCGGTCCCTCTCGTAACTGCTTATGTCAGTTTCACCTAGAATCATATTAAATCATATGTTAAAAATTCCTCGTTACTACACTTAATTTCCCTTAAATATAGTATCCTCAAGTGCCTGCACTTCCTGAAGTGAATGTAATGCGCCGCTATCTGGTCATTTACAGCGGCATTGCAGAATCACCTTTACTGCAGAAAACACCTTTACTAACACAAACCTTCAATTCTCGTATAGGCTAGAAACCACCTCCCTTCTATCAGGCCCGACCTCTCTCATGGCAATTTTACACAGACCCCCTTCCCTCTTACCGCGTCCGGGGTATCTGGTTTTACTCGGTGCTCCGTCCCGCTCGTCAATAACGAGACGCGAGCGTTTGTTTTTAAGAACCACACGGGGAATGCCCCCGGAAGTACAATGCCCGGATGTAAACGCTGAATGATTTGAAGCAGCTTCTTCGTGTACCGTGGTGGCCATTTATAAAGTACCGCGAGTACTTGATACCTACATAAAGATGTCAATGACTTCGATTATAAATTTTACAGAACCCACCTAATAATTCCTGAGCCACATATATATTCTTTTCAGTGTATAGGGGCATTTTTTGTGGTTTTACTTAATACACAGTCCCGCTCACTAAGGCCGGTACATGATTATTTAGATTTCAAGAAGCACAGGAGAAACAACCCGACAGTGTAGAACCCAGATTTTATTTGTGGGCAATTCAAAAAAGGGTCACAAATGTCGGTAGGGGCATTTCTAGAAACACATAGGTTCTTTTCAATATATTGGAGGATCTTTCTCCATACGGAGTGTCAACATCAACCACTGAACAGCTGCACTCCCCTATCCTCAACAATCAATTTGGTATGTGATGAAAACAACGATGGTTTTATACTCGGTTACAATCTTTATCACTCTTTGTCAAATCCGATGAATAGTAGTGTGCACTAATAATATTTGCCCAATTATTATTTCAGGGACCCCTCATACTCCCTAGTAGCTAGTGGGTTACTAAGAAACATTGGAAGACAAAGACTGTCATAGATGGAAATATTGAAAAAGACAATACTCTGAGGCAAAATATATCTACCACTATTGATATGTAGTTATCTGGGTAAACTCAAATTGTCGATCAACTAAAACAGCTCAATCACCCTCCGGTTTAACTGATCAAACATCTCATTAATGTTCTGCCTTTCATCAGTGATACTCAGTTATGAATTTATCTAGAAGAGTTATCTACTCACTTTATTCCATTCAATGGAATCATTTAAACCACGGCTATCAACCTTCTCGGTAAAAATCCATCTTGCCTCCTTTCTCGCCAAAATCTCTTCAATATTACATGCGTTGCCAACAACCCTCTCAAGAACTGTCCACTTTAGATCTCGAAAGTGATGGCCCTCTTCCCTGAAGTGTTGGGCAAGCCTAGTAGTGAGTTTTCTTGCTTTCAACGTGCTAAGATGTTCCTGCATACGGATCTTAACTTTCCTTGATGTAAGGCCAATATAATGCAGACCACACTGACATGTAAGCCTATAAATTACATGGGTCGTATTACAGTTGGTGAATTTGTTCAAATGCCACATCTTTCCATTTGTCAACAACACACTTTTTTCTGATTCGGTGAGATCACAAACTGAACAACACCCACAGGGATAATGTCCTGCTGGCAATGTCGAATCTTTTTTCTTAGGAAGGGGGGGTGTATGGACCAACTTATCTTTTAAATTGGGAGCACTTTTGAACGCAAAACTAGGGGGTGGCCTCTTCATTTCCCCTACATCCAGTATAGGCCAGTGTTTTCTAATAATCTGTCTCACCTTGGTGGACAGAGGATCGAACGTGATCACAACGGGTATACACTTATCCTTTTGCCTAATGTTTAGCTCTAAAAGGGCTTCTCGAGGTGTATTCAATGCTCGCTTGCGTGCCCGTTTGACCACCTTATTCGGATACTCCCTATTTCTCAGCTTGGTGACTAACTCTTCAGATTGTTCCATAAAATCAGCTGTGGTGGAGCAGTTCCTACGATATCTCAAGAACTGTCCCACTGGAAGGTTGTCACGTAGTGCTCGAGGATGGAATGAGCGATAATGTAGTAGGGAGTTCCTGTCTGTGGCCTTCTGATGCACCATCGTGGACAAGCCATTCTCCTTCGCTTTTATGTCCACATCTAGGAATACAGCAGAATCCCTGCTGATTGTCCATGTAAACCGCAGGCTCTCATCTACTTCATTTAGCCATGCTAAAAAGGTCTGAAGTCGTTCTTCTGATCCCATCCAGATGCACAGGACATCATCAATAAACCTCAGAAGAACGACTTCAGACCTTTTTAGCATGGCTAAATGAAGTAGATGAGAGCCTGCAGTTTACATGGACAATCAGCAGGGATATTTGACAAAGAGTGATAAAGATTGTAACCGAGTATAAAACCATCTTTGTTTTCGTCACATACCAAATAGATTGTTGAGGATAGGGGAGTGTGGCTGTTCAGTGGTTGATGTTGACACTCCGTATGGAGAAAGATCCTCCAATATATTGAAAAGAACCTATGTGTTTCTAGAAATGCCCCTACCGACATTTGTGACCCTTTTTGAATTGCCCACAAATAACATCTGGGTTCTACACTGTCAGGTTTGTTTCTCCTGTGCTTCTTGAAATCTAAATAATCATGTCCCGGCCTTAGTGAATGGGACTGTGTATTAAGTAAAACCACTAAAAATGCCCCTATACACTGAAAAGAATATGTATGTGGCTCAGGAATTATTAGGTTGGTTCTGTAAAATTTATAATCGAAGTCATTGACATCTTTATGTAGGTATCAAGTACTCGCAGTACTTTATAAATGGCAGCCACGGTACACGAAGAAGCTGCTTCAAATCATTCAGCGTTTACATCCGGGCGTTGTACTTCCGGGGCCGTTCCCCGTGTAATTCTTAAAAACAAACGCTCGTGTCTCGTTATTGATGAGCGGGATGGAGCACCGAGTAAAACCAGACACCGCGGACGCGGTAAGAGGGAAGGGGGTCTGTGTAAAATTGCCATGAGAGAGGTCGGGCATGATAGAAGGGAGGTGGTTTCTAGCCTATACGAGAATTGAAGGTTTGTGTTAGTAAAGGTGTTTTCTGCAGTAAAGGTGATTCTGCAATGCCGTTGTAAATGACCAGATAGCGGCGCATTACATTCACTTCAGGAAGTGCACTTGAGGATACTATATTTAAGGGAAATTAAGTGTAGTAACGAGGAATTTTTAAAACATGATTTATTATGATTCTAGGTGAAACTGACATAAGCAGTTACGAGAGGGACCGCGACTAATTAGCGCATAGTCCCTGATGGTGGCGTGCAGGTACGAAGGACTACAGCAGCCACTGGGTAATTGTATATTAATATGGCTATATACATTTCAGGAGAGAGTTTCTCTAAATCTCCATGTCAGAGGTGCCTAGATTCTCTGTTTTTATTTTCACTTGACACACTGTCGCCATTAATATGTTCTTTTTTTGTCATGTTACCACAGGTATGAGTGATCAACAAGCAAGGTGTTGCAGGGTCCCATACTAGCCCTGATGAAGTTGCCGGAATAATAGTAGGCAATGAAACATGTTGGCCTAGATTGTTGTGAATGGCCAAATAGATGCCGTTTTTATGTGAGGACACTTACTGCATTGAATAAATATCCTACGCAAGTAAGCGGTACCTCTTTTTAATCGAGGATTGCATCTCCTCTTTCTGTTGTTTGTGGGACCTGGTGGGCACTCAGTGACTCTCGCACTGTTAGTGCTGTCTTTATCACTCATTATTTCACTGATTCCTCAGTTTGAGGAAACTCTTTACTTTCATCCTTTTTTCCAAATTGGAAAGCTACCGGTGATGATAGTGTGGGCATACTGGTAAACATATGCCTTCAGCCCCCCTTTGGAGTTACTAACGTGAGGTGCTTTCTAATCTTTCTCACATTTTTTTCACAAGGTTGTGTGGTGATATATTTTTTTAATTTTATAAGCTTGTTGTAAATTGTGCTACATGACGATGTTTAATATACATTTTGAACAGTGGGACACACAGGCAAGTAACATTTGGACTGTCCTGTAAGGGTAACATGTATCCCTGGTCCTTTGAATTATAAGATACTGTTCTCAGTAGGTCAGGTTTTTCTTGAGATATATTGTTGAGTGGGGGGCAACCTGACTACTTTCCCCTTGGTGCTCCTTTTTGTTGTTGAACCAATTGAAAAATGCCAATTTGCGGTAGCGACTGCCTGGCCCCCGCGGTGTGATACCGCCAATACCCATGCCCTACCAGAAAATGGGAACCGCGATCGCCGTAGTGAATTACACATTTGAAACCCGCAGTAGGTGTGCTCCGCTACCGCGGGCCCGGTCATTGGATACTATCAAAAGATGCACGATTGCGGTAGCGACCGCTTGGCCCCTGCGGTGTGACACCGCCAATGCCCATGCCCTACCAGCCAATGGGAACCACGATCGCGGTAGTGAATTACACATTTGAAACCCGTGGTAGGCGTACTCCGCTACCGCTGGCCCGGTCGTTGGGTACTATCAAAAGATGCACGATTGCGGTAGCAACCGCCTGGCCCCCGCGGTGTGACACCGCCAATGCCCATGCCCTACCAGCCAATGGGAACCGCAATCGCGGTAGTGAATTTCACATTTGAAACCCGCGGTAGGAGTGCACCGCCACCGCGGGCCCTGTCATTGGTTACATTTTAAAAAAGCTGACCAGGAACACCAATTGCAGCAGCTGAGTACCACTGAAACAACCCCAGGGGGCTATATATGTCTGTGAGAGAGCCACACATTTCCACTGCATCCAGACACTGCTGCCTGCCATTCTTCATCCACAACTGCTGCTGTTCCTGTCTCCTGGACCCAGTGATGGCGAGAACTGAGAACATCAGGGCCCGTCCCATCACCACAGAGGAGCTGGAGGTCCTGGTGGACGAGGTGCTTTCACAATATGGGAGGCTATATGGTGCTCTAGATGTACTGGTAAGTGTTTCAGAGTGACAGTTTGAGAGTGCTCACAGTGCTCACATGATATTGCTCTGCAGTAGTATGTGCCTGTCTGTGCAAGTTAATGTGCATGCATCCTCATTTTTGATGTACCATACTCCATACCTGGCCTAGTAAATGGATCACTGACATAATATCGATGACAACAATATCGACCTACCAGAATATTGTGTCAAGAATATCGATGAACAGAATATCGACATCCTATCTCTACAAAGCTAAGTACAAAAGTATTGAAACCAAAATATCGTTGTTTAAAATATCGTTGTTCAAAATATTGTTTTTTTTAAATGTCTTAAAAATAATATGAAATCAATTAAAAAATAAATATATTTAATAAAAACATAGGGGGTCATTATGATGGCGGGCGGATCGCCCCCGCCGGGCCGGCGGTAGTCACCACCAGCCCGGCTGGGGCGATCTACCCGCCATCTGTAAAGCAAAGACCCCCCCGCCATATTATGATGGCTGGGGGGTCCGCGGCGGATGGAAAGACCGTCCGCCGGCGGAAAACAGGGATAATATGGTGGCGGTGTCTCCAAGACACCGCCATCCATATTATGATGCCAGCGGAGATAAGCCTTTCCATAGCGGCGTTGCCGCCATGGAAAGGCATACGGTCTTTGCATTTGGGGGCCCGTTGTGGGCCCCCAGGATGTTGGGGGTGTGGGGGGTTCACATGGGGGGTACCTGTGGTAACCCCTGCATTTGTATGCAAAAGGTGGCAGGCACCGCGCGGTGCATGTCACGTTGTGCATGCAAATGCATGACGTGCATTCACAGCATTGTAACGGGCGGTGCAGTGAGCACTGCCCGCCACAATGATGTGAATAGGGCTTGCCACCGCCACGGTGGCATCGTAATATCGGGTGCGGGACCGCCGCACCCCTTGCGGATGGTCACGCATTTCGCTGCAGTGGCGGGCGGACTTTCTCCGTCCGCCCTCGTAATAACCTCCATAGTTAGAATTATTTAAAAATGTTAAAAATTATAAATAATAAATATAATATAAAAAAATTAAACATACATATATAAAAAAAAATACATATATATGTACTTTATAATATTAATAAATAATTATTTTATTAAATTATAAAACATTAGAAACATAATAAAAATTATAAATATATATATATATATATATATATATATATATATATATATATATATATATATATATATATATATATATATATGAAGAAGCCTCGCTCTTCAACACAGTCCCATCCGCAGGAGACAAACGAGAGTGGACCCAAGTAAGTGCTGTTATATTTTATTAGGAAAATAGCTCCGCTATATATATATATACATAAACCTGTAAGATAAATGTAAAAATAAATTATATACATAATAAAATAAAATATTAAAATAAATATTTATCTTTAAAACAATATTTTACACTACATTAACTGAAACAGTAGGGAAAATGTTGGATAGCGTAGGGGATAAAATAACTATTCCCACTCCAGGGAGTGCAACAGTAGGGAAAGTGTTGTTTAGCGGAGAGGAGTAATTTACTATTCCCACTCCAGCAAGTGCAACAGTAGGGAAATGGTTGGATAGCGGAGGGGAATAATTTACTATTTACAGTAGGGAAAGTGTTGGTTAGCGGAGGAGATAAAATTACTATTCCCACTCCAGCAAGTGCAACAGTAGGGAAAGTGTTGGATAGCGGAGGGGAATAATTTACTATTCCCACTCCAGGGAGTGCAACAGTAGGGAAAGTGTTTGATAGCGGAGGGGAATAATTTACTATTCCCACTCCAGCAACTGCAACAGTAGGGAAAGTGTTGGATAGCGGAGGGGAATAATTTACTATTCCCACTCCAGGGAATGCAACAGTAGGGAAAGTGTTGGATAGCGGAGGGGAATAATTTACTATTCCCTCTTCAGCAAGTGCAACACTAGGGAAAGTGTTGGATAGCAAAGGGGAATAATTTACTATTCCCACTATAGCAACTGCAACAGTAAGGAAAGTGTTGGATAGCGGAAGGCGAATAATTTACTATTCCCTCTCCAGCAAGTGCAACAGTAGGGAAAGTGTTGGATAGCAAAGGGGAATAATTTACTATTCCCACTCCAGCAACTGCAACAGAAAGGAAAGTGTTGGATAGCGTAGGGGATCAAATTACTATTCCCACTCCAACGAATGTAACAGTAGGTAAAGTGTTGGATAGCGGAGGGGATAAAATTAAAATTCCCACTCCAGCAAGTGCAACAGTAGGGAAAGTGTTGGATAGCGGAGGGGAACAATTTACTATTTCAAATCCAGGGAGTGCAACAGTAGGGAAAGTATTGGATAGCAGAGGGGATAACATTTCTATTCCCACTACAACACTTGCAACAGTAGGAAAAGTGTTGAATAGCGGAGGGGAATAATTTACTATTCCCACTCCAGCAAGTGCAGCAGTAGTGAAAGTGTTGGATAGCAGAGGGGAATAACTTACTATTCCAACTCCAAAGAGTGCAACAGTAAGGAAAGTGTTGGATAGCGTAGGGGATAAAATTACTATTCCCACTCCAACTAGTGCAACAGTAGGGAAATTATTGGATAGCGGCGGGGATAACATTACTATTCCCACTCCAACAATTGCAACAGTAGGAAAAGTGTTGGATAGCGGAGGGGAATAATTTACTATTCCCACTCCAGCAAGTGCAATAGTAGGGAAAATGTTGGATAGCGGAGGGGTAATAATTTACTATTCCCACTCCACAGAGTGCAACAGTAGGGAAAGTGTTGGATAGCGAAGGGAATACAATTACTATTCCCACTCCAACGAATGCAACAGTAGGGAAAGTGTTGGATAGCAGAGGGGATAAAATTACTATTCCCACTCCAGCAAGTGCAACAGTAGGGAAATTGTTGGATAGAGGAAGTGAATAATTTACTATTCCCACTCCAGCAAGTGCAACAGTAGGGAAAGTGTTGGATACCGGAGGGGAATACTTTACTATTCCCACCCCAGCAAGTGCAACAGTAGGGAACATGTTGGATAGTGGAGGGGAATAATTTACTATTCCCACTCCAGCAACTGCAACAGTAGGGAAAGTGTTGGATAGCGGAGGGGAATAATTTACTATTTCTACTCCAGGGAATGCAACAGTAGGGAAAGTGTTGTATAGCAGAGGGGAATAATGTACTATTCCCTCTCCAGCAAGAGCAACAGTAGGGAAAGTGTTGGATAGCAAAGGGGAATAATTTACTATTCCTCTCCAGCAACTGCAACAGTAAGGAAAGTGTTGAATAGCGGAGGGGAATCATTTACTATTCCCTCTCCAGCAAGTGCAACAGTAGGGAAAGTGTTGGATAGCAAAGGGGAATAATTTACTATTCCCACTCCAGCAACTGCAACAGTAGGGAAGGTGTTGGATAGCGGAGGGGATAAAATTACGATTCCCACTCCAGCAAGTGCAACAGTAGGGAAAGTGTTGGATAGCGAGGGGAATAATTTACTATTCCAATTCCAGGGAGTGCAACAGTAGGGAAAGTATTGGATAGTGAAGGGGATACAATTTCTCTTCCCACTCCAACAATTGCAACAGTAGGAAAAGTGTTGGATAGCGGAGGGGAATACTTTACTATTCCCACTCCAGCAAGTGCAACAGTAGTGAAAGTGTTGGATAGCGGAGAGGATTAATTTACTATTCCCACTCCACAGAGTGCAACAGTAAGGAAAGTGTTGGATAGCGTAGGGGATAAAATTACTATTCCCACTCCAAAGACTGCAACAGTAGGGAAATTATTGGATAGCGGAGGGGATAAAATTACTATTCCCACTCCAACAATTGCAACAGTAGGAAAAGTGTTGGATAGCAGAGGGGAATCATTTACTATTCCCACTCCAGCAAGTGCAACAGTAGGGAAAATGTTGGATAGCGGAGGGGAATAATTTACTATTCCCACTACACAGAGTTCAACAGTAGGGAAAGTGTTGGATAGTGTAGGGAATAAAATAACTATTCCCACTCCAACAAATGCAACAGTAGGGAAAGTGTTGGATAGCAGAGGGGATACAATTACTATTCCCACTCCAGCAAGTGCAACAGTAGGGAAATTGTTGGATAGCGGAGGTGAATAATTTACTATTCCCACTCCAGCAAGTGCAACAGTAGGGAAAGTGTTGGATAGCGAAGGGGAATCATTTTCTATTCCCACCCCAGCAAGTGCAACAGTAGGGAAAATGTTGGATAGTGGAGGGGAATAATTTACTATTCCCACTCCAGCAACTGCAACAGTAGGGAAAGTGTTGGATAGCGGAGGGGAATAATTTACATTTCCCACTACAGGGAATGCAACAGTAGGGAAAGTGTTGTATAGCAGAGGGGAATAATTTACTATTCCCTCTCCAGCAAGTGCAACAGTAGGGAAAGTGTTGGATAGCAAAGGGGAATAATTTACTATTCCCACTCCAGCAACTGCAACAGTAAGGAAAGTGTTGGATAGCGGAGGGGAATCATTTACTATTCCCTCTCCAGCCAGTGCAACAGTAGGGAAAGTGTTGGATAGCAAAGGGGAATAATTTACTATTCCCACTCCAGCAACTGCAACAGTAGGGAAAGTGTTGGATAGCTTAGAGGATAAAATTACTATTCCCACTCCAACGAATGCAACAGTAGGTAAAGTGTTGGATAGCGGAGGGGATAAAATTAAAATTCCCACTCCAGCAAGTGCAACAGTAGGGAAAGTGTTGGATAGCGGAGGGGAACAATTTACTATTCCAAATCCAGGGAGTGCAACAGTAGGGAAAGTATTGGATAGCAGAGGGGATAACATTTCTATTCCCTCTACAACAATTGCAACAGTCGGAAAAGCGTTGGATAGCGGAGGGGAATAATTTACTATTCCCACTCCAGCAAGTGCAACAGTAGTGAAAGTGTTGGATAGCGGAGGGGAATAACTTACTATTCCCACTCCAAAGAGTGCAACAGTAAGGAAAGTGTTGGATAGCGTATGGGATAAATTTACTATTCCCACTCCAACGAGTGCAACAGTAGGGAAATTATTGGATAGCGGCGGGGATAAAATTACTATTCCCACTCCAACAATTGCAACAGTAGGAAAAGTGTTGGATAGCGGAGGGGAATAATTTACTATTCCCACTCCAGCATGTGCAACAGTAGGGAAAATGTTGGATAGCGGAGGGGGAATAATTTACTATTCCCACTCCACAGAGTGCAACAGTAGGGAAAGTGTTGGATAGCGTAGGGAATAAAATTACTATTCCCACTCCAACGAATGCAACAGTAGGGAAAGTGTTGGATAGCAGAGGGGATAAAATTACTATTCCCACTCCAGCAAGTGCAACAGTAGGGAAAGTGTTGGATAGCGGAGGGGAATACTTTACTATTCCCACCCCAGCAAGTGCAACAGTAGGGAAAATGTTGGATAGCGGAGGGGAATAATTTACTATTCCCACTCCAGCAACTGCAACAGTAGGGAAAGTGTTGGATAGCGGAGGGGAATAATTTACTATTCCTACTCCAGGGAATGCAACAGTAGGGAAAGTGTTGTATAGCAGAGGGGAATAATTTACTATTCCCTCTCCAGCAAGTGCAACAGTAGGGAAAGTGTTGGATAGCGGAGGGGAATACTTTACTATTCCCACCCCAGCAAGTGCAACAGTAGGGAAAATGTTGGATAGCGGAGGGGAGTAATTTACTATTCCCACTCCAGCAACTGCAACAGTAGGGAAAGTGTTGGATAGCGGAGGGGAATAATTTACTATTCCTACTCCAGGGAATGCAACAGTAGGGAAAGTGTTGTATAGCAGAGGGGAATAATTTACTATTCCCTCTCCAGCAAGTGCAACAGTAGGGAAAGTGCTGGATAGCAAAGGGGAATAATTTACTATTCCCACTCCAGCAACTGCAACAGAAAGGAAAGTGTTGGATAGCGGAGGGGAATAATTTACTATTCCCTCTCCAGCAAGTGCAACAGTAGGGAAAGTGTTGGATAGCAAAGGGGAATAATTTACTATTCCCACTCCAGCAACTGCAACAGTAGGGAAAGTGTTGGATAGCATAGGGGGTAAAATTACTATTCCCACTACAAAGAATGCAACAGTAGGGAAAGTGTTGGATAGCGGAGGGGATAAAATTACGATGCCCACTCCAGCAAGTGCAACAGTAGTGAAATATTGGATAGCGAGGGGAATAATTTACTCTTCCAATTCCAGGGAGTGCAACAGTAGGTAAAGTATTGGATAGCGAAGGGGATAATATTTCTCTTCCCACTCCAAGAATTGCAACAGTAGGAAAAGTGTTGGATAGCGGAGGGGAATAATTTACTATTCCCACTCCAGCAAGTGCAACAGTAGTGAAAGTGTTGGATAGCGGAGAGGAATAATTTACTATTCCCCCTCCACAGAGTGCAACAGTAAGGAAAGTGTTGGATAGCGTAGGGGATAAAATTACTATTCCCACTCCAACCAGTGCAACAGTAGGGAAATTATTGGATAGCGGAGGGGATAAAATGACTATTCCCACTCCAACAATTGCAACAGTAGGAAAAGTGTTAGATAGCAGAGGGGAATAATTTACTATTCCCACTCCAGCAAGTGCAACAGTAGGGAAAATGTTGGATAGCGGAGGGGAATAATTTACTATTCCCACTGCACAGAGTTCAACAGTAGGGAAAGTGTTGGATAGCAGTGGGGATAACATTTCTATTCCCACTCCAACAAGTGCAACAGTAGGGAAAATGTTGGATAGCGGAGGTGAATAATTTACTATTCCCACTCCAGCAAGTGCAACAGTAGGGAAAGTGTTGGATAGCGGAGGGGAATAATTTTCTATTCCCACCCCAGCAAGTGCAACAGTAGGGAAAATGTTGGATAGCGGAGGGGAATAATTTACTATTCCCACTCCAGCAAGTGCAACAGTAGGGAAAGTGTTGGATAGCGGAGGGGAATAATTTACTATTCCCACTCCAGGGAATGCAACAGTAGGGAAAGTGTTGTATAGCAAAGGGGAATAATTTACTATTCCCACTCCAGCAACTGCAACAGTAAGGAAAGTGTTGGATAGCGGAGGGGAATTATTTACTATTCCCTCTCCAGCCAGTGCAACAGTAGGGAAAGTGTTGGATAGCAAAGGGGAATAATTTACTATTCCCACTCCAGCAACTGCAACAGTAGGGAAAGTGGTGGATAGCTTAGGGGATAAAATTACTATTCCCACTCCAACGAATGCAACATTAGGGAAAGTGTTGGATAGCGGAGGGGATAAAATTACTATTCCCACTCCAGCAAGTGCAACAGTAGGGAAAGTGTTGGATAGCGGAGGGGAATAATTTACTATTCCAATTCCAGGGAGTGCAACAGTAGGGAAAGTATTGTATAGCGGAGGGGATAAAATTTCTATTCCCACTCAAAACATTTCAACTGTAGGAAAAGTGTTGGATAGCGGAGGGGAATAATTTACTATTCCCACTCCAGCAAGTGCAACAGTAGTGAAAGTGTTGGATATCAGAGGGGAATAATTTACTATTCCCACTCCACAGAGTGCAACACTAAGGAAAGTGTTGGATAGCGTAGGGGATAAAATTACTATTCCCACTCCAACGAGTGCAACAGTAGGGAAATTATTGGATAGCTGAGGGGATAAAATTACTATTCCCACTCCAACAATTGCAACAGTAGGAAAAGTGTTGGATAGTGGAGGGGAATAATTTACTATTCCCACTCCAGCAAGTGCAACAGTAGGGAAAATGTTGGATAGCGGAGGGGAATAATTTACTATTCCCACTCCACAGAGTGCAACAGTAGGGAAAGTGTTGGATAGCGTAGGGAATAAAATTACTATTCCCACTCCAACGAATGCAACAGTAGGGAAAGTGTTGGATAGCAGAGGGGATAAAATTACTATTCCCACTCCAGCAAGTACAACAGTAGGGAAATTGTTGGATAGCGGAGGGGAATAATTTACTATTCCCACCCCAGCAAGTGCAACAGTAGGGAAAATGTTGGATAGCGGAGGGGAATAATTTACTATTCCCACTCCACAGAGTGCAACATTAGGGAAAGTGTTGGATAGTGGATGGGATAAAATTACTATTCCCACTCCAACAATTGCAACAGTAGGGAAAGTGTTGGATAGCGGAGGTGAATAATTTACTATTCCCACTCCAGCAAAATAATAAACATTAATTAACAAATACTTAAATATAAAAAATAATTGACCTCTCACCATATACCCCTATAAATAACACCACCACTATTGTAAAACATGACACATTTAACAGAATTGCTTAACAATTAATTAATTAACTAATAACAATTAACAATAAAATTAAAAACAATGAGTAATACATTAATTCATACTATTAAGACTATAAAATAACAATAATTAAATATTATATTAAAATTATATCAATTTTTTATTACTTGCCACATTACTCCCCTATAAATACACAACTTGCTCATAAAAAATTAACACAATTTACATATTCACCAATTAATTATTAATTATTAATAACCAATTAATAAATACAAAATTATTTAGCACAATTAACAATATGAAATATTAAATACACAAATATGAATTAATAAAAATGATTAATTAATTAATTATAATTACATTATTTCCTACCCTACTCCCCTATAAACCCACAACCAGCTCTTAAAAAAAAACACAATTAAGATATTTTCCAATTAATTATTAATAATTAATATCCAATTAATAACTAATTAATAACAAAATATTTAACGCAATTAACAATATAAAATATTAAATACATAAATATTAATTAATACAATTATTAATTAAGTAATTATAATTAGATTACTTCCCACCCTACTCCCCTATAAACCCACAACCCGCTCCTAAAAAATGACACAATTAACATATTTACCAATTAATTATTAATAATTAATAACCAATTAATAACTAATTAATAACAAATTAATTAACACAATTTACAATATAAATTATTACATACAAAAATATTAATTAATTGAAATTATTAATTTATTAATTTTAATTAAATTACTTCCCACCCTATTCCCCTGTAAACCCACAACCCGCTACGGAACTAAAACGCAATATTTAATCTCTTAAAAAATTTATAATTTCTAAAAATGTATTGATAAATATACTATAATTAAATTACTTCCCACCCTATTCCCCTATAAACCCACAACCCACTATGGAACTAAAATACACAAAAATTACTTAACATAAAATTAATTACTTCTAAAAATTTCAAACATACATAAAAAAAATAAGCTATACTTTTAACACATATACTAAAATACAGAACACTAAAATAAATTTCGATATTATTAACAACGATATTTTGACTAATGATATTACTATTTTCGATATTAACAAAAACGATATTTCTTACCTGCATGTCGATATTCTAGTCGACGATATCCTTGAAGGTCGATATTGTGTCACATCGATATTTAAACATCGATATTATGGCATATCGATATTTAAACATCGATATTATGACTCTATACCCTAGTAAATATTGCACTTGACTATTTGCGCAGGATGGCAACATGGACATTTCTACAGCCCTTTTCCAGCAAGTAAAATACAAACGTAGGTGTGAGACTGGGTAATGTAAATGAGTGATACACTGCCTGGTTGCTGACTTCATGTCGATGGGGTGTGTAGCCTTATTTCCACAGAACCTTGGCTGCATTGAAGGATGGGAGGGACATGCAGTGTTTTTGCAGCCATACTGTCACACTGCTGGTTTGCACAGTCGAAGTCTGAAAAAACATTGCCTGGGCTATGTGATGACATAGTCCACGAGGTTTTCTCATGCTCATTTGTGACATTGCAAAGGTATGTCTTCCAGAGGGTAATGAAGAATGGGTGTACAGTTTTCATATTGCCCCCATGGATATGTGTGCATTATGCACAAGAGTAAAATGCCTGAGTGTAACACTTTTGGTAGTAATTCACCTATGACGCATCAGATAAATGTAATTTGGAGATATCAGCCTTCCATTGTTTTCATTATGTGTACTGACTTGCATGTGTAGGCACTGTTTGCCCTCTCATATTGTACATGCATGTGAATGTTATGATGGCCCATGTTTAACCTCAGTGTGAGTCCCCTTGGCCTGCACATAAACTGCCCAATTTGACAAGGACCCATCAGTAAATGGCCAGAGTGAAACATATGTGTTGTCTGCCACCCTATTTCTCAATGAGCTATCTTAGGCCTGAGGATTGCACAAGACAGGACTACACCTTGTGAGAAGAGTGTGAGAATGTAAGATCATGGCCCTAAATGTGACCTCCATTACACAGGTAGCCACTCACTGGCCAAGGACATTGAAGGGTGTGTAATGTTGGACACAGTGAGTCTGCACCAACACATCATTTCAAATGTATTGTATGTCTTGCTCACTCACATACTGCATCACAGATGAGGGTCTTCTTCACATTGGCTTCTGTGCTGGCACTCTGCATGTGTATGAGATAGCCATGTACTGTGTCCATCCTCATACATATATACATTTCTATGAAAGTATTTGATGCAAGTATACTACGTGTCATGCTGTATGGCCTCTGCTCAACATTTATGTCTTGGTGTGCTCTGTTTTTTCATGCTCCTGTACTGACACACAGTAGTACATGAAACAGTGTCACTGAAACTTCCTCTTCTTGTCTCCCATGCCTGCAGCTTAAGGTCCACCAGCGTAAGGCCTTATGGAGGGCCATTGCACGCAAGGTGCGGGCTCTGGGTGTCTCCAACCGACGGCACACACACTGTCACAAGAGGTGGGATGACATCTGCCGGCTGAGCAAAAATGTGGCAGAGATGACGCTGGGGGTGCTCCCTCGGACTGGCAGGTTGGCGCGCAGGAGCATGACACCACTAATGGCCCGCATCTTGGCAGTGACACAGCCAGAGCTGGATGGACGTGTGAGGGCCCATCAGCAGCAAGTTGGGGGTGACTATTCTGCGAAGGGTGACTTTGGGTGTGAGTGACTGCATGAATCCCAACCCTGAGCCAGTGCGGAGCTCTGTGATGTTTCTAGTGTGATGCTATGACTTCTAAGTGGCCTCTGTGTTGAGTGCAGCTGTCATGCATTTTCACAACATGTAGGTTCTCATGTGTTTAATACAATGACCCTTGACATTGCAAGATGAGTTGTGGCCTTCTGACATATTCTGCATTATGGGTATCATAGACATCACCTGGCAGTGAACAGCAGTGAGCATCATCTTAGTGTGCTTTTGTAGATGTGTGCTGTGCACAACTTAAAATTTGTGAGAAGTACACATCTGACACCAATGTGCAACTGTAGGTGTGCTTCAAACCACAACATGGTGGATATCAGGAGCTTATGGCCATTGCAAGAGGACATTTGGGAGTCAGTATCTGTGTTGTTCCCTTAAAGTGACTCCATATGTGACAGAGACAACAGGTTCAGATGTATATCTATCTCACCTACAGGCACGTAGGTATGCTTACAGAGATTATTATGTTAGGTTACAAGGAGGCACGGGCCAGCTATTTGGCTGTGTCAACGTCACATGGGTCATTAATGTCAACTATGCATGTTTCCATGCATCTTCTGATGATTGCATAAAGGTTGCACATGCAGACTGCACATGGTGGTGGGCAACATGGGGGGATCATTTTCTAGTTTTGCGCTTTGCTTGCATATGATGTTTGTGAGTATAGCACTATACTGAACCTACGTCTCTGTCTATTGCAGCATCTACAGAGGGCACGGAAGGACAGGGGACGGACACCAGTGGTGAAGCTTCTGGCATGACTGCTACACATGAGCTCACTGACACTGATGTGGCCAGCGCCTCGGAGGGGGACAGGAGTGCCCTGGATGAATCACGCCCGGAAACACCAACCTCAACATCATCTGACTCCAGCGGTGACTCCTCGATGTTGGTGGGCACAGGGAGTTCAAAATCTGCCTCTTCTTCCACCACACATCGTCCAGTGCCCACCCTCCCGGATGCTACCACAAGTGCTGTCCGTGCCCGCAGCCCTAGGAAGGGTAGAGTGTCCTTCCCCCCAGGCATCGCTGCCCCTGCCCCTGTCTCCCCTGCTGCCCTCAGTGTGGAGGCGGTAGACCTTTTGAACAAGCTGTGTGTGGGTCAGGCTGCTCTCCTGAATGCCTTCCAGGATCATGACAAGAAGTTGGCACAGGTAGTTGCCTTCATGGAGGGAATTCATTCTGATGTGGGTGGGCTACACAGAACTGTACAATCTTTGTCCTCCACAGTGACAGCAGCCATTCAGCTGTCACAGGCTCCCAGTCCAGCTCCAGTCCCTTCAGCAACCACCCTGCAGGTGGCACCACCTGATGAGAGTGCCCCCACGCCACAGCCCTCAGGCACCACGTCCTCCACATGCAGCACACAACAGCAGCACTTCAAGCGGCCCAGAGCACAGACACCATCCCCAAAACACAAAACAGGCACACAGGAGCGCAAAGGCAAAAGTCCATCACGTGACACTCAGGGGCATCAGGCCAAGAAGCAGGCCTCAACCTCATATTCATCCAAATCACCCCCATCCAAGGGCACTCCCATCCCCACACCTGCTCCCACAGACAAAAAAACAGTTGCCCTGCCTGCTGTGAATCTGGTGCCTGCAAAGACTCAGCACAAACACTTCTCTAAGGCACATTCACCCACAACCTCAACTCCCACCCACACCCCTGTGAAGCTGGAACAGGAGAGCAAAGTGGGTGGTTCACCTGGACAACAGGGGATGGAGGGGAAAAGGCAAGGCCACCCCAAGCGTACCACCAGATCCAGCAATTCCCCACGGGGAGAGCCACCTGCACCTGATACACCTTTGGTGGAGAATCAGGCTGTTGTGCCCACCTCACTTCCCACGCTGGCCAAGACAATTGTGGGCTATCGAATCACCAAGAAGTTGAGACCCAGCCCTCAACATTCACCCTCACACACTGTGTCTCACGGCAGCATGTCTCCGCCTCCCCATGCCACCACACCACCCGGTCCAAGCAGCCCTCAGTCTCACACAGCTACTGATGCCTCTGCCTCAGCTGGTCCTCTCTCTCCCAGGTCCAGTCCTCCAACTGGCTCCGACAATCAGCCACCTCCCAGTTCAACTGACAGCCAAATCTGAGGCAAAGTCCCCCTCCCAACACCATCTCTCCCACAGCGGTGCCTGGACTGCCCATTTGTATCCCCGGAGCTGTGGTGATTCCCTAGCAGTGGACAGTGTTACCCATTCCCTGTGCAGTTTATCATGCACACATGTGCACACCGGAACTATGGACTGGCCAATGGCCTTGCTGTTTGTCACTTTGGATGCCCATTCCCTGTGCAGTTTCTCATGCACACATGTACATACTTTGATTTTGTACTGGCCTTGCTGTTTGTCACTTTGGATGCCCATTCCCTGTGCAGTTTCTCATGCACACATGTACATACTTTGAATTTGTACTGGCCAATGGCCTTGCTGTTTTGTACTTTTGATGCCTATCTGGGTATTATGTAATAAATACAGTTACTCCTGTTGTCTGCTTTGTCAATGTCCTTGCTAAATAAAAGGTTTTATGTATGGGTATCTGATGTGAAGTGAAGAGGACGCAGTTGTAGAAATAAGAGTAATATTTATTAGAGAGGTACAGAGAGCCGTCCCAGCTGGCACAGCCCAGGCATAAGTGGTAACTGCCACTCTCAGAACACTCCAGGCAGGATGCTAGTAAACACTCTAAATGACATCACAGTGTTAATGCTGATCTCTGCCAGCATCACATCACCACACCTCCCCCCTTTTAACAAAATAATACTAAAACAACAGGAAAAAAGGATACAGAAGAGAAAAGAGGAAACAAAGGTCAATGTGAATAACAAACATTTAAATTTACACATAATCTCGTAATCTGCTTGGTCTGGCATGAACCCTGGAGGTCTTCCTAACACCACCCCCTCCCGAAACATTTTTGTCAATCTTCACATTTTTAGGGAAAAAACAAGGATCCTTAGCCACACGTGAGGTGCTTAACCAATTTCCATTGCCCAATTTCACAGCATTCTTGCGGATCTCTACAACCTGCTGAGAATTCAAAAATTTAGAAAGGCCTTTTCTCACTGAGACAGGGATTTTTACTCTGACCCAGTCTCCAACAAGAATCTTGTGGATTTCTTTCTCAACAGTAGGTTCAATATTTTTAAGACAAGTTTCAGATGATTTTTTATTAGCAGATTCCCACATGCTCCTCATGTCACCACCATGGTGGAAAGACTTCACCATCCAAAAGGGATAAACTTTTCTCCCTCTCATAAGTTTGAATGGGCTGAAATTGGTGGCAACATGAGGTGATGTGTGGTATGACCAAGCCAGATCTTTCACAGCTTGAAAAATACAAGACTTGGATCTAAAAGCTGCCTGGACACACTCTACAACAACTCTATTAAATCTCTCAGTCTTACCATTGCTTTGTGGATGATAAAGAGGGGTTCTGGTGTGTTTAATGCCACAAGAACGCAAGAAGGAATTCATCTCATGTGAGACAAATTGGACACCATTGTCCGTAAGGATTTCCTCAGGATAACCCTCCCTGAGAAAAATCTTATTCAGGCAATTGATGACACTTTTTGAATTTGGAATACTGATGGGTTCAACTTCAACCCATCTGGACAGATGGTCAATAAGAACCAAAAAGTATCCAGAGCTGGTAGGAAGAACATGGAAAGGCCCCAGAAAGTCCATACCTAACTTTTGCCAGGCTCTCCCAGGAGGAGGTACAGGAGTTTCAACAACACCCTCTAGTACAAGAACTTTGTCACTAGTATTGCATCGTACACATTGTTTAACCAACTCATCAACCTGGATGTCCATCCTAGGCCACCAAAAATCAGTTCTGACTTTTCTCTTAGTGATGGTTGCACCAAGATGACCAGAATGAGCAGCTAAAATAATTTTCTCACGGTAACACATGGGAGGCACGAGTTTGTCACCTCTGACAACTTTTCCACCTTCAAGCAAAAGCTCATTGCTGACTTTCCAGAACATTTGGAGATCTGGAGAAAGACATTTCTCTTTAGGCCAACCTTTCTTGATCAGCACAGCAACTTCCCTGAGCACAACATCTTTATCAACTTCAGCCACCCAATCTTCTTCTGCAAAGGACAGGACGTCGTGATTGATACATGCTACAAAACATTCCTCTGCTTCAGTTTCCCAATATTGTTCGTCTGTGTCAGGAATAGGGAGCCTAGATAAACAGTCTGCTCTGCTATTCTTTCCCCCAGGGATGTATTCTACACTAAATGTGTACTCTAGTAATTTTGATGACAACCTGGCCAAACGAGCAGTAGTGCGTTTGACATTTTTCCCAGACAAGATATCAACTAAAGGTCGATGGTCAGTTTTGAGAACAAAAGATCTTCCCCACAAATATGACTTGAATTTCTCGACACTCCAGACACAAGCCAGCAACTCTTTTTCAATGACAGAGTACTTCCGTTCAACAGGACGAAGAGTCCTGGAGGCAAACCCCACCGTGTACTCTTTTCCTTCAGCATATTGCGATAGAACAGCACCCAGACCGTACTCGCAAGCATCAACTGTGACAACAGTTTGCCTACTTTCCATAAAGGCCTGTAGAGCTGGAGCTTTAACAATGTGATCTTTGATGGATTGGAAACCTTTCTCACATTCTTCTGACCATGTATAAGTTGACCCTTTCTTAAGTAGAGCTCTGAAACACTCTGTAGTTTTCGCAAAATCTTTCATGAACTTTGCATAAAACTCAGAAAGGCCAAGGAAAGACATAAGTTGTTCTTTGTTCTGAGGAGCAGGCGCCTCTATAATACTCTTGATTAAACCTAGTCTAGGTTTTATGCCATGTTCGGAGATGATATGACCTAAGTATTCTATTTCTTTTACTTTAAAAGTGCATTTGCTTTTCTGTAAAGTCACCCCTCTGTTCTCTAACACACTGAAAACTTGATCAATAACAGAGTCATGTTCGGCTTCAGTTTTAGTGAAGATAAGAATGTCGTCTTGAAAGACTACAACATGAGGATTACGATGAAACATTTCGGTCATGAGCCTCTGAAAAACAGCGCCTGCAGAGGCCAGACCAAAAGGAAGCCGGCAGAACTGAAAAACACCATCAGGGTGACAAATGCTGTGAGGTGTCGGGACTGAGGATGAAGTTCAACCTGATGATATGCGGCTTTGAGATCCAGTTTGGTAAACCACGAAGAGGACCCTACTTTTGCACTAAGATCCTCAATACCTGGGAGTGGAAAACCATCGACCCAGATGGCTTCATTGAGACGTCTCAAGTCGACACACATCCAAAAGTCCCCAGACCTTTTCTTTGCCATAACAATGGGAGAAAGCCAGAGAGTGGACTCAACTTTCTCAATTATACCTTGATCACACAATGTTTGTAAATGTTTTGAAAGATCACCTCTAATGCTTAATGGAACATTGTGTAACCTGTGTTTGACAGGATTAGTATTTTCTTTAACTTTGATAAAGTGTTGAAAATTAGGAATTTTGCCAAGCCGGTCTTCAAAAACTTTGCTACACTTGAGTTCCCAATCACTGGGCATCTGAGTACTAGGTAGAATGTTGATATCTTTAGTGGAATTGATGTGATTTTGACCAGCTTGTTTATCAATGAAAACAGGGTTCACCAGACCAGGTTTGATGGTCAACCCAAATTCAGCTTGATGGAGAAGACCAAGAACATTGATCCCTCTTCTAGCAACATACACTTTACCTTTGATGGTTTCTCCTAGAACACTAATGGCAGTCCAGAAATAACCCAACAACTCAATTCTACTACCTTCAAAGGCTATAGTGAGAACATCAGGTGGCAATAAATGTTTTTCAGACCAAAACTTAAAATACTTTTCTTGCGACACAATGGTAATGCGTGCTCCTGTGTCTACTAGAAGCTGAATACGATTCTTTTTGATAGTGACATCGACTTCAGGATCAGGAATATGTAGTAGGTTTTGTTTTTCATTGCAGTTTTTAACTACTACGATATATTCCTGACTCGTGACATCCTCATCGTGGAAATCATCACTCCCATTAATTACACATCTTACGTTTCTTCTTTTGCCACTCATGCAAACTTTGGCAAAATGCCCCATTTTGCCACATTGGCCACACTGTTGGTTGATGGCTGGACAATTTTTGAAAGATGAGACATGCAAGGATGATCCACACCTATAACAATAAATTCCAGGATTAAGTTGTCTATTTTGCACGAAATTTCTTCCACCCCTGGATATGTTTGGTCTTCTAATGTTGTCACGAAAAACATTATCACGAAAGGCACTGTCACGTATGGCAGGCTTGTTAGGAAAAGCGCTTGGATGTTTGGTAGAGACAGCACCTGAAATGGTGGAGTTAGAAAGAGCAGATTCAAGCTGCTTTGCAACATCCATAGAACTTTCGATGCTCTTGGCAATGTCTACTGCTTTATCTAAAGTGGGATCCTTGCAGGTAAGAAGTCTCTCTTGTATCTTTTTACAATAGCATCGTGCGACAAGTTGATCTCTCACAAGTTGAGATGTGAAATTATCAAACTCACATTTCGAGGCTAAAACTTTTAAGGCTGTAATAAAAGTATCTATGCTTTCATCGGGTTTCTGCATCCTTGTGAAGAACTTGTATCTATACACTACAATGTTCTTTGTTTTAGTAAAGTACTTGTCCAATTGTGCTACATCTAGTTCGAACTCGTCAGGGTCTTCATTGTCGGGAGGATCATACGGAGGTAAATGGTCAAATACATTTTGTCCTTCGACCCCTAAATGGTAATACATGAGGTTCTTTTTCCTCTCAGTTCTGTACCTTTGACCATTAATAGCACCCAAATACGCCTTGAAAGATCTAATCCATAACTTCCATTCTAATGGTGGTTCTCCGGGTTCTTGTAAAAAAGGTGCTGGTGCTGTAACGCTCTGCATGTTAATAGAGTACATGCTGTGGAATAAGAATAGATAAAAAGAAGAAGGAAGAAAAAGAACAAAGAGAAAAGAAGACAAAAACAAAAAAAAACACAAGAAAGAAAACAAAATATTTTGCAATTCGCTGTTTCTGCAAGAAAGCAATGAGTGGGAAAATAATGCTTTGTGTTGCACAGTAGGAAAATGAAACAAGGTTTCACAATAGTAAAGAAAAAATACAGTTATTAAGAAGAGCAATGTGTGTGTATCACAGATGTAATACACTACGAAAATTCCACATGAAGTGTCAAACTTTAACTTTGGCCACTAGATGGCAGCATTGGATAACATTGAAGCAGAGAAGAACTGAAGAACTAGCAGGAAATAAAATGGGATATCCGTGAATATTGCTTTTTAAGAGTGCCGTCTTCTGTCGCCACTGATGTGAAGTGAAAAGGACGCAGTTGTAGAAACAAGAGTAATATTTATTAGAGAGGTACAGAGAGCCATCCCAGCTGGCACAGCCCAGGCATAAGTGGTAACTGCCACTCTCAGAACACTCCAGGCAGGATGCTAGTAAACACTCTAAATTACATCACAGTGTTAATGCTGATCTCTGCCAGCATCACATCACCACAGTATCGTTTCATGTGACGCATGCTCTGTATGCCACTTTAACATTGCCAATTGCTTGCTTTACTTTTTTAGAGGTTGCCAGAGGTGACAGGCACTTTTGTTCTTCTTGACTATGAGGCTTGAGGGTGCAATGATGGTTGTAGGTGATGATCTACTCTTATCCTAATCATTCTATGCTCAGCTTTGCTAAATTCTACACATGTCATGTTAGGATGCAATACCACAACAGAGGTGAATTCTATCCACAGGATTACTTGCGGGGTGGCCAGGGTCCGTCATCTCTGTGGGATCTTTCTTGATGTGTGAACAGCAGTGTTGATGTGTAGTCATCTTGTGTAGGCCTGTCTTCATAGTCATATGGGTACATTTGAATGTGTGAACTTGAGTAGTCATACAGTGTGAATGGGCCGTCATTGTCAGTAGTGTTGATGTGTGTGTGCCCCTGCAATGCCAACTACACACATGTATGATCCAGGTAATGAGTGCCTGTTTGTTTAAATTGTCAGCCATGTGCTTCAGATTGTGGGCATATGTAGGAGTTGTAGGTTGAGCACTGTGCAGTGTGTCGGTGTGTCTTTGCACTCCTGGGGGACACCTACTTGTTGTTGCTGCCAGTTGTGAGCATGCAGAGTGTGTGACTGCAAAGTCTGTGTTGTGTTTTCTTGATCAGCCATGTGTCTTGTTTCTGTTTGTGCTCACTGTGCAGGCCTGCTCAGCCACACTGACATTATTTGTGAGTTTTCTCATGCATTGCTGTCACTTGACCCATTTTTGGCTCCAGTATGGTATGTGGTATGAGGAGTCATACAATCCCCTATAGGTGCTTCTGATGCCTACACATTGTGAGTTACTACTCTATGTGTTTGTGGACTGTACACTCCTCACCTGTCCACTACTGATGTACACACCACTTAAATCTCATGTCTTCTACCCCATGCCTTGCCAGTGTGTGAGCCTCCCCACCACTTCATAGTGTGACACTATACTGTGTGAGGATGACCTGTGTACAGGACCAATGTGCCACTCAGGACAGTTTCACAATTAGTTTCATGTTATTTTCTTCTACTAGTTTGCAGTCATGGTTGCTCATGTGCAGTGCATATGTTTGAGCATCACAGTCCTCTAGTCATGTTATTTGCATCTGGGTTTCCCTGAGTTGTGCATCTGTGGGTGAAGGCTAAGCTGTATGTGTGTGTGCTGAGGTACTGCTACCCTTCCTGAGTGTGATGTTATCTGTGTGCTGTGATGATTTGTGTTGTGGGAGTTCATGGTGGGGCACTCAGATATGTGTGCTACTGGTTTTGTAGTTGTGCACACACTGCTTGGTGTGCATGCAGTGCTGTCAGTGTATGTTGCCTTGTACTTGCTTGGTGTGCCTCCCCCTGATGTCCAGCTGAGTTTGCTATGTGATGGATTGGTATGTGCCACTGTTGTGTTGTTCTTGTGGATGTATCAGTGTTTGGCCTGTGTCGGCTCTTTCTGCTGACAGGTGCAATGTGTGTGTGATGTTCTATTTGCATTTCATTGTGTGTGAGTAGTTTGTGCACTGTGATACATTCAGATGTGTGTTGCATGTGTAGTGTGCATTTCTTGTGTGTATGTCACATGCAGCAATGTTGATTCATGTTCATGAACTTGTTTTGAGTGCACAATAGTGATTTATCCTCCTATTTTTGGCCTGTAACTTGTCAGGATTGTGCATGTGCATGCTTGTGGTACACTATGACACCATGTTCACTTGATGACTGGTGTGGTGTGTATGTGTGTGTTAGCTGATTTGTCCCCTTGATCCCAATTATTGTTCATGATTGTTTTTTGATGATGCAATTCTTGTTTGTGTTGGGGTATGGTGTTTGTGCATTTGTCCAGAGTGACAATGTTGTGTATTCCTGTTCTGTCTAGGGTCACATTGCCTTTCCACTGTTTGGCTGCACATGTCTGGGCTTGTTGGACTTCTGTGGATGTTGTTTGTGAGATTTGTGTTTGGCTATTGGTTTTGTGTCAGCATTGGTTCAGGCATCCCTGAGTGTGAGTCTGATATTTGTGGATGCACCACAGGGTGTGTGATTGGTTGTCAGTGAACTCACAGGACATCATTTGCACCATTATGTGTGTTTCTCACAAGTGTTGAGTGTTGCAGGTGTGAGGTGGGTCGATGAGGGGTATGTGTGAAGGTCCTACTTGTGTTTGACGGTCAGGGAGTGTGACAATGAGCCATGTGTGTTGTGCTGATGGCATACACATGTCTAGTAAGTTGACACAGATGTGTGGCTGGTCACTGTATGACTTCTGACACTTCCTATCATTCCTCTGCCTATGCATGCCTTGCGTTGATGTATCCCTGAGTTGTTGCACAGAGGTCACTGTGGTTTAATTTCACTCACTGTGCCACCCGTGTCTGATTTGAGGGCCTAAGGGTGGTGTGATATGTTCCTCCTCTTGCATGTGATGTAAACATGCTATGTGGCTTGCTCCATGGCTTTCCAGCACTGTCCACTTCACTTTGGGCTAGCCCATGTATTGTCCTCCATTGCTGCTGACCTATGGTATGAGTATGTGGCAGAGTGTCAGTGCGGGGTCTTTCTGAGGGACTTGACAAGCAGTGTGAACAGTTCAGTGGATGTTCATATGCAGTGTGAGTCTTCATTTCTTAATTATACTCTGTTTGATTCACGTGAGTGGAAGGTAGGTGTGAGGAGGAGGGTTGTCCAGCCCCTGACCTTCTGTGCAGGGTATTCCTCTTCACCCCCACCTTCCCAGTCAATCTACCTTGTCCTTTGATGTGTGAGGTGCAAGGTCTGGCTACACCTGGCTGATAAATTGTGCAGGGGGGGCACAGGAGGGGCACACAGCATGTGCCCAAATGGGTGTGGGAAGCGTACTGTGGGAAGGGTGAAGGTGGAGCCCTGTGAATCTAGCCGGACTGCCCATGCCTGGTGCCAGCCCTGCCTACTACATTGTGCGCAGGTTTTCCCGCGTCTTCACCGCTGCGGTGGCTTTCCCAGGACATTGCAGTGATTTTGCGGTTGATGGGTGATACGGATGCAGAGGTGTGGGTTTCTATCAGGTAGGACATGTGTGAGTACACTGGGGGATATGTTCCTGTCCCCACCATAGTGTCTGATGTGGACAGGAACCGTATGTCAGCACAGGAGTTGTGTGTTGTGGTTGTATGCAGAGTTGTGTTTTTGCGTACCTGCGGTGTTGTCCTCGGCGATGTCTTATTTGCTGGTAGTGGATGAGGTACAGCAGCGGAAGGGCATGAAGAGCTGGATCCATAGCGGTCAGGACCGCATGTAGGTGACCGGGATTCGAGTTTGGCTCTCCGCAATAGTGCTTCCGCCGTCTCCGGGTGTGTGGATTCTCCGCTGCGGTGTGATGGGCTGTTTGGGACATCGTGATTTGTCCGGCGGTCGGGTCGTCATTCCGCACTGCAGTGTTTCTCTATTGGCTCCCTCCACCACCGTTGGTTGCGGAAGGAAATTTCTGGCGGTTCACGTAACTCCGCAGCGGACGGAAAATGGGCTATGTTTGCCCATTGTAATATGGCGGGCGCGAGGACCGCCGATGGAGTGCGGAAAAGGACATTTTCCGCCACCACCAGCACCGCGGATGTGCCTACATCTGCCATCGTAATGAGCCCCTAAGTCTTCAAAGAATTTACTTCGCTCAATCCAATCCCATTTTATCCGAACTTCATGGATGGTGGAAAAGTGAACAGGGAGATCCGGTGAGCCACTAGCACCCACACTCAAGTGGATATCAAAATATAAAGTGATTGGATTGTGATCACTATATGGTAAGGGGCGCACCTCGTAATTTAATCATTTTTGAGTGAGATCTTTAAAAATTAGTGCAAAATCAATTGTGCTGCCCTTACCTCTGCCTACAAATTTGGGCACATGGGTGATATTTTGGCTAATAAAGTCAGATGAAAATGACATATTATTTATAAGGACAATTATATTTAATGCATCCCCATGTGTGGTATGTTAAAAATGGCTTGCCTCTTCCTTTTCTTGATCAGTAACTCCCCAAATACAATTGTTGGAGAAAATAAATTGCTCAATATTAAAATCACCAACTCACATGATTGGTATATAGCACCCCTTACTCCTCAAATAGCTTTCAATAATTCCCCCATTTCCTCTATAATGCCCACAGGTTGTACTGAGCTATATTATTATGTGTAAAAGTAAATGTATTGAACTAAACCTTACTCTCTTACCAAACACATCAGTGTGAACCAGCTTATCTTAATCTACATATCTGTGTATATGTTATTGCATAACTGTATACATAATAAAATGCCTTAATATGTCACTGCATACACTAGCATTTCATTCCTTGTGTCACTCCCTACATTGGTGTATACCTCTGTTTTGTTTTTCTTTATCAGTTTTTCATCATAGTTCCTGATCAATGCACTTTACTTTATTATCATCTGCTATTCACTTTGAGCATTTCCTTTTACTGTTCTAAAACATCCTGCTCTCTTTAATCCACCTTACTCACACTTAGCCCTTCTATATCAACATTTTTCAAGCTATAGCTTAATACACATAACTGTTAAATGTGATTGGTGGTGAGTATTTTTCTTGATCAGAATCAGGTTGTCAAATTTGTCTCAAGGAGGCACAGAAAAATTGAGCAGAAGAGTGGTAAACTACTCTCATACAAGGCAACCACTAATGACACCCTATTCAACTTTGCTTCCAAGGTTGCAGAGACTGCAAACAAATAGAAACAGTGCTTTCATTGTATTTCATTTCCTACTAAGTAATCATACAGCTCTTCTGAATGGTCACATTTCTTAACCCTTTTTTGAACTCCTCTAAAGAGAGCCCAATTCGGCAGCAAGTTTGGGAGGGATCTGCGGATTTACGAAGGGATCCAAGGGTGTCAGAGAGGCCCCCATGCAACCTTGTGGAGAATCAGCAGATTCGCTTGGCAAACCAATACCTTTTTTTAAAACTATTCCTAAACGGGAAGCAGCGTTTACATTGCATGCAGTACAACGCATGCGATTACAACGCGGTCGTTACAACGACCGCGTTGTTACAATGCTAACCATTACAACGCAAGTCGTTTCTACGACTTGCTGTAGGGGCGCTCTAAACTAAGGAATAGTATAATTTACTATTCCAACACCTTTCCTACTGTTGCACACGCTGGAGTTGGAATAGTAAATTATACTATTCCTAAGTCCAGCGCGCCCCATACATCAAGTCGTAGAAACGACTTGCGATGTAATTGCATGCGTTGTAACAACGCGGTCGTTGTAACGACTGCGTTGTAATTGCATGCGTTGTACCGTATGCGATGTAACATCGCATATTCTTCCTAAACACTAACACTTACACACTACAAATCCCTAAATTTAGACCCCAAAAAATCCTATTCACTCTTTCTTTTATAAACAATGCCTCCTTACAGTGACATTCTAGCGTTTTCTGAAATTTGTCCTTAGATAGAGAAAGCCAGGAAACATGTTAATACAACTGTTTCAGTAACCTCAGAGACCATAACATCAATCAATCAATAATTATTTTTTGCACAATTAATAAAAACCGTTGCAATGTAATACATAATAAGCACTAATGCAACATGCAAAAAATCAAATCATCATCACCATATATTAAAAAATCATGAAATCAATTAAAACCCCATTGGAATTAAGAACTGTTGTTTAAAATCAAGTAAAGAAGCCTCCAGCCGATCTAAATGACCATTAGCCAGAGACCAATAGACCAATGAGAGAAGAAGCACAGAAAACTTTTTTAACACTTTAAGATGCAGCGGTTAAGATTATGAGATCTGCTGGAGCAAAAACCCAAGTAGGTGATACGGGTAGTGTGGTTTGAAGCAAGCTTCAGACACAGCGTCATTTTGGCCCCAAGTTTGAGTGGCTCATTGAAAAGGCTGAGATGGCACCTTTTGTGTTTAAAGTGCAAATGCTTACTGTTGAAAATGGCCCTTTTTGCAGGGTTATCCCCAAACTTTTTGCGTCTTCCTCCTATTTTTCCATGACCTATTTGTGTTGGTTTTAGGACTCTGGGCACTTTATCACTGGTAATCAGCGCTAAAGTGCATAAGCTCTCTGTAAATTGTGTTATGGATTGGTGTTTCCATGATTGGATATTTGGTTTATTTGTTAGTCCCTAGTAAAGTGCACTGAGTGTGCCATGGACTGTAAATCAAATGCTACTAGTGGGCCTGCAGCACGGATTGTGCCACCCACGTGAGTAGCCCTGAAAAGGTAACTCAGACCAGCCATTGCAGAGTATGCGCGCAGTTTGTAACTGCCATGTAGACTTGGCCAGTGCACACACTTGCCAGTCCCTAACCTTCCCTTTTCTTAAATGTCAGCCACCCCTAAGGTAGGCCCAAGGTACCCCTGTGGGCAGGGTGCAGTGTATGTGAAAGGTAGCACATGCCCTGGTGTGTGTGGCATGTCCTGATAGTGAATTACTGCCAATTTCGTTTTTCACTATTGCAAGGCTACCTGTTCTCCATAGGACAGAATGGGAAGTTTGTTTATAACATCTTATAAACATAACTGGCCCTGGGAACTAGGTAGGAAAATAAAGTTTAGTATGCCTGAACTCAGAATCTAAAGATGCATCTTTTAGTGAAGGTGATTTTTACATTTTGTGTTTGAAAATACCACTTTTAGAAAGTAGGTATTTTCTTGCTCAGTCCTCCTGTGTGCCTCTGCTGAAATGTGGATTGCCTGTCTGGGTTTTGGAGGACAGAAGGCTGGGGAGCAGGAGTGGCTCCAGATAGTCTAGGTGGGTCAGGAAAGGGCTGAATAGACCTGGGCTGCAACTGGGGAAGGGGGAGGAGATTTCCTTGCACCTCAAAGGGCCTAGTCTACCTCTGACAATGCTGTCTCCACCTCCTGCCAGGAAGTCACACCAGAGGAGGCAGAACTGGTTCTGGCTGGGCACAGACACTCTCTGCCTAAGAGATCAAAGGATTTTGGGATATAAATATTGGGGCCCAGACCCCTAAACTTTAGAACTCTTTTGGATCAAGAAGACTGCCAAGAAGAAGAACTGGAGAAGCTGTGAGGAGGAACTTCCACTTTGCTGTGTGCTGTGTTGGCATGCAGTGGCTGCTTCTGTCTTGGGCAGTGAAAGGACTGGACTGAACTTTCTGCAATATACTTTTGTGAGTTTCTCTAAGGGCTTGAGGTAGAGCTTGCCCCTGTTCAAGAAGTCTCAGGAACAGCAAAGACTTCAAGCTCTTCTGCCCTCAGCACTAGGGACTGTGTGTTTTGTGCTTCAACAGAAGAAAAGCAACCCGACGACGTCTACGACGCCGCTGCCGACTCAGTGTCCTGAAGGCACCACAGAGGGCACCGCCGCAACGCCGCACCGTGACCCTGGTCTCACCGACGATGCCTGCTGACACCACCACCGAGCCGCTGCTCGCACCGCGACCTGTGGGCACCGCACTCCGCACCGCCTCACTTCACAACGACGCCTTGGTATCCCCGACACCACCCCTCCACGCCGAAATCTACGCCGCTGCTTGCACCGTGGTTCGACGGCACCGCTCATAAAGTTACACGACGCACCGCCCTCATCCCACACCGTAGCCTTGGCCTACCGACGCCAGCGCTATCGAATCCAGTTCATTACCTAGAAGGGTAAACCCAAAAATGTCACTGGGACCTGTGTGTATGTCAACACACGGAGGAAGACGTGACTCCGCTTCTACGATTAATATGGATTAGGGCTTTTTAAAGACGATCAGGATTGAGTCAAACAGTCTGCCTTGAGCCCACAATCTCCAGAACCGGAATCATTCCCTGGTCTAGCGGACAAGCTGGACAGATTACTCATTAAGTGCTCTCGCTCCCGCCGCACGTTAGAGCCCATGTGCCCACACTTTTCCCTCCAACCAGTGTGGAGAGTCTTCACTATGGGACCAGCCCTGTTCCCTCAATGACCCTGTCCTGAAGAAGAGCCCGCTGTAAGGGACTCATTGGCCTACCGACTAGGGGTCGAAACGTCGATATCTCTTATCTTTGACCATTTTGTACAACAGCGATTAATCACTGTGTCAATGTTAATAATCATGGTTAATTAGAGTTGTTTTGGCTTATTATGAATTTGTTCGGCTCTAAGATATGAGCCAATGTTATTGTAAATAAATATATGTATGTGATTTACACTTCCCAATGACTTTTCTATCCTCACTTCAAACACACCACCCCCGCTCCCTTTTCCTCTGGCCTAGGGGCACTTTTTTGAAATATAATTGAAAAATACTATTAACTAGAACTCGCCCAGTGTGATTAAATAACACTGTGCTAACCTAAGAATGTTTGTGAATATTTGTTCAGAGTGATATAATTGTTGTGTTTGTTTATTTATCGTTTACTGGGACCATTGCTCCAATGTATTGACTCCAGTTCGTCAGCTGACGACAGCGCTTCAGCAACGACGACGCCTCTGCTTGCACCGTGACCTGCCAGCACCGTGACGAGCACCGCCTTCATCTCGCACGCGACCCTGGTCTCACCAATGACGCCATCCACGCCGCCACCGAGCCGCTGCTCGCACCGCGACCTGAGGGCACCGCACGCCGCACCGATTTACTTCACAAGGCAGCGCACGACACCTGCCGACGCCAGCGCTCCTGACTTCAACAGAGAGGAGATCGATCTGCAATGCGTGTGACTTTGAGGGCCCCGACGACTCCTGCACCGACCTCCGGAACCGACGCCTGCGGACGCCGTGCTTTCGGAAGCTCAACGAGAGGTCGCCGACGCCCTGCATTTTTAAAAGGTACTGTTTGCAGGTCTTCCCGACACTGTAGCTGGCCCGCGACGCTGCGGTCAGCCAGAACTGTTTGGATTTGTTTGCTCACAATGCCGTGATAGCCCCGGATGGAGCTATCGACATCAAGGAACTGTTTTTAACTGAAGATTTTTAAGTACTGTATTGTGGATTTTTATCGTTTTTGGTCTTGTCTTAAGTATATAAAAATATTGGATATTTTTCTAAACTGGAGTGGTGTCTTTTTGTAGTGCTTACACTGTATTACTGTTGGTTATGTGCAAATGCTTTACACACTGCCTCTAAGATAAGCCTGGCTGCTCGTGCCAAGCTACCAAGGGGGTGAGTAGGGGTTATTTTAGGAGTGTAACTCCCTTATCCTGACTAGAGTGGTGGTTTCTGCCCAACTTTGGCCTATGCCCTAGCCGACCAAAAATCCCATTTCTAACACTTACCCCATGGTCATTTATGAACGAAACAAGATTCTGGGAAGAGTATAAGGTGTAAGTAGGCAAATAGTCAGAAGCAGTAGTATCGTCTCATACAATTACTGCTCTCTCACCTTCTGCTAAGTTCTTAATTGCAGACTTATTTCCAAATCTCTGTGAGAACTTGACCGTGGCACAATTCAGACCTACATCTATTGAACAGAAGCAGGGCAGTACTGCTTCCTTGCATGACCTTAAGCCCTGGGCTCTCCGCTTCCTTCGCAGGAGCACTCATCGATCCTCTGAAGCAAGTGGATATACTTGAAAAAACATTTGGTTTAAATCCGTTCAGTAGTTTTTGAGAAATTAAGGTTACAAGGACGTTATAGTTAGCAAATAGAATTTGAAAAACCTTAGAAATTCACTAAAAAAACAAAGGTTACAGGGACTTTATAATTAGGCTAACATTTCACTAGTACAAAACCAGAGAAATTCAGCTGTTATAGTTA
This sequence comes from Calotriton arnoldi, assembly GCA_963921515.1. Classification (NCBI taxonomy): domain Eukaryota; kingdom Metazoa; phylum Chordata; class Amphibia; order Caudata; family Salamandridae; genus Calotriton; species Calotriton arnoldi. The sequence goes on from CAWUFW010008518.1 coordinate 346,669, forward strand.
CTTGAGTTAAGTATAATTAGTGCCCCCGTAATGCACTGCTCATGACCTCACATATTACATCACTCATGACATGGTCAATGACATCAGTAATGAAATCAGTGATGACATCTCTAATGGCATCACGAAAGATATCAGTGATGACATCATCTAGTGTCTGTGAGTGTTTTTAAAAAAGATGGCTGGTTGGAAGTGTTGGCAGCCAATCAGATCTCTGGCATGAGAGCGAGAGAGTTCGCAGATCCACCTGGGCCACGGTTCTATATCTGAGAAATCTTTAAATTTCTCAGAAACTACTGAACGGATTTACACCATTTAACAAAAAGAGTGCTTTCTGGACCAAAACCTACCTTTTTGCCAAATTTGGTGTAATTCTGTTTGGCAGTTCAGGTTGTGGCCGCGTCAAAGTTTTCCTATGGAAATTAACATGGAGAAAAAGCATTATGAGAGCCCCCCCCTTTTTCGCCCCTGCTTGACGGGTCACTCCAAAACTTTCAAGACAGCAGCTGACATGACTGCCCCATTAGTTTGCAACTTTTGTGAAGATTCATCAAACGGCACCAAAGTTAGTGGTAAATCAAAAAACACTTTTCCTATGGAAACTAGGTCCTAACTATAACTATCTACTGGCGACAGCCAGTAGGTAATATATATATATATATATATATATATATATATATATATATATATATATATATATTCGCTGAAAAAACCATAGGTTTTAGGGACAGTTATAGTTAGTTGGACATTGCACTCGTACAAAACCCGTGAAATTCCCCCGTTATAGTTAGTTCAGGTAACTATAACTCGCGCCCCGCAATGCACTGCTGATGACGTCACATATTACATCACTCATGACATGGTCAGTGACATCACTGATGATATCACTGATGACATCTCAAATGACATCACTGATGACATCACTGATGACATCATCCATGTGATAATTTGATTCATCTTCTCACACCCTAATATAACTTTTGATACCCCACTGTAAATTACAGACTGCCATTGTCAAAACCATAGACACTCCAACACCAATTACTATATACACACTCACTGATTCTTAGGTCTACACACACACATCTACTCACTCACCCGTACAGTCACTCATACTTATAGTCACTCAGTACAGGACTATTATATGCACTCATACACATATATAAACACTCACACACCGCCACTCATCCATAGAGGTACTCACACACCTAGTCAGTCATGCAAAAAATTAAGCACACACCCATTTACTCACCTATACAGTTATACACACACCAACTCACTTACTCATACAAATACTAGCACATTCTTCAGTGATGTCATCGGTGATGTCACTGACCATGTCATGAGTGATGTAATATGTGACGTCATCAGCAGTGCATTGCGGGGCGCGAGTTATAGTTACCTGAACTAACTATAACGGGGGAATTTCACGGGTTTTGTACGAGTGAAATGTCCAACTAACTATAACTGTGCCTAAAACCTATGGTTTTTTCAGTGAATTTCAAAGGTTTTTTAAATGCTAATTTCTAACTATAACGTGTCTGAAACCTATGGTTTTTTCAGTGAATTTCAAAGGTTTTTTAAATGCTAATGTCTAACTATAACGTGTCTAAAACCTATGGTTTTTTAAGTGAATTTCAAAGGTTTTTTAAATGCTAATTTCTAACAATAACATGCCCGCCCCCTCCCTTCACCACTGTGCAAACGCGCCCCGTGGTGCGTTTTAAGTTGGGGGATTAAGTTCCCTTGAATCATGAGGGTCCCTGGGGTCCAACTAGCCCACCCTGTACCTCCAGTATGCGCCAGGGAGCTGCGTTGCAGAGAGGTGTTCAGAGGCCACGCCCCTTTTTACACCTCTCTGCAACGCAGCTCTGTGGCGCTTTCTGGACGTACCTGGTGGGCTAGTTGGCCCCCAGGGACCCTCAGGATTGAAGGGGATTTGATTTAATTCCCCATCTTAAAACGCCCCACGGGGCCTGTTTGCACACATGTCACCTGAAGCCCCGCCCCTCCCTTCACCACTGTGCAAACGCGCCCCGTGGCACGTTTTAAGTTGGGGGATTAACTCCCCTTGAATCCTGAGGGTCCCTGGAGTCCAAGTAGCCCACCATGTACCTCCAAAAAGCACCACAGAGCTGCGTTGCAGAGAGGTGTAAAAAGGGGCATGGCCTGGACCACCTCTCTGCAACCCAGCCCTGTGGCGCTTACTGGAGGTACCTGGTGGGCTAGTTGGCCCCCAGGGACCCTCAGGATTGAAGGGGATTTGATTTAATTCCCCATCTTAAAACGCCCCACGGGGCCTGTTTGCACACATGTCACCTGAAGCCCCGCCCCCTCCCTTCACCACTGTGCAAACGCGCCCCGTGGCACGTTTTAAGTTGGGGGATTAACTCCCCTTGAATCCTGAGGGTCCCTGGAGTCCAAGTAGCCCACCATGTACCTCCAAAAAGCACCACAGAGCTGCGTTGCAGAGAGGTGTAAAAAGGGGCATGGCCTGGACCACCTCTCTGCAACCCAGCCCTGTGGCGCTTACTGGAGGTACCTGGTGGGCTAGTTGGCCCCCAGGGACCCCCAGTCTTGAAGGGGAATTCATTTCCCAACTTAAAACGCACCACAGGGCCCGTTTGCAGAGTGTTGCTGGGAGGGGGCGGGGCCTCGGCACAATCGCGTGTTTTTTTGTTTTTTGGAAGGGGGGCTGTGTGGCCCCCCTTCTTTTTACTTTTTTTGGGCCCTGGGGACCCCATCCCCCAGGGCCTGACCCCTTTTTTAATGTAAAAAAAAAAAATGAACGGGAAGGGGGCCGCGTGGGCCCCCCTGCCGTGGCCAATTCCGGCCCCGGGGACCCCATCCCCCGGGGCATGGCCAGATTTTCTTTTTTTTTTATGGAGGGGGGCTGCGTGGCCCCCCTCCTGAGGCCTCTACTGGCCCCGGGGACCCCATCCCCCGGGGCCGGCCTTTATTTATTTTAAATTTTTTTATTCATTTTTGGGAGGGGGCCGCATGGCCCCCCTCCCGGGCCACTTGTAGCCCCGGGGACCCCATCCCCCGGGGATGGCCCTCTCCGTTGGGGACCGTGGGGGGGTCCCCAATCCCCCCACGGTCCCGCCAGCTCCCCGCGTCCTGCGGGAGCCGGCATTGCTTTTCCACATGGGGAGCTGCTAACTTGCAGCTCCCCATGTGAAAGCAATTTGCTTTGAATTTTGGAAGAGAGAGCAGGTTTCCCTGCTCTCTCTTCCAATATCCAAAGCAGTTTGCTATGACAGGGCATCGGTTCAACTGAACTTTTATTTAAAAAGGAAACGGTTGTACAAACCCAATTAGTTAAGTCCCTGACGCTTTCAGTGCCTCTGGAACCTTAATCATAGGGTGGGCAAGTGGGAAAACCGGTACTGGACTGCCACTTATTCTACCCATCATGCACGTGCTTTCCAGTAAACAGCATGCAGGGAGTAGTAGTCCCAATTCTTCCCCTTTGGTGGGGTCCGCTTTCCGACAATAATTCTTCTGCCAATGTTCTCTTTAATATTTTCACAGCCCTCCGGTGGGCCTTAGGTCCGTATTACCGTTCCCCAAATTCTAACAACCCTTGCGCTGGAAGGCCCACCGGAGGGCTGTGAAAATATTAAAGAGAACATTGGCAGAAGAATTATTGTCGGAAAACTGACCCACATGCAGGCACTGAAACGCATCAGGGACTTAACTAATTGGGTTTGTACAACTGTTTCCTTTTGAAATAAAAGTTCAGTTGTACCGATCCCTTGCGGAGTGCATCTCTAAAGCTTGGAGGCTTTTTTGGGAATGTTGACGCACGGCGGCTCCGGCCGTGGGAGATTGCACCACCGCCAACACCGGAGGAAGGTCTGTGTGGCTGTAAATCATTACAGCCTGTTCCAGCGCAAGGGTTGTTAGAATTTGGGGAACGGTAATACGGACCTGAGGCCCACCGGAGGGCTGTGAAAATATTAAAGAGAACATTGGTAGAAGAATTATTGTCGGAAAAAAGACCCCACCAAAGGGGAAGAATTGGGACTACTACTCCCTGCATGCTGTTTACTGGAAAGCACGTGCATGATGGGTAGAATAAGTGGCAGTCCAGTACCGGTTTTCCCACTTGCTCGCCCTATGATTAAGGTGCCGGAGGCACTGAAACGCGTCAGGGACTTAACTAATTGGGTTTGTACAACCGTTTCCTTTTGAAATAAAAGTTCAGTTGAACCGATCCCTTGCAGAGTGCATCTCTAAAGCTTGGAAGCTTTTTTGGGAATATATATATATATATTATCTACTGGCGGTCACCAGTAGATAGTTATAGTTAGGACCTAGTTTCCATATGAAAAGCGTTTTTTCTTTTCCCAATAACTTTGGCGCAGGATGACGAATCTTCGCGAAATTTTAAAAACTAGTGGGGCGCTCCGGTCAACTCCTATCCTGAAAGTCTCGGGATGATTCGTCAAGCGGGGGCCGAGAAAAAAGGGGGATCCCAAAACACGTTTTCCCCATGTTATTTCCCGTAGGAAACTTTAGATACGGCTACAGCCCGAACTGCTAAACGGAATTATACCAAATTTGCCAAAAAGGTAGCCTTTGGTTCAGAAAGCGCCCTTTTTTTAAATGGTGTAAATCCGTTCAGTAGTTCCTGAGAAATTAAAAAATAGAGGTCAAAAAATCAATTTCCCATAGGAAATTTTAGACACGGTTACAGCCAAATCTGCTGAACGGAATTACACCAAATTTGTCAAAAAGGTAGTGCTTGGTTCAGAAAGCGCCCTTTTTTTAAAATGGTGTAAATCCGTTCAGTAGTTTTCGAGATATTAAAGGAAAAAAATCTTTATATATCTGGGCGGGACCTAACTACACAAGCACGAGCTTGGCTCTAATTGGCTGCCAACACTTCAAACCAGGAAGTGTTGGCAGCCATCTTGGTGCAATGCTTTTTAGGTCTCGCCTAGCGATGCAGCGCATGCGCTACTCATTACACAAACACCACTGCACTGCCCTAAACCCTAAAACACTACCCCAGCACGACCCCCTACACTGCACGAACACCACTGCACTGCCCTAAACCCTAAAACACTACCCCAGCACGACCCCCTATACTGCTTGAACACCACTGCACTGCCCTAAACCCTAAAACACTACCCCCAGCACGACCCCCTACACTGCCTGAACACCACTGCACTGCCCTAAACCTTGAAACACCACCCCCAGCACGAGCCCCTACACTGCCCGAACACCACTGCACTGCCCTAAAACCTGAAACACCACCCCCAGCACGACCCCCTACACTGACCGAACACCACTGCACTGCCCTAAACCCTGAAACACTACTCCCCAGCACGACCCCCTACACTGCCCAAACACTACTGCACTGCCCTAAACCCTAAAACACCACCCCCAGCACGACCCCCTACACTGCCTGAACACCACTGCACTGCCCTAAACCCTGAAACACCAGCTCCAGCACGACCCCCTACACTGCCCGAACACCACTGCACTGCCCTAAACCCTGAAACACCAGCCCCAGAACAACCCCCTACACTGCACGAACACCACTGCACTGCCCTAAACCCTGAAACACCACCCCCAGCAAGACCCCCTACACTGCCCGAACACCACTGCCCTAAACCCTGAAACACCACGCCCAGCAAGACCCACTACACTGCCCGAACACCACTGCCCTAAACCCTGAAACACCACGCCCAGCAAGACCCCCTACACTGCCCGAACACCACTGCAGTGCCCTAAACCCTGAAACACCACCCCCTGCATGACCCCCCTAACCCTGAAGCACCACCCCCTGCACGACCCCCTACACTGCCCGAACACCACTGCACTGCCCGAAACCCTGAAACACCACCCCCAGCACGACCCCCTACACTGCCCGAACACCACTGCACTGCCCTAAACCCTGAAACACCACCCCCAGCAAGACCCCCTACACTGCCCGAACACCACTGCCCTAAACCCTGAAACACCACCCCCTGCATGACCCCCCTAACCCTGAAACACCACCCCCTGCATGACCCCCTACACTGCCCAAACACCACTGCACTGCCCAAAACCCTAAACACCACCCCCAGCACGACCCCCTACTATGCCCGAACACCACTGCTCTGCCCTAAACCCTAAAACACCACCCCCAGCACGTCCCCCTACACTTCCCAAAGACCACTGCACTGCCCAAAACCCTGAAACACCACCCCCGGCACGACCCCCTACACTGCCCGAACACCACTGCACTGCCCTAAACCCTGAAACACCAGCCCCGGCATGACCCCCTACACTGCCCGAACACCACTGCACTGCCCTAAACCCTGAAACATCAGCCCCAGCATGACCCCCTACACTGCCCGAACACCACTGCACTGCCCTAAACCCTGAAACACCAGCCCCAGCACAACCCCCTACACTGCCCGAACACCACTGCACTGCACTGCCCTAAACCCTGAAACACCACCCCCTGCACGAACCCCTACACTGCCCAAACACCACTGCACTGCCCTAAACCCTGAAACACCACCCCCAGCACGATCCCCTACACTGCCCGAACACCACTGCACTGCCCTAAACCCGGAAACACCACCCCCAGCAAGACCCCCAACACTGCCTGAACACCACTGCCCTTAACCCTGAAACACCACCCCCAGCAAGACCCCATACATTGCCCGAACACCACTGCACTGCCCTAAACCCTAAAACACCACCCCCAGCACAACCCCCTACACTGCCAGAACACCACTGCACTGCCCTAAACCCTAAAACACCCCCCCAGCACAACCCCCTACACTGCCCGAACACCACTGCACTGCCCTAAACCCTAAAACACCACCCCCAGCACGACCCCCTACATTTCGCGAACACCACTGCACTGCCCTAAACCCTAAAAACACCACCCCCAGCACGAACCCCTACACTGCCTGAACACCACTGCACTGCCCTAAACCCTAAAACACCTCCCCCAGCACGACCCCCTATACTACCCGAACACCACTGCACTGCCCTAAACACTATAACACTCCCTCCAGCACGACCCCCTACACTACCCGAACACCACTGCACTACCCTAAACCCTAAAACACTCCCCCAGCACGACCCCTACACTACCCAAACACCACTGCACTACCCTAAACCCTAAAACACTCCCCCAGCACGCCCCCTACACTACCCGAACACCACTGCACTGCCCTAAACCCTAAAACACTCCCCCCAGCATGACCCGTACACTACCCGAACACCACTGCACTGCCCTAAACCCTAAAACACTCCCCCCAGCACGACCCCCTACACTACCCGAACACCACTGCACTACCATAAACCCTAAAACACGTCCCAAAGCACGACCCCTACACTACCCAAAGACCACTGCACTACCCTAAACCCTAAAACACGACACCCTACACTACACAAACACCACTGCACTGCCCTAAACCCTAAAACACTCCCCACAGCATGACCCTTACACTACCAGAACACCACTGCACTACCCTAAACCCTAAAACACTACCCCCCGCTCGACCCCCTACACTACCCAAACACCACTGCACTACCCTAAACCCTAAAACACTACCCCACACGACCCCCTACACTATCCAAACACCACTGCACTACCCTAAACCCTAAAACACGACCCACAGCATGACCCCCTACACTACCCAAAGACCACTACACTACCCTAAACACTAAAACACAACCCCCACACTACGCAAACACCGCTGCACTACCCTAAACCCTAAAACACTACCCCCAGCACGACCCCTACACTACCCAAACACCACTGCACTACCCTAAACCCTAAAACACTACCCCCTACACTACACAAACACCACTGCACTACCCTAAACCCTAAAACACTACCCCCAGCACGACCCCCTACACTACCCAAACACCACTGCACTACCCTAAACCCTAAAACACTACCCCCAGCAGTACCCCCTACACTACGCAAACACCACTGCACTACCCTAAACCCTAAAACACTACCCCAGCAGTACCCCCTCCACTACCCAAACACCATTGCAGTACCCTAAACCCTAAAACACTACCCCCAGCAGTACCCCCTACACTACCCAAACACCACTGCACTACCCTAAACCCTAAACCACTACCCCCAGCATGACCCCCTACACTACCCAAACACCACTGCACTACCCTAAACCCTAAAACACTACCCCCAGCACGACCCCCTACACTACCCAAACACCACTGCACTACCCTAAACCCTAACACACTCCCCCAGCATGAATCCCTACACTACCCAAACACCACTGCACTACCCTAAACACTAAAACACTACCCCCAGCACAACCCCTACACTACCGAAACACCACTGCACTACCCTAAACCCTAAAAAACTACCCACAGCATGACCCCCTACACTTCACAAACACCACTGCCCTATCCTAAACCCTAAAACACTACCCCCAGCACAACCCCCTACACTACACAAACACCACTGCACTGCCCTAAACCCTAAAACACTACCCCCAGCACGACCCCCTATACTACGCAAACACCACTGCACTACCCTAAACCCTAAATCTACCCCAAGCATGACCCCCTACACTACACAAACATCACTGCACTACCCTAAACACTAAAACACTACCCCCAGCACGACCCCCTACACTACACAAACACCACTGCACTACCCTAAACCCTAAAATACTACCCTCAGCACGACCCCCTACACTACCCAAACATCACTGCACTACCCTAAACCCTAGAAAAGAAACCACCACCCCATGCCCAATCCCCCTTACCTCTCACTCCTCGTGGTTCCTCTCTCCTCATGGTTCCTGCTTCATGTCATCTCTGAGGGGCGGAGCACGTCGTTGTGAGGAAACGGAACAGCCTCTGTTTCCTTACAATGACATGGATCGTCTACATTTTTTTAGAACTCATGGTCATTTACCATACATACCTTTACAACAAAATTTGTTGTAAAGGCATGCGTGGTAAATGACCATGCGTTCTAAAAAAATGCGTAGTAATGACTTCGCGATGTACAACGCATGCATGGTAATGCATGCGTTGTAATGGTATTGTGAAGTAAAAAAGTCGTTGTAATGGCTGTTTACCGATCGAAACTGGCCCCTGTTCTTCAGTGAGTCGTTTATTTGATAAATTAGGAGGAAGGAATGTGTTTTTTTTACCAAAAAGTGCATTCCCGGCTGTTGTATTGTGAAAGTGTCCGCGTGGCCTGGTTTCACTTCCGGTGAGAGAGTGGAAGAGTCTGTTTGGATCTAAAGGGGTTCTGCTGTTGGGCGGGGCCGGCGTGACACGTCATCAGAAAACACAGCTAATGGAAAGCGTTGTCCCCGAAGTGTGGAGCAGTGCCATGAGAGGTCAACGAGTGTGCGTCCCACCGCAGTATGACCGTACCGCGTGACCCATGTGCCGCCTCCAGTGTACGGAAGGCAGAAGCGGCATCCATCACAGGTCCTCTTGAAGACCGTTGTAGCACTAATTCTACATTTTGGAACTAGGGCATTTTAACCTTATTGTTCCTGCCAGATACAAAGAGAAGATCCTGTGTTATTCAGTGCCCTTGTTACCTTTTCTGTGGGTAGTGGTGCTTGTCACTTCGCTGCCCCGCCGGTGCACACGACTGGGCTCCCTACCTCGTGTGCCATCTGCAGGGCCTCTGCCCTCGGATCACTGGTTTCGGTTTCTAGAGTGGCAACATAAACAGTTGCTCCCAAAGGACTAGCCTGAACACTTAGGTGAATATCCCCTGCGCCAGCATTCCGTGGAAATTCTTTCCTAGCTCTCCCACGTCGACGACGATGTCATAACAGCATGGCTCCGCTCGCGACACCGTATGACATCATAGGAGCCATAAGAGGACCTCGTCGGCGTGCTGACGTCAGTTCCACCCATCTTTCCGTGCCACCGAGGTAAACAGGTGGACCGACACATTTTCACATGCATACATAGTATACTAAATATATATATATATATATATATATAGATACAAATGCATAACCAATAAAGGCATAAAGAAATAGCAACAGATCAAGCATTTCTCACTATTTAAACATAAGCATGATTAAGACATATTAAAAACATTCATGCCAAACAGTAAAAGCATCTTTTTGGTAGAAACAGGTGGACAACGGGGAGCCGGGTGGGACAGTGAGGAATCCACAGGCAGATACTGTATCCACCAGAAAAAGTGTTACCGAAGGTAAGTAACTTGCTCTTCTGATGTATACTTCTGCCTGTTGATTCCTCACCTTTTGAATAGAATCCTCAAGCCGTACCTCACCCGGAGGAGGGTGTCCACCTGACTAGACCAAAAAATCTTGCAAAACAGATCGAGCAAAATGTCCATCCCTCCTAACCTCCGAATCCAATAATAATCGAATAATTTTTAGTCGAAATTATATTGAAAATAAATCTTTAAAAATACTTTTATTAATAAATTTAGACAAACACTTAAAGGAAAACTTTTATTTATAATTAATTTAAAGATATTTCATACTTTACAAATTACGCCGAAGTCGCAACCCCAGCGCGACTTTTCAAAATGGCTAGCGGAATGCGCGCAGCCATCGTATAGGGTGCGCAAAGGGTGCGCGCTTCTGTATAATATTTAAAAAAAAAAAAGAATGAATATAGTTTTCTAACTAAAAATTATTCACAATTTTTTTAAATATAAATATATGTATATATATATATATATATATATATATAGAAAATAAAAAAAACATAGGATTGAGGAACATTAGACTTACAAATTTTCATTTAAAAAACCTTTGAAATTCACTGGAAAAACCATAGGTTTCAGGCACGTTATAGTTAGAAATTAGCATTTAAAAAACCATAGAAATTCACAGAAAAAACCATATGTTTCAGGCACGTTATAGTTAGAAATTAGCATTTAAAAAACCATAGAAATTAACTGAAAAAAACATAGGTTTCAGGAACGTTATAGTTAGTTGGACATTTCACTCGTACAAAACCATAGGAATTCCGGCGTTATAGTTAGTTCAGCTAACTATAACTCGTGCCCCCGCAATGCACTGCTGATGACGTCACATATTACATCATTCATGACATGGTCAGTGACATCACTGATGACATCACTGATGATATCTCAAATGACATCACTGATGACATCATCCATGTGAAAATCTGATGCACCTCCTCACACCTGAATATAACCTTTGATACACCCACTCTAAAATACAGACTACCATTTTCGAAAAAATAGACACATCAATACCAGTTACTAAATACGCACTGACTGATTCCTAGGTCTACACACACATCCACTCATTCACCCATACAGTCACTCATACATGCAGTCACTCATCAATACAACACTATCATATGCACTCATACACCTATACAGACACTCACACACTGCCACATATCCAGAGTTACTCACACACTTAGTCAGTCATGCAAAGAATCAATCATACTTCCATTTACTCACCTATACAGTTATACAGACACAACCTCACTTATTCATACAGATACTAACACATAATTACTCTCTTATAGAATCACTAATACAGATACACACTCATCCATGCAGCCACTCTCACAATTACTGACTCTCACATATAGTTATTTGTATACACCATCACTCACATATACTGCCTTTTACATATGTAGTTACTTGCACATGTACCACTGAGACATCCATTCACTCACCAATACACCCATACACACACTCACCCACCCATACAGCTGTTTCCACATGCACTCTTGAAGCCATACACCCAGTGAATCAACCACTCACACATCTATGCACAGAGTCACACACCTCCCACCCACCCACACACACACTCATGTAGCCATACAAATACCCAGGCAAGCAATCAATAACCCATATAGACACTCATGCAGCTACTCACCAACCCATGCAGCAGCTTACACAACAACAGACAGACTGATACAGACTTTCACACAGTTTAGTCACTAACCCATGCATTCAGTAAGACACATTTAATCACTCACTTATACAGTCAGTCACGTTGTAGGAGAGTAGGATCTGCTTCACATGGGTACCCCCACTTTTTGCTGATGCTTCACTGTTTTTCGACCTTAGTCTGGCTGGGGCCCTGCTAATCAGAACCCCAGCCTAGCTGCTTCCTCTCTAAAATGGTTTCCATGTGCCTTAGGCACATCTCTGATTGGAATCTGGAGTGCCCTTATAAGTCCCTAGTATATGGTATACTATGTACCCAGGGCATAAGTACCTCAGAGGCCTACCAGGGGCTGCAGCATGTATTGTGCCACCCCTGGAAGGCCATCCAAAATGACACCACAGGTCTGCTACTGCAGCCTGGGTAAAGTGGTGCATGCACCCCTTACTGTGATATAGGCTACCTATATCACTACATACATACACACATATAAACCTATAAGTCACTCCTATGGCAGGCCTTATCAATCCTGAAGGCAGAGTGCGTGGTTCCTATGTGAGAGGGTGCCCCTGCATGAGCTGGGCCCCTCTGCAGCGTTCGGAGACCCTTCTCTGATGCTGTTTGTAGTGCAGCCCGACCATATACTCTTAAGCGCATTATAACCTCGCGTTAAATGCTAACTTTGGGATGGCTGCACGGAAACATGTCGTGTTTGGTGTCAAACATCTTGGAATACTACCCCCCCGCCAGTTCTGGTGGCGGGGGTAGCATTCCACCCTTCTAGAGGGAGAGACATGTACACACCGGTATACCCGGTACTGACTTTCCAGAGCCCTGGCATCACAAAATGGATGCCGCTGCCACAGACACGAGTCTGGCCTCCTGCTGCTGACCGAAACTCTGGCAGGGGAGGCCTGGACAATAGGTTTCCTGTCCCAGGGAGGTGTAACCACCTCCCCAGACAGGATAGTGTGTATTGGGGCTGGGCGGGAGCACTCTCTGGTGCTTTGAAGTCCTGCACTGGGGGCACATTTGGTGTCCCTGTGCATACCCCAGTTCAAACCGGCTCAGGGGCTTCCAGCCCCTGCTCTGGCGCGAAACTGGACAAAGGGAAAGGGGTGTAACCACCCCTCTGCCCTGACCCTCCCATAGGTGGGGCCACAGAGTATGTCCAACCCCCTACCTTAGTATAAGTATGGGACCCCAGTCCTAAAGACTTTAGATTAACCTGGACGAAACTCTGACACAGAATCCTGGACCTTTGACGCTCTACTTCAAGATTAGAGGACTGAAGAATCTCCCTTGGGGTCAAGGAGTGACCCCCCTGCTTGGCAGGCACCAAAGAAGCAATTGTCCGGTCTGCATCGCTGAAGCTCCCGTCGGACGCCGAAGTCTTTTCATCACCAGAGGTGGATTTCCAGACTTCTCCGAGGCTTCCCTGAGTCCCCAGGAAAGCTGAGGCCCATAGCTGTCGTGGGTAACGTGGAACCATGACCCCTGGACACCAATCGCATTTGCAAGTGCATCCTCTTCTGGGTCTCCCACGAAGTCGTGCTTTGGGCTCCGAGTAGCCCCAGCCTCCAGCACCAACTGCACCAAAGATCACTGGCCTCCACTCCACGAGTGTCCTGTGAGCCAGCTCCATGTGCGTCGACTCAAGGCTCCTTTGCGGTCGCTAGTCTGTTGGCTAGTAGGCCCTCCCGAAGGCCAATCTTCTTCTGCTTGGTTGCTCCAGGCGTGCCCTGACTTACCCTTGCTGGGTGAGTCCTACAGACCTTGCTGGTCTGCAACATCGTCCTTCTTCCATTTCCACAAGACTTGCCGTTGCCAAGGCTTGTTGGGTCCAATCCGGTCGCGGATACCCCTGCAGTCGACAGACATCGTGGCACAGCTCGAATCCAGCTCCTGGTCGTCGTTGACACCTCCTGCACCTCGTGGCTGAAGAGTCAAGACGAACGTCAACCTACCTGAAGCACTCGACATCGGTGGGCATCTGCTCATCGCCTTCCTGGTCACTGGCTAGTGACCCAGACTCTGTCCCCTCTGCTTTCAGGTTCTTCATATCTTCGATCCACCTTTGGATCCACCCGAACACTTTCGACTTGGCCGCCAGCAGCACTTTGCAGCAGATCGCCATTGAAAGCGATGACGAAACCCGACCCCGAAAGACACCTATGCATCCGGCTCCCCTGGGTGAGGTAACTCGAGTACTCCGGTGCTCCCGTGGGTATTGACACTAGAACAGCCTAGTTCTCAAAGGGTTTGCTCCAAGTCCTCCTCTAAGTGTCCCTTTTCTTTTAAATTCAAACCGCGACTTCCCCATAGAAGTTAACGGCGATTCGCGGCTGTGTTCATACACTGCACGCGTCCCCCGTGGGTCCCCTGTGTCACTACCTTGGGTGGTTCCTTGTGGTCCAAGCACTTCTTCAGGCTCTAGGCCCTGTGTCTAGCTCAGTCGTGGTTCTTATACCACTTTATTGGTATATGGTTTGGTATGCCCCTAGGGCTCAAACGTGTATTTGTGCTATTACTGTAGATAACTAACTTATAATTTATGTACTTCGAACTCTAGCCTCATAAAGAGACTAGAGGGGTGTGTTTAGCAATAAATACATATATTTTGAATATATACCTGGTGTGGTCCTCTTTCATTTGGTCACTCAGGAGATTATAGACTGGTAAAACAAGCTGCTTTACATTCCTTCAAGACTTAGCCTGAAGGCTGCTCTCCATAGCTACCACTAGGATAGCTTTCAATAAAGGTTGTCTTTAACCTATCTCCAATAAGGGGTTGTTTGGACTGGTGCAAGGTACCCACTATAATTAGTGGACAGCATATGCCAGGCCAACTTCTCACATTGGTGTGCAGCGTGTGGGATTCCAGCTTGCTATTGTTTTACCAGATAATCTCAATTGAATTGATCAACTGAAAACCACTAAGGGTACCTAAGGTACATATAAATCAAGCTTAGTAATACAGTAAGTTCTACTGAACTTAGAGTTGTGTGTTAAGGGATAGCACACCCTTTCTACAACTCAAGAGAGATTAGTAGGCCACACTAGAGTAGGTAGTGCATACACCACACCTCACTAGTAATGTCTTCAAAGCCAGGACCCAGTGAGTCCTCGCCAGAAGCCAGTGGGCTTCTTCCCTCCAAGTATGATAAACTCCCATTCTTGGAATTGAGAGCATTATGCAATTCTAGGAAGTTGAAGGCAGGCAAAAGTGCCAGCACCCAACACCTCAGGGAGGTGTTACCAGCTGATGATCTCAGCAGCCCATAGGGTCTGAAGGGGTAGGCAAAGAGGGTGGGGCAGAAGATGAGGAAGGGGCCAGGGGTGAAGAAACCCAGGCCCCCCTCTGAAACTGGCCAGGAAGGTGAAAATGACCTTGTCCTGGAAAACCCAATTCCTCCTGTGGAGGAGGAGGAGGAGGATCAGAATGACCTCCCCTTTGTCCCCCAGGAAGAGTTCTGAGTGTGCCCAGAAGGTCTAGGTCTCCTTCTCAGGAGTCCAACCACTCTGACACCTCAATAGGGACCTCTGTCTCCTCTCATAGGAGGGAATCCTCTCATGAAAGGAGAAAGAGACTGATTCAGTATGAGCAAGCCCAGCTTGATCTCAGAAAACAGCAATTGGCTATAGACAGGGAGTCCCTAGATCTCTATAGAGAGAGACAAAAGATGGGACTAGAGTCCCATGGTGGCAGCAGTTTCCCCAAAGATAGGGAAAGGTCTTATGACCATAGAAACCTGAGCAAGATTGTCCCTCCCTACCAGAGTGGGGATGACATCCACAAATGGATAACTGCTCTAGAGAGGGCCTGTAAAGTACAGAGGGTCCCTCAGGAGCAGTGGGCAGCAATCTTGTGGCTCTCCTTTGCAGACAAAGGTAGAGACAAGCTCCTCACTGTTAGAGAGGAGGATGCTGATAATTACAAAGTCTTGAAGAGTGCTCTAATTGATGGGTTTGGCCTAACCACTGAACAATATAGGTTAAAGTTCAGGGATACCCAAAAAGCACAGACTCAAGACTGGGTGGACTTTGTTGATTGTTCTGCCAAGGCTCTGGAAGGTTGGTTAATGGGCAGTAAGGTGTGTGACTTCACAGGATTGTACAATCTGATCATGAGGGAGCAGATCCTTAACAATTGTAAAAATCAGCTGTTGCATCAGCACCTGGTGCACTCTGATCTGACCTCTCCCCAAGAATTGGGAAAGAAGGCAGACAAATGGGTCAGAACCAGGGTGAGGCAGAAGGTACAGAACCAAGGTGGTGACCCTAAGAAGCAAGATTCAAAAACCTCTGATAAGGGTGGGGAGAAGGGTAAAGATCAAAAGTCTTCACAAGGCCCCCAAAAATCCTCTTCAGGTGGGGATTCACAGTCTAACAAAGGGAAAGGCCAAAGGAAACCATGGTGCAAGGTCTGTAAGCAAAAGACCCACTGGACCAGTGATTGCTCCAAGTCCAAAGACTCTACTCCAGCCCTCACCAATGCCCCTAAAGCACCTGCTCCCCCTAGTGCAGTTACAGTTGGTGGTGGGACTACACAAGCCAAGGGTTTAGTAGGGTTGACCCTGGGTAAGGAGATGAGCTCTGACCTAGTCAGAGAACTCACTCAGGCTGTCCTAGTCTGTGATGGAGGCATGGATGTGACCTCCTCTGTGAGTCCAGTAATCTGGGCAAGTACAGGCAACAGCCCTTAATCAATGGAAAAGAGGCTTTGGCATTTAGGGACACAGGGGCAAGTGTCACCATGGTGACACAAGACCTTGTGAATCCTGGGCAGATTATACTTGGTGAAATGTACCAAGTGACCAATGCTAGCAACGTCAGAACAGACCATACTCTGGCAGTTGTTAACTTCTCCTGGGGAGGGGTAACTGGCCTTAAGAAGTTTGTGGTAAGTGCAGACCTACCCGTTGAATGCTTGCTTGGCAATGACTTAGAAACTTCAGCTTGGGCAGAAGTGGAGCTCAGGACCCATGCAGAAATGCTGGGCATCCCTGCAGATGTGTTTGCTGTGACCAGGTCACAAGCTAAAATGTCTAACACTGAACAGGCCTTGGATTCTGGAAAAATGGACCAAGTGCCCTCCAAGAAGAGGAGTAGTAGGGTAAAGGCAGTGCCTTCCCCCTTGGCTCAGAAGGAAGATCAGTCTCTTGAGGGGGATGATCTCAGTCCTGAGGAAGGAACTGTCCCAGAGGAGCTTGAACCTGACCAGGTTGAGTTCTTGGGGACAGGGGCCCTTCCAGGGCAGATCTGAGCCAGGAGCAGCAGAGCTGCCTCTCTCTTGAACCCCTCAGACAGCAAGCTGCTGCTGAGGCTGCTGGGAAAGCTAGTGGTCCCCATACTGTGTATTGGGATGATGGACTCTTGTACTCAGAGTGTAGAGACCCCAAGCCTGGTGCCACCAGGAGGTTGGTTATACCTCTGAAGTTCAGGGGCTTCCTATTGACCCTAGCCCATGACATTCCCTTAGCAGGTCACCTGGGCCAGAACAAGACTTGGGACAGAATTGTCCCTCACTTTCACTGGCCCCACATGTCAGAAGACACCAAGGAGTTTTGTCGCTCCTGTGTAACCTGCCAGGACAGTGGCAAGGCAGGTGGCACTACAAAGGCCCCCCTGATACCACTACCTGTGGTGGGGGTTCCCTTTGAAAGGGTGGGGATTGACATTGTTGGTCCCATGGATCCACAAACAGCATCTGGGCACAGGTTTATCCTGGTGGTAGTGGATCATGCCACCAGGTACCCAGAGGCTATTCCCCTTAGGACCACTACAGCACCTGTGGTGGCAAGGGCCCTCCTGGGAATTTTCTCAAGAGTGGGCTTCCCTAAGGAGGTTGCATCAGACAGGGGTGCTAACTTTATGTCTGGATACTTAAAAGCAATGTGGAAGTAGTGTGGAGTGACTTACAAGTTCACCACACCCTATCACCCACAATGCAATGGTTTAGTTGAGAGATTCAACAAAACCTTGAAGGGCATGATTAAAGGGCTCCCAGAAAAGCTTAGGCAAAGATGGGACATACTCTTGCCCTGCCTTTTATTTGCATACAGGGAGGTGCCTCAAAAGGGGTTGGCTACAGCCCTTTTGAACTTTTGTTTGGTCACCCTGTCAGGGGTCCATTGTGCTTGGTGAAGGAAGGATGGGAGTTACCTCTCAAGCCCCCAAAGCAAGACATAGTGGACTATGTACTTGGTCTCCGCTCCCGGATGGCTGAGTATATGAAAAAGGCAACTAAAAACCTTGAGGCTAGCCAGGAACTTCAAAAAGCCTGGCATGACCAAAAGGCTGTACTGACTGTTTACCAGCCAGGACAGAAGGTGTGGGTGTTGGAGCCAGTGGCCCCAGCAGCTCTCCAAGACAAATGGAGTGGACCCCATACCATTGTTGAACAGAAGGGTGAGGTTACCTATTTGGTGGACCTAGGAACACCCAGGAGTCCCCACAGGGTTCTCCATGTCAACAGGTTAAAACCATATGTGGACAGGGCAGACATGGGCTTGCTCATGGCTACTGATGAGGGACAGGAGGAAGAGAGTGACCCACTCCCTGACCTGCTCTCACAGAACCCTGATGATGGGTCAGTGGATGGTGTAGCCTTGGCAGGCAGCCTCACTACCCAGCAGCAGACTGATTGCAGACAGGTGCTCAATCAGTTCAGACACATATTCTCACTGACACCCAGTCAGACTACCTGGTGCACTCATGAAGTGGACACTGGGGACAGTCTGCCTATTAAAAATAAGATGTATAGGCAACCTGACCATGTCAGGGACTATATCAGGACAGAAGTCCAGAAGATGTTGGATTTGGGAGTTATTGAACCCTCAGATAGCCCTTGGGCTAGTCCAGTGGTCCTTGTGCCAAAACCTCACACCAATGGTGGGAAAAGAGAGATGAGGTTTTGTGTGGACTACAGGAGTCTCATGGCAGTCACTAGGACTGATGCCCATCCAATACCAAGGGCAGATGAGCTAATAGACACTTTGGCCTCAGCCAAGTATCTAAGCACATTTGACCTGACAGCTGGCTACTGGCAGATCAGACTAGCTGATGATGCAAAGCCAAAGACAGCATTCTCAACCCCTAGTGGGCATTATCAATTTGTGGTGATGCCCTTTGGTCTGAAGAATGCACCTGCCACTTTTCAGAGGTTGGTGAATACAGTCCTTACAGGTCTGAAGCCTATAGTGCAGCATATCTAGATGATATTGCTGTCTTTAGCTCCACCTGGGAGGATCACCTGGTCCACCTCAGAAATGTTTTGCAGGCCCTGCAGAAAGCAGGCCTGACTATCAAGGCCACAAAGTGCCAGATAGGGCAGAGTCAGGTTGTGTACCTGGGCCACCTTGTGGGTGGAGGCCAGGTTCAACCACTGCAGAGCAAGATCCAGACCATCATGGACTGGACTGCTCCAACTACCCAGACTCAGGTGAGAGCCTTCTTAGGCCTGACTGGGTACTATAGGAGATTTGTCAAGGGGTATGGATCAATAGTGACACCCCTGAATGACTTAACTTCCAAGAAAAAGCCCAAAAAGGTTCAGTGGACAGTTAGCTGTCAAAAGGCATTGGATGACCTAAAGCAGGCCATGTGCACTGCTCCCATTCTACAGAGTCCTGATTACTCCAAAAGTTCATTGTCCAAACAGATGCATCTGAATTGGGGGTAGGGGCTGTACTGTCACAATTGAATGATGAAGGTCAGGATCAGCCAGTAGCTTTTATTAGCAGAAGGCTGACCCCTAGAGAGAAACGTTGGTCAGCCATTGAGAGGGAGGCCTTTGCTGTGGTCTGGGCTCTGAAGAAGTTGAGGCCATACTTGTTTGGTACTCACTTCCTTGTTCAAACAGACCATAAGCCCCTCTTATGGCTAAAACAAATGAAGGGTGAAAACCCCAAACTGCTTAGGTGGTCCATTTCCCTACAGGGGATGGACTTCACAGTGGAACATAGACCTGGGAGTAACCATGCCAATGCAGATGGACTCTCTAGGTACTTCCACTTAGAACATGAAGACTTAACTGGGCAAGGTTAGTTTAATGTCCCTACGTTTGAGGGGGGGTTGTGTAGGATCTGCTTCACATGGGTACCCCCACTTTTTGCTGATGCTTCACTGTTTTTTTACCTTAGTCTGGCTGGGGCCCTGCTAATCAGAACCCCAGCCTAGCTGCTTCCTCTCTAAAATGGTTTCCATGTGCCTTAGGCACATCTCTGATTGGAATCTGGAGTGCCCTTATAAGTCCCTAGTATATGGTATACTATGTACCCAGGGCATAGGTACCTCAGAGGCCTACCAGGGGCTGCAGCATGTATTGTGCCACCCCTGGAAGGCCATCCAAAATGACACCACAGGTCTGCTACTGCAGCCTGGGTAAAGTGGTGCATGCACCCCTTACTGTGATATAGGCTACCTATATCACTACATACATACACACATATAAACCTATAAGTCACTCCTATGGCAGGCCTTATCAATCCTGAAGGCAGAGTGCATGGTTCCTATGTGAGAGGGTGCCCCTGCATGAGCTGGGCCCCTCTGCAGCATTCGGAGACCCTTCTCTGATGCTGTTTGTAGTGCAGCCCGACCATATACTCTTAAGCGCATTATAACCTCGCGTTAAATGCTAACTTTGGGATGGCTGCACGGAAACATGTCGTGTTTGGTGTCAAACATCTTGGAATACTACCCCCCGCCAGTTCTGGTGGCGGGGGTAGCATTCCACCCTTCTAGAGGGAGAGACATGTACACACCGGTATACCCGGTACTGACTTTCCAGAGCCCTGGCATCACAAAATGGATGCCGCTGCCACAGACACGAGTCTGGCCTCCTGCTGCTGACCGAAACTCTGGCAGGGGAGGCCTGGACAATAGGTTTCCTGTCCCAGGGAGGTGTAACCACCTCCCCAGACAGGATAGTGTGTATTGGGGCTGGGCGGGAGCACTCTCTGGTGCTTTAAAGTCCTGCACTGGGGGCACATTTGGTGTCCCTGTGCATACCCCAGTTCAAACCGGCTCAGGGGCTTCCAGCCCCTGCTCTGGTGGCGAAACTGGACAAAGGGAAAGGGGTGTAACCACCCCTCTGCCCTGACCCTCCCATAGGTGGGGCCACAGAGTATGTCCAACCCCCTACCTTAGTATAAGTATGGGACCCCAGTCCTTAGGACTTTAGATTAACCTGGACAAAACTCTGACACAGAATCCTGGACCTTCAACGCTCTACTTCAAGATTAGAGGACTGAAGAATCTCCCTTGGGGTCAAGGAGTGACTCCCCTGCTTGGCAGGCACCAAAGAAGCAATTGTCCGGTCTACATTGCTGAAGCTCCCATCGGACGCCGAAGTCTTTTCATCACCAGAGGTGGATTTCCAGACTTCCCCGAGGCTGCCCTGAGTCTCCAGCAAAGCTGAGGCCCATAGCTATCGTGGGTAACGTGGAACCATGACCCCTGGACACCGATCGCATTTGCAAGTGCATCCTCTTCTGTGTCTCCCATGAAGTTGTGCTTTGGGCTCCGAGTAGCCCCAGCCTCCAGCACCAACTGCACCGAAGATCACTGGCCTCCACTCCACGAGTGTCCTGTCAGCCAGCTCCACGTGTGTCGACTTGAGGCTCCTTTGCGGTCACTAGTCCATTGGCTAGTAGGCCCTCCTGAAGGCCAATCTTCTTCTGCTTGGGCTCCCTGGTTGCTCCAGACGTGCCCTGACTTACCTTCACTGGGTGAGTCCCACAGACCTTGCTGGTCTGCAACATCATCCTTCTTCCATTTCCACGAGACTTGCCGTTGCCAAGGCTTGTTGGGTCTAATCTGGTCGCCGACACCCCTGCAATCGACAGACGTTGTGGGCAGCTTGAATCCAGCTCCTGATTATCGTCGACACCTCCTGGACCTCGTGGCTGAAGAGTCAAGATGACCGTCAACCTACCTGAAGCACTCGACATCGGTGGGCATCTGCTCTTCACCTTCCTGGTCACTGGCTAGTGACCCAGACTCTGTCCCCTCTGCTTTCAGGTTCTTCATATCTTCGATCCACCTTTGGATCCACCCGAACACTTTCGACTTGGCCGCCAGCAGCACTTTGCAGCAGATCGCCATTAAAAGCGACGACGAAACCCGACCCCGAAAGACACCTATGCACCCGGCTCCCCTGGGTGAGGTAACTTGAGTACTCCGGTGCTCCCGTGGGTATTGACACTAGAACAGCCTAGTTCTCAAAGGGTTTGCTCCAAGTCCTCCTCTAAGTGTCCCTTTTCTTTTAAATTCAAACCGCGACTTTCCCCATAGAAGTTAACGGCGATTCGCGGCTGTGTTCATACACTGCACTCGTCCCCCGTGGGTCCCCTGTGTCAATACCTTGGGTGGTTCCTTGTGGTCCAAGCACTTCTACAGGCTCTAGGCCCTTTGTCTAGCTCAGTCGTGGTTCTTATACCACTTTATTGGTATATGGTTTGGTACGCCCCTAGGGCTCAAACGTGTATTTGTGCTATTACTGTAGATAACTAACTTATAATTTATGTACTTCGAACTCTAGCCTCATAAAGAGACTAGAGGGGTGTGTTTAGCAATAAATACATATATTTTGAATATATACCTGGTGTGGTCCTCTTTCATTTGGTCACTCAAGAGATTATAGGCTGGTAAAACAAGCTGCTTTACATTCCTTCAAGACTTAGCCTGAAGGCTGCTCTCCATAGCTACCACTAGGATAGCTTTCAATAAAGGTTGTCTTTAAGCTTTCTCCAATAAGGGGTTGTTTGGACTGGTGCAAGGTGCCCACTATAATTAGTGGACAGCATATGCCAGGCCAACTTCTCACACACGTACCTACTAAATCCTCCATACAGACACTTATACATCCACTCATTCCTCAATACAGCTTGACATATATATAAAACAAAATTAAACTTTACAGAAACACACAGTCACTGGATGATGTCATCAGTGATGTCATTTGAGATGTCATCAGTGATGTCATCAGTGATGTCACTGACCATGTCATGAATGATGTAATATGTGACGTCATCAGCAGTGCATTGCGGGGCGCGAGTTATAGTTAGCTGAACTAACTATAATGCCGGAATTTCTATGTTTTTGTACTAGTGAAATGTCCAAATAAGTATAACGTTCCTGAAACCTATGGCTTTTTCAGTTAATTTCTATGGTTTTTTAAATGCTAATTTCTAACTATAACGTGCCTGAAACCTATGGTTTTTTCAGTGAATATATATATATATATATATATATATTATCTACTGGCGGTCGCCAGTAGATAGTTATAGTTAGGATCTATTTTCCATAGGAAATTCACAACATTCTATTTGAAATAACTTTGGCGCCGGTTGACGAATCTTCGCGAAATTCTCAAAACTTGTGGGGCGCTCCGGTCCGCTCCTATCCTGAAAGTTTCGGGGTGATTCGGCAAGCGGGGGCCGAGAAAAAAGGGGGGTCCCAAAACATGTTTTCTCCATGTTAATTCCCATAGGAAATTTTAGACACGGCTACAGCCCGAACTGCTGAACGGAATTACACCAAATTTGGCAAAAAGGTAGCGCTTGGTTCAGAAAGCGACCTTTTTTTTAAATGGTGTAAATCCGTTCAGTAGTTGTGGAGAAATTAAAAAAATAAGAGTCAAAAAATCAATTTCCCATAGGTAACTTTAGACACGGCTACAGCCCGAACTGCTGAACGGAATTACACCAAATTTGGCAAAGAGGTAGTTCTTGGTTCAGAAAGAACCCTTTTTGTTAAATGGTGTAAATCCGTTCAGTAGTTGCTGAGAAAATTCTTTTTAAAAAATCGGCGGCATGCGCTTAGGATGCGCGGATCCCGCCGTGAAAAAAAAAAACGAAGCGCGGGCTTCGCGCTTTGTTGTTATTTGGCCCCCGGGTGGGCCAAGTCCCGGGGGCATGCAGGGTTTATTAAATATTTGTTGGGGGGCCTCTAAGGCCCCCCCAAGCCCCGGGGACTGCCACCCCCCAGGGCTTTAAATAACAAATGGTGTGGGAGGGCACTCGGCCCTCCCGCAGCCCCGGGGACCGCCACCCCCTGGGGCTTCTTTTTTTTTATTACAATTAACTGTGTGGGGGGGCTTGATCCCCCCACACGCCCCGGGGAACACCACCTCCCCAGGGCACTAAATATTTAAATATGGGGGTCCGTTACGGACCCCCAGAGCCCCGGGGACCACCACCTCCCCGGGGCTTTGAAGATGTTGGGAGGGGGGCTGCGCGGCACCCCTCCTGGAGCCAGTGATGGCCCTGGGGACCACCACCCCCCAGGGCCAGCTCCTGCAGTGTCCCGGGGTGCCCACCCCCGGGACACTGTAGTTTGCTATGGCAGGGCGGGAGCCTCGTGGCTCCCGTCCTGTCATAGCAAACTTGCTTTGAATTTTGGAAGAATGAGCAGGAAACCTGCTCTCTCTTCCAAAATTCAAGCAAACTAGCTTTCCACACGGGGAGCTGCATCTAAGCAGTTCCCCGTGTGGAAAAGCAATGCCGGATCCCGAGGGACGCGGGGAGCCGGCGGGACCGAGGGGGGATTGGGGACCCCCCACGGTCCCCAACGGAGAGGGCCAGCCCCGGGGGATGGGGTCCCCGGGGCTACAAGTGGCCTGGGAGGGGGGCCACGAGGCCCCCTTCCCACAATTTTGAATTAAAAAAAAATAAAAAAATTAGAAAACAAAGGCCGGCCCCGGGGGATGGGGTCCCCGGGGCCATAAGTGGCCTGAGGAGGGGGGCAATGCAGCCCCCCTCCAAAACATAAAAAAAAAAAAAAGGCCATGCCCCGGGGGATGGGGTCCCCGGGGCCGATTAAGGCCTCGGGAGGGGGGCCACGCGGCCCCCTTCCAAATAAAAATAAATAAATATTAGGGGGCAGGCCCTGGGGGATGCGGTCCCCAGGGCCAATAAATTAGAAAAAGAAGGGGGGCCACACAGCCCCCCTTCTTAAAAAAAAAAAAAATACCGGCATTGTGCCGGAGGCCACGCCCCCTCCTTGCAGCACTCTGCAAACGCGCCCCCTGGTGCGTTTGCAGATGGGGAACGAATTCCCCTTGAATACTGGGGGTCCCTGGGGGCCAACTAGCCCACCAGGAACCTCCAGTATGCGCCAGGGGGCTGCGTTGCAGAGAGGTGTTCTGAGGCCACGCCCCTTTTTACACCTCTCTGCAACACAGCTCTGTGGCGCTTAATGGAGGGAGCTGGTGGGCTAGTTGGGCCCCAGGGTTCAAGGTGACCTAATCCCGCAACTTAAAACGCGCCACGGGCACGTTTGCACAGTGGTGAAGGGAGCGGGTGGGGCCTGAGGTGACATGTGTGCAAACATGCCCTGTGGTGTGTTTTAAGTTGGGGGATTAAGTCCCCTTGAATCCTGAGGGTCCCTGGGGTCCAACTAGCCCATCAGGTACCTCCAGTAAGTGCCACAGAGCTGCGTTGCAGAGAGGTGTAAAAGGGGCGTGGCCTCGGACCACCTCTCTGCAACGCAGGCCTGTGGTGCTTACTGGAAGTACCTGGTGGGCTAGTTGGGCCCCAGGGACCCTCAGGATTGAAGGTGACCTAATACCCCAACTTAAAACGCGCCACGGGGCGCGTTTGCACAGTGGTGAAGGGAGGGGGAGGGGCCTCAGGTGACATGTGCGCAAACACACCCTGTGGTGCGTTTTAAGTTGGGGAATTAATTTCCCTTGAATCCTGAGGGACCCTGGGGGCCAACTAGCCCACCAGGTACCTTCAGTAAGCACAACAGAGTTGCGTTGCAGAGAGGTGAAAAAAGGTGCGTGGCCTCGGAACGCCTCTCTGCAACTCAGCTCTGTGGTCCTAACTGTAGGTACCTGGGGGGCTAGTTGGGCCTCAGGGACCCTCAGGATTCAAGGGGACTTAATCCCGCAACTTAAAACGCGCCACGGGGCACGTTTGCACACATGTCACCTCAGGCCCCCCTCCCTTCACCACTGTGCAAACGCGCCCTGTAGCGCGTTTTAAGAGGTAGTAGGGGTGGGCGGAATTTGCGTAGTAGCGCTCCGCAAAGCTCCGTGAAACGGTAAAAAATCTCCGCGAGCACGCAAAAGTTCCGCGAACACGCGGAATTGCTTGTTCCACCCGTTCGCAATGCTTTTTTCCTGTTCGCAAACGCTGTTTGCGTGCTCGGGCAGAAATATCTCGCGAACACGCATTTTGAAAGCGCGAACAAGCAAAAAATTCCGCGAAGCCGCGTATCGCGGAATTTTGGGCAATTCCGCGTTCTCCGCGGAACGCACAATTACCAAAAGTGGAACGGAATTTACCACCCAGGCCTAGTTTTAATCCCCCTGCCCTATTATGTACTAGGGACTTACAGAGGAGGTCATGTTAATCACAGGGGTACCCCAACGCATAGTGTTCCCTAGTGTATGTAGGTGTTTTCACTGTATTCTAAGTGTCTTTTAGCATAGCACTGGCTCTGGTTAGTCAGAGTCAGTTACCACCAGTACCTGTCTGAAAAAGTTGTGGGCAAAGGATGATTTTGCAACAAGGCCTCTTTCTGCTCCTCTGTTGGTTCTTTCTGCACATCTTTTGCTTCTTCCTGCACTTTTCTTCGTCTTTGTGGACTTCTTTTGCTTCTTCTGCGTTTCTTTTGCTTCTGTCTGTGCGTTTTTTCTTCTTTCTTCACATGTCCTACCTCTAAAGGCATAGTTAGAAACTAGCATTTAAAAAACCTTTGAAATTCACTTAAAAAACCATAGGTTTCAGGCACGTTATAGTTAGAAATTAGCATTTAAAAAACCTTTGAAATTCACTGAAAAAACCATAGGTTTCAGACACGTTATAGTTAGAAATTAGCATTTAAAAAACCTTTGAAATTCACTTAAAAATCCATAGGTTTCAGGCACGTTATAGTTAGAAATTAGCATTTAAAAAACCTTTGAAATTCACTGAAAAAACCATAGGTTTCAGGCACGTTATAGTTAGAAATTAGCATTTAAAAACCTTAGAAATTCACAGAAAAAACCATAGGTTTTAGGGAAAGTTATAGTTAGTTGGACATTGCACTCGTACAAAACCCGTGAAATTCCCCCGTTATAGTTAGTTCAGCTAACTATAACTCGCGCCCCCACAATGCACTGCTGATGACGTCACATATTACATCACTCATGACATGGTCAGTGACATCACTGATGACATCACTGATGACATCTCAAATGACATCACTGATGACAACACTGATGACATCATCCATGTGATAATTTCATGCATCTTCTCACACCCTAACATAACTTTAGATACACCCACTCTAAATTACAGACTGCCATTCTCAAAACCATAGACACTCCAACACCAATAACTACATACCCACTCACTGATTCTTAGGTCTACACACACATCCACTCACTCACCCATACAGTCACTCATACTTATGGTCACTCAGTACAGGACTATCATATGCACTCATACACCTATATAGACACTCACCGCCTCTCATCCATAGAGGTACTCACACACCTAGTCAGTCATAGAAATAATTATTCAAACTACCCTTTACTCACCTATACAGTTATACACACACCAGCTCAATTAGTCATACAAATACTAGCACATTCTTACGTTCTTATACAATCACTGATACAAGCAAACACTCATCCATGCAGCCACTCTCACAATCACACACTCTCACTTATAGACATTTATATACTCTAACACACATATATACTGCCTTTTATATATGTAGTTACTTACACATGTACAAATAAGATATACATTCACTCACTAACACACCCATACACACTCACCCACCCATACAGTCCATCACAGATGCACACTTCAAACTATGCACCCAGTGAATCACCCACTCACACATCTATGCACAGAGTCACACACACCCCACCCACAGAAACACTCAGGCACCCATACAGATACTCAGACAACCAATCAATAACTCATATAGACACTTATGTAGTTATTCACAAACCCATGCAGTCACTTACACACCAACAGACAGACGGATACAGAGATTCACACAGTTTAGTCACTAAGCCATGCATTCACTAACATATGTTTAACCACTCACTTATAGAGTCAGTCACGCACCTAGTAAAACATCCATTCAGACACTTATACACCCACTCATTCTTCAATACGCCTTTCCCTATATATATTAAACATATTTAAACTTTACAGAAACACACAGTCACTGGATGATGTCATCAGTGATGTCATTTCAGATGTCATCAGTGATGTCACTGACCATGTCATGAGTGATGTAATATGTGACGTCATCAGCAGTGCATTGCAGGGGCGCGAGTTATAGTTAGCTGAACTAACTATAACGGGGGAATTTCACGGGTTTTGTACGAGTGCAATGTCCAACTAACTATAACTTTCCCTCAAACCTATGGTTTTTTCAGTGAATATATATATATATATATATATATATATATATATATATATATATATATATATATATATATATATATTATCTACTGGTGGTCGCCAGTAGGTAGTTATAGTTAGGACCACGTTTCTATAGGAAAAGCGTTTTTTGATTTGCTTATAACTTTGGCGTCGTTTGACGAATGTTTACGAAATTTTCCAAAAAACTTCTCTTTTTAGAT
Organism: Calotriton arnoldi; assembly: GCA_963921515.1. Taxonomy (NCBI): domain Eukaryota; kingdom Metazoa; phylum Chordata; class Amphibia; order Caudata; family Salamandridae; genus Calotriton; species Calotriton arnoldi. The sequence goes on from CAWUFW010008518.1 coordinate 375,139, forward strand.
CAGCTCCTATGTTGAAAGTTTGGGGGTGATTCGTCAAGGGGGGCTGAGAAAAAAGGGGGGTCCCAAAACGTGTTTACTCCATGCAATTTCCATAGGAAACTTTAGACAAGGCTACAGGTCAAACTGCTGAACGGAATTACGTCAAATTTGGCAGGGAGAAAGGTCTTGGTCCAGAAAGCACACTTTTGTTTAAATGGGGTAAGTCCGTTCAGTAGTTTTAGAGAAATATCAAAATTTACAGATATCGATATTTGAGAATTCTGACATCTGATTGGCTGAGGCGTTGCGAGCACGAGCGTGCGGCTCATTGGCTGAGAACTGTTGAAACTAGGAAGTGTTGGCAGCCATTTTGTGACTGAGTGGAAAGGCGTAGGGGGAAAAATAAGAGAATAATTGTATAAGAGCGTATAGTAGGAACACTGTGGTCTTAGTTTAAGCAGTCTGTATGGTGCAGAGGCAGTGAGTTTGAATGTTGCGTAGGCCCTGGAAATCACGTCCGCAGAACAACGGTGCGTGGTATTGCGGCAAGGTTGCGTAGGCTCTGGAAATCCCGTAGGGAAAACAATGCGCCATATTGCGGCAAGCAGTGTGTAGGGTGCACACACAGGTAGTGTGAATGTTGCGTAGGCTGTGGAAATCACGTCCGCAAAAGAACGATGCGCGGTATTGTGGCAATGTTCAGTAGGCTGTGGAAATCATATCGGGAAAATAACAATGCGCCATATTGCAGCCTTCCTTTACCTTCCTTTAATATAATGCGCAGTAATGTTTACTTATAATGCGGTGTTCACTTTTATCACGGACAGTGAACAAAATTAACGTTTTATTGGCTGAGGTGTTCCAACAACGAGCTCAATGTTGATTGCCTGCAAACCATTAAAAGTACAAGTGTTGCCAGCCATTCCCTCCCCCTGCGCGGAGTAGCAAGGACATCTGATTGGCTCACATGTTCCAAGCAGGACCTTCCAGAGGTTAATGTTCATTGGCTGCGAACCATTGAAAGTAGAAGTGTTGCCAGCCATTTCCTCCCCGTCCGCGGAGTAGCAGGGACATCTGATTGGTTCACGTGTTCCAAGCAGGACGGTCCCAAACTTAATGTTCATTGGCTGTAAACCATTGAAAGTAGAAGTGTTGCCAGCCATTCTCTCCCCCTCCGCGGAGCATCAGGGACATCTGATTGGGTAATCTGTTCCAAGCAGGACCTTCCCAAGCTTAATGTTCATTGGAAGTGAAGCATTAAAAGTAGAAGTGTTGGCAGCGATTCCCTCCCCCTCTGCGGAACACCATGGACATTTTATTGGCTAAAGTGTTCCGAGTACAAGTTTGCTCATTATTGGCTGGGAACGTTTGACTGTTGTGAAGCGTTTTGTGACGCACTTCAATGGAGTACTGGAAAACAAAGTAGTAGCGGGGAGGGTAGGAACACTATTAACTCTGTAAAGTGGTCACAAGGTGGTGAACAGGGATTGTGAAGGTAAAAATTGTTTTTTATATATTTTAAGGGCCATTTATATAATTGGCGTGGGGTGTACAAATCACGGCGGGAAAATAACAGAGTGTGTTGCGGTCTTCTTTTTATTAAGTTTGCGGGTGGGATACTTCCCAGTAGCGCTATTTACTTAGAATGTGGTGTTTACTTTTCTGACGGGGAGGTGTGGTTGCGCAGCAAAAATTTCAGTCTAGGATTGAAACAGTTTTTATTAAGCAATTACAAATAAACTTTCTTCGAAAACTAAAGTTTGATATATCAAAGAGGTGACAAATAAAAACGCAATTCATAAAATATCCCTTAAGCGTTACCACACCCTCCCTTTTTTTCTGCTATAGTTTGTAAAAGTGTTGCCCCATATTCTTGATAATATAAGAGGGCATGAGTTACTTTTAGATAAAGTAGAAAAGAAGTGCTACAAGAAACACTCCTGCACTACATCATCTCAGGTCACAAGAACAATAACAAATAAAAAACTGTTAAACACAAATTACTTTATATTACATAGAAATGTACGCTTCATCATTTCTTACAATTTCTATTCTGTAGAACTCTGGAAAGTTCAGTCGTAGTGCTTAGAGGTCGCTCACTGCTCTGCTAACAGATCACGGACTCCTTTAAGAACATATAGGATAGTAGTAATATATACACTACTATTCCTATCAATTCTATAGGGAGAACGAGAATAGGAACCACAACAGAGAAAAAGAGAAATACCAAAAAATTATTCAAAAATGTAGGGTTTATCAAAGGCATTCAGTAAGAAAGTGTCTATGCAACAATCTTTTTTTAAACTGCAATTTCGAAAAATATTCTCACTGTAAAAATATCTGATCAAGTAAGTTATAAAGGTCAGTAAGCTGTATTTCAGAGGGTTTACTCCTTGCGGCAACAAATCTCCAATTCCTGTTGTGTGAAAATATGACACTCTACTACAATATAGAGAGTGACACTGATTGCACACAAATAGGAAAAGGAAAATAAAGTCATGAACACAAAACAAGATCAATAACGAAATACTTTCCAGCAGTGAATATGTTCAGAGCTTCTTTTATCCGGGACTTCGAAATCTTTGAACTTCGCGCCGACGGGTCAAAAACTCCTCTGAGATCATAATGACTGTGAATATTACAATATACATACTCACACTATATGATCCCAAAGGGGAAACAGAGTAAGAAGCAGAAGCTGCTGCTGTTACATATAAATCTTTAGTCTTCGCGCCGACGGGTCATAAACTACTCTGAGATCACGACTGTTAATATTTTAATATACATATTTACAGTATATGATCCCAAGGGGGGAACAGAGTAAGAACCAGAAGCTGCTGACGTTACATATAAATCTTTAGTCTTCTCGCCGACGGGTCACAAACTCCTCCGAGATCATAATGTGTGGTTATTATAATATACATACTCACACTATATGATCTCAAGGGGGAAATAGACTACAAACTAGAAGCTGCTGACGTTACATATAAATCTTTAGTCTTCGCGCCGACGGGTCACCAACACCTCTGAGGTCAAGTACAGTGTCAATATTATAATATACAAAGTCACACTATATGATCTCAAAGGAGCCAGAAAAGGAACAATGTTTGCTGTATTCTGTCTGTTTCTGAAAACAAGCTGCTGACGTTACATATAAATGGCAAAAACAACCAATAACACTTTTTTCTAAATACAAATGTTTAAATATTGACAAATAGCTACGTATTATAAATATCTACTATGCCATAATCAAACAACTTACAACTCTGGAATATGTTTTGTTGCCGCAAAACAAGAATCTGACGCTAGAAAAGGGAACATGCATCACAGAATGGACACGCGTAAATAAGTCGCATAAACGAAACTAATCAAAGAACGGGTGTGGTTTATATACTTTTTGGTTATTGAGTAGTCTGTGGAAGGAAGATGCGGCTCCGCCCATTTAGATGTCACGTTTTACAGTTGACACGTGCTCACGTTTTCACTGTTTAACTTGTGCACGTGTTGGGAAAAGTTACAAAATGTGAAGCGGTAAAGGTTTCGATTTCGATCCTAACATGTATAAGGTCCTTAATATGTACATACGTTGGAGAGCTTAAAAACTGTTACCCGGCAAACCATGTCATTTCCATTCTCATGACTACAAACATCTATTAATTGCCGTAATTCTAAATAGAAGACATAAAAAAAAATATCGTTCAGAATAGATAAAAAAAAATACGTGCTAATATTTCTCATCACTATGGTTTTAAATTAAAAAAAAGCCAGCATTTGTAAAGCGTACAGCTTCCCCCGGAAAGGTGTGCCGGCGCTCGGGGACGTCGGGAAGATTAAGCAAGGTGTTGCCCACAGTGACATAGTGGTGGGCTAACGTGCCGCTGGAGCCGGGAATCGAACTGTGAACGCTGTTGTTCGAAGTCAGGTATCATAGCTGCTGCGTCACACATTTTCCACACTTAAATGTTAATTAGTGCTAATTAAGTTTTAAACATTGTTAAATTATAACTTATAACAGACTACTGTTACAGTTAGTTTTTCACTACAAAAAGTATGCACGTCTTTTTAAAATTTACTGAAGAACAATATAGGTTTCAGGGACGTTATAGTTAGAAATTAGCATTTTTAAAAACTTTAGAAATTCAGTGAAAAAAACCATAGGCTTTAGGGATGTTATAGTTTGTTGGACATTTCACTCATATAAAACCAGAGAAATTCCACTGTTATAGTTAGTTCAGCTAACTATAACTCGCGCACCCACAATGCACTGCTCATGATGTCACATATTACATAATTCATGACATGGTCAGTGACATCACTGATGACATCACTGATGACATCTCAAATGACATCACTGATGACATCATCCACGTAAAAAACTGATATGATATTTGGGCTGGATTCCGCCCCTTTGATGTCTGCACCGGACGGTAGAGCGTGCTGTCACTAGGAATCATTTTGTTGAACAATATATATATATATATCTGTATATATATATATATATTACCTACTGGCGGTCGCCAGTAGGTAGTTATAGTTACAACCTAGTTTCCATAGGAAAAGCATTTTTGATTTGCTAATAACTTTGGCGTCGTTTGACGAATCTTCCTGAAATTCTCCTCCAAAAAAGTCTATCCAGGTCAGCTCCTATACTGAAATTTTGGGGGTGATTCGTCAAGCGGGGGCTGAGAAAAAAACTTGTTTTCTCCATGTTAATTTCCATAGGAAATTTTGCGACGAGCTACAGCTCGAACTGCTGAACGGAATTACCCCAAATTTGGTAGAGCTTGGTTCAGAAAGCGACCTTTTTTTTAAATGGTGTAAATCCGTTCAGTAGTTTTTGAGAAATTCAAAAAATAAGAGCCAAAAAATCAATTTCCCATAGGAAACTTTGTGCAGGGCTACAGCTGAAACTACTGAACGGAATTACTCCAAATTTGGTAGACAGGTAGTGCTTGGGTCAGAAAGCTACCTTTTTAAAAATGGTGTAAATCCGTTCAGTAGTTGCTGAGAAATTAGAAAAATAAAAGTTTCGATATCTGGGGGGAGCCAAAGTCGCGTGCGCGAGCTTCACTGTGATTGGCTGCTAGCACTCCAAACCAGGAAGTGTTGGCAGCCATCTTGTGGCTCGGTAGAAGCGAGTCACCCGAAAACGGAGAAACAAAGGTATAAAACAAGAGAGGGGGGCAGGGTAGAAAAACCCTGACCCACTAAGTCTGCTCAGGGGGCCCAGGAGGACCCCCAGGGCCCAAAAAATCATTTTAAAAAAAAAGGCAAAAATTCACGCTGGGGTCGCGGGTTCTCGCGTTTTATGTTAATGAGGCCCTTGGGTGGGCTAGGTTGCGGGGGTATTTCTTAAAAAATAATAACAGGGGCTCGCAGGGGTGGTGGGGGGCCGCTGGGGTCCGCGCAGCCCCGGGGCTTCACTTATGTTGGGAGGGTGTTGCGCGGCCCCCCTTCTGGAGCCTTGTTTGTGCTTGTAACTTTGGCGTCGTTTGACGAATCTTTATGAAATTATCCAAAAAGTTTCTCTTTTTTGGATTAGCTCTTATATTGAAAGTTTGGGGGTGAATGGTGTAGGAGGGGCTGAGAAAAAGAGGGTCCTAAAACGTGTTTTCTCCATGCAATTTCCATACGAAACTTTACAGAAGACTACAGGTGAAACTGCTGAACGGAATTACGCCAAATTTGGCAGGGAGAAAGGTGATGGTCCAGAAAGCACACCTTTGTTTAAATGGTGTAAATCTGTTCATTAGTTTTTGAGAAATATCAAATTTTACAGATATCGATATTTGAGAATTCTGACATGTGATTGGCTGAGGGGTTACAAGCAGCAGCTTGCGGCTTATTGGCTGTGAATGGTTGAAACCAGGAAGTGTTGGCGGCCATTTTGTGATTTACTCCGTCAGCTCACATCTCTCCGTGTAGAAGCCATCGGGTTCGTAGTTTTACCTCTGCAAGGCAACACTGGCATCTTTGTCTGTGTGAGATATGCCTTTCAGGCTGCCTCTCCTCATATCACCAGGTCGCGGCTATGTGTTTAGAAGCCCGTCCGTCGGCTCGGAGCTCTGTAAGTCAGACCCCCTACACTACCCAAAGACTACCCAAACACCACTGCACTGTCGTAAACTCAAAAACACTACCCCAGCACGATCCCCTACACTACCCAAACACCAGTGCACTACCCTAAACCCTAAATCTACCCCCAGCACGACCCCCTACCCAAACACCACTTCATTACCCTAAACCCTAAAATACTACCCCAGCACAACCCCCTACACTACCCAAACACCACTGTACTACCCTAAAGCATAAAACAGTAGCAGTCCGTCGGCTTGCAGCTGTGCGTCTGCGAGCCGTCGTGTCCCTAGCTGTACATGTCCGAGTGATTCTGTTAGGTGATAGGTGTGTGTCTGCTAGCAGGGCGGTTGGCCCGTTGGTGTCCCTTTGTGAGTTAGACCGGAGCTCTCCCTCTGCGAGCCAGCACGCTGGTGTGCATTTGCGAGCCGACGGCCCGTAGCTCACACTGTGCGAGCCGAGCCGATGGCACGTAGCTCTCCCTGTGCGAGCTGAGCCCACGGGCCGCAGGTGTCCCTCTGCGAGGCTGCTCGACGGCCCGCAGTCTCCCTGTGCTAGCCAGATCGCAGCTGTCACTCTGCGAACCGATATTGGGAATATAAGGCAGCTCTAAAAAGAGCCCTTGTGTTTATTAGTTGGAGCTACATATAAGTGCGGATGCACAGCTTCAGGTTATTCAGAAAAACTCGATTTCCCTGATCTGTGAAGTGTACTCCATCACTTCTGTAGATATCAGCCATGAAAACGTATGTTATTGTTGTAGATCAACCCCATTCTATGGTCTCTGAGGTATGCAGACACAGCTTTGTTGACATTCTTCCTAGATTTTTCAATCTGAGGACAAAATTGGTTTGACCATTTCCACTTCTGTCTTTGGCATATATTGGAATATACAAAGACAGTTTGAGGCAAAAGTAATATCAATTGTCGAAAGGTGTCCTTCATTAGCATTTCCAAACCTACCCCAGTCAATGTGCCTAGGTCGTTTCCACCACAGTGCACAATCATGAGGTCAGGGTGTTGGAGATGCAAACAGGTTTTAACCAAAGGCAACAATTGGTGCCACTTTAATCCTCTTTGTCCAAACCATTTAATGTCCACATTTTGTAAACCTAGGTCTAAGTCAATACGTCTCTGTTCTGCATACCTCTTGCACCAGAAAACATAGCTATGTCCTACGATCCCCACTAGCATTTTGAAGGTATGGCTGGGAGGAATGGATAGATGTCTGTAGCTCATGCAGTCCGTTCGTAGAATAAGAGATATGTTTAAAGATGGGGAACTACTTTTTTTTTGCCATACAAAACGATACCTGATTGGGAGATGAAAAGCATTGTTTTTTAAAAGTAGGGTGCACATTTGTTTGGTGGAAAAGCATCTTTGTGATTTGTTAAGAAAAAGCAGTTTAAACGTGGAGTACATATCATAGGATAAAATTTGCTCAACTCAACCACACCTGCTACTTGCATTTGGAAGGCACTGTTCGAACTTAAAACAATCGTGAACTTTTAACCTGCAAGTGCCGTTAAATGTGAGAAAATGTTTAAAAAAACTTGATGAACTTTTAACCTACACGTGTTGTAGAATGTTCTAGAAAGTGTGTTGATAGAATACATTGCACTTCTGACTTCTATGTGTCCTTGAATATTAAAAAAACTGTTTATATGGAAAATTTAAAAAAAACAATAGAGAGAAGTTTTGAAACCTAAAAGAATCAAGGAACTATTCTAATTTGTTCATTACATGTATTTATGTGTGGAGCAACAAAATTACAGACACAACAGCACCAGGAAGAGGAAGAAGCAGGGAGTGGGGGACGGGGGAAAATGGCCACAATGGTACACATGCACAATTAAGTACAGCACAACTATAGACAAACCATGGCCAAAATGAAACACACCAACAAGGAGCACAAGTCACACAACCCGCCAACATCACACCACTGAACAAGCATAGAAGTGAAAACCACACTGCCGGAAAGGGAGAAGGGTGAACAAAAGCTCACATGAAGGGACATCTCACACACAATGCATCACACACACATAGGAAGCAGAGTACACCAACATCCAACACAATGTTGTCCAAACACAAAGATTCGCACAATCGAACACAGGACACAAATGCACTCGCCTGAGGCGGATAAGCAGCCAAAAGCGTCAGTACGAAACAGGCACATTAGAACGCATAAGTACAAACCCACAGTCCGGATGGGGTAGCCATTCACGTATGGCAGGCAGCCAGAGAGTCCGTGACACACACATTGGCATACAAATGAAGACACTACATATTTGGAGACAAGTGAAAATGTGGAAACTTTATAAAAAAAAGTGCGTGTCAGTACGGCCAAGAGTAGTGCCACGATATGCAGAGAAATGCAGCAGCATGGCTGAATAAGGAACGTAGGAAAACGTCCATGTTCACCTCGGGGTAGTCCATCACCAACACACGTCAGTGTCAAGCAGCGTTAGTTGTCTGCGCTTCGGACATGATTTGAAGGCAATGCAGCCATGTTCACTGTTGTTTTGGGACATGTGACCAGATGTACAACGTGCAATGATGCAGAGGGACACGTGCAATGTGGCACATCGAGTCGTGGTTGGAGGTACCTTGTCACTCGTCCATGAACGCGAGTGCAGCTGCGTAAGCCACTATCTCTAATGAGTGATGGTTGGCCACAATATTTGACATGTCATCCACGTAATCCATCAGCTGACCGGGACAGATGTGCTGACTCCAACCACTGTAGCTAATGTGCACCAAAGCAGAATCGGGAAGTGGGTCAATTTGCTCACTGCATACTACGACACGTGCAATCTCCCAGGCCCAGTTCCCAACATGCATGCCAAACATCCATGCATGCCATAAACGGGCATCACCATGACAGTCCTGGTCGTGGGCCAACAGGGGGCACACACACCTGTCGTAATCCATGTCAGCTACCCACTCGTTGGAGAGGCACACGTCCATGCACCACTCGGATAGGCATGTGCGACATTGCAATACAGGTTGAACGCAGGTGACGTCCGCAATGCGGAAGCACAGCTGGTAAGTGATCCACAGTACTGCCAAAGGCAGTGCACCCAAGACTTGCAGCAGACGTGCAAGGTATAGGTGGATGTGCATGGAGTCGACTATGTGTTCAGGATGCTCTGCCATTGCGTCAGTGGCTCTGCTTGTAGCTGCACTGGCTTGCCATGTGCCAGTCTTGTGGATGAAATGGCACAGCTTGGTGCAATGAGCCGGGTCTGTGTGCAATGGGTGCAGGGCAGGGGTGTGGTGGGAGTACGTGTGAAGGCCATTTCACGCACGCTAACTATGACGAAGGACTTTTGAGTGTGGGATGTGTACTCGTTGTTCTCAAATCGGGCAGTGCGTAGTGTGGGAGACGGATGCAAATATTATCGTATCTGTCAGGGGGGCTGGCCACTTGCAAGTTCCTTCTCGGAGCAGCAGATGTGCTACTGCAAGATAGCTCAGACAAAGAACCTTTCATCCCTACAGTAAGTTCTCCAGCTGCATTCATACAGGATGTGTACAAAGGCCGGTCGTGGGTGTTGTGGGATGTCTGCGACCCTGGTCATCATGGATGAGATGCCCAGCATGTGGCACATGGGCGGGTTCACTGTGTGTTACGTTGCCAAACAGCTGCTCCTCCCTCCCATGAGCCCCCACACTTTTGTACGGTGCACTGTTGTATCCCGTGCACTCCTACGGCACACCATTGTAATGCCTATTTGCGCATGTCCTGCGGCATTCCAACCACACCGTGAGACTGCAGTTTGGAGGTGGTGCATGCCACTGTACAACATCGACTGCTGCGTCCCTTGTGGCGGCCACACCAGAACACAGACACACACTTACCACACTTCCTGAACACAGACATGTCTGAGACACCCCGTTCCCCTTGCCGGATAGGCAGACCCCTGCGCTGACCTGTGTACGCCGGACCAGCACACGCCGCTTGTGCATGCAGGAGGATGCGTGCGTAGCTACATGTCCAGGCTCACTGCCAACGCTGAGGTGACATGGTAACGTCCGCTGATACTGTGATGTTGCAGGGCCGGTGCCTATCATGCTAACACAATGACCACACGGACACACTTGCTCAGATGCGGGTTCGGGGGGCGTTGGCAGTCCTGGGGTTGTTGTGATGAGTGTTGTGGATCTCATGGGTATCCGTGTATCATGCTCATTGACTGTATGGCACCTGTGGATGTTTCAGTGTGGCTCTTGGCTGTGTTCCCTTTCATGCTGCAGGTAGTCGTCCTGCTTAACACCAGCAGAAAGCAGGTGTAAAATCCCTGGTGCTAACGCGGCTTATCGCCGGAATTTGTTTTGCAGTTGTTGTCAAAGTTGTGATGTGGTTTTTTCATGTACAGAAAAATAAACGAACTGGGCAGTGTATCCCGTCAAGATCCAGCACCTGACCCACTATTCCCAATCAATATAAATACAATGACATTTCTTCATTGATTTTGTGTGTACACTGTAAGTGCACCCACTACCACAGTGCAATTCAATACAGGATTTTAGTATTTAGAATAAATCGCAAAGGTGCACCTCGTGTCTTTTTGAACGGGAACGCCTACTCTGCATTTCATTATCAGCACTTTAATGCAACTAAAGTGGAGATAAATATAACACACTATCAGAATCTGGTGCAAACTGCAGACATCACTAGTATTCCCGTGCTAACTGCCCCAAAATTTAACACCATGGTGGACACCACGAAATAACAGTAATATGAACGAGAAAGAGTCACATAGCACTTAAGTAACAACCAAAAACTTAATTGAATTATTATTTTTTTAATCAAACTTTATTTTTTCGTAAACGTATATATAAAGGATAAACTAAATTTAACAAACTGAACACAAAACAACAAGGCGGAAGACTCCTGTCGGGACCATGAAAGTCAACGACAAAGCCTGGAAAATAAAGCACAAAATAAGGACGTGTGTAATGCGCATATCAAAGGAGTGAGACACAGAGAAGGAAAAAAAAGCCAGAGAGAAAAAGAGAGGGAAGGAAAGAAAGGGAGTGAGAAAGGGAGAAGGGAGATAGAGAAAGAGAAGAAAAGGAAGGAAGAGAGTGAGAGAGAGTGAAAAGAGGGAAGTGAGAGAGAGAGAGAGAGAGATACTGCCGCCCCTGCGCATCCATGACCAAATAATTACCTGCTGCCACCGAAGTGTCTACCAGTGGGCACTCCACGTGCCTGTCAAAGCTCCACGGCCCGGCAGATCTCACAGATGTGCTGAGTCCTGAGTCATGAATGGCAGAGACCACATCAGCTTCTCCGCGGCCCGGCAGATCTCACATATGTCGCTGAGTCCTGAGTCATCAATGGCGGAGACCTCAGCAGCTTTTGGTGCCGCTAACCCTGTGCAACGCAAGTCAGCGCCACGTGGTGGTAGGCCGCTGACGGCCATACAATTTAGGGTGCGACTAACCCTGTGCAACTCAAGTCCGCGCCACGTGGTCGAAGGCCCCTGACGGCCACATCAGCTTCGGGTGGCACTAACCCTGTGCAACTCAAGTTCGCGCCACGTGGTGGTAGGCCCCTGACGGCCACATTAGCTTCGGGTGGCAATAACCCTGTGGAACTCAAGTCCGCGCCACGTGGTAGTAGGCCCCTGATGGCCATAGAGCTCAGGGTGCGACTAACCCTCTGTGCAACTTTTCATGAGTATTTATGATTGCGAACCGTGGAGCGTCTGCCATCCAGTCACCACCGGCAATAAAGGATGAGACGTTGTGGATCCATTATATTTGCGTGGTCACATGGCCTGTGACGCATGTGCCGGATGGGTGTGGTGTGTGTGTGCAAACCTGCCCTCAGGGAGTGGCCGTGACATGTTGACAACTAGACCACTGACCTGCACACCAACAGTGAGTACGCCTGCAACAGGTAGCTATGTGGGGGGTGTGAAAACGTGTTTTCTCAATGAATTTTCCATAGGAAACTTTAGACAAGGCTACAGGTCAAACTGCTGAACGGAATTACGCCAAATTTGGCAGGGAGAATGGTCTTGGTCCAGAAAGCGCGCTTTCTCGCATCGAGTGAAAATATAAATGAAAGGTCTCGGGGGCAATTTAATTTTTCCTGAGCTCTGTTTCTGCGAGATAACTCTTTCACGCTCCGTCTGCCCAACATCACCACTTTGCAGCTATGCCGTTAGAAGCCAGTCCGTCGGCTCGCAGCTCTCTACGTTTGCGAGCTAGTATGCTACTGTGCCTGTACCTCTGCGAGGTACTACGCTGCTGTTCCTTTGGGAGCAGACAGGTCGTAGTACTGCGTGGGTGAGTCGAGCGGACGGGCCGCAGTTGTCCCTCTGCGAGCCTGGGTGCGAACTGTTCATAACTCACACTACATAAGCATTGAAAAACCATTTTGTGATTCAGTCCGTCAGCTGGCATCTGTCCGAGGCATTTCTGAAAACATATCGGAGTTCTTTCTGTGAGAGATACCCCTTTCACGCTGCCTCTCCCCACATCAGCAGGTAACGCACCCTCTTCCCACATTACCAACATACCCCCAACAACCTTCTTGGGCCCGGAAGTGTCCCTGTGCGGTTGGACAAACAAGAATCTTAGTCATGTATAGGTTTACATATAAAACATTTTATTTAAAGAAAACAACAACAAATAAAACTGAAGGGAGTCTGGTGCTGTGGTCGCTGCCACGGACTTGGGGTCACTGCCATTCAGGACTCAGGACACAGTTCCACAGGTGGGATTGGCTTGTGTTGAACAGGGTTAGAGGCACCACGTGTTGCCGGCTTGTGTTGAGCAGGGTTAGTGGCACCACGTGTCGCGGCTTGCGTTGAACAGGGTTAGTGGTACCATATGTCGCAGGCTTGTATTGAACAGGGTTAGTGGCACCACCTGTCGCGGCTTGTGTTGAACAGGGTTAGTGGCACCATGTGTCCAAAGTTGGAATTGCGAGCTCTGCTGCCCGCAGTGTAGACTGCTAATGAGTGTTCGTTTGCACTTGAAAATGAATTTGGTGATTGTACTAAAGCTATAACTGATATAAAAAATGTTCTTGAAGAAAGGATACTAAAAGGATATTATGTAGATTTTAGGCCTCTGATAGTTACTTGCCTAGTGGACTCTGTAATTAATGAATCAATACTTAATTTTAATTGTGAGCCCTACTGACCGCAGTGTAGGTGTATCATGAAAAGATGAAATAAGTATAGAATACACTGAGGAAGTGTTGTATTTTCTGAGTACAATCTTCTTGTTAGAAATTAGCATTTAAAAATCGAATTGCGAGCTCTGCTGCCCGCAGTGTAGATTGCTATTGAGTGTTCGTTTGCACTTGAAGATGAATTTGGTCATTGTACTAAACTATAACTGATATAAAAAAGTTCTTGAAGCAAGGATACTAAAAGGATATTATGTAGGGTTTAGGACTGTGATAGTTACTTGCCTACTGGACTCTGTAGTTAATGAATCAAGAAATAATTTTAATTGTGAGCCCTGATGACCGCAGTGTAGGCCAGAGGTAGCAGTCAGCAAGGGCCCATAGCCACGTGGCGTTGAGTTGAGGTGCACAGTTAGTGGCACCAGAAGCATTGAGAGTGTATGAGCCTGTGATGATGCTAGGTGCGGACGGGCCGCACTGGGAGCAATGTGACTTGCCTACTGGTCTGCGTCATGTGCAATCGGGACTCTATGTGAATTGTGAGGCCTGATGACCGTAGTGTAGGCCAGAGGTAGCGGTGACCAAGGGCCCACAGCCACGTGCAATAGGTTGGTGGCCCTACCGGCCTGCATAGTTCAGGTTCAGTGGCACCACGTGTCGCCGGCCTTCCATATGCAAATACCCGTCACTAATCGAAGGGAGTCTGGTGCTGTGGTTGCTGCCACGGACTTGGGGTCACTGCCATTCAGGACTCAGGACACAGTTACACATGTGGGAGCGGCTTGTGTTGAACAGGGTTAGTGGCACCACCTGTTGCCGGGCTTCCATATGGAAATATGCCTCACTGATCGAAGGGAGTGTGGTCCTGTGGTCGCTGCCACGGACTTGGGGTCACTGCCATTCAGGACTCAGGACACAGTTACACATGTGGGATTGGCTTGTGTTGAACAGGGTTAGTGGCACCATGTGTCGCCGGCCTTCCATATGCAAATACACCTCACTAATCGAAGGGAGTCTGCTGCTGTGGTTGCTGCCACGGACTTGGGGTCACTGCCATTCAGGACTCAGGACACAGTTACACATGTGGGAGCGGCTTGTGTTGAACAGGGTTAGTGGCACCACATGTTGCCGGGCTTCCATATGGAAATATGCCTCACTGATCGAAGGGAGTGTGGTCCTGTGGTCGCTGCCACGGACTTGGGGTCACTGCCATTCAGGACTCAGGACACAGTTACACATGTGGGATTGGCTTGTGTTGAACAGGGTTAGTGGCACCATGTGTCGCCGGCCTTCCATATGCAAATACGCCTCACTAATCGAAGGGAGTCTGCTGCTGTGGTTCTCTCACGGAGTTGGGGTCACTGCCATTCAGGACTCAGGACACAGTTACACATGTGGGATCGGCTTGTGTTGAACAGGGTTAGTGGCACCATGTGTCGCCGGCCTTCCATATGCAAATACGCCTCACTAATCGAAGGGAGTCTGCTGCTGTGGTTCTCTCATGGAGTTGGGGTCACTGCCATTCAGGACTCAGGACACAGTTACACATGTGGGATCGGCTTGTGTTGAACAGGGTTAGTGGCACCACGTGTCGCCGGCTTGTGTTGAACAGGGTTAGTGGCACCACGTGTCGCGGCTTGTGTTGAACAGGGTTAGTGGCACCACGTGTCCAAAATTCGTATTGCGAGCTCTGCTGCCCGCAGTGTAGACTGCTAATGAGTGTTCATTTGCACTTGAAGATGAATTTGGTGATTGTACTAAAGCTATAACTGATATATAAAAAGTTCTTGAAGCAAGGATACTAAAAGGATATTATGTAGATTTTAGGCCTGTGATAGTTACTTGCCTACTGGACTCTGTAATTAATGAATCAAGACTTCATTTTAATTGTGAGCCCTGATGACCGCAGTGTAGGCCAGAGGTAGCAGTCAGCAAGGGCCCACAGCCACGTGATGTTGACTTGAGCTGCACAGATTGGGAGCATACAGTCTTCTTAACCGATTATACTCTCTTACACAATTAGCATCGGCACTAATCTTGAATTGTTAGCCCAGTTAACCGCATTGTAGGCCGGAGGCAGCGGTCATCAAGGGCCCACAGCCGCGTGGCGTTGACTTGAGCTGCACAGAGTTAGTGGTACTTGAAGCACTTAGCATGTGCGCAGTCAGCGATGATGCGTGGTCCGGGCTGGCCGCACTGGTAGCAATGTATGCTGCCTACTGGACTGCGTCATCTGCAATCGCGAGTCGCTCTGAATTGTGAGCCCTACTCACCGCAGTGGAGGCAGGAGGCAGCAGTGAGGAAGCGCCCACAGGCACGTGTTTTTGACTTGAGCAATGTCTCTTGCCTACTGGACTGCATCATCTGCAATCTCGACTCCATCTGAATTGTGAGCCCTACTGACCACAGTGTAGGCCGGAGGCAGCAGTCAGGAAGGGCCCACAGCCATGTGTTGTTGACTTCAGCAATGTCTCTTGCCTACGGGACTGCGTCATCTGCAATCGCGACTCGATCTGAATTGTGAGCCTTGCTGTCCGCAGTGTATATCGAAGGCAGTAGTTTGTACAGACATAAGTCCACGGTGCTGTGCCGCTGGGGGCCTGTGTGGTGGAAGCCAGCGATCGGCTGAGGAGGCTGGCAGTCATGTTGGCGGCCTCGTGGCAGGGTGAGGGGCGCCGCCGTGGCAGACGCTTTGGCCTTCCCACAAGTGAACCACGCCCAGAGCTCTGGCCTATTTATTCACACTCCTTTGCTGAAGTGGCGTACGTCAGACCGGCCCACTCCGGTTATGCTTATGCTTACAGGGGGGGACGACACGGCTACATGACTGAGATCTTCCCTAGTGTTTGACATAACATGGTTAGGTCCACTGTCCACAACACTACAAGCACCAGTAGTATTTGTGCACATGGAGAGGTGTGTGTTCTGCATACTGAGATGTGTCCAGCACATCACCGCTACACTTTGCATTGTGTGCATTGTTAAACATGGGTGAATTGCTTCCTTCACATAAAGTTTGTTCACACCTGTCCCAATATTCAGCTATTGTGTGGCTGAGGGGCCATGCCATTTTCGGAAAGTTTGCTGTCTTGTTCTGCGCTGCCTCGGTGGTAGAGGGGGGGGCCTGGGGGTGGTGGTGGGTGTTGTGGCGTTCTTGGGTGTCGGAGCTGCTTGATCAGTAGGTCTATGACATGTGTTGGTCTTCAGATGTGGCTCTGGGCTGGGCTCCTTTTCATACTGTATGTAGTTGTTTAATATTTAAAAAACAAAAAGACATTATACAGTTTAAATAATACATTTAAAAAAATTACACTAGGGAGAGGGGTGGTACGGGCGGGAGGTCCTGAGGCTTGTGGCAGTGGGTGTTGTGCCCTTCTTGGGTGTCGGAAAAAACTATAGGTTAAATAAACATTATAACTAGAAGTTAGCATTAAAAAAAACATTGAAATTCACTGAAAAATCCATACGTTTCAGGGACGTTATAGATAGAAATGAGTATTTAAAAACCTTTGAAATTCACTGAAAAAACCATAGGTTTCAGGCACGTTATAGTTAGAAATTGGCATTTAAAAAACCTTTGAAATTCACTGAAAAAACCATAGGTTTCAGGCACGTTATAGTCAGAAATTAGCATTTCAAAAACCTTAGAAATTCACTGAAAAAACCATAGGTTTCAGGGACGTTATAGTTAGTTGGACATTTCACTCATACAAAACCATAGAAATTCCACCGTTATAGTTAGTTCAGCTAACTATAACTCACGCCCGTAATGCACTGCTGATGACGTCACATATTACATCATTCATGACATGGTCAGTGACATCACTGATGACATCACTGATGACATCTCAAATGACATCACTGATGACATCATCCATGTGACAATCTGATGTACCTCGTCACACACTAATATAACCTTTGATATACTCACTGTAAAATACAGACTACCATTTTCGATACCATTGACACACTAATACCAGTTACCCACTCAGTGATTCCTAGGTCTAGACACACATCTACCCATTCACCCATACAATCAGTCATACATGCAGTCACTGATCAATCGAACACTATCAAATGCCCTCATACACCTATATAGACATTGACACACCAGCACTCATCCTAGTCAGTTATGTACTCATCCTAGTCACTCATGCAAAGAATCAATCACAGTTCCATTTACTCACCTACACAGTTATATACACACCACCTCATTTATTCATACAGATAGTAACGCATACTTAGTCTCTTATATAATAACTAATACAAGTATACACTCATACATACAGCCACTCTCACAATCACTGACTCTCACGTATAGTCATTTCTATACACCAACTCTCACATACACTGCCTTTTATATATGTACTTAGTTGGACATGTACACTGAGACATCGATTCACTCACCAAGACGCCCATACACACACTTACCCACCCATACAACTGTTTCCACATGCACTCTTAAACTCATACACCCTGTCAATCAACCACTCACACATCTATGCACACAGAGTCACACACCCCCCACCCAACCACACACACACACTCAGTCTCTTATACAAATACGCAGGCAACTAATCAATAATCCATATAGAATTTGATGTAGCTACTGACCAACCGATGCAGCAGCTTACACAACAACAGACAGAGTGATACAGACATTCACACACTTTAGACACTAACCCATGTATTCAGTAAGATACATTTAATGATTCACTTAAACAGTCAGTCACACACCTACTAAATCCTCCATCCAGCCAATTATACATCCATTCATTCTTCAATACAGCTTGGTATATATATAATACATATTTAAATTTTAAAGAAAGCTACATTCACTGGATGATGTCATCAGTGATGTCATTTGAGATGTCATCAGTGATGTCATCAGTGATGTCACTGACCATGTCATGAATGATGTAATATGTGACGTCATCAGCAGTGCAATGCGGGGGTGCGAGTTATAGTTAGCTGAACTAACTATAACAGTGGAATTTCTATGGTTTTGTATGAGTGAAATGTCCAACTAACTATAACGTCCCTGAAACCTATGGTTTTTTCAGTGAATTTCTAAGGTTTTTGAAATGCTAATTTCTAACTATAACGTGCCTGAAACCTATGGTTTTTTCAGTGAATATATATATATATTTATCGAATTACCATACGCTCTCCTACCCTTCCTTGCGGCGAGAAGAGAGCAACGAACTCCAATGGGTAAGGTTGCAAAGTTCTTTATTTGCTCACAATATATATATTTTCCTAACAATCAAGGAGGTGATTTAACCTTGGCAGAAGAACTTGTTTTTTTACGGAGAGATCACCGGCAAACGATAAGACCGCAGAATCCAAAAGAAACACAAGACAAAGAAGAAATCAAAGACGACGACCCAGGAGGAAACTCAGCAAACGTAGAAAGCAAGAAGCTACAAGGCAGCAGATGGAGGAGAAAGTAAAAGGGTCTGTAATTAATCTGTCAGACATTGATCTAAATCAAGCTGAGATCCAACTCTTGTCATTAGGCTTAACAATTTGCCCGGAGATCAACTTCAATTATGACCAAATGAGAATAGATGTGTTTAGATTCATCAGGAAGCTCAAATTAACTAAATATTTCACTATTAAACAATCAATGAGCAACAATTCCCAAGAACCATCTCCTAGTGTTTTTAATTTTGAAAACTTTGAAAACTTACAAGTGTCAGACATAGTAACACTATGAGCACTGGAAGACCTATTGAATGAAAATAGCAACAATGACACAGTAGTCTCAACCCAGACAATACTGCACAATGCAGGAATTAATCTTTCTGCTTCTACAACAAGTCCTTTTAAACTTGCTTCAACGTTTATGCCCATGATGCCACGGTATGCTGTGGATATTTTCCATGATCGCATAGTGGAAGAAATTAAGAAGTTAAACCACAAACCTCATCAAACGTTTAGAAAATTCAAATGTCATGAGAAAAAATACAGAGACCTGATGAAAAAATTGCAAGAAAACAATGAAGTAGTGATTAACAAATCTAAAAAAGGAGGCAATATAGTCCTTTGGCCTAAACATGAATATGTAAAAGAGGCACATAAACATCTTAATGACACACTGTGCTATAAGAGATCTAACATACAACAGATTAAGCCTATCAAGGATGTGCTCAAACAAGATTTGATCAAATTGAAATGTGAGTGCCTCATTTCCAAAGATGAATATCAGTTTTTACGCAATGAGTTCCCTGTTTTGCCTGTAATATATTTCATTCCAAAAATCCACAAAGGAGTATCTCCAATTCTGGGGAGATCAATTATATCAGCAAAGAATGGCCTCCTTGAAAAGATTTTGCAATATGTGGACTATTTTCTTCAAGACTTTGTTGAGAGGCTTCATACCTACATCAAACATACTGGTGATTTTCTAAAGAAGTTAAACAACATGCCCTGGTCGGGTGATTACATCCTTATGACTTTGGACATAACTTCCCTTTACACCAACATTGACCATAAGGATGGTTTAAAGGCAGAAGAACATTATTTGCAAAAAAAGACCTATCAAAATGTACAATCACAACAAAATGCTTTTAGATATGATTGGCTGGTGGTTACTCAATATTTTTTTTTCTATTTAGGAAGGAGGTGTTCCTGCAACTTAGGGGTGTAGCCATGGGAGCCTGTTTCTCCCCCAGCTATGCATGCTTACACATAGGCTGGTGGGAGGAGCGGGTTCTCATGGCGACCCATCAAACAGACTGGGAATCGCATGTAATTAGCTGCAGCAATACATCAATGATGTATTTATTGTTTGGAAAGGTTCTAAGGACAGTGCAGCTGCGTTTGTAGATCGCATAAATGTCAACAAACTCAATTTAGAGTTTACTGCACAAATAGGTGAACATGCAGTTGATTTCTTAGATGTGCTATGTTGCTCACAATAAATTGGAATCCACTTTGCACCGCAAAAGCATTGCAGGCAACTCCACACTACACTCTTCTAGTTTCCGTCCCAGACACTAGATCAAGAGTATCCCATATGGAGAATTTTTGAGACTGCGTAAGATCTGCAGCTCAGACAAAGATCTGTTTTTATGACAACAAGAAACTAAAGATAGATTTTTGGAGAGGGGTTAAAATATAGAGATCATTGAACGAGCAATGTTAAAAGCTAATGAAAAACTAGAGAAAGCAAGCTCTCTCTAACTCTTATAAAATTGACCCCAATCAGGACATCGCTACATCAAGGCAAGATGAGGAGACTGAGGTTAAACTCATTACCACATATAGTCGACAGGAAAGGAAAATTAGATCCATTATTAACAACCAAAGGCCTACAATCTTAACTGATTCTGTATTCGGCCAATGATTACCTGACAAACCCACCCTAACTTTCCAGCAAGCACCATCTATGAAAAGTGCGTTGGTCAAGAGCAGCCAGGAATTTGATGTGAAAACAAATTGGCTATCGCCCAAAAATGAATTTTATAAATGCAGTTCATACAGGGCCTGCTGTTTTGGGGCCAATGTGTCAAAGTATATGTCTGCATTCAGCCCCAAACCCATAGATTTGAAGGGCTTCTACAACTGTAGAACGGAGTTTGCTATATATTTCCTTGAGTGCACCTGTGGGCTACGCTATGTGGGTAGCACAAAGCTACAGGTGCACTTGAGGATTTTGAAGCATTTGAGGGTGATAGTCAATTCCGACGCCTCATATCCGGTGGCACAGCATTTTAAATCGGAACACAAGAATGACCTCAATTGTTTAAAATAGTTTGTAGTTGGAGCAGTGCCACCTCATAGAAGAGGGTGCAATAGAGAAAAAATGCTCCGCCATTTGGAATCACGGTTCATTCTAGAGTTAGATTTGAAAACCCCCAATGGCCTTAACAACAGTCAGGATTTACACAACTTTTTATAAACCCTATCTATAATGGGTAAACTGGAATGAACACAATGTTTTTTCTATGAATTCAGTGAAGTAATAACAATATCCAGTTTTCAATATGAAATATGTTCTCAGGTCTTAGGTTGTACAAATATGTCTATATACCCATGAATAGTCAACAAAACAAATGAAATATACATATTTGCCAATAGTCTGCCATTAGGTTTAGCACAGTATTACACTTAGCACTTTTTTCAGCACTTTGCACTTTTCACAGTAAGCACTTTAATAATGTCTGTTAGTATTCTTGGCATTTGATGGCTATGATTACATATATTTTTTTATCAATATGTTAGGCACAGACGGCAATTTTCCTTAAGTTTTTTAACATTTGAGCTTTACATAACGACTGTCGTTTGTCATATAAAAATGAAGATATTTATTCCAACAACTGGGTACTGATCTGGGATAGCTCCGCCATGTACACCAAAATAATAATAATTTTATTATCTCAGACCTAAATAATGTCTAATTAATGTGTATTTATTTGAAGCTCAGCATTCAAGCTCCTAATATTTGTCTTATGGTTTCATTGAAAATCTGGTCGTGAAAAATAGTAATGAGTTTGGGATATAGGCAAAAAAGGAAATGTGAACAGTCTGCTTCCCAACAAACAGCATAGTACTTGTTTGTAGTCTGTCTACATTGCCGTTCAGTGTCAATCACATGGGTTTTGTTCTGTGCATTAATTGCTGTTCATGCCGCAGTGCATTGTATGTGCTCAAGGCCACTTGAGGTGACCAAAACGCGTCATACAACATGTTTGGAGTAATAAAATAATCAAAGCACTTTATTTTCGGAGCCCGTGCCCGTTTCTTTGCAATGATTTGTATTTGGGATTGTTTTTATTTATATATATATATATATATATATATATATATATATATATATATATATATATATATATATATATATAATATTACCTACTGACGGTCGCCAGTAGGTAGTTATAGTTAGGACTTTGTTTCTATTCAAAAAGTGTTTTTATTTTGCCAATATCTTTGAATCCTTGCCACATTTTCCCCAAAAAGGGTCATTGAGGTCAGCTCCTGTCTTGAAAGTTTCGGGGTGATTCGTTAAGCGGGGGCCGAGAAAAAAGGGGGTCCCAAAACGTGTTTTCCCCATGTTAATTTCCATAGTAAATTTTATTACAGGCTACAGCTCGAACTGCTGTACGGAATTACACCAAATTTAGCAAAAAGGTAGTTCTTGGTTCAGAAAGCAACCTTTTTTTTAAATGGTGTAAATCCGTTCAGTAGTTTCTGAGAAATTAAAAAAAGAAAACTTTCAATATCTGAGCACCGAGGAGGAGTCGCGACTCCTCCTGGGCACGAGCTTCACTCTGATTGGCTGCCAACACTCCAAACCAGGAAGTGTTGGCAGCCATCTTGTGACTCGGTAACCGAGTCACATGAAAAAGAGTGAAAAAAGGTTGCAAAAGAAGAAAATGGGGCAGGGTAAAAATACCCTGACCCCCTAGGCCTGCTGAGGGGGTCCCACAGGGACCCCCAGGGCCAAAAAAGCATTTTTTTAAACAGCAGAATTTGCGCTGCGTGCACGAATCCTTCTGAGAAAATTAAAAAAGAACGAAGCGCGGGCTTCCGCGCTTCGTTATTGTTAAGCCCCCGGGTGGGCCAGGTCCCGGGGCAAACCCAAATTATATAGCGGGGGCCTGCGGGGGTCCCCGCAGCCCCAGGGACTGCCACCTCCCCGGGGCTCTTATTTTTAAAAATTAAAATGTGTGGGGGGGCTCGAGCCCCCCACATGCCTCGGGGACCACCACCTCCCCGGGGCACTCTATATTTAAATTCGGGGGTCCGTTACGTATCCCCGGGCCCCAGGGACCACCACCTCCCCGGGGCATTGATGATTTGCGGGGGGCATGCAGCCCCCCCGCAGCCCCGGGGACCACCACCTCCCGGGGGCTCTTATTTTTAAAAATTAAAATGTGTGGGGGGGCTCAAGCCCCGTCACATGCCTCGGGGACCACCACCTCCCCGGGGCACTCTATATTTAAATACGGGGGTCCGTTACAGATCCCCGGGCCCCAAGGACCACCACCTCCCTGGGGCATTAGAAATGAAGGGAGGGGGGAAGCGTGACCCCCATCCTGGAGCCCTTGATGGCCTTGGGGACCGCCACCCCCCAGTTCCAGCTCCTACAATGTCCTGGGGTGCCCACCCCCGGGACATTGCTGTTTGCTATGGCAGGGCAGGAGCACGGCTCCCGCCCTGCTATAGCAAACTCTGCTTTGCTTGATTGAAACGAGAGCAGGAAAACTTGCTCTCCCTTCAATCAAGCAAAGTAGGATTGCTTTTGCACAAGGGGAGCTGCATGTTAGCAGCTCCCCTTGTGCAAAAGCAATGCCGGCTCCTGCAGGAGGTGGGGGCCGGCGAGACCCTGGGGGCATTGGGGCTCCCTCCACGGTCCCCAATGGAGAGGCCAGGCCCCAGGGGATGGGGTCCCCGGGGCCAGAAGTGGCCTGGGAGGGGGGCCACATGGCCCACCTCCCCAATTGTTAAAAAAATAATAAAAGCCGGAAAGGCCGGCCCCGGGGATGGGGTCCCCGGGGCCATAATTGGCCTTAGGAGGGGGGCCACGCGGCCCTCCTCCAAATATTATTTAAAAAAAATAAAAGTCTGGCCATGCCCTGGGGATGGGGTCCCCAGGGCCTAAATTGGCCTCGGGAGGAGGGCCACACGGCCCCCTTCCCGTTTTTAATATTTTTTCTTAAATAGGGGTCTGGCCCTGGGGGATGGGGTCCCCAGGGCCCAAAAAATTGTAAAATAAGGGGGCCACACAGCCCCTCTTCTAAAAAAAATTAAAAACCAGCATCTCGCCGGAGGCCCCGCCCCCTCCCTGCACCACTCTGCAAACGCGCCCCGTGGCACGTTGTAAGTTGGGGAATTAATTCCCCTTAAATACTAGGGGTCCCTAGGGGCCAACTAGCCCCACCAGGTACCTCCAGTATGTGCCACAGAGCTGCGTTGCAGAGAGGTGGTCCGAGGCCACGCCCCTTTTTACACCACTCTGCAAACGCACCTCTTGGCACACTGGTGGTAGGGCGATGAGGTCCTCTTGTGTCCTGAGGACCTCAGGACACAAGTGGACTTCATCCCCCGAGCTGCCTCTTTCTGTACCTCTCTTGCCTCTTTGAGCACCCCCTCCTACCTTTTTCTGCATCCCTCTTGCCTCTCTCTCCACCCCTCTTCCCTCTTTCTGCACCTCTGTTGGTTCTTTCTGCACTGCTCTTGCTTCTTTCTGCACCTTACTTGCCTCTTTCTGCACTTCTCTTGCTTCTTTCTACACCTCTGTTGCTTCTTTCTGCAATTCTCTTGCCTCTTTCTGCACTTCTCTTCCTTCTTTCAGCACCCCTCCTGCCGCTTTCTGTACCTCTCTTGCCTCTTTGTGCACCTCTCCTACCCCTTTCTGCACCCCTTTTCCCTCTTTTTACACCTCTGTTGGTTCTTTCTGCACTGCTCTTGCTTCTTTCTGCACCTCTCTTGCCTCTTTTGGCACCTCTGTTGCTTCTTTCTGCACTTCTCTTGCCTCCTTCTGCACCTCTTAGTTAGAGGTAGTTTTAATCCCCCTGCCCTATTATGTACTAGGGCCATACAGGGGAGGTCATGCCAATCACAGGGGTACCCCAACCCATAGTGTACCCTAGTGTATGTAGGTGTTTTCACTGTATTCTAAGTGTCTTTCAGCATAGCACTGGCTCCGGGTCTGGTTAGTCAGAGTCAGTTACCACCAGTACCTGTCAGAAAAAAGTTGGGGGCACAGGATGACTTTGCAACAAGGCCTCTTTCTGCTCCTCTGTTGGTTCTCTGTGCACATCTCTTGCTTCTTTCTGCACCTTTCTTCGTCTTTCTGGACTTCTGTTGCCTCTTTCTGCATTTCTCTTGCTTCTTTCTGCGCCTTTCCTCCTCTTTCTTCACATGTCCTACCTCTGTAGGCATAGTTTGAAATTCACTGAAAAAACCACAGGTTTCAGGGACGTTATAGTTAGAAATTAGCATTTAAAAAACCTTTGAAATTCACTGAAAAAACCATAGGTTTCAGGGACGTTATAGTTTGAAATTAGCATGACTTCACATATTACATCATTCATGACATGGTCAGTGACATCCCTGATGACATCACTGATGACATCTCAAATGACATCACTGATGACATCACTGATGACATCATCCACGTGATAATCTGATGCACCTCCTCATACCCTAATATAACCTTTAATACACCCACTCTAAAATACAGACTACCATTTTCGAAACCATAGACACACCAATACCAGTTAGTACATACCCACTCTCTAATTCCTAGGTCTACACACACATCCACTCATTCACCCATACAGTCACTCATACATGCAGTCAACCATCAATACAGCACTATCATATGCACTCACATATCTATACAGACACTCACACACCGCCACTCATCCATAGAGTTACTCACACACCTAGTCAGTCATGCAAAGAATCAATCACACTCCCATTTATTCACCTATACAGTTATACACACACCAACTCACTTATTCAAACATATACTAACACATACTTACACTCTTATACAATAACTAATACAAGCACACACTCATACATATAGCCACTCTCACAATCACTCACTCTCACATATAGTCATTTATATACTCCAACACTGACATATACTGCCTTTCACATATGCAGTTACTCACACTTGTACCACTGAGACATCCATTCACTCACCAACACACCCATACACACACTCACCCACCCATGGTGCAGAGCCAAAATATCGATGTAAAAATATCGATTTGCACATATATCGAGGTAAAAATATTGTGGGTAAAAAATATCGACAGAAAAAATATTGTGGTCAAGAATATCGATTTTTAGGTAAGTAATATCGATTGAAAAAATATCGAAGTGTTAAATATCGTTTGTAAAAATATAGTAGTTAAAAATATTGATTTTTTATTAATGTTATGTATTTTAGTATATATTTTATATGTGTGTGCTGTTTGTTTGTCTGAGAATTGTTTGTATTTTTATTATTTGTGTTAAAATGTTAGTAGTTAATAATTTTTTTAAATTGAATTTTGCATTTTTAGTTCCGTAGCAGGTTGTGGGTTTATAGGGCAATAGGGTGGGAAGTAATTTAATTATATACATTTTATTTATTATTTATAGTAGTTAATTATTTTATTTAAATTGAATTTTGCCTTTTTAGTTCCGTAGCGGGTTGTGGGTTTATAGGGGAATAGGGTGGGAAGTAATTTAATTATATGAAATGTATTGAATAATTAATATTTATTCATATTTGTATAATTGTGATGTCATAGAGCAAAATGTGTAAATTAATTTATTAATAATTGTTTGATAATTAGTTGTTAATTAATTTAAATTAATTCATTATTAATTAATTATGGTAATTGTTTAATTAATTTTAGGTGTGTGTTGTGCTGTTTATAGGTGTAAATGGTTGGAAGGGTGGGAAGTAATTTATTTTTTATGATGAATTATTAATTATTTGTTAATTAATTTTAATTAATTAATTAGTCATTATTAATTGTAATTGTGCAATTAATTTTAGGTGTGTGTTGTGGATATTCTAGTGTTAAAGAATGTGTAATTAATGAATATTGATTATCTTTTTTAATAATATATTTAAATTCAATATTATTTATGTTAATTATGTAAATAAAATTTAATAAAAATGTTGATGTCTTTTTTTATTGGTGTGGTATCCAACACTTTCCCTACTGTTGCACTCACTGCAGTGGGATTAGTCATTTTTACCCCGCTGCTATCCAACACTTTCCCTGCTGTTGCACTCACTGGAGAGGGAATAGTAATTTTTACCCCTCCGCTATCCAGCATTTTCCCTGCTGTTGCACTCACTGGAGTCGGAATAGTAATTTTTACCCTTCCGCTATCCAGCTCTTTCCCTACTGTTGCACTCACTGGAGTGGGAATAGTAATTTTTACCCCTCCGCTATCCAACACTTTCCCTGTTGTTGTACTCACTGGAGTGGGAATAGTAATTTTTACCCCTCCGCTATCCAACACTTTCCCTGCTGTTGCACTCACTGGAGTGGGAATAGTAATTTTTACACCTCCGCTATCCAACACTTTCCCTGCTGTTGCACTCACTGGAGTGGGAATACTAATTTTTACCCCTCTGCTATCCAACATTTTACCTACTGTTGTATTTATTGTGTTGTGAAATGTATGTTTTATTTTCTTTTAATAGTTTAATGTTTTAATTAATTATAGAATGTTTTATTTTATTTTAAATTATTGATATATGTATATATTTTTTTTATATAATTTAAAAAGTTTATATATTAAATAAAGATAATAGTTAATAAAATATATTTAAGTAAATATATGTAGATGTATACATTTTTATGTTTTTGGGTTTATATTTTTTTTAATTCAGTTTCTTTGTTATATTTAGTTAAAATACATGTTAAATGTAATTTATTTTGTTAAAAATATTAATATTATTTAATATATTTTATTTAAGTTATATATATTTTTAAGTCGATTTTCTTTACATCTATATTTTTACTTCTATATTTTTGATTCATTATTATTGTACTTACCTGTTTAAGTATAGGGAGTCGATATTTTTGTATTCTATATTTTTGCATCGATATTTTTGTATTTCTATATTTATTACATCGATATTTAATCAGGGAACCCCACCCATACAGCCCTTCACAGATGCACTCTTGAACCCATACACCCAGTGAATCACCCACTCACACATCAGGCACCCATACAGATACTCAGACAACCAATCAATAACCCATATAGACCCTCATTTAGCTACACACCAACCCATGCAACCGCTTACACACCAACTGACAAACTAAACTATGTGAATGTCTGTATCAGTCACTAACCCATGCATTCACTCACTTATACAGTCAGTCACGCACCTACTAAATCATCCATTCAGACACTTATACATCCACACATTCTTCAATACACCTTGGCCTATATATATATAAAATATATTTAAACTTTACAGAAACACACAGTCACTGGATGATGTCATCAGTGATGTCATCAGTGATGTCATTTGAGATGTCATCAGTGATGTCACTGACCATGTCGTGCGTGCAAATTTGGGGTGAATACAAAAACTTATTCCACCATCTTTTCAGATGTTCCTGTTAATCTCAAGGGACATTACACTTGTCGCACAGATTACGCTGTATATATTCTACAGTGCATCTGTGGACTTCACTACGTAGGGAGTATGAAGCTGCAGGTTTATGTGCGAATCCTGCAGCATCTACGTGCGACAGTTAATTCTGACCCCTCATATCCTGTCGCCCGACATATAAAGTTGGAACACGGTAACAACCTAAATGTGCTCCAATACTATGTCATAGACAGTGTATCTGTGAACAAACAAGGGAGCAACCGCGAAAAACTACTGAGGCAATTAGAGACCAAATACATAGTTGAGCTGGACACTAAGGCCCCGAGGGGATTGAACATTTGTGAAGATTTACATTATTATCTGTAATATACATCCAGCCTCTAGTCAGTAGTCTCCCATCTTCCCATTTGTAAATTAGGATCTAGTTTGATGTAGATTTTGATTCTAGTTGGGATGATTCTATGGGTCCAGTGCATTTCAGTACTGTTCAGGGATTGGAAGGTTATATTCTATATTCTATACAGTATAGTCTCCATTTGAGCAGTCTCTTCCTTTGTTTGCCAATTTGTTTATAGTCTTTTGCATATAGTCAGTTCTATATATTTAGACTTTACAATGAATCAGTTTGCATCCTTCTCTCTAGAGGTTCTTTTTTAACTTTATTTATTGCACTTTTTGCACTTTCCTAGTGATTTTTTGCACATGTGTACAGTCTATTGAATTTTGCGGGTAGTATTTTAACAGGATATGAATGAATAAAAAATGTTTTTTTAAATGCATCTTAGATTTGCTAATATCTATTGAATAATCTAGATTCATTGATTGAAATTAGGCATGGGCTTTTGTTTATTAGTATGTGTATAATGAAATGAATTTCACATATAACGATGGCAAGTCCTACAAATCATGAACCCGTAATTCAAACTTTATTTTGGTCCATTGTGTTAATTGTCTCGTAGGATCTTGATGCATTTGTGCATTCATGAACATAGAAGTTAGGCCACTACCTTATGTTATACGAGGAGTATGTTTTAATTACTTAAATATCTCCACAGTGCCAGTAAGGACCAGATATTCATGTAAGGGTTTAGAATATTAACAGTATTTTCTTTGGACTTTGTTTAAAACAGAACGAAATTTCATATTTATCATCATTACATCTTTCGTTTATATGTGTTTATTTCACTTGTAAATATGATGTTTATATTTCTACTTATTTTTATATTTATATAATGCAAATCAGCATGATTTGTTAGTCTAGGTGCTATTAAGCGGGTGTAGGCATTGTTAATGATGTATAGTATTTCCTCTATGTCTATGCAGGTAATAGGCACCAAGTCACATGGTCAATTAATCGCTTTATATAAACGTCACTTTCTTGCGACGCATTTATGTGATCAAGGCCACCTTGTTGGCCGAAACGCGTCATGTTCGAGTTTTGCACTTACTATATGGAACAATAAATATGCTACTGCGGCCGGCAGTATCAGCATAAGAAGCAGTTGTCCGTCTCTCTTTTCGGTGCCGGGATGCACCTTTGAGTGGTAATTGGATATTACCTGAGGAAGATTGGCTTGATTTTCCCGCGTCGGACCCCTCGCCCAGAAGTTGGATGTCCATCCTTCAAGCCACATGGATTGGTAGCTTTACGGAAGCTTTTACATGGACAGCCCCCTGCAGGATGGTGATTGACGTTTCCCGTTTGTGATACCGGAGGTGCTCGCATCGCGTCGGAGGACTCGTGGGGACACCTAGGCTGTCACAGTAAGTCGGGAGTGTATATTATCACATTGCAGGCGGGGAGGTGCTGTGAACTGCAGAGCCAGTGGGTATAAACTTTACAGATTGCCCCATTTGCGTAATAATTACCATTAACTTTAAGTGCAATGTCGGACGAGGCGTTGCAAGAGAGAGAGAAAGCAGCAGATGAGTTGTTTAACAATTTACCTAAAATTACTGACAACAGCAACCGGAGATCAAAGGAACCGGAGCAGGGCTCCGATGTGAAAAGTCTACTAAAGGCTTTAGAGAAAAATAACCGTAGCGAACTCACGAAGTGGTGGGAAATCAAAAGCTTGGAAAAATATCATGAGGCTGGACGAGTGCCGAGAGGTCTTAGAATCATGTTGGCCCCTAGCTTCGAAAGTCCGAATCCACTTCTCTTGAAAGACTGGGCTGATAGCAATTAGGAAGCCTCAATGCGTCTTGTTTGTCTTCTGGTTAAATATGCCAAAATAGACAGAGCTGTGAATATTCAAGAAATTGCACGTATTAAAAATGAAATAGAACTGCTCACGACGCCTAACAACAAGGAGTTGATCGACAAAAGCATCAAAGAAATGTCGGACCGAATCAAGAAGCAAGAGGAAGTAATTAAGGCCAGAAAAGCATTTAAATTTGCCCGTGATAAAAATGACTACGAGCAAGGACAAGTATTTA
Source organism: Calotriton arnoldi (assembly GCA_963921515.1). Classification (NCBI taxonomy): domain Eukaryota; kingdom Metazoa; phylum Chordata; class Amphibia; order Caudata; family Salamandridae; genus Calotriton; species Calotriton arnoldi. Next base: position 405,876 of record CAWUFW010008518.1, read on the forward strand.
CTTTTGCCCGAAAGTATGATTTTGTAAAAACAAAAAGGGATTATCCAGACACAAAAGCAATCTCAAGTGAATTTTAATGTATCAGAAACCGCCATGGCCTCCACTTCTGATGTCAGTACTATACCCAGTGATACTGAATCAGACCTCAGTGGAGGTATGGAAGGAAACACGACAACAATGGGCCCTTTATCCTATGCAGAGAAAATGGATTTTATCAGAGAACAGAGAAAAATGTCATTACGACCGAGGAATTTAAATCCACAATCCGCAAGAACAGAAACCATTGGAGGCGGCAAAGGCGTAAATGCGTCAAACTCAAGAGGCAGAGGTCAGCAGAGAAAGAAGAAAAACTGGCAATGACACCCAGCACAATTGATAAAACAATTGTGAACCTCACCGATATTCAACTCAATGCAGCGGAAAAACAACTCCTAGCGTTGGGATTAAGCTTTTGTCCTGAAAGCAATTTTAATTATGTGGAAACAAGAGTCGACGTATATAAATTTATTCGTAAACTCAAGTTGACTAAATTTTTAACCATCAAAAATCATGGTAAGACCACACAAGACAAGCCTCCAAGAGCCTCACATTCTGGACTTACTGTTGATCAAATTCCGTTGCTTTCCACACTACATGCCTTGCAAAATGAATCCATAGAAAACAGTGAGTCTATGCCCAATACACAGGAAGTGGCGGAGGCCGAGGATATTATTATTTCGGCCCCTGGAAATAGTCCATTCAAGGCACCATCTTCTTTTGTGCCCATCATGCCCCGGGATGCGCTGGATATTTTCCATGAACGTGTCACAGATGAACTTAAAGCACTATACCGCAGAACTAAAAATGTGAAACCTAAATCAAAGCAAAAAAGTACCCAGCAATATTTTCAACTAATGGACAAACTAAAAAACAATGCATCAGTCGTGATTAATAACTCCCACAAGGGAGGCAATATTGTCCTATGGGATAAGGCAAAATACAAGATGGAAGCATTCAGACACATCAATGACATGGAGTGTTATGAACTTTCCAATGCTGCAAACGTTAGAAAGATCAGTAAGGAATACAAAGACGACCTTAACATCTGGAAAAGGGAAGGGCTTATCACGAAAGTTGAACTTAGTTTTTATACAAAGAATTTCCTATTCTGCCCACTTTTTATCTAATTCCCAAAATCCACAAAGAAATGGATCCTGTTCCAGGACGTCCTATCATATCAGCAAAAGATAGTATTTTTGAGAACACATCCAGATATGTGGATCATTTTTTACAAGAACATGTTGTCAATTTACCCTCGTATTTAAGGGACTCCAAAGATTTTTTGGTTAAATTGAATGCTCTACAGTGGTCCAGTGAATATATGCTTTTGACTCTTGACATTACTGCCCTATACACGAGCATAAGACACAGTGATGGTTTAAATGCAGTTAATTATTTTTTGAAGAGACGATGCATTTCCATGTACAAACACAATATTATGCTATTGAAAATGATACACTGGTGTCTACACAACAATATGTTTATGTTCGATGATAAAATCTATAGGCAGAAACAGGGAGTGGCCATGGGGGCATGCTTCTCCCCTAGCTATGCGTGCTTGCACGTAGGCTGGTGGGAGGAGCATGTCCTCAAGGCGAACCACAAAGCATTATTTGATGAACACGTTATACAAATGTGGAGATATATCGATGACGTGTTCATTATATGGAAAGGAACATCTTCTCAGGCGGAAGGGTTTGTAGAGGCAATTAATTGCAACAATCTAAACTTGCAATTTACCGCACACATTGATCCTGCAACAGCTAACTTTCTAGATATCTCTGTATATATACAAAACGGAGCCATAGAGACATGTTTATATAGAAAACCGACGGCTGGTAATGTCTTATTACACGCCACCAGCTTTCATCCCCAACATACCATCTCCAGCCTTCCATATGGGGAATTTTTGCGTATCCGCAGAGCATGCAGCACCAGTGAGACATTGGCAGTAGCTCAAGAAGCAGCCAGAACTAGGTTTCTGGAGAGAGGATACAATGCCAAGAAACTCGATATAGCCCTTAAAAAGGCCAACAATAAGGACAGACAGTCACTATTGCAAACGAGATCAGGAACAACTGCCAATACTATCTTGTTTCCAGACAATTCAGAAGATAGGGAGAGCCAGGGCAATTCGAGGAAGGGCACCTCTAGATTTATATCAACTTATAGCAGGCAAGCCAATGCCATAAAAAGTATTATTAATTCACAGTGGCCTATAGTTCTCACTGATGCGACGCTCCTACAGATACTACCTAACAAGCCTAACTTTACGTATCGCAAAGCACATTCAATGCGTAGCGATCTAGTTAAAACTAGCCCTGAATTGGAGACGAAAAGTAGGTGGCTTTCCCCCAAGAAAGGTTTCTTCAAATGCAGCACATGTCGTGCGTGCAAATTTGGGGTGAATACGAAAACTTATTCCACCATCTTTTCAGATGTTCCTGTTAATCTCAAGGGACATTACACTTGTCGCACAGATTACGCTGTATATATTCTACAGTGCATCTGTGGACTTCGCTACGTAGGGAGTACGAAGCTGCAGGTTTATGTGCGAATCCTGCAGCATCTACGTGCGACAGTTAATTCTGACCCCTCATATCCTGTCGCCCGACATATAAAGTTGGAACACGGTAACAACCTAAATGTGCTCCAATACTATGTCATAGACAGTGTATCTGTGAACAAACGAGGGGGCAACCGCGAAAAACTACTGAGGCAATTAGAGACCAAATACATAGTTGAGCTGGACACTAAGGCCCGAGGGGATTGAACATTTGTGAAGATTTACATTATTATCTGTAATATACATCCAGCCTCTAGTCAGTAGTCTCCCATCTTCCCATTTGTAAATTAGGATCTAGTTTGATGTAGATTTTGATTCTAGTTGGGATGATTCTATGGGTCCAGTGCATTTCAGTACTGTTCAGGGATTGGAAGGTTATATTCTATATTCTATACAGTATAGTCTCCATTTGAGCAGTCTCTTCCTTTGTTTGCCAATTTGTTTATAGTCTTTTGCATATAGTCAGTTGTATATATTTAGACTTTACAATGAATAAGTTTGCATCCTTCTCTCTAGAGGTTCTTTTTTAACTTTATTTATTGCACTTTTTGCACTTTCCTAGCGATTTTTTGCACATGTGTACAGTCTATTGAATTTTGCGGGTAGTATTTTAAGAGGATATGAATGAATAAAAATGTTTTTTTAAATGCATCTTAGATTTGCTAATATTTATTGAATAATCTAGATTCATTGATTGAAATTAGGCATGGGCTTTTGTTTATTAGTATGTGTATAATGAAATGAATTTCACATATAACGATGGCAAGTCCTTTAAATCATGAACCCGTAATTCAAACTTTATTTTGGTCCATTATGTTAATTGTCTCGTAGGATCTTGATGCATTTGTGCATTCATGAACATAGAAGTTAGGCCACTACCTTATGTTATACGAGGAGTATGTTTTAATTACTTAAATATCTCCACAGTGCCAGTGCCAGATATTCATGGAAGGGTTTAGAATATTAACAGTATTTTCTTTGGACTTTGTTTAAAACAGAACGAAATTTCATATTTATCATCATTACATCTTTCGTTTATATGTGTTTATTTCACTTGTAAATATGATGTTTATATTTCTACTTATTTTTATATTTATATAATGCAAATCAGCATGATTTGTTAGTCTAGGTGCTATTAAGCGGGTGTAGGCATTGTTAATGATGTATAGTATTTCCTCTATGTCTATGCAGGTAATAGGCACCAAGTCACATGGTCAATTAATCGCTTTATATAAACGTCACTTTCTTGCGACGCATTTATGTGATCAAGGCCACCTTGTTGGCCGAAACGCGTCATGTTCGAGTTTTGCACTTACTATATGGAACAATAAATATGCTACTGCGGCCGGCAGTATCAGCATAAGAAGCAGTTGTCCGTCTCTCTTTTCGGTGCCGGGATGCACCTTTGAGTGGTAATTGGATATATATATATATATATATATATATATATATATATATATATATTTCACTGAAAAAACCATAGGTTTCAGGCCTGTTATAGTTAGGGTTTAGCATTTAAAAAACCTTTGAAATTCACTGAAAAAACCATAGGTTTTAGGGAAAGTTATAGTTAGTTGGACATTGCACTCGTACAAAACCCGTGAAATTCCCCCGTTATAGTTAGTTCAGCTAACTATAACTCGCGCCCGCAATGCACTGCTGATGACGTCACATATTACATCACTCATGACATAGTCAGTGACATCACTGATGACATCACTGACATCATCCAGTGACTGTGTGTTTCTGTAAAGTTTAAATTTGTTTAATATATATAGGGAAAGGCGTATTGAAGAAAGAGTGGGTGTATAAGCGTCTGAATGGATGATTTAGTAGGTGCGTGACTGAGTCTATAAGTGAGTGATTAAATGTATCTTACTGGATGCATGGGTGAGTGACTAAACTGTGTGAATGTCTGTATCCGTCTGTCTGTTGTTGTGTAAGAAGCTGCATGGGTTTCTGACTAGCTAAATGAGTGTCTATATGGGTTATGGATTGGTTCTCTGAGTATCTATATGGGTGCCTCAGTGTTTGTGTGGGTGGGGTGTGTGTGACTCTGTGCATAGATGTGTGAGTGGGTGATTCACTGGGTGCATGGTTTCAACAGTGCGTCTGTGATGGACTGTATGGGTGGGTGATTGTGTGTATGGGTGTGTTAGTGATTGAATGTATATCTCAGTGGTACATGTGTGAGTAACTACATATGTGAAAGGCAGTATATATGTGTGTTGGAGTATATAAATGGCTATAAGTGAGAGTGTGTGATTGTGAGAGTGGCTATATGGATGAGTGTGTGCTTGCATCAGTGATTGCATAGGAGCGTAAGAATGTGCTAGTATTTTTATGAATAAGTGAGCTGGTGTGTATAACTGTATAGGTGAGTAAATTGGAGTGTGATTAATTATTTGCATGACTGACTAGGTGTGTGAGTACCTCTATGGATGAGTTGCATTGTGTGAGTGTTTATATAGGTGTATGAGTGCATATGATAGTCCTGTACTGAGTGACTGTAAGTATGAGTGACTGTACGGGTGAGTGAGTAGATGTGTGTGTGTAGACCTAAGAATCAGTGAGTGGGTATGTACTTATTGGTATTGGAGTGTGTATGGTTTTAGAATGGCAGTCTGTAATTTAGAGTGGGTGTATCAAAAGTTATATTAGGGTGTGAGAAGATGCATTAAATTCTCACATGAATGATGTCATCAGTGATGTCATTTGAGATGTCATCAGTGATGTCATCAGTGATGTCACTGACCATGTCATGAGTGATGTAATATGTGACGTCATCAGCAGTGCATTGCGGGGGCGCGAGTTATAGTTAGCTGAACTAACTATAACGGGGAATTTCACGGGTTTTGTACGAGTGCAATGTCCAACTAACTATAACTTTCCCTAAAACCTATGGTTTTTTCAGTGAATTTCAAAGGTTTTTAAATGTTAAACCCTAACTATAACGTGCCTGAAACCTATGGTTTTTTCAGTGAATTTCTAAGGTTTTTTAAATGCTAATTTCTAACTATAACGTGCCTGAAACCTATGGTTTTTTTCAGTGAATATATATATATATATATGTGTTATCATCGTCCTCAAAAACACTAGGTTATATTTTCAGTTTAGCTTTAAGTCAAAAAGTCCAATTAGGTATTTAACATTTTATTCTTCATCTCATTGTATGGGATCTGAAAAGAGAAAATGCAGTTCAAACACAGATGCATGTATCTGTTGCAATGTTTTTACATGGTTCAACTTCCCCTATGGAGGTTGCGTACATGAGGAAAGTAAAACACTAGGCGTTCAATGTTTCAAACAGGTGGACCCCATGGACCTCACCACAGTGCCTTCAGCTACAGACCAATTCAATTGATGAGCTGCGGTACAGCTTATGGACGCCCCACTCTTCCTTTACTGCTGACGAAATAGTTTTTGGATTCCTAATAAAAGTGCTTGCAATGAAACAGCACTGCATGTATTAAGGAGTGGTAGTGCATGACAGGCCTCGCGTTATCATTGATCTACTACTGACCACTACATCTACTTGCGGATATCAGGCAAAATAATGTGCAACGTTTTCTCAAGATCTGTAACACTAAATTACAGCTACGCATTTTCAGCCTTGTAGAGCACAGCTTTCTTTCTCTCCCTATCAAGCGGAAGGAAAGGGTCATCACTTTATTACAAAGTTATTGAAGCGCACATTACCTACAAGGCTCTCTTTAAGAAATATGGGGCATTCTTAATACTAGACCTACCAAAGGAACCAGAAAATGTATGTAACCAAAACCTAAAATATATACCAAAAAATTAGCGACCATAAAGGAAAACCTGTTACAAAACAGTTATGTAGGAAAAGCACCTTACAGAAGGAACCAAGGAATTTCCGCTCTGAGCTGTCATGGGGATCGTGAGTCAATATTTTTGAGGCCACACTGAAGGGCCCCTACCATCCTGATGCGAGGTACAATTTCTGTTGCTGCAGGAGCTGAGCAACCACTCAGTGCATATTCTCACGAGGTCTGAAAGAAAGTTGTCGCTATACACCAACCATACAGTCCTTGCGCAAAGCACACCCAAGATCTGACAGCTCGGGGATTTGGCCTTTCACTCTCAGGCAAAGGAGGAATTTACTTATCTGCCATTGAGGATATATATTATTGTATGTAGTGAAAAATCCAATAAAATTGTAACGTTTCTAATTGTCATCGGACCATATTATTGTAGTCTTAAAATATAAAAAAGTTATAAGCCTAAGTACATCTCTAATTATGCAACAAACAATGAGTGGGTGTTAATGTATGCAGGCGGTGGGGCGACCTGATGCCGAAAGCTCGGATTCTTGTAGGTGGGCAGCAGAGGTGGTCTTTCTACTGATTTCAGAATTTAATAGACGCTGCAGATCTGGGAATAAGTGTGACAGATGAAATGGTGACACACAGGCTTAGGGCTTCGAAAAGCAGGGAGACTCTACAACATCATGATAACACCAAATGCTCTTGACTACTTCAACCAATATCAGTTATATATAATGCATGTAATCAATAAATATGCATACATGGGGTTGAAACATGAATGTGTCTGTGAATGAGTGTGAGCGGGCATGTGTGTGCAGGGGAAGACACATTCAAGTGTTATTTAATGTTAAGAAAACATGTTGATTTGCATTCACTATTATATCCATCTATCTATCTATCTATCTATCTATCTGCCCCCCTACTCATTTAGCCCAATGCATCTATCCGTATGAATATATTGATGGAATAATTGGAAAGAAGGGAAACAGGTGTAAAATCAATATGGTTCCAGTAGAGACCAAAGCGGTGGCCTTAAAATAATCAGGGGGAACCAATGAAACAAACACACACAAATATACATATAAAAAAAAATGGAGGCATGGAGCTCTCAAATGTATTGCTGATGGGGATTCGCTGACATAATTGAGTTTGGAAATTATGTATTGCCTGAAAAAAATGCAAAAATACCCACATCTCAAGATAACAAATATAAGAATAAAAGCAGGAACGGTTGACAGTGGCAATAGCTTTCAAATTAATCACATGCGCCATATATGCTACACACATAAACGTATACAGTATCTGTACTCATACACGTTTAACATATTTAGTAAGCTTAAATAACTGAAAGGTATAGCTCAATTCCCTATTTGTTAGGCGTGCTTTCTGTTCCTTCCTGCAGCTTACCAAAAACTATAAGTTACAGAGTAATGCAGAGAAGTGGCTGTTTTGGACCAAACAAGAAATATTCGAACATTAAAGAGCTCTTGGTATCTTTCCCGTTGATGTTAAATGGCAGACTGTAGAAAAAAGCAGGTCTCTCTCCTGGAAGAATCGCTGTCACCGCTCCGTCGAGGTAGATGGCCCTCAGATAAGCTTCCCAGTGTGCAGCGGATGGAGGGGTCTCTAGTTAACACTCAAATTCAATGTTAACACTTAACAGGGCGAGGTAAGCCCAGCCGCCAAGGTCAACTGCACAGATGCAATAATTGTATTATGAGCTTGACATCTAGCGGCCACCCCCGGCAGGCAGAGGTTAAACCAGCAGCTCCTGTCGAGGCCCCTGTAACTACTCACCCTCCGGGGATCCCCGGCCCTAGGTAGCTCACTGGCCCTTCCCTCGGAAGTCCCACCTTTTCTAAGACACCAAACCTAAAGGCGCCTTCCACTGTACTCGGCCCATGCAGGGCGCCAAGAAGGAACTCGAGCTGTGCTTCAAACTGCACACGCTGGGTGACCCTTGTTCCAGCCACTTTTAACTGCCTGCTCCTTTTAAGCCGACTGCAAGTCAACCTGCGCTGCTTTCCTGAAAACATGAACATTGTTAGAGACATGTTCTCTGAAGTTAGCCAAGTTATTTGAGGCATGGGAGACATGTATCAAACACACACACAAATGTCACCCCTCACCTTATGTTTTATTTTGTAATGCTGTCGTTTTCGAAACAACAACATACAGACATAAGGGATACCCCAAGATGGTAACAAGGCGTGTTTTAACACGGGGCCCTCGAAAAATTGGGACATACTTTGAGCAAGCATGCGACGGCTCACACTAGCAAATGTGCACCACCACGATCCAAAGGTATCTCAAATGCAATGAAGTCGTTAATGCTACCAGCTGGAAGGTGACATTTTAAATCAAAGCCGGGAAAAACAATGTAATTGTAAAAAAGCCAGAGTAAGCTATTACCCGATTGAAAATGCAGTAAGATTCTCCATCAAGAGTCCCACTACATACCTACGGAGTGTTTCTCCCCAAGGCCTGGTCTGCGATCGGGAAAAGTAACTTGACAGCTGAAGAGTGGTTGATCTTATTATATGTTGGTCCACCGCATGGCATATTTTCAAAATGCAGCAGGGGTCACGATGGAAATCTGGCCCTGTCCAGGCCACCCATCCAGTCGATGTATTAAAGCGCACTGCATCGTTCTGAGCACTTGAGAACACCATATTCTGGTCTCTTTCGCTTTTTACACTGGAAAACACCACATTCTGGTCTCTTTAGCTTTTTTACACTTGAAAACACCACATTCTGGTCTCTTTAGCTTTTTGCATTTTAAAAAACCACAATCTGGCCCCTTTAGCTTTTTACACTGGAAAACACCACATTCTGGTCTCTTTAGCTTTTTACACTGGAAAACACCACATTCTGGTCTCTTTAGCTTTTTTACACTTGAAAACACCACATTCTGGTCTCTTTAGGTTTTTTACACTTGAAAACACCACATTCTGGTCTCTTTAGCATTTTACATTTTAAAACACCACAATCTGGCCCCTTTAGCTTTTACACTGGAAAACACCACATTCTGGTCTCTTTAGCTTTTTACACTTGAAAATACCACATTCTGGTCTCTTTAGATTTTTACACTCGAAAACACCACATTCTGGCCTCTTTAGCTTGCTGCCAATTAAATGTATAAGTATTACTGAGGCAAGCTACCAGACCCCCCTCACTTTCGACCTCAAGACAACCCTACGTGCACCGTCTGTGACTGACAAAGGAAGCTCTTCTTTTTTTTTTGTAGAGTTTTATATAGCGCGAACTAGAACCGAGAAATCGGGTATCAGAGCACTTTACATGAGCACCAGTTTCGTTACAGATAAACACATTCATTTTTGTTAGGCACGGGGAAATTAAGTGATTTGCCCAGAATCACAGGATTTTGAGCGTCGTTGCCGAGATTCTAACCCGGTTCCCCAGCTCCGAAGTCGACAGCTCTAGCCATAAGGCTACATCCTCTCCTTATGGCCCCTCAAGATTATACTAAGACTTGTCCAAGATTAGCAGCCTTCGATGAATTCTGAGCCACTTTTTATGCCACAGGCGTCTCTCATTGTCTTTCCTACTCAATACAACCAGCTCTCTCTGTTAACACCAAGGTGAATGTGGCGTCTGACATACTTTGTTACTAGTCGAGAGCTTTATTCGCTGCTACCCAGTAACTCTTTCTGGACCATGTTTGTGGCAGAATTAAGGACCCCCCTTGTCCATATGTAAGCTGGATATTAAAAGATAGTTTTGCTAAATAAGTCGTGATTGGTGCAGTCGCCGGGCATGTTTATCAATACCTATGTCTTCTTATTTCCCTCACTAGCTGCTTTTATCTCACAAGCCACAAAATAAAAATTACAGCACGGGCTTCAAGTTGCAATAATGTCTTGCGTGCAAATTTCTTATCTATCTAAAAAATGACGTGCCACCTGAAAGATTGTTACTTTCTGGCTGCAAAGTTGTACTGCAATGACAAGGACCTGACAAAAAAGATATGCACACCTCAACGCCAATTAAGCAAATTCCTTAAATTAAGAATGCATTCCTGCATATTGGCATCCTCAAACACATGTATCTACGCATCCATTGTGGGTTTTTTTTCAACACTATAAAGGCGGTAGGTACTAAGAACAGCAAATTGCTTCTCGAATTCTTCTAGAATTATAATTTGCCAACCAAACAGAGCTGTAAGAAATACTGACTTGATATCATGAAATACAGAGGTTGCAGCTGTAGTCACTGTCAGCTCCATGGCCTTTAAAGGGGCTGTCCACAGTATAGAGAAAAAACAAGCATTTTTCTTTGCTCAATCCTGCATCTGTCGCCAACAGTAGCTCTTCCAGAATGTTCCTTCGTTTGATGATGTCACTCTGGGTTTTCAGACCCACTGTGACATCATTCACTAGCGGGCTCCTTCAAAGGCATTCCGTCAGATCTGAGCATTTACCCCAAACTTCACCCCACACAAACTGTTTCCTAACGTTCCCTTCATCGGTTTGTTCCTGCCTGTCCCTGTGTCTTATGTAGGGCGAGCAAGCACGACTTTCTGAAATGGAACCGCCTACACTATCTTTTGCTTCTGAAAATAAAACCACAACCAGTGCACATCTTAAAGGATGCTCGAGCCAGCTCTGCATGCCCTTAAACATACATTAGTTGACGTTTTTGTTGAAGGAGTAGCTCCATTGTTACCACGAATATACATCAATATTTTGTATCGGCATGAACACTGCTGTGGTTTGTAAAGTACTTAACTTTTCTGAGAAACGTATTGGGTGAGTTGGTGCCCCTAAATAGTTGTGCTCTCGCATTTTTAAACGTCCTACGCTGCTTGCAATCCATTGAAAGCGTTGCATTTCAGTTCATTGTTTCGCATTAAATGGGGGCCTCCAACAATCTGAAACGAGTTAACATCCGCCTATTGTGTTTCTAAGTGCTCTCAAGCTGCAAGGCCGAAACCGCCGTGTGTGGGCTTCCCTGCACCAGCCACGGCCCATGCACAATAATCATTTCAAGTCCCGGACAAGTAATTGGATCTCGCCCTTCATTTAGCAGCCAATAAAACTCAGTTAGCATTCTCTTTTTTTGAGAAATTAAAACTTTACTGGCCTCTGTCTCCGAGTATCAGAACTCTGACTTTTTTGCAATATAATTTCATGGTATTTTTACTGTCTCTGCCCTGTCCGACAACACAACAAGCAAGACAGACTTCATGGTGAATGTCTGGCGTTATAAGTTCAGAAAATGTCGTCTAGAATTAGTTCTATGGCTAAGAGTGTCATTTTCTACCCCGAGTTAGGCCTGTCAGAGGGTATGTTCAATAGAAGGTTAGGTAAACCTATTCAAAGCAGATTTTTTCAGCGATATAGGGCCACAGATCAGAGCCAGTCCAACCTCATTTTGTTTAAAGGAACATCTAGGTCCTTCAAAATTAAAAGATAAAAAAAAGGGGCTCTTGTATTTTATCGCGACTGTAGTGCCTGGAATTATCCCCCCCCAATCTTCTACCACAATGTTTACACATTTCAACGCAGCCTGAAAATGAGCTCCCTTCCAACCTGCAAACTCCGTGCAAGTATTTCATTTGCGGCTTTACATCGAGTTTGCACCACTGCAATTTCTTGCATTCCATGCCCCTATAGTTCCCAGTAAGAAAAGTGTTACAAAATAAAACTTATGTCTTCACCCTTAATTACTGTCTCTGGGTACGTTTTTCATAACTCTATCAGCTAAGTGTGTTTTCACGGACCAGGAATGCGACCTGTGTTGAGCGCGGCCTTCTGGGGTCTAAGCAGTGTTTTAAATTGTTGGATTTCGGGGGGCTGCGCCGTGAAAGGCGCCCCCCATTCAGCGCCCCACAATAAAACCTGCGTTAACATTCCTCGTGGGGGCGCTGTGTCGCGCCTTTGAAGGGAGGGCTGCCCTCCTCATTCGGCAAAAATCTGTCCATTCATTTGATCGTGTAGCCATTGAGAGGCGACACAAAACAAGCCAAGTGTGAGAAATGCTATGAGATGAAGTAAACAAAAACATTTCCATGACAAAAAGGAGTCTTTGGCCCTTAATCCACCCACCATATGCAAGCGTTTTCATCACGATAGCGCCTGATTTGATCTCGCATGACAAGACTGCACCAATGACTGCTGACACCAAATAATTGTTTGAGGGTTTTTGTGATTGCGTGTGTGTGTATTTATATATGTATATATACACACACACACAATGTAAACACATGTGTATATACGCATTTTTTTTTTTCCCACAATTTTTTTATTGAGTACTGCGGATGAGCGATATACTTATACATAGCCAAGATTAGACATTTGGTTACAATTTTTCTATAACAAGATAGCATTAGTTATATATATATACTGAGTGACTATATGTAGAATACTGATCCATTCAATACTAAGTGTGTTATCATCGTATACTATAAATGAGCATATATTCTAAGTGCATATAATGTAGAATCTTGAATATGGACGAAAAGCGCAGTACCCATTAATCCCTACCTAAGGAACCCACCCCCAACCATACCCAAACTAAACAATAAACAAATGTTGCCGCTACATAGACAATACACCTTATCAGTTGTTTCCATACCTAGTGACTGTCAGGTCTGTAACTATAGGGGAAGGAAAAGGGGGGCAGCGGAAGAGGGGGAAAGAGAAAGGGGAGAGGGAGGGAGAGGGGGAAAAGGGAAGGGGAGGGAAGTGCAGGGGAAAGGTAAGGAATAAGGAACACAATCATCTCACAGACTGTAATCAGGCGTCTGTACCGCTTTCCAACACTGTGACCTGCGAATCTTCTAACTCGTCCCCCATGCCTGCTTTAAAAAGTTCTATCAGGTGTGCCCATTCTAAGGATATTGGACGTTTTCGTAATCCCCTATATTCTTCACGCTGTAATGCTTCCCTCTCTGCAACCGCCCACCTGGTAACCTCCTCGCGCCATCTGCCCTCACGGGGCGCCGTGTTGGATTTCCAGCGCTGTGTAATCAGCCTTTTGGCAAGCATCAGGGCCAATCCGGTAAATCGACGCAACAATTTCGCCTTCTTAGGGAGGGTGGGGAGCCCCAGGAGACAGGCCTCGATCGTGTCCCATGATGTGCGTTCCGACAGTACTACCAGACTCTGGATAACGTCTGACCAAAACCCCCTCAGTACTGGGCATGACCATAGCATATGAATAAAATCAGCCTCTTGTGCCTGACACCTCGGGCAAGCCGAGGACGCATTCGGGTAAATCTTTCGTATTGCTGTCGGGGCAAGGTATGCTTTGTGTAATATGAATAATTGTATCGTTTTTAACCGGCAATTACGGGATACTCGCCGAGGGTGTTCTAACATTTGGGCCCATTCTCTGTCTTCTAATTCACGGAGAAGTATTATGTCCCATTTCTGTCTGAGATACTGTAATGGGGTATGTAAATGCTCCCTCAAACCCCGATAGAGCCAACGTACTAAGTGTCGGCCATGCCCCATTATGTGAATAGATTTCAATAAGTGGAAAGTTGGAGGTTCCCCCTGGTCTATGAACCAATATTTCCGAATAAAGTGGACTATTCTGCATGAGTGAGAAACAATGTATCAGGCACAGAATGATTACGTACAAACTCTTCGTGGGGCATCAGGTGGCCATCCAGGCAGAACTCACCAACTGTCCCTACACCCATCTGTGTCCACCCTCTTATCCGATTCATTGATATTACCCCGCGCCTGGTAGGTAAGCCACAGAGCGGGATGTTCGGGGCATACGGAAAGGGCAGCTTTGCTAATTTATGGGCTTGTTTCCAATAGTGTAGTGCAACATGCAGAAGATAAGGAGGATCCCGCAGTTTCGTCGCACCCGGGCATAGCAGTGATTGAAGGGTTCCACGTTTTAAAAAGTCTGGGGATTGCCCAATTTCAAATAAATTCTTGCCCGGCAACCAATATGCCAGCCACTGTAATTGTCCGCCTATACAATATGTTTTAAAATCAGGTGCTCCCAGTCCCCCCGCATTACTAGGTAACTGTAACTTAGCCAACGCTAACCTGTGTCTACCCACCCCCCAAATTAAAGAGGACAACAAGGTATCGAGTGTTTTAAAAATCCAGGCCGGGAGGATAACCGGTAGATTCACAAAATGATAAAGTAGTCTGGGCAACATTACCATTTTAGACTCCGCCAAGCGGCCCGCCACTGTCAATGGCAACGTATTCCAGAAGGTAATCTGGGAACGTAGTGAATTGATTGTTCGCACCACGTTACCATCTATGGTATCTGCGTTGGATCTATATATGTGGATTCCCAGATATTTAAAAGTAACAGGCTCCACTCTAAATTGCATCTGACCAAATTGTAAATAGGGAGAAGTATAAGTACCATAAAAGGAGTAGGCGACTGATTTAGAGGCGTTAAGACATAAGCCAGATATTTCCCCAAAGCTAGAAAAAACAGTAGCTACCGTGCGTTTATCTCCATTTAGATCTCGAAAATATAATAACATATCATCGGCGTAGAGTGATACCGAATGAATCACACCCCGTAAGGGGATGCCATAAGGAACCATAACTTGACGCAGATAGTGTGCAAGAGGTTCGAGGGCCAACACAAAAGCATGGGGGACAGGGGGCAGCCCTGGCGCGTTCCCCGATAAACAGTATAGGAGGGAGAGATGTTCGAGCCTGTCTTAGCACGAGCTGTGGGGTTAGTATAAAGCAGTCTGATCCAATTACAGTATGACTGGGGCAGGCCGAATTTGGACAATACAGCTAGCATATAAGGCCAGCTCAGGGTGTCAAATGCTTGACGGACGTCCAACGACAAGCAGCCGGCAAGAGGTGAAGTTTCCGATGCTGCATGTAGCAAGGCATGAAGCCGACGTATATTCAGTGAGGTACTGCATTGGGGTATGAATCCACATTGATCCGTATGGATCAATCGGGGAAGTAGCGGAAGGAGCCGTGATGCCAAAACCTTACTAAGTATCTTGTATTCTGTATTAAGAATCGAGAGTGGTCTATAAGACAGAAGTTCAGTCGGATCCTTAACAGGTTTTAATAGAGACGTAACTAATGCCTCCCTGGTAGTGGGAGGTAGGGCACCTTCGTCGAAGAGGAGGTATAAAGTTGCAGTAACCTAGGAATCAGTGTATCTGCAAAAGTGGAATAAAACTCCACAGGGAGGCCGTCTGAGCCCGGCATTTTATTACGAGCTAATGCATTAATCGCCCTACGAATCTCTGCAGTAGTAATCGGAGCCGCCAAGTCCTCGGCGGTCGAATCCGATATAGTAGGAAGTTGGATCCTTGCCAGGAAACAAGTTGTAGTAGCGGCCATATCCAAGAGGGGGGCAGTATATAAACGAGCATAGTGTTTCTGAAATGCAGCATTAATTGCAGCTTGAGAAGTAACCAAAGTGTTATGAACTGTATGTATCGCCAAGATAGGAGTGGGAGTCGTCAAAGGTTTAATCAGCCGTGCTAATAATGTGCCTGCTCTATCCGCCTCGGAATGTGTACGCAGTGTGTAGGCATGAAAATCTATCAGTCGCAAGCGTTCCAGTAATTCAGCGTATTTAATCCTAGCGGTCTGCAGCGGCTCTACGCCCTCATTGCTCCTCTGGGCAGCTATCTCCAGAGCCTGTAGATCCCTTTCCAGGGCTGTTATATCCCTAATCGTTTCCCTCCGCGTACCCACCAAGGTTCCCATGGAGACCCCGCGAATGGTTACTTTGAAGGCCTCCCACTCAAAGGATCTGGACGAGGCAGTACCCTCATTATCCATAAAATATGTAGTGATAGCCGTAGCCAAAGCGGCCCGATAAACTTGGTCTTCTAATTGTATAGGTTGCATTCTCCACATTGGGATAGGAGCGGGGGAACGGCCCCAGGTCAGCAATAATTCTATGGGATTATGGTCAGATAAGGTCTTGCCCAGATAAACACACTGCCAACGGAAGGGGATAAATCTGGAGTGCAAAGGAAGTAGTCCAATCGAGTGTGTAATTTGTGTGGATAAGAATAAAAGGAGTATTCTCGCATATTAACATGTAGGGACCTCCATATGTCTATTAAATTCCAGCCTCGTGCCCATCTTGTCAAGGTCACAGCATGTAATCGCGCTGCTGTATTAGATAAGGGAGGATGAGATCGATCAAGATCTACATCAAATACCGCATTTAAATCTCCACCCAAGAACCATGGGAAGTGTGACCATTCTGAAAGTGCTCGAGAGACCCGTGTTAAGAATGCCTCTTGATCTGTATTTGGAGCATAAAGGGAACCCAACACTACCTGTCTACCATCCAATGCTCCAAGAAGGAGGACAAACCGACCCTGGTCATCAATTTTACTCTCACTAAGGGAGAAAGGAATCCCCGCCCGAATCCATATTGCAGTCCCTCTAGAAAAGGCAGAATATGCAGTCGCATAAAATTGACCCCGCCATCTTTTTTGTAGTTTCATGGTTTTGGAGGGAACCAGGTGAGTCTCCTGGAGGTATACTATTTGAACTTTGCAGCGGTGTAATTGCGCAGCTATTCTATGCCGTTTAGTGATAGTTCCCATACCCCGGACATTCCATGAGATGAAAGTATAAGATTTGACAGTAGACATCATCAGTAAATATTGATAAATCTCCCGGTTCCCACCCCCAACCACCACCCCCACATACCCACCCCCAAATCCCAGACCATGCGGCAAAGATACAAATAACTCAACAATATCCCAATACTGGGTCCAACGACCAAACTGCGTTCGACCAAACCGTGAGAACAAAAATAACATACTTTACATTAACAGTTGCTAATGCCTACGGGGGAAGGTCGCCAACACTATCAATATCCAGACAAATACAATGAGCTATATATAAAAACGCCCAACACGCGGGCCGGGCCAGGGGACTTTCTAAACCATCCCTATCTGTCGTGCAAACATACTAGGAACATTGTATACTGCAAGTAGAATAAGTAAGCATGACTGTAACAATGACACAACAATCTGTACCGGTAACTGGAAGTGGACTGGGAGTCCCTTTCGGAGTCATGTATCAAATAACATACAAACAGTTTACGCTAAAGGATCATTACTAAGTTGCGTGCCCATAGAGGGAACAACGCAATGCTGCCGGCAGAGTCCGAGTCCGTATTAGCATCTTCGGACGGACTGGTACTGATGGATGGGCGAGACGTACGGAAGGTTGTGGCAGTTTGAATGGCCCCACGCCTGCCCTCCATCACCTGTTGACGAAGCGGGGGACTAGTGGCTGAACTCTGGGTAAGGAGCCCCCTCTTGCGCCTTCGAGGGGGGCGCTGTGACTTCGGTTGCGAGGAATCCATCCGCCTAGTAGGTTGGACATCAGGAAAGGTCTTGTCCATCCAATCCCATGCACCGTCAGGAGTATCAAAAAACAAGGAGTGCTGATTATAGATGATTTTCAGTTTTGCTGGGAACAATAAAGCAAACGTCAGACCTGCTGCCCGGACCCGGGCCTTTACCTCCATAAAGGAAAACCTTTTACGCTGTACAGCCAGGGTGTAATCAGGGAATATTGAGACCTGTACATTATCAATCCGCAATGGGCCGTTATATCTCGCCGCCTGTAGCAAGCGATCCCGGTCTCTATAGTTCAAGATCCTAGCTAATATTGGACGTGGGTTGACGCCAGGTAATGGTCTACGTGTGGGGACACGATGTGCCCGCTCTACTGTAAAGTGTGCGGATAATCCGATCGGGGCCACGCTATTTTTCAGCCAGGTCTCTATATATTCCGTGGGGTTGGAGCCCTCTGTTCCCTCCGGTAATCCAACAATACGAAGGTTGTTGCGGCGTGCCCGACCTTCTGCATCATCGGCCTGGGCTTGGAGGGAATCAATCTGTTGGCACATGTGACAGAGTTGCTCTTCATGGGCTTTCACCTGCGGTAACATGGTTTCTACAGTTTGCTCAGCAGTTTTAACTTTATCAGCTAATTTCTTATGATCATCTTTCAATAAATTGAGATCAACTGATATCATGCCCAGTTGCGCTTCTAGTACAGAGCGAGAATCACGGATTTCCTGTAAAATCATGTCCAGTTTATCCACTGAAGCGTTGGTACCGACACTTCCTTCTGCATGATGTGATCGGTTGGATGAGTGTCCAGAAGTAGGAGAGAGTGAGCCTGCCCTCCCGGACCTAGTAGCCGCTCTGGGCTTCCCTTTGCCCATGGTCGGTGTCGAAGCGCAGCAGTGTGATGACCACGCGGTGGCGGCTGCAGGTATAGTACAACCACTGATGGAACAAGGACCAACAGCCAAGGAAGTGAGTGAAGACTTGATGCGTTGGACGCCCAGCACCCACTACGAAATGGCAGTGCGTCTGTGAGGTACCAACATGCACTCCACGTACCTCGGCATCGGTGGTGGCACAGGTCACTCTGGCGGACTAGAGCAGTCCGCGCCCAGGCAGGACAGTAGTAAGCTGATCGGGGGCCAGAGTAGACACATCAGCCGGTCCCCGCAACCTCGAGTTCAGCCAGTCCACAGGCCGCAAGATGAGCCAGCATGCCAGTCCCAGTCCGCCGCCAGCATAAGCCCACTGACCCCCACAGAGCGGGACACAGGTTCAGCAACACAGCTCCAGTGGTCACCACGATATCGCCGCTCTGGAGGGAAGGGGGAAAAAGAGGAGACACAAGATGGCCACCGGTCTCAATGCTTCGTGATCCCCATCCAGCTGAGAGGCGCACTGCGGGCACAGCAGGGGACCCGCCTCCGATGCGTGGCGTGAGGCGGCCCCGCGGATAGCAGCAAGCGTCACTGACGCACTGGAAAGGCCCCCGTATTCCCTTGTAATTATCGGCCAGCTGAGCGGGGCACTGCGGGCACAGCAGGGGATCTGCCACCGATGCGTGGCGCGAATCGGTCCTGTGAAGAGCAGGGCCCCCTCCGCCGGCAGCGGCAGGTCGTATGACCCAAAGGTGTTGGCGTGCACTACTCACACCCAGGCAGCAGCAGGAGCACGGATCTTCCAGGCGATCCCAGACAGTCTCCTGCCAGGCGGGTCCAGATGACAGCAATCACGGAAGGTGGGCGGGGAGGCCCCAGTCCGGGGGCTCGAGGAGACACCACAGCCGGAGCCAGTCTCACGCGGCCCAGCCAGTCCACAGGCCAGCCCGAGGCTGACAGGGCTCCTCCTCCGCACCAGGCCTCAGGTTACGCCAGAGAGTGCCGCCGTCCAGAAGTCCACTCTCCCAGGGTCTCTGAGAGCCGGAGAGCACGTTCGAGGCAGCCTGTTGTTGGGAACCAGCGGTCAGCGATGAAAGCAGCTGACTAGTAAGGTAGGGAATGACGGATAGTATGCGGATAAGGTGCCCCGGCCCGGAGCTCATCGCTTAAGCGACCACCATCTTGGGCTGCAGACCATGCCCCCCCACATGTGTATATACACATTACGTCCATAAGAATAATATATTGCCATCATAGACATATGATATTCAATATCACATAATTTATTGCAGAACTGGATGCATGTTACTGTACCGGCATGTATGTGTGAACAAATACTTGGCCCCCCGCCCCGCCCTCAATCTTCAATTTGCAGGAAGGAAATAGTAGGCTTGAAGCTTTCCATAATGTGACAGATGTTTTCACGTGATGAAGTGAATTTTCATTGCCTCGAACCTCAAAGGTTAAAAAGTTTAGATACATTATGGGCAGAGTGAGTGAAGGGAAAACAAAATGTCTCTGGTCAGCTGTACATTTTTAAAGGGTGCAAGGCGTTTGATAACTAGACTCGGAAAGTTGAAAGCGGGTCTGGAATAGGAAAGGGCAAGAGGAATCTACCCGGCGAGTCAGAAATAACCAAGTGCGGGAACACGCGTTC
This sequence comes from Calotriton arnoldi, assembly GCA_963921515.1. Lineage (NCBI taxonomy): Eukaryota > Metazoa > Chordata > Amphibia > Caudata > Salamandridae > Calotriton > Calotriton arnoldi. The sequence goes on from CAWUFW010008518.1 coordinate 426,112, forward strand.
ACAGAGCTTCCTATGCTGAGGTGGCAGATACCCTAGGCATCGGGGTGATCACGGGGGTGACCCCTACACAAACACTACTATCAGAAGCAGCAGGCATTTCAGGTGTCTCAGAAAAAAAATTTGGCAATGCCCCCGGGACCTGGCCCACCGGGGGCCTCAATTAAATGAAGCGCGGGAGCCCGTGCTTCATTTTTGTAAAAAATTTCGGCGGGATTCGCGGATCCTACGCGAATTTTGCCGTGTTTTTAAAAAAAATGCTTTTTTGGGCCCTGGGGGTCCTTGTGGGACCCCCCTGAGCAGGCCTAGGGGGTCAGGGTGCTTCTACCCTGCCCCCTTTCTTTTTTTTCGTGTTTTTTATTCTGATTTCTTGTGACTCCGTTTTACTGAGTCACAAGATGGCTGCCAACACTTCCTGGTTTGGAGTGTTGACAGCCAATTAGAATAAAGCTTGTGGTCGGGAGGGTCCGCGGATCCTCCGTGCCTCTAAATATCGAAACTTTTATTTTTGATTTTCTCAGCAACTACTGAACGGATTTACACCATTTTTAAAAAGGTTGCTTTCTGAACCAAGCAGTACCTTTTTGCCAAATTTGGGGTAAATCCGTTCAGTAGTTTCGACTGTAGCCTTGCATAAAGTTTCCTATGGGAAATTGATTTTTGACCTCTATTTTTTGATTTTCTCCGCAACTACTGAACGGATTTACACCATTTACAAAAAAGGGCGCTTTCTGAACCAAGCACTACCTTTTTTGCCAAATTTTGTGTAATTCCGTTCAGCAGTTCGGGCTGTAGCCGTGGCTAAAGTTTCCTATGGGAATTAACATGGAGAAAACATGTTTTGGGACCCCCTTTTTTCTCGCCCCCGCTTGCTGAATCACCCCGAAACTTTCAAGATAGGAGAGGACCGGAGCGGGCCATAAGTTTTGAAAATTACGCGAAGATTCGTCAACCGGCGCCAAAGTTATTGGGAAAAGAATGTTACGAATTTCCTATGGATAATAGGTACTAACTATAACTACCTACTGGCGACCGCCAGTAGGTAATATATATATATATATATATATATATATATATATATATATATATATATATATATTCACTGAAAATACCATAGGTTTCAGGGATGTTATAGTTTGTTGGACATTTCACTCGTACAAAATCAGAGAAATTCGGCCGTTATAGTTAGTTGAGCTAACTATAACTCGCGCCCCCGCAATGCACTGCTGATGACATCACATATTACATCATTCATGACATGGTCAGTGACATCACTGATGACATCTCAAATGACATCACTGATGACATCACTGATGACATCATCCAGTGACTATGTGTTTCTGTAAAGTTTAAATATGTTTTATATATATATATGCCAAGGTGTATTGAAGAATGAGTGGGTGTATAAGTGTCTGAATGGATGATTTAGTAGGTGCGTGACTGACTATATAAGTGAGTGATTAAACGTGTCTTACTGAATGCATGGGTTAGTGACTAAACTGTGTGAATGTCTGTATCAGTCTGTCAGTTGGTGTGTAAGCGGCTGCATGGGTTGGTGAGTAGCTACATGAGTGTCTATATGGGTTATTGATTGGTTGTCTGAGTATCTGTATGGGTGCCTTAGTGTCTGTGTGGGTGGGTGGGGGGGTGTGACTGTGCATAGATGTGTGAGTGGGTGATTCACTGGGTGTATGGGTTCAAGAGGGCATCTGTGAAGGGCTGCATGGGTGGGTGAGTAGGTGTATGGGTGTGTTGGTGAGTCAATGGATGTCTCAGTGGTACATGTGTGAGTAACTACATATGTGAAAGACAGTATGTGTGAGTGTTGGAGTATATAAATGACTATATGTGAGAGTGAGTGATTGTGAGAGTTTCTGTATGGATGAGTGTGTGCTTGTATCAGTGATTGTTTAAGAGAGTAAGTATGTGTTACTATCTGTATGAATAAGTGAGGTGGTGTATGTATAACTGTATAGGTGAGTAAATGGGAGTGTGATTGATTCTTTGCATGACTGACTAGGTGTGTGAGTAACTCAATGGATGAGTGGCGGTGTGTGAGTGTCTGTATACGTGTATGAGTGCAAATGATAGTGCTGTATTGATAAGTGACTGCATGTATGAGTGACTGTATGGGTGAATGAGTGGATGTGTGTGTAGACCTAGGAATTAATGAGTGGGTATGTAGTAACTGGTATTGGTGTGTCTATGGTTTCAAAAATGGTAGTCTGTATTTTAGAGTGGGTGTATCAAAGGTTATATTAGGGTGTGAGGAGGTGCATCAGATTATCACGAGGATGATGTCATCAGTGATGTCATCAGTGATGTCATTTGAGATGTCATCAGTGATCTCACTGACCATGTCATGAATGATGTAATATGTGACATCATCAGCAGTGCATTGCGGGGGCGCGAGTTATAGTTATCTCAACTAACTATAACGGCCGAATTTCTCTGGTTTTGTACGAGTGAAGTGTCCAACTAACTATAACGTCCCTGAAATCTGTGTTTTCTTCAGTGAATTTCTAAGGTTTTTTAAATGCTAATTTCTACCTATAACGTCCCTGAAACCTACGTTTTTTTCAGTGAATTTCCAAGGTTTTTTAAATGCTAATTTCTAACTATAACGTCCCTGAAACCTATGCTTTTTTTCAGTGAATTTCCAAGGTTTTTTAAATGCTAATTTCTAACTATAACGTGCCTGAAACCTATGTTTATTTCAGTAAATGTCAAAGGTTTTTTAAATGCTAATTTCTAACTGCAATGTCCCTGAAACCTAAACTTTTTCAATATATATTAAAGAAAGTATGAGTTAAAGCTCTGGTAACACCATGAGAATGTTGGTGATAGTCACACTTTAAAACAAAAGACAAATGCAGACAGTAAAGAAGTCTGCTTATAAAATTACATTTCCTGTACAAAACTCATGTGGCATAATAATATGCTATAACTTCTCTACTACCCAGAATTGATAGTGTAAGGACGTGCACATCGATTTTCCTGCTGTTACTGCACTCTGGACGAAATAGACCACCTCTGTCCTGGCAAAAAACAGAGACCGATACAGACCCTTTGGAGGCCCCCTTTAAAAAAACTATGGCTACTCAACCCAGTGAAAGTCCTCGGTAGTGCATTACTAAAAGGATAAGTTTACAAGTGAATGCTCAGTCATTCTATGAGTGCATGGGTAGTACCTGTGAAAAGTAATAAGTGAATGGACAATGTCTGACTGAATAGTTGACTATAACAGTACTACCTAGCTGATTCCATGATTGTATTGTAATGTATGATTCTTTACATGTCTGTATAGGTACTACGTGTTCCATTTCAGAAATAATTACCCTACTGCTACATTCAAGTCCCTAGAAAATACTTTTATTTCTCAGTTCTCTTCCTTGCTTTTACATTTCGGTGTAACGGTCAAGATAAATAAGTTTTTCAGGCTGTGAAACACTGAGATTGTTCTGTAAAACATTCTTTACTTTACTAACAAATTAAAGTGCAGAAGGATATTTAACTCTCGTCCCGTAATTTCTAGTGTTTTTTAAAGAAATTCCACTGCCTGTTAGTATTCCCACACTCATTGTTGTTTCGAATGCGACTTATCTTATCCAAAGTAACCACAACTGCTGTGGCTTACGAAGAGGCATTCCGTATATAGGAAGTCTTCCTGAAACTGTTACATGTTGCAGCAGTGTCTTTGCCCTCCTCCACAGAAGATTGTACATAGTTTGCTATGGCCTTCCATTCCCACTTTGAAAATAGACTTCAATAACGTACACTGACTGAATACACTATTGTTTCAACAAGAAGAGACGTCACATGAGCTCGTGAGACCTTCAAATACCAGGTGGCTAAACCACCAACTGACACTGACTCAGTACTGAATACCAATCTCCCACTACATTTTGTCGAGTTAATACACCTAATATTTAATGCGTGTAAAACTGAAGGCCAACCACATTTTTTTTACACTACTCGACTCCTTCCTTGTTATCTCTTTTCTTTTGTTTTTGCAGTAATACCTAATTTTATTCAGTCTAATTTTCGAAGCAGATTTCCGGGTTTGCCCTCGTACTCCTCTTGGATGGCACACTGCTCGTCCTTCTGCTCCTACTACGAAATGGCTGCCCGTCCTCAGCGTGAGCCCCATCCATGCCAACTGGAGCTGTACCGAGAACGAATGCTCCAACTTTTGGGATGCTTGCCATTGGCGACTCTGGGCATGAGCTATAGGCTGAACTCCCGCTACCTGTATTTCACATGTGTGTAACCTGTTTTCTACTGTCTGCGCTGCCCCTTTGACTGCGAGTTGGAAGTCTGCCTCTCCACTACTTCGCGTGCTGATGTGGATTGTGAAGAGTTAGTGGCTCCATTAATGGCTCATGACCACCACTGTTCCAGAAACACACGCTTGATGGATGCGTTTAATCATGCAAGAAGGGGAACCTGGAATACGTGTGCTGATGCACACCACCTGTTGGAGCAAAGTATCATCGAATTTCACACAAGTTGCCCTGCCATCGTCCTGCTTGCACAAGATTACGATGACCATATCTGTTCTTTTGACTTAGTGAATTGGATGGGGACTCTCTTTGCTTGGAGAGGTACGGATGACCTTTTAGAGCAGATTGCATCCCGCGCTGCTTCTGAATTCTTCACTTCCAATGGATCTCCATAGCTGCGCATGGGAAACTGAATTTATGGCCTCTTATTTCTACACTTCAAAACATTTTTTTTCCCTTTAACTGATTTCCTTTTTCGTTGCTTGCGTACTCTGAGATACTCACAAATTGTACAAATACGGCTTCACACATTCGCTTTGACTCTGCTTTTCTTTGTGTTGTGTTTGCTTGGGTGGTACAGAATTCGCCAAAGAGACGCTGCCACCTGGCCGTTGAACATATTATGAACTTCACTAATTTAGCATGAGCCCTGCAGGCATTTTTCAACTTCTGTGCACGTTAACAAAACTCATTATTTTTCCAAAATACCTTGTTTCTACTTTTCACACGAGAACTGTCTCTAGTATTTCCTATCTACATCTTTTTGGACTTTAAATTCAACATTCTACGGAATGTCCAAAAACAATATCACTTGCAGAAGCGCACCTACACTTAAATTAAGAAACCGGCTACTAAAAATGTTGGAGGTGGGTTAGATGTCCGAGGAATAGGCAGAGTGACGATGAAGGGGTGAAAAAAGAACGTGTCCTTAACACGTACATGTGGTTTTAAAGAGCTGTGAAGTACTTGGGTGGGGCTGCGATAAGCTCCAAAACTGTCTGTGTGTGCCCGAGAAGCTGTCTCAGCCCGGGCTGACACAGAGGGTGGGGGTGGGGGGGGCTGAACCCTTTAAGCCCTATGGGTGTTGCGCGACTGCTTCCATGCTTTATGAAAAAGCTGCAGAGTTGCAAGTTACATAGCAGCGCATTTTACATTGCTGAAGGGTCCGTCTTACTAAAGTGAGCTTGTTGAGCTACTTTTTCACACTGCACAAGCACACCGGAATATTAGTAAAGCTAATTCTCAGTCTGGCTCCCCATGGTGAATCTGCGTACATTACAGGGCCGCCATATGGAGAGTGTGGGATTGACACCTCCCTCGACCCCCCTCCCCTCCCTCTCCCGTCCTGTCCAGCTCTTCCTTCCCTAATGTTTCCTGCTGCCCTTGTTTGTAAAAGGAAGGTAACAAAGGCCAATGTCCGTGGATAAATCCACTTTGCCCCTCAGTGGGCTGGTTCCGGCATTTAACCAGGAGAGTCAAAATCTAAAATGGGTTCCATGCAGAGACACAACTAGAGCCAAATTTAGAGGGTGGGTACTAAAAATGTTGGAGGAGGGTTACATATCCGGGAATAGCCAGAGTGACGATGAAGAGGTGAAAAAAGAACAAAGCATCCTTAACACGTACATGCGGTATTAAAGAGCTGTGAAGTACTTGGGTGGGGCTGCGATAAGCTCAAAAACTGTCTGTGTGTGCCCGAGAAGCTGTCTCAGCCCGGGCTGACACAGAGGGTGGGGGTGGCGGGGCTGAACCCTTTAAGCCCTATGGGCGTTGCGTGCCTGTTTCCATGCTTTATGAAAAAGCTGCAGAGAGTTGCAAGTTACATAGCGGCGCATTTTACATTGCTGAAGGGTCTGTCTTACTAAAGTGAGCTTGCTGAGCTACTTTTTCACACTGCACAAGCACACCAGAATATTAGTAAAGCTAATTCTCAGTCTGGCTCCCCATGGTGAATCTGCGTAGATTACAGGGCCGCCATATGGAGAGTGTGGAATTGACACCTCCCTCGACCCCCCTTCCCTCCCTCTCCCGTCCTGTCCAGCTCTTCCTTCCCTAATGTTTCCTGCTGCCCTTGTTTGCAAAAGGAAGGTAACAGAGGCCAATGTCTGTGGATAAATCCTCTTTGCCCCTCAGTGGGCTGGTTCCGGCATTTAAACAGGAGAGTCAAAATCTAAAATGGGTTCCATGCAGAGACACAACTAGAGCCAAATTTAGAGGGTGGGTACAAAAAATGTTGAAGGTGTGTTACATGTCCGAGGAATAGGCAGAGTGACGAATAAGGGGTGTAAAAACAACAAAGCTTTAAAGAGCTGTGAAGTACTTGGCTAGGGTTGCTATAAGCTCAAAAACTGTCTGTGTGTGTGCCCGAGAACCTGTGTCAGCCCGGGCTCACACACAGGACGGGGGAGGGGGCTGAAGCCTTTTAAGGCCTATGGGCGTTGCGCGCCTGATTGTATCTTATTGTCCTCTGCTGACGCAATAGCATCTGTTCAAAATGTACTAATGCACTTCTTCTTAAGAGCCATACTGTCATAAATTTGCTTTATAGCAATAGCTGGAATACACACTTGGATAGAAACAGTGAAGCAGGAGCGATAATTGTAATTTACCATCGATATGCAAAGTTATGTTGTCTGCAGACAAAGGCTAGATATCTTGTATTAGATAAAAATACTTATTTTAACGTATGACACCAACATTAAGCAGTGTACTCTATTCTCCTTTCTGTTTTTATGTTCACAATTACCTTTATAACATATGCATTAAGTACTATACTGATAACATTTGTGACATACATTTTTATTGTTCTTTTGGCATATATAATGCATGTTAGTACACATTAATTAAAATATATTTCATAAAATGTTTATGTTTGTGTCAGATATTACAAGTACAACAGTCACAAAAAAAGAATATGGCTTGTACCGCAATTCCTAAGACATGTAGCACTGTTCTTTACTGGCATGTCTAATCACTTATTTCTCTGTAACAGATTAGCAGACCAAAAGACACAGTATAGCAAGTTACTCCAGAGGTTGTGGACACTGACATGGTATCATAAGCCAGTCCCAATGTAGTAATGTTCCATAATATTATGCATAGTTGTGACCTTAGCCGAAATCTCACCAAGAGCAGGAATGAATGCATTACTCCACGGGTAATGCCTGACTGAATGGGTGAATAGAAGAATACTGCCTAGTTCATCGTATTACAGCTTTGGTAGTGCATCAGCGACATCATAACTACAAGGGTAATGCCTGGATGATTACATGTGTACATGCAAAGTGTGTTGGTGATTACATAACTCTATACATAATATTTGCAACAGCATAATTGCATAGATTGTGCCTCTGTGAATGGACAAATCACACAATAAGTCAATAATGCCTTAGTCATCCCATTAATGCTACAGTTATGCAACAGAAATTAGATAACAGCAAACATTGTCTTTGTTTAAAAAAATAAGCAACTGGCTCACAACATCAGAAACACGTTTAAAGTTTACATACATAATGAAGCATAAAAACGTATCTTTATATTAAAAAAAATTAAATTTAAATGAACTACAAAATCAGTTTCAAAATATCACACACATTATACTATATAGTCTTACCTTTTTGGGCAATTTGCAAACATGAGTCTGTTGTACTATTTTACAGTACTAATCTCCTAAACAAGATAAAAAATATTTTCAATGTTCACAACTACCTACTGTAAAGAGAAGAAAAACTATTATGTAATGCAATCAGTTTCTAAAAACAATACTATCACATTTTTAAGTGGCAAACATATTTTTCGGATTAGTTAACATTTTCAGTTTCCCTTCTTTTGCTGTTCTCAGATTCCACTTAACATCACCATACACAGTGATTTCAACGTAGTATCATCATGAAACAGCGGGGAAAAAAACAATCAACTAGATTGTAGAAAAAAACAAATTACCGTAGACCATTATTTACAATACCTGTAGGTGTCTGTTTCTTAACTCTATTTCCTTTATTACATCCATTTTCTACACTAAGTCTATTATTTATCTGAGACATTTTCAAAATCTGCACTTTCATTTATACCTGGTACGATGTACAGAACAAATATATGAACTATTTTCTTTACAACTCAATTTTCCAAATCCAATAACAACTACTACAGATTATAATCCAAACAGTAATTATAATTACTAAAAATAGTTTTCAGTGGTCTCTAGTTCCTGTTTACATCTTCCCAATAGGCTGAATGATGTTTTTCAAGTTTTAGCTTTCAAAATACCCAACATAAATTCATTAATTCGTTCTTACATCTTCCCAAAAGGCCGAATGATGTACTCAAAACTTTGGCTGTAGAAATAGCAAATACGAATTTGGTAATTCATAAGTAGGGCTCCCGGTTTTCCGTTTAAACGGATTTTTACATATAAATACAGACGGAAAACAAGTTTTCCTTTGTCTGTATTTATATGTAAAAATGGGAAAATACTAGCACATTTTGCCGTGCTCCAGCAGTGTTGCCTCGCCACGCCCTCTTCCTGATTCTAGAGCTGTGGCTGCCTAAAGTAACACGAAACACCAGCTTCAGGTTTGCTGGAGATTTCTTCTAATGAGGTGTCTTTTTGAGCTCCTGCCGACCTTTTGTTTGCTGCCCCAGCCATGTCCGGGGCACCGCTCCGCCCTCGAGTGAGCTCTGGCCAGCCATTTCAAAACAAAGGTAAGTGCTGGGGGGCTGGAGTCAGTGGCATATACAGTTTTGGCGGCAGCAAAAGCAGGAATCGGATGCCAGCTCCCTCCCCCACTCCCCTGCCGTGGGGCGGCACAGCCTAGCTACGGCAGTGTAGTGATTGTCGAGTTTGTGGCCGGACTGCAGAGCAGTACACTGGGTGCGTGTGGCTGCAAGAACAGTCTGACCACAAACTCGGCAAAGCCTTGCTACGCCACTGACTGGAGTATTTGCAGAGTTTGTGACCGGACTGCACAGCCCATACCCGTTGCTGTCTCTTCCTTTTTGCCCGAACAAGACAAGGACAGTGTTCACTTCTGCTGCCCCCCCTCTTTCTTCCCCTTATTCCCTCTCTTTCTGTCGCGCTTCTCCTTATTTGCAGAAAACCGTGACCGTTCTTTCCTCTCCTTTCCGTCATTCGTTCCCCAGTGAAATGGATCCAAAAAAAAGAGGAAACACTTTTCTTTCAAATGTCTTTTTCTGGCATTTTTCTATTCCAAAACGCGGCCTCAGGAGGAGAGAACAAAGGTTTTAAAATACGAACAATAAATACATAACTACATAAAACAAGTCCGAGTAGTCGCAAAGTGGCCAGATTGGTTTTATTCACACCCAAACACATTAGCGCCACCTTACAGAGTTTGCCAGTGAAGCGCTACTTTTCTTTTCATGTCCTTAGCTTTCTGAATAATGAGTGTAAAAGCTTTAAGTTGTATTCCCTATGAGTGTTTGTTTTTTCCAGAATGTTGTAACTTTTTTCAGACAGCAAATGACTCTTGTCTAGTGTATAGTTTGAATTGAGTTGCTTCCAGGTGTTTATAGGGGGCACAATTGGGTTGTAGCTGAAGGCAGTGTGAGTTTCTCTCAGTGGGGCAGTATGGTGTTCAGTGGGGAGAGGATTCAGCACTCTGTGCTGATGACAGAAACTGCAAGGCTCTGAAACAAATGACTTGTGCTAGCACTTATATGCGTATTTGGGACATTCTGCGAATGGCAACGTTTTCAGATGAATGTATTGTGTTGACCAATAACAACCGAGTGCATGTGTGTATTGTCGATTTAAATAAATGTGGAAAAATACTAGCTGCAGCGTCGTCTTCTGCTTGTGGCAAAAATAAATGTGGATAAATACAGATAAAATGCCCAAAAAATAAATATGGATAAATACAGACGGAAATGGCAAAAAAATAAATACCATAAAACCGGGAGCCCTATTCATAAGGCAATCAAGGTTTCAATTCCAAGCGAGCATCATTGCAATGTGTCCATCCTATATTACACTTTAAATACACAGTATTGTGTCCAGAAGTGGTAGTAGGTCCAGCATGGAAAATAGTAGCCACTGTTGTAAAAGTTCATCCAGAAATAGATACATGAGTAGCAACAACATTTTTGATTTTGCTCCCCACTTTTTGCCATTTGGTCTACAACGTTGTAGCATTAAAATTACATATTTTCCATATCTTTCTATATGTAATGTAGACACCATCTCTGATTTGCAATGCAAACATTTCACATCATGATTGGCTCCTTTAACTAATTTGTTAAAAGGTACTGATTTGCACTCTGGTATGGTTAAGTATATGAATCGTTCTGTGTCTATTTCAGTGCTGGTAGTAAATGAACACTGTTCACATTTATGATCCCATGCGTACCTTAGTCCAAATAAGTTTTCAATCTGTATTCCTTCATCTTCTAATACTGCTAGCATAAGCATTAGAAATTCTTGTGCATCTTGTTGTGTGTTAAGAGTAAAGGTCAAAGAACCAGTACATATATCCAAAAGATGGCGAATACCAGAAGCAGTATGGATTTTACTTCTGTCAGTTACCAACTGTTGAAATACATAATGTAGTGCAGAACAGAATCTTTTTTCAGGGTTCTCCATGATGTCATGATGAAGATCTTGTAGATAAAACCCAACATTCAGAATCACATTAGCATAACAGTTGATACCAGAACTATTTTCTAACTGGAATCCTACAACATCATCAACAGCTTCTATTTTCTCTTTCTTTACACCTTGAACTTTTTTGGGAATTGTTTTACTTTTTTCAACCTCACTTGAATCTTCCACATATTTCTGTTTTGGACACACTACACATTTCTCATATATGGGATATTCACCTAAATCTGGAGCATAAAGTTTCCTTAACCGATTATACTCTCTTACACAATTTACATCAGCACTAACCTTTTTCTCATCAAAATCAATCAAATATAAACCAGTCAATGATCTTACTCGAGATAATGCAACGTATGCCATTCCCTCTTTGAACACTGTACTTTCAATATTTACTAAAGCATTATCTATACTTAAACCTTGACATTTATGAATATTTACTGCATATGCTAAAAACAGAGGAAACTGTTTTCTGCGAACATACAAATCTTTCACAAGTAAAAAACGAGCAACAGAACGCCCAATCTGTTTCACCTCTTTAATGTGATCAAATTTTATTTTCACAAATTCTATTCCATCTCTCTTCTGGAATTTTACAAAATCAACAACTTTTCCTATTGCTCCATTCACTAAACCTACTTCTACATTCAAATTACGCCGTAAAATTACCCGACAGTTTATACATAAATGTAATACTTTTTCTAAGCCTGCAGTTTTAGATACAGACTATTCCAAAGAGTGCAATATAGCTTGTAGTTTCTCTGTAAGAAGAATAGTTACTCCCTGGTGTTCAATTTTATCAACAGCTTCAAATTCAACTATTTCTTCTTTTTCCAGTTTCAAAATCTCTTCATTAAATGTAGAACATTCTTCAAGTGTAGGCATTAGGCAAAGTATAGACTTATTTTCTCCAATTTTTTTGTACATTATTTCAGCTGCTGTGTTTTTAGACTTTCTAAAGGTAGTCAAGACACCAATTCTAATATCTTTCAGATTTTTTCCATAATCTTCATCAGTTGATTGCCGCATATTCTTTGTAAGTTCTTTATATTCAAAATTCAACCAAATATTCACATTTTCAATACTTCCCAAAGAATTTCTAGTGTCTTCATGAGCAAGTTTTTTCAAAACTGGTTGTCCTTTTACAGGAGTTAACTGTAGTAGATCTCCAAATACAATTAAATGTTTTCAACCAAACAGAATATCGTATTCTGTTTTTAAAACCTGTTGCATTCTCAAGTGTACAGAGGCAAGCATTAAGTTTGAGACCATGCTCACCTCATCAATGATTAAAAGTTTCATTTTTTTCATTTCATTTTTTCCAGGACTCTTGACACTTCATAACAAGTTTCCCCAGACAGCTTCTGATATTCCAATTTCCAATGTTTCTATCCGCGCACCCACACCGACGTTGCACGGGAGCCCGCGCTGCGTGCCGCGATCCGTTTTCAAATTGTATCCCAAGACGAAAAAATACATTACTTAATAACCACAGTTACATTCCTTTACTTCAGACCCCACAACCCCATCCCCCCATTCCTAAATTAATACCCCGAGGTCCCTGCAACCTCGCCGTCTCCTGCGGGAGCCTTGTATTGCTTTGCAGAAGAAACACCTACTGACATGCACTTCCCCTTCCCAATAGCAATTCCGCTTCGCTCCATGAATCCGACCGTAAATTTTCTCCTCCCACTTCCACAAAGCAAAACACAAATTTGCTGTGGCATGGCGGGACCACCGCTCCCCCCATGCCATACCAAACTCCAATGTCCCTGGCATAGACACCACAAAACATTCTTGGAACCGGCCCTCACAGTTCCTTCTCCCCACAGCCATGTTGAGCTCCTCAAGTGACACCGTGCGATCCCCCTCCATCCAATGTAAACCCCCACCAGATTGTACTCATCCGGACCGGCATTCCACATCGCTCCCCCACATTTTAATTAACAAATGCCCTTCACAAACACTGGTCCCCTGAGCAGTGTCAGGAGGGCTTCACCCCTCCACACTCAAATTCCACATATAACCCAGGTACACAGTGCTCTCTGACCCGGCGGACGGGCCGCGTATCACCCCCGCATTGCATTATATATGCCCCAGGAAGGTGGCAGTCCCCGGTACGGAAGTAGCCACCCACATCATTATAGGCATTGCTCCCCCGACCTGGCCCACCCGGGGACTTAATTAAACAATCCGCGCGATACAGCAGAATTTTTTTTTCCTTTTTTCGGCGTCATTCCCTCACCCTACGCTACTCATGCCTGATTATTTTATTTTATAAAAAAAAAATTTTTAACCTTTGGGGTCCCTCTGGCACCCCCTAGGTTGAACTATTCCTACTCTGCCCCTTTTCTTCTTTTTTTACCTTTTTTCTTGTGAGTCGGTTCTACCGAGTCACAAAATGGATGCCAACACTTCCTGGTTTGAAGTGTTTGCAGCCAATCACAGTGAAGCACGTGATCGGGAGGGTTCGCGATCCTCAGATATATATATTTTTTCAAAAATTAATATCTCACGAACTACTGAATGGATTTACACCATTTAACACAAAGCATGCTTTCTACAACAAAGGCGACCTCTTTGCCAAATTTGGTGTAATTCCGTTCAGCAGTTCGGGCTGTAGCCGTGTCTAAAGTTTCCTATTGAAATTAACATGGAGAAAACGAGTTTTGGGACCCCTTTTTCTCAGCCCCCGCTTGACAAATCACCCCAAAACTTTTAAGACAGGAGCTGACCTGAGTGAACCATTAGTTTTGAAAATTTGGCGAAGATTCGTCAACCGGTGCCAAAGTTATTAGCAAAACAAAAAATGTTTTTTGAATAGAAACATGGTCCTAACTATAACTACTCGTACAAAACCATAGAAATTCGGCCGTTATAGTTAGTTGAGCTAACTATAACTCACGCCCCCACGATGCACTGCTGATGACGTCACATATTACATCATTCATGACATGGTCAGTGACATCACTGATGACATCACTGATGACATCTCAATTGACTTCACTGATGACATCACTGATGACAGCATCCACGTGAAAATCTGATGCACCTCCTCATACCTTAATAAAACCTTTGATACACCCATTCTAAAATAAAGACTACCATTTTCAAAACAATACAGACACCAGTACCAGTTACTACATACGCACGCACTGATTCCTAGGTCTACACACACATCCATTCATTCACCCATAAAGTCACTCATACATGCAGTGACTCATCAATACAACACTATTATAGGCACTCATACACCTATACAAACACTCACACACCGCACTCATCCAGAGTTACTCACACATCTAGTCAGTCATGCAAAGAATCAATCACACTTCTATTTACTCAGCTAAACAGTTATACACACACAACCTCACTTATTCATAGTGATATTAACATATACTTACTCTCTTATACAATCACTGATACAAGTACACACTCATCCATACAGCACTCTCACAATCACTGACTCTCACATATAGTCATTTATATACTCCAACTCTCTCATGCACTGCGTTTTACATATGTAGTTACTTGGACATGTAGCACTGAGATATCTATTCACTCACCAACACACCCATACACACACTCACCCACCCATACAGCTGTTTCCACATGCACTCTTGAACCCATACACCCAGTGAATAAAGAACTCACACATCTATGCACAAAGTCACACACCTCCCACCCACTCACACACACACTCAGGCACCCATACAAATACTCAGGCAACCAATCAATAACCCATATAGACACTCATGTAGCTACTCATCAACCAATGCAGCAGCTTACACAGCAATAGACAGACTGATACAGACATTCACACAGTTTAGTCACTAACCCATTAATTCAGTAAGAGACATTTAATCACTCACTTATACAGTCAGTCACACACCTACTAAATCCTCCATCCACACACTTATACAGCCACTCATTCTACAATATACCTTGGCCAATATATTTATAAAACATATTTAAACTTTACAGAAACACACAGTCACTGGATGATGTCATCAGTGATATCATCAGTGATGTCGAGATGTCATCAGTGATGTCATCAGTGATGTCACTGACCATGTCATGAATGATGTAATATGTGACGTCATCAGCAGTGCATTGTGGGGGCGTGAGTTATAGTTAGCTCAACTAACTATAACGGCCGAATTTCTATGGTTTTGTACGAGTGAAATGTGCAAGTAACTATAACGTCCCAGAAACCTATGGTTTTTTCAGTGATTTCAAAGGTTTTTAACATGATAATTTGTAACTATAACGTCCCTGAAACCTATGGTTTTTTCAGTGAATTTCAAAGGTTTTTTAAATGCTAATTTCTAATTATAATGTTCATTAAACCTATCTGCTGTGCGATCCAAAAACAAGCTGGTGCTTGTAGTGTTGTGGACAGTGGACGCAACCATGTTACCTCAGGCAGTGGGGAAGATCTCGGTCATGAACCTGTGTCGTCGCCCCTGTAAGCGGAAGCGCAGTGGGCTGGTCCAACGTACGCCACTCCAGCGTAGAAGTGTGAATAAATAGGCTGGGGTTCTGGGCGTGGTTCATTTGTGTGAAAGCCAACGCGTCTGCCAGAGCGGCGACCCTCACCCTGCCACGTGGCTGCCGCCATGACTGCGGGCCTCCTCGACACAAGCCCCCTGCGAACACAGCGGCACAGCACTGCACAGTTATGTCTGTACAGACTACTGCCTTTGATCTACACTGCGGACAGCAGGGCTCACAATTCAGATTGAGTCTCGTGTGCAGATGACGCAGTCCAGTAGGCAAGACACATTGCTCCCAGTGCGGCCTGCCCGGACCACGCATCATCGCAGGCTGCGTACACGCTGAGCGCCAGAGGTACCACTAACTCAGTGCACCACAAGTAAACGCCACGTGGCCTTATTAAGGCAGAATTCATTAAACAAAACACATTGCTACCAGTGCGGCCCACACGGACTACGCATCATCGCAGGATGCGCACACGCTGAGTGCTTCAGGTGCCACTAGCTCACTGCACCATAAGTCATCACCACATACCCTTAAACCTACATAATATCCTTTTAGTATCCTTGCTTCAAGAACTTTTTTTATATCAATTATAGCTTTAGTACAATGACCAAATTCATCTTGCAAGTCCAAAGGTACACTGAATGGCAGTCTACACTGGAGATAGCAGAGCCCATAATTCGAATTCAGTTTTGATTTATTTATTGCAGAGTGAACTGTACTTTATGTCATTGGATTTTCTCAAGAGGAAGTCACAAAAGCATTCCTCGATGTCTGTGCTGACTACTGCCTTCGATCTACACTGCGGTCAGCAGAGCTCACCATTCAAATTCAGCCTTGATTTATTAATTGGACAGAGAATTGTACTCTATGTCGTTGAATTTTCTCAAGAGGAAGTGACAAAAAGCTTTCCTCGATGTCTGTGCTGACTACTGCCTTCGATCTACACTGCGGACAGCAGGGCTCACAATTCAGATGGAGTTGCGATTGCAGATGACGCAGTCCAGTAGGCAACAGACATTGCTACCAGTGCGGCCCTCCCGGACCACGCATCATCGCTAGCTGTGCACACGCGGAATGCTTCTGATGCTCCTACCTCAGTCCACCACAACTGATGGACCCTTTATGACAGAATCTTTTGTGTATGATTTCAGATCTGGTGACCCTAACTTAGTGTAGCACAAGTCATGGACCCTTTATGATTGAATCTCTGTGTGTGATCTGATGATTACTGTTGTACTTGTTACCAGCACCAACCATTCCCGGAGGGCTGGCTTACACTCACCCCACACGCATCCAGCACAGACGTCACTGGACATGTGACCCTGGTAATAAAAAGGAGTCGAGTGCACGTGCTTGTACCCAGTTCCACTATCTATCTGTGTCCGTGTGTTCATTATGTATGCAACATGCTGCCCCTGGGCCCTACCACATTACATTGTGCTCTGGACAGCGTATGCAACCAACTTACCTTTGACAGTGGGAGAATACTTTGGTTATGTAACTTTGTCTCGGTCATTGTACAAGTACGTACGTAGAGACTGGATGATTAGAATACTGCAAGGAGAGTGTATAGTGAATTTATAAGTGCGTGGGGATTGGCGGAGTGATTGTATAAGTACATTTGTTGGCGCACCCTAACTCTGACAACGAGCTTGTCTCTAATTGGCTGCCCTCCATGTCCCAAAAACTGAAATTTGGATTTTGCATGGCCCAGTATTGCTACAGCTGCAATACTCCACTGAATGTGCAATAAACATTCACACCCACACAGATGTGTCATGTCCACCATCTTTCTTGTGTGGAACTATGGATGAATCTAGGGTCAGTGATTCCCCGTACCTTCCATGTTGGCCATGTTCAGGGACTTGGCTCACAGAGTGACACATTGACTCTTGCGACCCAGGTGACGGCAGCACTACAACAAGAACACCCGCGGCCATGATCCAGTGTTGCAAGATTTTTTAAGCATTCTCTAGCCCAAAGACAACCAAAAAGTAGCCCAAACTAGCCCAATATTGCTACTTTAAGGAAGGAGGGGCAGGGACATCGTCAAGCAGTCGGTGAATGGATTGGAATTGATGTTGCAGCAGGCTGCCAAGTAAATATTTGTCTAATAAAGCACTTTAACATACTAGTTTACTGGAGCGCTGTATATATATTTATAATCTGGCAACTAGCACAAACCAAAATTTTACCGCACAACCGGGAAAAATATAGCCCAATTGTGCGTGATCTAGCCCAATATGGCAACAGTGCCGCATCAGTTGATTGCTCATACAGCTCACGATGGAGCCACGCCCATAGCTCCGGAGTCATTCTTCACAGCCTCACGCAGGACTGGCATACGCCAGGCCAGCCCACTCTGCTTACGCTTACAGAGAAAGACAACAACGCTACATGGCCCAGATTTTCATTGCAGTGATCTGCTGGTCACACCCTAGTTGTCAGTACACCACAGCCACTCCCTCACGGCTGGTATACACCCACACCACACCCATCGAGCACAGGCGTCACAGGACACGTGACCCTACCAAATAAAAAAGACCGGGCACACGTGCTCTAAACCATTTTAGAGTTGCTCCCACCGCATGCACTGTGATGGCCTGTCTCGGTGGTTCGGACACCTCATGTAGGCCTGAGCCACCGAACAGGGAGGCCTACCACCATGTGCGTGGCCTCACTGTTCACTGAGTAAGTGGCACCGCAAGGACTGAGCGGGTGTGCAACCTGCGATGATGATAGGTGCACTAGTATGTCCTCTGCCATGGCAAAATCAAGACGCAGCATCAAATGTGAGACCTGTTGGCCTGCGGAGCGGGACTGCATGATGCGGAGGGTGCCCTGTCTGTGATAAGGTGAGCAGTGAGGCCTGGGTGCGCAGCGGTGGGCAAATACGTCTGGGCGGCGGGAGTGGATACACAAAGGCGGCACAGCGATTTAGGCGTACGCAGTCGTATATACTCTCCCATTACTAATTCTGTACTATGTTTAGATGTGGGAGCTTGAGGACTTCACTAGGTCCCGGCACGTGGTTGGAGACACAGCACTCACTGTCCCTCTTCATCTCTTCCTTTCTCTCCTTCACACTCTTTCTCTCTCTCTTCTTCTCACACTGTTTCTCTCTTTCTCTCTCTCTTCCTCTTTCTCACACTCTTTCTCTCTCTCTCTGTTTCTCTCTCTCTTCGTCTATCTCACTCTTTCTCTCTTTCTCTTTGTCTTCCTCTCACTCTTTCTTTCTTTTTCTCTCTCTCTTCCTCTCACTGTCACTGTTTCTCTATTTCTCTCTGTATTCCTCTGACTCTTTCTTTCTTTTTCTCTCTGTCTTCCTCTCACTCTTTCTTTCTCTCTCTATCTCTCTTTCTCTCTCCTTTGATGGACGCATGACGCACAATCTTATCTTGCTCTTTGTCTTGCAGGCCTGCGATGAAGCGTGGCCATCCTACAATCAACACTCAACCTAAATTGTGACCTCCGCTCTCCGTGTGTACACAACGGGTGAGGAGGTTTCTTCGGCACGTGGTGGACCCTCTTCGACACACGCCAGTGGTGTAAGGTGAGCAGAGAGGCTTGTTTGCGCAGCGGCGGGCAGTCACCTCCGGGCAGTGGGAGTGGATGGGGTGCAGCTGCCTGGGTGCGCAGTGGCACGCAGTCACCTCCGGGCAGTGGGAGTGCATGGGGTGCAGCAGCCTGGGTGCGCAGCGGCTGTCATATACCTCTGGGCAGTGGGAGTGGATGGAGTGCAGCAGCCTGGGTGTACAGCAGCGGGTAGACACCTCTGGGCTGTGGAAGTGGATGGGGTACACTAGCCTGGATACACAAAGGCGGGACAGCGATTTAGGCATATGCAGTTGTATGTACTCATCCATTACTGATTCCATTTTTATGTTTCAGATGACTAAGCTTGAGGGCTGCCCTATATCCCGGCACGTGGTTGGAGACACACCGGTGACAGAAAGGTGAGCTGTGAGGAATTTCTCCACAGTTTCAACACTCACTCTCCCTCGCCATCTCTTCCTTTCTGTCACTCACACTCTTTCTCTCTCTCTCACTCTCTATCTCTTCCTTTCTCTCTCTCACACTCTTTCTCTCTTTCTCTGTCTCTTCCTCTCTCTCTCATTCTTTCTTTCTCTCTCTTCCTCTCTCACTCTTTCTCTCTCTCTTCCTCTCGCTCACACTGTTTCTCTCTCTTCCTCTCTCTCACACTGTTTCTCTCTTTCTCTCTTCCTTGTATCTCACTCTTTCTCTCTTTCTCTGTCTTTCTCTCTCTCACACTTTCTCTCTTCCTCACTCTCACTCTTTCTCCCTCTCTCTTCCTTTCTCTCACTCACTCTTTCTCTCTCTCTCTTCCTCTCTCTCACTCTTTCTCTCTCTCTTCCTCTCTCTCACTCTTTCTCTCTCTTTCTCTCTCTCAATGTTTCTCTCTCTCTTTGTCTCTCTCACTCTTTCTCTCTGTCTTCCTCTCACTCTTTCTTTCTTTTTCTCTCTGTCTTCCTCTCACTCTTTCTTTCTCTCTCTCTCTCTCTCTCTCTCTCTCTCTCTCCTTTGATGGACGAATGATGCACAATCCTATCTTGCTTTTTATCTAACAGGCTGTGATTCACGAATCGACGTCCCCCCCCCACACCACCACAGCTGAACGCGTGTACAAACTGCGATGATGCGTGGCCATCCTGACAACGCCTGACAAAGTTGCTTCAGCACGTGGTGCACCCTCTTACACACACGCCGGTGGCAGAAGCTGAGCAGAGATACTTCTTTCCGCAGCAGCGGGCAGTCACCTCTGGGCGGTGGGAGTGGATAGTGTGCAGCAGCCTGGGCGCACAAGAGCACACAGACACCGCCGAGCAGTGGGAGTGGATGGGCTGCAGCAGCCTGAGTGTGCATTGCCGAAACAGATAATTAGGCGTGTGCAGTTGTATGTACTCTGCAATTACTAATTCTATACTATCTTTCAGATCACTAAACTTAAGGGTGCACTATGTCCCGGCACGTGGTTGGAGACACACCGGAGGCACAAAGGTAAGTTGCGAAGATTTTCTCCAGTGTCAACACTCCCTCTCCATCTCTTCCTTTCTCTCTCTCACACTTTCTCTCTTTCTCTGTCTGTTCCTCTCTCTCATTCTTTCTTTCTCTCTCTTCCTCTCTCTCACTCTTTCTCTCTCTCTTTCTCTCTACCTCTCTCTCACACTGTTTCTCTCTCTCTCTCTTCCTTGTATCTTACTCTTTCTCTCTCTCACTCTTTCTCTTTCTCTGTCTTTGTCTGTCTTCCTCTCTCTCACTCTTTCTCTCCTCTCTCTCTCACTCTTCCTCTCTCTCTCTTCCTCTCTCTCACTCTTTCTCTCTCTCTCTCTCCCACACTATTTCTCTCTCTCTTTCTCTCTCTCACTCTTTCTCTATTTCTTTGTCTTCCTCTCTCTCTCACTTTTTCTTTGTTTCTCTCTTTCTCCCTCACTCTTTCTCTTTCTCCTTTGCTGGACGCATGACGCACCATCTTATCTTTCTTTTTGTCTTACAGGCTGTGATTCACAAATGGTCCAGCGATGACACGACATGGCTGTACATAGTTTTATTTGTTGTTGTTTTGTTTTAATAAATTGTTTTATATGTAAATCCATACATGACTAAGATTCTTATTTGTCCAACCTAACGTGACTGTCACATTTGTTTGTGGGGGGGTGGGGGTGAGGGGAGATGGCGGACAAGGAGCTCCTACTGGGGGATGTCTAAGCAGTGTTGGGTGTCCGACCTGCATGATCGTTGCCTCCATTACATCTGTTCTCAGAGACTTAAGAGCCGGCGGTCTGGCTCGTAGATGAAGAACTGCGAGCCGACTAGCAGGCTCATAGAGGGAGAACCGTGGCCCATCAGTTCGCAGAGGAAGAGCTGCGGGCCAGCTCGCAGAGGAACACCTGCGGGCCGACTAGTATAGGGAAAGGTACGGGCCATCGGCTTCCAAAGGGATACCTGCGTAACACTGATGTGGGGAGAGGGAGCGTGAAGAGCGTATCTCGCAGAGAGACACCTCCGGTATATTTCCAGTATTGGCTTCACAGATACAGCTGTGGGCCCGAGAACTCGCACCCGAAGAGCTGTGAGCCGACAAGTGGTTCGCAGAGGTAGACTTGCAGGCCCAAGTATGTTGTTGGAGGTATGCTGTTGATGGTGGAAAAGGGTGCGTTACCTGCTGATGTAGGGAGACGCAGCGTGAAAGCGGTATCTCGCACAGAGAGAGCTCCAGTATATTAAATTGCCCCAGGACCTTTCTTTTATATTTTCAATTGATGCGAGGCACAAGATGGCTGCTAACACTTCCTGGTTTGAATTGTTAGCAGCCAATCAGAGGCAAGCTCGTGCTCAGGAGTTAGGCACAGTCCAGATATATATATCTTTTTTTCTTTAATATCTCAAAAACTACTGAACGGATTTACACCATTTCCACAAAACCGCGCTTTCTGCACCAAGACCTTTCTCCCTGCCAAATTTGGCGTAATTCCATTCAGCAGTTTGACCTGCAGCCTTGTCTAAAGTTTCCTATGGAAAATGCATTGTGAAAACACTTTTTCGGACCCCCCTTTTTCTCAGCCCCCCTTCACCAATCACCCTGTAATATGTCTTCACAGCTCAATACGCCCCTAAACTTTCAAGATATGAGCTGATCAAAAAAGAGAAACTTTCTGGAATATTTAGTAAAGATTCGTCAAACGACGCCAAAGTTAGAAGCACATGGAGGTCTCCAGGAGGGGGGCCACGCAACCCCCCTCCCAACATGAGTGAAGCCCCGGGTCTGCGGGGACCCCAGCGGGCCCCCGCAGCCCCACCGAGCCCCCATTATTATTTTTTAAGGAATGCCCCCGGGACCTAGCCCACCCCGGGGTCTCATTAAAATAAAACGCG
Source organism: Calotriton arnoldi (assembly GCA_963921515.1). Taxonomy (NCBI): domain Eukaryota; kingdom Metazoa; phylum Chordata; class Amphibia; order Caudata; family Salamandridae; genus Calotriton; species Calotriton arnoldi. The sequence continues at coordinate 448,402 of CAWUFW010008518.1, forward strand.
GGACCCTGCGACCCCAGCACGAATTACGCCGATAGATTAAAAAAAAAATGCTTTTTTGGGCCCTGGGGTCTTTCTGGGACCCCCTGAGCAGGCCTAGGGGGTCACGGTGTTTCTACCCTGCCCCCTTCTCTTGTTTTATACCTTTGTTTCTCTATTTTCTAGTGACTCGCTTCTACCGAGCCACAAGATGGCTGCCAACACTTCCTGGTTTGGAGTGTTTGCAGCCAATCACAGTGAAGCTCGTGCACGGGACTTAGGCTCCGCCCAGATATCAAAACTTTTATTTTTCTAATTTCTCAGCAACTACTGAATGGATTTACACAATTTAAAAATAAGGTCGCTTTCTGAACCAAGATCTACCTTTCTGCCAAATTTGAGGTAATTCCGTTCAGCAGTTCGGGCTGTAGCTCGTCGCAAAAATTCCTAAGGAAATTAACATGGAGAAAACGCGTTTTGGGACCCCCCTTTTTTCTCAGCCCCCACTTGACAAATCACCCCCAAACTTTCAAGATAGGAGCTGACCTAAAACGTGCAACTTTTTGGAAAATTTCATAAAGATTCGTCAAACGATACCAAAGTTATTAGCAAATCAAAAAACGCTTTTCCTATGGAAACTAGGTTGTAACTATAACTACCTACTGGTGACCGCCAGTAGGTAATATATATATATATATATATCCACAGAAAGATTCCTCCCACCAAGGAAAGAACCAGAGGGACACACCAGGGGACCAGGAGGAACAGCTTTAATGCCGCACAGGAGGCAGACGCGTTTCGGCTGATTGCCTTTTTCAAATGCCAAACACTACAAACTGCCACCTGCCGCCTTTCAATGATCCATTTCACCTCCATTGGTGGAAGCCCTGCTAAGGCGATTGGTTGCTGGAATGCCATCTCGCAGCCTCCCTCGGCAGACTACGACTCCCAGAAGGCACCATCCCGGCCCTCAGGTAAGCGTTTCTGTTGCCTTCTTAAAACTCATAGTGAGTGCTGGTGATCGGTGAACAAACGTGAATGGTGCAGTTTTAAAATTGTCCCAGTGTCTTCGCAGCACAAAGTTCCTCTCCCTGGCCCCCATTGACGTCTCGCCGCATTTGCCCAAGATCGTGTGATATCGGAGTCTGAGCTACAGTGAGCAGGTCTCTCCATGCAGTCATGGACTGCAAGTCGCAGCGAAACTCCACAGTTCCTGGATGCGGGGGCCAAAGCAATCCAATCCCTTGGCAACAGAAAAGCTGAACAGAAGCACAGCAATACCCTTGAAGCTCTGGCCACAAAACGAGACGGGTCCCCCAAGCACGCTCAGGGCTAGCATGCAAAATATCCACAGAAAGATTCCTCCCACCAAGGAAGGAACCAGAGGGACACACCAGGGGACCAGGAAGAACAGCTTTAATGCCGCACAGGAGGCATGACGCGTTTCGGCTGATTGCCTTTTTCAAATGCCAAACACTACAAACTGCCACCTGCTGCCTTTCAATGATCCATTTCACCTCCATTGGTGGAAGCCCAGCTAAGGCTATTGGTTGCTGGAACACCATCTCGCAGCCTCCCTCGGCAGACTACGACTCCCAGAAAGCACCATCCCGGCCCTCAGGTAAGCGTTTCTGTCGCCTTCTTAAAACTCATAGTGAGTGCTGGTGATCGGTGAACAAACGTGAATGGTGCAGTTTTAAAATTGTCCCAGTGTCCTCGCAGCACAAAGTTCCTCTCCCTGGCCCCCATTGACGTCTCACCACATTTGCCCAAGATCGTGTGATATCGGAGACTGAGCTACAGTGAGCAGGTCTCTCTGTGCAGTCACGGACTGCAAGTCGCAGCGAAACTCCACAGTTCCTGGATGCGGGGGCCAAAGCAATCCAATCCCTTGGCAACAGAAAAGCTGAACAGAAGCACAGCAATACCCTTGAAGCTCCGGCCACAAAACGAGACGGGTCCCCCAAGCACGCTCAGGGCTAGCGTGCAAAATATCCACAGAAAGATTCCTCCCACCAAGGAAAGAACCAGAGGGACACACCAGGGGACCAGGAAGAACAGCTTTAATGCCGCACAGGAGGCATGACGCGTTTCGGCTGATTGCCTTTTTCAAATGCCAAGCACTACCTGCCGCCTGCCGCCTTTCAATGATCCATTTCAACTCCATTGGTGGAAGCCCAGCTAAGGCGATTGGTTGCTGGAACGCCATCTTGCAGCCTCCCTCGGCAGACTACGACTCCCAGAAGGCATCATCCCGGCCCTCAGGTAAGCGTTTCTGTCGCCTTCTTAAAACTCATAGTGAGTGCTGGTGATCGGTGAACAAACGTGAATGGTGCAGTTTTAAAATTGTCCCAGTGTCCTCGCAGCACAAAGTTCCTCTCCCTGGCCCCCATTGACGTTTCACCGCATTTGCCCAAGATCGTGTGATATCGGAGACTGAGCTACAGTGAGCAGGTCTCTTCGTGCAGTCACGGACTGCAAGTCGCAGCAAAACTCCACAGTTCCTGGATGCGGGGGCCAAAGCAATCCAATCCCTTGGCAACAGAAAAGCTGAACAGAAGCACAGAAATACCCTTGAAGCTCCGGCCACAAAACGAGACAGGTCCCCCAAGCACGCTCATGGCTAGCGTGCGAAATATCCACAGAAAGATTCCTCCCACCAAGGAAAGAACCAGAGGGACACACCAGGGGGCCAGGAAGAACAGCTTTAATGCCGCACAGGAGGCAGACGCGTTTCGGCTGATTGCCTTTTTCAAATGCCAAACACTACAAACTGCCACCTGCCGCCTTTCAATGATCCATTTCACCTCCATTGGTGGAAGCCCTGCTAAGGCGATTGGTTGCTGGAATGCCATCTCGCAGCCTCCCTCGGCAGACTACGACTCCCAGAAGGCACCATCCCGGCCCTCAGGTAAGCGTTTCTGTTGCCTTCTTAAAACTCATAGTGAGTGCTGGTGATCGGTGAACAAACGTGAATGGTGCAGTTTTAAAATTGTCCCAGTGTCTTTGCAGCACAAAGTTCCTCTCCCTGGCCCCCATTGACGTCTCACCGCATTTGCCCAAGATCGTGTGATATCGGAGTCTGAGCTACAGTGAGCAGGTCTCTCCATGCAGTCATGGACTGCAAGTCGCAGCGAAACTCCACAGTTCCTGGATGCGGGGGCCAAAGCAATCCAATCCCTTGGCAACAGAAAAGCTGAACAGAAGCACAGCAATACCCTTGAAGCTCCGGCCACAAAACGAGACGGGTCCCCCAAGCACGCTCAGGGCTAGCGTGCGAAATATCAACAGAAAGATTCCTTCCACCAAGGAAAGAACCAGAGGGACACACCAGGGGACCAGGAAGAACAGCTTTAATGCCACACAGGAGGCATGACGCATTTCGGCTGATTGCCTTTTTATATATATATATTCACTGAAAAAACCATAGGTTTTAGGGACATTATAGTTAGAAATTAGCATTTAAAAAAACCTTAGAAATTCAGTGAAATAACCACAGGTTTCAGAGACGTTATAGTTAGGCTGACATTTCACTCGTACATAACCAGAGAAATTCAGCCGCTATAGTTAGCTGAGCTAACTTTAACTCATGCCCCCCCCAATGCACCGCTTATGACCTCACTTATTACATCACTCATAACATGGTCAGTGACATCACTGATGACATCTCAAATGACATCACTGATGACATCATCCAGTGACTGTGTGTATTTTTAAAATGTTTATGAGTGTTAAATATATATACCAAACTGTATTGATGAATCAGTGGGTGTATGAGTGCCTGTATCAATGCTTCAGTAGGTGTGTGACTGACTGTATAAGTGAGCGATTAGTTGTCTCAGTGAATGTATGGATCACCGACTAGATTGTCTGAATGTCTCCATCAATCTGTCAGTTGGTGTTGGTTGAAGTAGTTGTGTGGATTGTTGAGTGGGTACATGAGTGGGTGTTTGAATGATTGATCGGTTGAGTACCTGTATGGGTGTATGAGTGTGTCTGTGAGTAGGTGAGAGGATTTGTGACTGCCTGCATGGATGAGTGAGTACATGAATCAGTGAGTATATGTGTTAGTGAGTGTAAGAGAAGGGTTGCATAAGTAATTGAGTGTGTCTATGGGTATATCCGTGAGTGAATGTATGTGTCAGTGGTATATAGGTGAGTAAGTGGATTTGTGAAAGGTAGTATATGTAAATGTTGGAAAATATTAGTGACTGTATGTATGAGTGATGGATTGTGATAGTGGCTCTATGGGTTAGTGAGTGCATGTGTGAGGGCTTGTATGGCTCACTGTTTATATGTTGCATCTGTATGAATAACTGACTGGGTGTGTGTACAAATTTAAAGGTGATTAATTGGCTCTCTGATTCACTCTAAAGGTGAGTGTGTAGGTGTGTGAGTAGCTCAATGAGTGACTGACAGTGTGTAAGTGGCTGTATGGTTGTTTGAATAGATATATCAGTGGCTGTATTAATGAGTCAGTTGGTGAACGAGTGGTTGTATGGGTGAGTGAGTGGATGTGTGTGTAGAGCGATCAATCAGTGAGTGGGTGTCTAACTACTGGTATGGGCATGTTGATGGTTTCAAGAATGCTAGTATTGAAGTGCAGAGGGTGTATGAAAGGTTACATGGTGGAGTGGGTGCGCCATTAATACTGTGGATGATGTCATCAGTGATGTCATTTGAGATGTCATCAGTGATGTCATCTGTGATGAAACTGACCATGTCATGAGTGATGTAATAAGTGAGATCATAAGCAGTACATTGCGGGGGCGCAAGTTATAGTAAGCTCAGCTAACTATAACTGCTGAATTTCTCTGGTTTTGTACGAGTGAAATGTCAGCCTAACTATAACGTCTCTGAAACCTGTGTTTTTTCACTGAATTTTTAAGGTTTTATAAAATGCTCATTTCTAACTATATCGTACCTGAAACTTATGTTTTTTTCAGTGAATTATTAAGGTTTTTTAAATGCTAATTCCTAACTATAACGTCCCTGAAACCTATGTTTTTTTTAGTGAATTTCTAAGGTTTTTTAATTACAAATTCCTAACTCTAACGTCCCTCAAACCTATGGTTTTATGTATGATTTTCTACTGTTCCTCTAAAAAAATTAATTCTTAAAAGATGTTTTTTATTTTTTTATTTTTTGTTTATCATTTTTTAAATATTTTCAAAAAGTTTTCAAATATTTATAAGCAGTTTTAAAAAAAACATATAACACAGCTGAGCTAACATTTATATTCTTATTTCTTTGAATTAACGTTGTTTTCTTGTTTGCAATTTTGTACAGTGTGATATTATATTACAGAATTTTGAAATGAAAAAGAAAATTTAGAAACAAAATTAACTTATTTTTTTGACTATTTTTTGATTAATGTAACTTTCCATAATTACTTGTAATAGTATGAAAGTTGGGGGGCGTTATTGAATGATTGCATGAGTGCATTTGTAGTGTGTGGTTCATTCTATGAGTATATGTTAACTGTCTAGCGGATTGCACAAATATATGTGTACTGCTGGAGTGAAAGAATGAGTGCCACAGTACTGCCTGACAGTTTCTATGAGTGCTAGTGTATTGCCTGGAAAATTGGATAAATGCTTGCATAGTACCTCAGTGAATGGATAATTGCATAGATTGTGCTTCAGGGAATTCCTGAGTGCCTGAGTGAATGGTTGAGTGCAAGAGTAGTGCCTCGCTTATTGCATGACTGCATAAGTAATGCATGATTGATTGAATGTGTATATAAGTGGTGCCTACTTGATTCTATGAGTGCATGAGTAGTGCCTAAGTGAATGTATGAGTGCAAGACTAATATCTAGCTGCTTAGAACAGTGCATGGGTGCTCTCCCAGTAAAAGGATGACTTCAAGAGTAATTCCTGGGTCATTGTATGAGTGCATGGGTAGTACCTGAGGGAATCGATGAGTACATGTGTACTGCCTGAGTGAATAATTGAGTGCAAGAGTAGTACCTAGGTGATTGCATGATTGTGTTGGTAATGTCTGATTGATTGGATGTGTGTATAGCTACTGTGTCCTTGATTGCATGAAACATTACCCCATTGGTACATTTAAGTCCATTGGAAGTACCTTTATTCATGAATTGTGTTAGTTGCTTTTGCATTTCGCCGTCAGCATGAAGATAAATACGTTTTTCTAACAGGGAACCACTGTGATTATTCCGTAGAAAATTCTTTAGTTTGTAAACAAATTATAGTACACTGAGATTTTAACATTTGGGTCCGTAATTTGTACTGTTTTTTGAAAGAAACTCAAGTGCCTGCTGTTATTCCCACGCTCATTGTGCTTTAGAACAGCAGTTATCTTATCCTAAATACCCACAACTGCTGTGGCTTATGAGCAGGCATCCCGTATATAGCAAGTCTTTCACAACGTGTTACATGTTGCAGCAATGTCTTTTGTCTTCCCCCACATGGGATTGTAGATAGTTTGCTATGGCCTTCCATTCCCACTTTGAAAACAGATTTTAATAACGTACGCTGACTCAAAGTGCTATTGTTTCAACAAGAAGTGGTGCTCACATCACCTCACGAGACCTTCAAATAGCAGGTGGCAAACCACCAAGTGACATTGAGTCACTGCTCAATACCAATCTCCCACTACATTTCGCAGAATTAAAACACCAAATATTTAATAAGTCTGAAACCGAGGGCCTACCACATTTTTTTAAACTAGCCGACTCCGGCCTTGTTATCTCTTTTCTGACTATTTTTGGAGTAATACCGGTTTTTATTAATTCTAATTTTCCAAGCACACTTGACGGACTTGCCCTGGTCCTCTAGCTGGTTTGCGCAGTGCTCGTTCTTCTGCTCCTACCATGAAATGGCTGCCCATCCTGTGGTTGAGCCCCATCCAGGCCAATTGTGGCTGTACTGTGAATGAATGCTGCAACTTTTTGGATGCTTGCCATTGGCGACTCTTGGCATCAGCTATAGGCTGAACTTCTGCTACGCCTATTTCACCTGCGTGCAACCTGTGTTCTACTGTCTCCGGTGCCCCTTTGAGTGCGACCTGGATGTCTTCCTCTCCACTACTTCATGCACTGACCTGGATTATGAACTGTTGGTGAGTTCATTGCTGGCTCATGACCATGACTGTTCCGGAGACACACTCTTGATGGATGCGTTTAATCATTCAGTAAGGGGGAGCTGGAGTACGTGCGTTCATGCGCAGCGCCTCTTGCAGTGGAGTATCATCGAATATCACGCAGGTTACCCTGACATGCTCCTGGTTGCACAAGATTACGATGACCATGTCTGTCCTTTCGGCTTGCTAAATTGGATGGCAACCCTCTTTGCTTGGAGAAGTGCGGATGACATTTTGGAGCTGATTGCATTTTGCGGTGCTTGTGAATTCTTGCATTTTGATGGAACTCCAAAAGTGCGCATCGGAACCCGATTTGATGGCCTGTTATTTCTACACTTCAAAAACACTGGTTTTTAAACTTTTTCTCATTTCCTTTTTCGTTCCTTGGGAACTTTCAGATATTGACTTTTTATACGATTTTGCCTTTACAAATTCGGTTTGGCTCTGCTTATCTTTGCGTTCTGTTTGCCTGGGTGCTACAGAGCTGGCCAAGGGAAGGGTGAGACCTGGCCGTTGGGGACATTATCGACTTCACTAAGTTACCATGAGCCCTGCAGCCATTATCCAGCTTTTGCGTACGATAACACAAGGTTTTATTTTACCAAAATACCTCGTTCGTACTTTTCACATGAGAACTATCTGCTGTGTTTCTTCTGAGCATCTTTCTGAACTTTAAATTCAACATTCTGGGCAAAGTCGATAAACAATGTCCCTCGTTATTTGGCTCTGGTCAGGCCCTAGCACCTGTATAAAACAAACCAATGCAGTTATTGTTGAACACCCATACTGTGATACAATTGGGATACACGAATAAATCACACACACACTTGGAGAGAAACGTTTCCATGAGAGAACAGTGAAACAGCACCTATAATTTAGATTTACCATCTATATTCAAAGTTATGTGATCTGCAGACAAAGCTCAGAGATCTTCTATTATATAATAATACTTATTGTTAGCAAGGAGAGGGACGTCACGCAGTATAGTCTTTTCTCCATTATCTTTTTATGATGACAACTCCCTTTATCAGATATGGACTAACTGCTATACTGATTATACTTCTATCATAAGTGTAAAGATAAAGGGCCCCCTGTTACTAATAGTAAGTTCCTCTAGGCAGGGAAGTAATACATAATGTAAATTCCTAGGGCAACTTCAACAGCAACAATATCTAAAACCAACAAGTAAATGTTAGGAGAGACAAGTGTAATGAAAAAATACAAAAATAGTTTTTTATTGATAGTAATATATTCTTTTTTCTGATATAAAATATATGCAACCTACATACACGCCACATCCATCTAGTCATACACACTCAGGATTCAGAATATAAACATGTACAGGTATATTCATTACTAGAGACCTTGTCTATCAACATATTTTGTACATGTTCTGATGCATTTGATCTGAATTACAACACATGATTATTTTTAATTTTTAACATTTTTCAAGAATGGGCCTTGTCTTTAGGCTTGTTAATATAAAACATGTATCTGTGTAGTGAAGCAACTGCAGTTCCTGGGTGGTTTCAAGTACAAGAGTGACAGTGAAAGGGTGTGTCTTGTTACTGCAATTCCTGAGAGATGTGGGAGTGTTGTGTTCTGGGTTGTCTAATCACTTGTTTCTCTGTAAGGGATTCAGACAGCAAATGAGACAATATAGCAAGTTGGTCCGGGGCTTATGGGCACGTAGATAATAGGATGACTCAGTCCCTACCTACTAAGGTCTCCTAATCGTACGCATAGTTGTGATCTTAGGCAGAATCCCTGTAACAGCCTGAGTAAATGGATTACTCCATGGGTAGGGCCTGAGTGAATGGTTAAGTGCAAGACTAGAGCCTGGTTGATTGTATCAATGCATTGGTTCTTCCTGAGTGAATTCATAAGTGCAAGAGTAATGTTTGGGTGCTTATATCACTCAATAGGTAGTGCCAAAGTTTAAAGATAACTGTGTGAATGAATGAGTGCAAGAGTACAGCCTGGATAATTGTATGAGTACATGTGTAGTCCATTGGTAATTGCATAAGTGCAGGGGTAGTGTCTGGGTGATACCATGAGTGCATAGGTTGTGCCTGTGTGAAAGGAAAAATGCAAGGATAATGCCTGGAGTATCCTATTAATGCTAAAGTTGTGCTACAGAGATTACATGAGAGCATAGATAGTGTTTGTGTAAAAGAATGACTACCTGGCTGATGACATCAGCAACACGATCAAAGTTTTCAAATAGTATAAAGGATGAAGAATAATTTTTATTACAAATAAATAATATATAAATGAACTTCAAATATGTTTTCACGTTACCATACATATTATGTTTTGTATTCTTACCTTTTTAAGTAATTTAGGAACCAATACCTACTATAAAGAAGAAGAAAAACAGTTATGTAATGTAATGTATTACAGAAATTATACTATTACATTTTTAAGAGGACAACATAATTTTAGAATTACATAACATTTTCAGTTTCCCTTTTTTGCTGTTCTCAGATTCCAATTAACTTCACCATACACAGTGATTTCAACGTAGTATAATCATAGAACAGCAGTGATAAAAACAATCATCTAGATTGTAGAAAAAACCCACATCAGAATAGAGCATTGTAGCTATGTGTTTTCCTAACTACAGTTTCTTTATCACATCCTTCTTGTACATTATGTCTTATATTTATCTGAAGGACACTTGCCAAAATGTACACTCTCATTTACATCTGGTACAATATACACAACAAATATATACTCTATTTGCTTTTCAACACAATTTTCCAAATGCAATACCAAATAGCACAAATATTAATCCAAACACTAATTAGAATTAGTAATTCTTTGCAGTGCTGTCTAATTTCTGTTCACATCTTCCCAATAGGCTGAATGATGTATTCATAACTTTGGCTTCCAAAATATCCAACATGAATTTGTTAATTCATGTTCACATCTTCCTCACTTGAATCTTTGACATATTTACGTTTTGGACATACTACACATTTCTCATATATGGGAGATTCACCTAAATCCGGTGTATAAAGGCTTCTTAAATGATTATACTCTCTTACACAATTTACATCAGCATTAACCTTTTTTCTCATCGAAATCAATAAATACAAACCAGACAATGTTCTTACTCAAGATAATGCAACATATGCCATTCCCTCTTTGAACACTGTACTTCCACAATTTACCATAGCACTGTCTATACTTAAACCTTGAGATTTATGAATAGTTACTGCATATGCTAAAGAAAGAGGAAACTGTTTTCTGCAAACATACAAGTGTTTTACAAGCAAAAAACGTACAACACAACGCCCAATCTGTCTTACCTCTTTAATCTGTTCAAATTTTATTTTCAAAAATTCTATTCCATCTCTGTTCTGAAATTTTACAAAATCAACAACTTTTCCAATTGCTCCATTTACTAAACCTTCCTCTACATTCAAATTATGCTGTAACATTACCTGACAGTTTATACAGTCATGTAAAGTTTTTCTAAGCCTGCAGTTTTAGATACAGACTTTTCCAAAGAGTGCAATTTAGTCTGTAGTTTCTCTGTAAGAGGAATAGTCACTCCCTGGTGTTCAATTTTATCAATAGCTTCAATTTCAACTAATTCTTGTTTTTCCAGTTCAAAAAGCTCTTGATCAAATGTAGAACACTCTTGCAGTGTAGGCATTAGGCAATCTATAGACTTCTTTTCTCCAATCTTCTTGTACATTAGTTCAGCCGCTGTGTTTTCAGTTGTAAGCAAGTTCCTTAGTAGCCGACTTTCTAAAGCTTGCTTACCAGACACCAATTCTTATATCTTTAAGAATATTTCCATAATCTTCATCATTAGCTTGTTGCATATTCTTTATAAGTTCTTTATATTCGAAGTTTAACCAAATGTTCACATTTCCAATACTTCCCAAAGTTTTTCTAGTGTCTTCATGCACAAGTGTTTTAAAAACTGGTTGTCTATTTACAGGAGTTAGTTGTAATAGATCTCTAAATACAATTAAATGTTTTCCTCCAGACAGAACATTGTATTCTGTTTTTAAAATCTGTTGCATTCTCAAGTGTACAAAGGCAAGCATTACATTTGAGACAATGCTCACCTCATCAATGATTAAAAGTTTCATTTTCTTCAGTACTCTTGACACTTTATAACAAGCTTCTCCAGACAGCTTCTGATATTCCAATTTATTATCATGTTCAACTGGTTGAATAAGTGATCTATGTAAAGTAATCCCTTTAATTTTGTGTGCTGCTAATCCAGTTGGAGCTGTTACAACACCAGATAAATGTGAATCTGTAGTTTTCTGTAGATAACTGGTCACAACTTTAATTGAAAAACTTTTACCTGTTCCAGCTTGACCACTGATGTACATAAGAATAGGTTTAAATGATGAACATTGGCATTCTATTTTTTCATGCAATAAACCATGTTGTATCTGTTGTGTAACTTGTACATATATTTCTTTTTGTTCAATACTAAGGGGTCGATTCCGATCTCGGCCGGTAGGGCACCGAATCGGATTCGGCTTAACCGGATCCGATTTGGAGCCCTATTTCCCGACCGATTCGTACGTGTGTCCGGGTGAGCGAGTACGATGCGTGCGCTCGCGAAATCTCCGACCGACTCGTTCGCAGGACCCGATCGCTCCGACCGACTCGCACGGGGACGACGCGCACCGCGCAATGGAGACGTTCCCCGGCCGGGTAAGTACGATGCGCACCTCGACCGCTCCGACCGACTCGCGCAGTCTGGCTCCAAGGAGCTGTCGAAGCCGCACTTTGGGGGTCCGTGTCGGACCCCCCTGGAAGCGTAGCCGCGCGAGTCGCACACAGGGGGGACCCATGGGTCCCCCCTACACGTGCATGTATGGCGCGACCCGCATCGACGCGAACACGCTGTTGGGGGCGCCCTTGTTCGCGTCGTGCCCATTGAGTCAATGGGAGCCTGTGTACGCGTCATACGACTGGCTCCCATTGACTTCAATGGGAGTCCGACCGAATCGAGTCCGATAGCATACGTGCGCATCGTACTCGTTCGGTTGGACTGCTAGAGTCCGATTCGGTCGGAAATCTCTCCGGGTCCGGCTCGGTCGGGGAGATTTTTGGCCTGAATCGGAATCGGCCCCTTAGTTGTTCTTCTAAGTTTTCCAACGTAATATTATCCTGTTGTGCTTGTTGCATTGCAAGTTCTACCTCATTCATGGTTATTGCTGCTTCATTTTCGATTATTGGTTGTCCCAGTGGATCTTGACTCAGAGGACCAGAACTTTGACTATCCTGAGAACTGTCTTTGGCTATTTCAGCTGCAATAGTGTTTTCTTGTTCAATCTCATCATTTAACATTTGTAGATATGTAGGGAAAATTGTGCATTGAATGCTATCTTTACATGCATTAAAAGAATCTTTGCAGAAGTCGAAATCTCCAAGTAATTCTGTTTCATTACACCATGGCTTGAACAGTTGCAGAAGTGCTAAATAGAAAAATTCTCTCTTATCTGGAGTTTCGCAACTAGGTTTTCTGTGGTTAATAAGATTTCCTTTGGCATGTTTTACTAAACATTCGTCACATCTAAGGGTGGGCGTAGTTCGCGAAGTAATGCTTCGCGAAGCTACGCAAAGTGCAGTTCGCGCTACGCAAGCTTCGCGTAGCACTACGCGAACTGCGTAGCGCACTGTTCGCAATGATTGCACAGTGCCGGATGCTTGTCCGCACTGTGCAATCATTGAAAACGGCAACTTGCACAGTGCGAGCTGTCTTTTACTGCCGCTCGAGTAGATTTTTACTCGAGCGGCAGCTTCTCAACGCGGACTGGTAGTTTCTCATCGCGAGCGGTCGCAAGCATACGCGACCACTCGCAATGAGAAACCTGACCTCCCGCGTTGAGAATCTCGCCGGGAGGTTTATTTTCCACGCTCGCGATCGGCAACTTGATGTTGCTGATCGCGAACGAGGAAAAAGTCTCGCCGGGATGTCATTTTGCTTGCTCGCGGTCGCCAACTTGACGTTGAGGACCGCGAGCAAGCAAAAAATGACCGCGGCACTACGCTACGCGTGTTCGCACTGTGCTACGTGCAATTCGCGTTGTGCGAAGTAGCGCAAACTTCGCAAACTACGCGAGCGTAGCGTAGCACTTCGCCCAGGGTTAGTCACATCCAATTACTGCATATTTTCATTGTTTTATATTTTCTGTAACATTTCTTTTAAAGCTGTAATGTTGAAGTATTTCATACATACAGACATAGCTTTTCCAGACGTGGACTCCTTTTGGGATAGTATGTATCCAACAAATTAGTTTTAAGAATTTCTGTACTTTCTGGTTCATTCAGTGCTAAGTATTCGATCTCTTCTAATGTTTTCAATACTCTATTTCGTGTGCAGGGAAGACCTAAACTTACCCAAATGATTCCTCTTGACTTTGAATATAAACTGGAAGAGCACAAGCGATCCAAACATTCATAGGATACAATCTCTCGGTGGAAAAGCATTTTCAAGCTAAATCTGTACCATTTTTTGCTAAGACTCTTCTCTTGTGAAATTTCTTCCCACATTTCTTTCATCTCTGTCTTTTCTGATTTCATTATATATGATGGAACATAGCGTGCAACAGCAATTGAATTATCGGCAACATATTGAATATCCATGTTTGCATTCCACATTTTTAAAATAACTGGATTGTAGTCATTAATATACTTTGACTGTTCTGTTCTTTTTAAGTTCTATGTATTCTTGGGAGATTTCTGAGTTATTGTATGCCTTACTGCTGACAAAATAGAATTTACTCTTCCTTTAGAAATTATTGGACGCAAGAATCCAAAACGACACTTTGTATAAAATTTCCCTTTAGACTTGTAGTTTTGTTGACAGTACTTTCCACAGCGGTGACTTTGAAAATGTAAACCTTGTTGTCTTAAGCTCTTTTCTCCCCCTTCTCTTGGAATGTCACAGGTAACATACTGTTTGATGAAAGACAATACAGTTTCATCAGTATCAGTTCTAAATTTTGGAGCATTCTTTATACATAATAGCATGTGTATATGATGACCTACTCTTTCTTGGTACTCTTTTCGCCCCAAAAAATCTGTAACTTCTCCAAGAGGACAATTATTTTTATTGCAGATAAATGACATCATAGTTTGAAACCTATGGTTAAAATACCTGCACACATTTACAGGGTCTGAAGAACAGAGTTCTCCAGGTGTCTTCATTTCAATATTTTTTATATTTGAGCTTCTCATAGAAATTCAAGTAAATCTTCCAATGCATATTCAGCACAGCTAAGTGTTACAAAACATGTTGGTGTACCCAGGTTTCTTGGTAAGTAAAAAAAATGAGGAGGCCTCTCCAACCCAAGGGACCAGGGCACTACTTAATAGTGAAGAGAAATAACGTCCCAAGGACAAAAGAAGACAGCTCAGGTTCACACAGATACAAATTCACTCAAACTATTCAGTCCCTCCAAATGGGGAGTGTACACACACTGATTGTATTACTAAGATTCCACCAGGCCCAAAAGTGTAGTATCAAAAGGCTTTATTCATATATATAAAAAATCCAGGGTCATGATTCGAACATTACAGATCACAGTAAAAAGCCGCCAATATCATATAATCCCTAGAAGTCATAAAAATACAATGTACTTTAAAAACAATTCATACACAATACAATAAATCAAGTGTACAATAAGAACTAATTGGCTATTCTTTCATTATAACAAATGAGTAAATCATAAAAACAATATATCAACTTTCAATAAAATCACATTGTACACAAAAAACATACATTTGAAAAAAAGGTCATAACTACTAATAGGGAGGCCCTACTTGCACAGTTCAAAGTACTGTTACACAACCTGATCCAACTTCTTACATAGAGTTTCTATTATTGTTATCACTCCTTGTTTATTTTTTGCGATAATCTCTCTCGTAGTTGGATTCAGTGCAAATACAGCGTCGAAGCGTTTCGGTGGTGGTGGCATTATAAACCCCACCTTCCTCAGGACAACAATGTGTATCAGGGATTGACAACCTCCCTTTCAAATAAGATTACGTGCAGATCAAATCTAAAGGAGGAAGAGGGGAAGAGGAAAATATACAAAGATACATTTTTAGTGTTCTTCCCCAATCCAACAAGAAGATTTTTGTAAAAAAAACAATACTATCTATACATATTTTGTGTTTTATATCAGAAAAAAGCCCGAGCATAAACATAAATCCCAAAAAAGGGCAAGCACAAGTTAGCCACCTAGGGCATCTGTATAATACAATCATCAGGTATGGTCGATCGTAGTTAATAAATCCTTAATTATAACATTCACACAATACTTCCATGCACAGTTACTCTAATTCCATTCACTTCAAACAATGTTCTAATAGTTGACTAAAATAAGTCTCCACTCACCAAAAATAAGTGATGTGCTACTTAATGACGTTAAAATAATAAGTTTTGGTTAAAACAGCCCGTATTTTTCCTTTCTTGTATCTTGTCAAGAAGTTCCTGTCCTCAATTCTAAAAGAAAGGATATTATATCTGTATAAATACAGCATAATTTAAAAATTAAGTTAATACCCTTTTCATTTATTCCTTCTAGGTAACATGCTCTTACCTGAGAGACAAATATCTATTTTGTGGACGATATATTATAGGTATTGAATTACCAATAAATCGATCCAAAGAAGGTACTCTCAGTACCGGTGTTTTGTACAACCGGAAATATAGTAATACACTGAATCCTTTTTCCACAGTGGGGAGGACTTTAGGTGGTGGCCGCAAGCTCACCGCCTCTTTATCTGGATAGCCCCACCGGATACAGGTATATGGCCCGTGTTCGTAGTTTCTAGACGGAAGTAAGTAACAAAATATGCCTAGGTTTGAGAAGCCCTTAGATAGCAATTCATAAGTCTACCAAACCTTAAAGGGTTTAGTTACAATTCAGTACATCCCCGACCTCGCGAAACCAAACATGTTTCGGATATATAATATACTACCCTCTACTCCTATCTTCACAGATGGGCATTAGCTTTATCCTATGTTGTTGGGTAGGGGCTAAATAAAGAAGCCTCCCTGATTTAAAAATTAGTACACCCAAGCTTTATTTGTAAATAATACAAGGTATATTGCCCTGTATAAAGACACTACGGGGACCGTTACCCAACCCATATCGCATCGGGGTCGACCTTGGCTGCACGGATTATACACAAACAGGACCTAGACAGCGCCTCCCTAAGTTACCCAGGGTTCTTAATAATATACCCCAGGTCGCTGTGCAACTCACAATACACTCACCTCACGCTTCTTAACGCCACGCTTCAAGAGCTCCTTCCGAAACCAACGCTGTACGCTGGAGGAGTTACTTTATATAAATCAAGAGTGATCCAGAAGTGAATAGATTCGAAGCACGGGTACACCTCGTTACTGTGGTGGCCATCTTAAACTTCCTAACTCCGGGTGCTAATAACATGATCTACAAGTGATACGACCATGTTATATAAATGGATGTGTAGAGATAGGGAGGGATATTGCTATCCTTGCTCGACACCCCAGTTTTAATTTAAAAATATACTTTGACTTATATAGTCCAAAGAACATTTTGATGTACATTAATATATACATGTGTCTCCCTCATACAGGATAAAATAAAAAATACTAATAATACCGGAGTATATTTCCATATAAGGACTACATAATAAGTGATCAATCGTCATCTGTAGTGGAGCAAGTTTACAAAAAGTCACTATCATAGATCTAGAATAAAGTGTCCCCTCTCGAGGCTCACTGATAAATATGCTCAACTCATAGTACTCAATAGCTCATGACTCAGGGTCTTGAAACATATATATAGGGGTGGGGACTGATAATGTTTACAGTTCACTCCTAATGTAGGGACGAACCTCCAAAATAATCCTGCTTCTTAAAATATATATACATACCCCGGGACTACAGAAACTCTCCCGAATATCAAATAATCCGGGTACAATTAATGACATTCAGTTATTGGCTTAAATCCCGAGTTTTTTATCCAATGATAATGCGTTCCCAGTCCTCCCTTCTATTCAGGCCCTTTGTAATGGTGTCGAACTTCACCATGAACCACTGTTCTCTGAGTTTCCTTCTGCTCTCTCTGTTACCTCCCCTTCTCTGATCCTTAATCTTCTCCAACACAACCCATTTGATATCAGTAAGGGTGTGATTTTTTGGAATCCAGTGGTTGACCAGTGGAGCATTTTCCTTTCTGGTCTTAATCGCGGGCCTATGTTCGCATAGACGTTGCCTGAACTCACGTTCCGTTTCTCCAATATACCCTAATCCACATGGGCAGATTACTAAATAGATTACCTGTTTACTCCTGCAGTTGTTAAGGGTAGTGATCTTGTGGGTGGTTCCATTAAGGGACACTTCTTGGGTCACCAGACAAAGATCACAGGTGCTACAGTTCCCACTTTGTGGTTTCCTTTCGCTCTGCCACCATCTATTCTACTTTGTGTCTCATTTTGGTCATCCCTGTAAGTGTACACTAAGGTATTTCTTAAGTTCTTATTTTTTTCTAAATGCATAGAGTGGTTTAGGGAGCCTCTCGCTTGAACCCTCGTTTAGAATTTTCCAGTTTTGATTTGTTTTTTAATTTATTACTAATGCCAGAAAATTGACTAACCATGACTATTCTATCATTGCCTTGTTTTTGCTTACCACCATTCAGGAGGCTTTCCCTATCAGAAAACCTAGCTCTCTTATACGAGTGATTAATGAGTTTTCTAGGATAGCCTCACTCTTTTAGTTTGGTCTTCAGTTTGGTCTTCAGTTTTTCAGACTATGGGGCCGATTCCGATCTCGGTCGGAGGCGCACCCAATACCATTCGGTCGGGAAAAAAGCCATGCGAATGCCTGTTTCCCGACCGATCCGTACATTATTCCGAACGAGTAAGTACGATGCGCACAACAGCATAGAATCCGGCCGAGTCGTACTCACCCAATCCAGGTCCTGTTCTCCGACCGAGGCGAATCCGGAAACGCCGAATCGAGTCGCACAGAAGGGAAAATGCAGCCCCGTCCGGCAGGACAAGTACGATGCGCTTTCCGTACGCGCCGAACCCGTCGCTACGTCCGGCACGTCAAAGCTTCCGGAGGAGGCGCACATAAGCTCCGATTCGCGCCACAACACGATCCACGGCTACGAGGCGAACACGCCAGCGACGAGGACGACGCGAAGCAACCGGAAAGACGAACGAGACGAACCAACCATGAATTCCTTCGTTCCGATCCTACCAATATTCTACATTTACTACCGGAACAGGCACGGACGCGTACGGTGCAGAAGGTAAGTCAGACACCAACCACAAAAACATACAACACGTACACGACACATCACACACACACAGAGGGATGCAGAATTTACTTACACCAGCAACAGCAGCACCATAGGGGCGGGATGCCCATCACCAATGCCACATATGCACACAGGGGCCTGGATGCGCACCACCACTACCACCCCTACCCAGGGGGGGCTGGATGCCTACCACTACTACCACCCTTAGCCATGGGGGTGCCAGATGCCTACCACTACTACCACCCTCACCCAGGGGGTGCCACATGCCCACCACTACTACCACCCTTACCCAGGGGGGGGCTGGATGCCTACCACTACTACCACCCTTAGCCATGGGGGTGCCAGATGCCTACCACTACTACCACCCTTAGCCATGGGGGTGCCAGATGCCCACCACTACTACCACCCTTACCCAGGGGGGGCTGGATGCCTACCACTACTACCACCCTTAGCCAGGGGGGGCTGGATGCCTACCACTACTACCACCCTTAGCCAGGGGGGTGCCAGATGCCCACCACTACTACCACCCTTACCCAGGGGGGCTGGATGCCTACCACTACTACCACCCTAAGCCAGGGGGCTGGATGCCTACCACTACTACCACCCTTAGCCATGGGGGTGCCAGATGCCTACCACTACTACCACCCTTAGCCAGGGGCTGGATGCCTACCACAACTACCACCCTTACCCAGGGGGGCTGGATGCCTACCACCACTACCACCCTTAGCCAGGGGGCTGGATGCCTACCACTACTAAAACCCTTAGCCATGGGGTGCCAGATGCCTACCATTACTACCACCCTTAGCCAGGGGGTGCCAGATGCCCACCACTACTACCACCCTTACCCAGGGGGGCTGGATGCCTACCACTACTACCACCCTTAGCCAGGGGGCTGGATGCCTACCACTACTACCACCATTAGCCATGGGGGTGCCAGATGCCTACCACTACTGCCACCCTTAGCCAGGGGGCTGGATGCCTACCACAACTACCACCCTTACCCAGGGGGCTGGATGCCTACCACCACTACCACCCTTAGCCAGGGGGCTGGATGCCTACCACTACTACCACCCTTAGCCATGGGGGTGCCAGATGCCTACCACTACTACCACCCTTAGCCAGGGGGCTGGATGCCTACCACAACTACCACCCTTACCCAGGGGGGCTGGATGCCTACCACCACTACCACCCTTAGCCAGGGGGGCTGGATGCCTACCACTACTACCACCCTTAGCCATGGGGGTGCCAGATGCCTACCACTACTACCACCCTTAGCCAGGGGGGCTGGATGCCTACCACAACTACCACCCTTACCCAGGGGGGGCTGGATGCCTACCACCACTACCACCCTTAGCCAGGGGGGCTGGATGCCTACCACTACTACCACCCTTAGCCATGGGGGTGCCAGATGCCTACCACTACTACCACCCTTAGCCAGGGGGGCTGGATGCCTACCACAACTACCACCCTTAGCCAGGGGGGGCTGGATGCCTACCACTACTACCACCCTTAGCCATGGGGGTGCCAGATGCCCACCACTACTACCACACTTACCCAGGGGGGCTGGATGCCTACCACTACTACCACCCTTACCCAGGGGGTGCCACATGCCCACCACCACTACCACCCTTACCCAGGGGGGGCTGGATGCCTACCACTACTACCACCCTTAGCCAGGGGGGTGCCAGATGCCTACCACCACTACCACCCTTAGCCAGGGGGGGCTGGATGCCTACCACTACTACCACCCTTAGCCGTGGGGGTGCCAGATGCCCACCACTACTACCACCCTTACCCAGGGGGGGCTGGATGCCTACCACTACTACTACCCTTAGCCAGGGGGGCTGGATGCCTACCACTACTACCGCCCTTAGCCATGGGGGTGTCAGATGCCTACCACTACTACCACCCTTACCCAGGGGGGGCTGGATGCCTACCACTACTACCACCCTTACCCAGGGGGTGCCAGATGCCTACCACTACTACCACCCTTACCCAGGGGGTGCCGGATGCCTACCACTACTACCACCCTTACCCAGGGGTACCAGATGCCTACCACTACTACCACCCTTACCCAGGGGTGCCAGATGCCTACCACTACTACCACCTCTACCCATGGGGAGCTGGATGCCTGTCACTACTACCACCTCTACCCATGGGGGGCTGGATGCCTACCACCAACACCATCCCCACTCATAGGATGGACAATGCATGACACAACCAGCACACCACAACCTAGGGAATGCAAGAAAAAGACATCCCCCAACACCATGACAAGCGTGTGTAGACTGTGTCAAATGCCTACAACACTGAACATGACTTTGAACATACAATGTGACCCCCTATCACATGTGCCACACATATATGTGTGTGGCCCCCACAATGCAAGCAGGCCATGACCATTGTGGCAATGGGGTCCAAAACCCCATCATCACAGTGACCAAAATGTAAGTGTGGGGTCCATAGCTGAAGCACATTTTGAACATTGTGGCAATGGGGTCGAAACCCCCATCATCACAGTGACCAAAATGTAAGTGTGGGGTCCATAGCTGAAGCACATTTTGAACATTGTGGCAATGGGGTCCAAACTCCTATCATCACAGTGACCAAAAGGTAAGTGTGGGGGCCCATAGCTGAAGCACATTCAGAACATTGTGGCAATGGGGTCTAAACCCCCATCATCACAGTGACCAAAATGTAAGTGTGGGGTCCATAGCTGAAGCACATTTTGAACATTGTGGCAATGGGGTCCAAACCCCCATCATCACAGTGACCAAAAGGTAAGTGTGGGGGCCCATAGCTGAAGCACATTCAGAACATTGTGGCAATGGGGTCTAAACCCCCATCATCACAGTGACCAAAAGGTAAGTGTGGGGTCCATAGCTGAAGCACATTTTGAACATTGTGGCAATGGGGTCCAAACCCCCATCATCACTGTGACCAAAATGCAAGTGTTGACAAAGAAAAAGCTGCAACTGCCAAACTGCATGGATGATTCCTGGTCACAGAACATAAAACACATCAGTGGCAAAGTAGTGCATGTGTCCCATTGCAACATAGATTGGGGGAGGCAAATACTGCAGTGCAAATAAGACATACCTTTGGCCATGTGCAGACAAACAACACCCATGGGGGCTGACACCGTCAACATTCATCAATGACACAATGACAGAAGTGACCATCAGAATGCAGACCCACATATTTGCACCAATGGGCACACAAATGCAGATACCCTGTGGAGACTGTAGATGTGAGGTGAACAGATACCATACCATGGCAGCAATGGGACACACAAACCATGATCATTGTGCTGACCGATGACCTAGGAGTCCCAGGGACAGCAGGGGAAACCCACCAAACAACATACAGCCAATGGCACACCTAAGATATGCCAATGCAGTGGTGCAGATGCACAAGCACAAACAGGCAGACCCACACTGCACATCAAACACAACAGGTGAGGGGGCGGTGCCAGTGTCCCCAGGCAACCACACAACACATGAGGAGGCCTGAATACCAATTACACAGATGTGCATACAGTGCCACACAAAGGTAACTCATGGATCCAAATCCCCTATGTGGGCAATCAGGCATTGTCAGATGAGAGGGAGCACAAACCACACATGTCACACAAGCATGTAGGAACAGCAACTGACACAGCAAGACACAGACACACCACAGCACTACCCCGAGGGCCCCCACAATGTGGTGACCCTGGGCTGCATTAAAATCCCACTATGATGACAAAGCTAAATGTTGTTCACACTGTGAACGACAGTCATGTGTCCTGAGCAACAAACTACCATCACACCTACACAAGCACAAATCAATCAGCACGGCCAGTAAGCCAAGGCCAACATGGAGGCAGGGGTCTAGCCGGGCAACAACTCTGATCTGCACACACTCAACACCACACACCTCGACCTCCAACAATGTGCAGCAGTGAAGCACACATGCACTGGTGGCATTGCACATGCACCCATGACAATCCCAGGGTGGTGGGTGGGAACCAAGGTGCAGAAACACATCACACATGGCCACTCAACAAGACTCCTGAATGTCTGACACACTGCACACTACGCTGTACATGGACATGACGGCAATACCACACCAACCAATGGGATCCCAGCCACAGTCACACACCAATGAAGAAGCCAAGGTCACCCACAAAGAACACACATAGACAACTACCAACATTGAAGCCCGGACCCTGAGGAGTGCCAGCAGTCACACACACAACGTGTCACAATCACTGAAAGATAACACAAACTGGAAATCACATGACAGGTGTAAACAACAAGTGCCAAGGGGAATCCTGACTGTGACCCATCTGCGTCTGCACACAAACTCAGCCCTGACAGCAAACACACCTATGGGTGACACCCTGATGACCAGTAATGTGCCATGCACCCACATCACAGAGAATCCAGGGAGAAGACTTGGGGGGAACATAGGTCAACTCAGCAAGCATCACAAACAGGTACAACACTAGGGATCCCAGCATGCACAGCAAAACGGAAGTGAACACACAGACATGCTCATACAACACACACCTTGGGCGCAGGCAATGTCACAGGAGTACACACTGCCATGAGGGGACTCCACTCCTGTGTGAGGAAAGCTGTGCCATATGTTGCCTCAGTAGGGCCCCATCATGTCAGCTGAGCACTTGGTCACACAATCAACAATTAGCACCAAATGAAGGCTCCCGTCACATCAGCCTGGTCATGGGAGTGCCAACGAAATCATCAGCACAGATCCAACACACTTGTATAGCAATGTTGCACTGACAACACAGATGAGTCCTTCCCCATTGATGCCCAAACCTGCATGTCCAGTGGAGATGGCCACATGGTCAGGGAAGTAGACGAATTGAACAATGGCAGGCACAACAGATGTGCAGGGGTGGAAGCCACAGATGTGAAATTGCTAATGTAAGTAGGAAATCCCATTGCCAAATATTGAACACATGACACCCTCAGATGCTGCTAAGGATGACATGGATACACCACAGGATAGGACACATTCCCCCTGGACCACATGTGTTCCTGCACAGTAACACTTCATTATCATGAGACCAAATATCACCATCACTGCAGCAAGGGCATGGTTAGCATCATCAACAACATGTACATCAGAAGCAAAAGCACTAGAGAACAGAAAGTTGCTTTATTCAGCATATGTGTGTCCAAAAACTCAGAGAACAGTAATGCTCCAACAAAGGCCAATGGCCAGTCCATCAAGTAAGTCAATACAGGGTGACAGTGGCAGATGTCACCCTACGCATGCCTGCACTGCACAAAACCAGGGACAATCCACTAGGAGGGGCAACCAGGGGGGCAGGCCAGGCACCGCAGGGACAGGATCAGGGCTCACCAGGAGGAGGCAGGGAAGGGGTGGTGGGTGCTGGAGAGCCACTGACAACTGCAGTGGAGGTGTCTGACATGGTGTGTGCCGGCACAACTGGGGGCATGGCTCAGATGGTGTGTGTGCTGGCACGACTGCAGTGGACCGTGCAGATGGAGTGGACAGGTCCGCCACTGCAGTGCCCAAGTCAGACAGGGTGGTAGTGGACTCCACTGCAGTGCCTACCTCCAGGGGAGGAGAATGGGGAACAGGCAAGGTGGGCAGGACAGAGGGGGAGGACACCCTCACCACATCAGTGGCACAGACAAGCGCAGCGGGGGTGTGGTGCCGGGAGAGCAAGTGGCAGGGGGAGAAGGCTGGATCCTCTTGTGGATGGTATATCTGTGGGTGGGGGAACCTGGGGCAGGGTGTGGTGGGGGCACCTGTGGAGTGGGGGCCTGAGGGTTGGAGGAAGGAGACCTGGTGCCTGAGCTGCAGGGCGGCGGCGGGGTCTTGCTCTTATGACTCCGGGGAGACTTGCGGGTGGGGGCCTCAGTCTGTCTGCACCTGGGGGAGGGTGTCCGGGGGCGAGGGGCACTCTGCTCCGTGTGGGTGGGCTTCCTCTTCCCCCTGGATGCTGGAGCAGCTGGATCATAGGGGATGAGGCTGAGGTCACAGAGGAAGAGCCGCTGTGACTTTGGGGTTGCAGGTGAGGCAAGGGAGGGTGCTTTGGAGGGAGAGGCAACTGAGGACTGTGCAGTGCTTGTGGATGCGTGTGTGTGTTCCAGGGCCCCATCCCCTGTGAGTCTGGTTTCAGTCCCCTGACTGTGCGTATGTGTGCGTTTTGTTTGTGGCATGTGTGTCTGTGTGCTGGACGTGTGTGTGCTGGTGTGTGCCTGTGCCGGTGTGTGTGTGCTTGGGACAGGTAAGGTGCTGGGGAGTGTGGATGGAGCAGAGGCAGGAGGGGTGAGGGACTGTCTGAGGAGGGACACTGCTGCCGTCAGGGAGGAGTCCATGGACCTATTGCCGCTCTGTAGGTCAGACATGCCCGATGAGATGCCCTCCATGAACGACACCAGCTGAGTCAACAGAGCGGTGTGTGCATGGAGGACACTCAGCATGGCTGTCTGCCCTACATGGAGCTGGCGAAGGAGGTACACAGACTCCTCACTCAGGGCAGCAGGGGACACAGGGGCAGGGGGTGCGGTGCCTGGCCCGAAGGAGACACGCTCCCGAACATGGGAGCATCCACGGACCTGGGGAATGGGAGCCGATGGGAGGGCGGTGGTGGTGCGGGTGGTGGCGGGGACAGCAACACTAGCTGGGGTGTGGGCTGCTGACACCCGCCTCCATAAGGGAGTCATCCTCCGAGCCGCTGTGGTCCTCAGCTGAGGTGGATGCTGCTGAGGACTCCTCGGTGTGGCTCCCCTCGCCCTCCGTGCCACTGGGTCCCTCCGACCACTCCTCGGCTGCTGACCCAGTCTGGCTCTCCAGCTCCTCCTGGTCCGTGGAGCTGTCCCCTTCCGTGGCCGTGGATGTATCTGCAATCAATGGGGAAACAGACAGACATCAGTCACCTGCACCAAACGCACACACCACTGTGAGCACAGCACATTACAGAGCAAGCCCTGGCATCATTAGTTGAACATTGCTAAAAGTGCCCTAACTGAACAGGAGAAGCCAATTGTCAGTCTGATGCCAACCATGGCACTCACATCCCACATGGCCTTGCACCCATCTGTCTGGTGTCTGTTGGATAGCAACACCCCAGTGTGGACACATGCACCACCTACACAGTAGTTGGACAGTGCAGAGGACACGGTGTAGCATGTGGACATGCACACATCACAACTCTTGCCACTGAGTCAGTACAGGTTTCCGGATGAAAGGGATGCCCAGAGTCAAATAGGAAATGCATGTGATGCATACCAGCGACAGACACCATGATGCACCCATGTCCTGATAGCCATCGCCACAATGGTGTGCATGTAGCACATGTCACTCCCCTGCAGGATCACCAATAAGTAGACACATGGAGAAGTGTGGCTCAATGGTTAGAGCGGCAGACCCTGATGCAGAGATCTGGCCCGGGACCAGGGTTCAATTCCCGCCTCGGCGGGTCTTGGGCTCAATTTCCTCGGACCTGATAATTCTCGCCTCGGTGCCTATTCTAATCATGGGTCCCACTCTGCAACTCTGGGCAATAGCTTGCTTAATCTCCACAACGGCCCCAACAGCGCTGGGATGCCTGGCTTCACCCTGGGGGTGCCCAGGAGTGGACATTTCACAGGGAAAAGCCAGGAAGGGTTCCACAGTGGTATGCGTACAGCGCCTGGACACCCCTTTGGGGGTATGGGTGCGCTTTACAAGTACAAATTTCATTTCATTTCATTCATTTCAAATTTCATTTCATGCCATGGCGGAGGCATGACTGCTAAGTCATACATCACTGTCTCAGTGATGTATGACTTGGCAGCCAGACAACAACACTCTGCACTGTGTCACAATAATAGGTCATGGGGAATGCAAGTCCTGGAGCTGCACAAGTGCACATGTACATCCCCCACACAACACATCATCTTAGCCCTCATCTGTCCAGGTCATACCGATTGGACATATGGGAGACCTGTGACACTACCCTCTGAACCTGAGCCCCTCACAATCTGCTGTGAATGGGAAACAGCTGCCTGAACTTCACATTCGCATACCCCAGTCTGCACGGGCAGCTGATCAAACACCTATGTGACACACAAGTATCGTCTCCTATGGTCACATCTCCAGTGGCATGCTGAGCCCCTACCGAGAAACACCCCAGCAGTCCTGGCAACAAATCCACAGCACACTGACACAGAGGCAGACACCTGAGGGGTCAAATCACTGCGCACAACGTGTCAGCTGATACACGGGAGTGGGAGTACAGGTGTATTGGATGGGCTGGAGTAGGCATGACTGTCCTGCCCCACATGAATGAGGGATGAGCCCTGGACAGTGGATAGCTGGCTATGTATGTGTGACACACATAATCTGCACACTCCTGGGGCCCAAACATTGTTCCCACCCGCTGCATGGGTGTGTGCCAGATACCCCAGGCACATGTGGTGGCTCAGCTCAGCAAGTGGACCGCATATCAAAGCAACACGCAGATTACATGTCCGAACACAGGCATTGTGTGAACAATGGACCCACCCATGATGCCCACAACAGAGTTAGGGAAACAGATGCTGTCCCCCACCTTGAGTGAAGCAAACTGCAAGGACACAGTCCCAAGTGACACAATTCCCTGAATGTAAGGGCCACACCTGGGTATCAGATGAGGAGTGGGCAGTGCACAATAGAGGGACATGGCTCCTGGACAACATGACTGCTGTACTGTGGCAGTTTAACCAGGCCAGAGGAGGGCACATAGCATGTAATACAGAGTTCACAGTGCAGTCTTTGACTCACCCCTCCTTGCTGCTGTCTGGCCTTCAGCTGCCCATCCAGGTCTGGAAACACCACCGCCAGGATCTGGAGCATGTGGGGGGTCAGGGTCCGTGTTCCGCCCCTCCTGCGAGGAGGCGACAGCTTCAGCTGGACCCGTGCAATCCTCCGGGTCCAGCCCCGAAGGTCCTGCCACCTCTTCTGGCAGTTGCGGATCCGGCGCTTGTAGACCCCCACGGACCGGACAGCCCGGACGATGTCCTTCCAGATCTCCTGCTTCCGATGGGCATTAACCTGTGAGGATGACAAAGTGAAAAGGCCATTACTACACATGCAACATATCCGTGCATGACACAGTTGTATATACATGTCTCAATCACAGGGGCACATGATGTACACAGGCAGTGCAACGCTGCCCATGGACAGTTTGCCAGAAGTCACTACATGGTATCATTGCATGGGAAGTACAACCTTGTTCAAATGCACTGTCACTGCACCATACCTGTCCAGTGCATGTCACTACACACTATGGGGGTGACAACTACTCAGTGAGCCTGCTAGCCAGTGGCGTGCAGACTTTCAGCCTTGCTAGTCAGACAAAATGCACATTCAGAAAGGCAGTGCACAGAACACTCACCTGCTCCCCTGGTGTCCCATACAGCTTGCTGTACTGTGGAAGTAGGCTGTCCAGCAGGGCCTGGTTCTCCTCAAGGCTGAAGGCTGGGGCTCTCTCCACAGTACGTGCCATTGCAGGGTCCAGAGGGGGCAGAGACAGCAGCAGTGCAGTGGCAGATGTCGTCCTGGAGCATGTAGTGCAGGCAAGTGAGCTCTCAGGGGAACAGCCAGCAATATATATGTGCTGCAGAGGCAGATACTGTCCCATGTGTCCAAAGTGATAGGTCCAAGTCGTTTGCATCTTCTGAATCTGGCCAATCCATGGAATAGCAGCACCAATACACGCCCACAGCATCCTTCAAATCTTCAACTTCATGACATACATGATTTTGCAACATTGTTGTGGGTGACCAACTGAATTTCCAGCAACCGACTCGTTCGAATTTCGAAAACGCGTCCGTTGCCAGGCTAGGCCATTGACAATGGGTGCGCACCGATCGGTCCATTGCGGTTCAACGCGTACAGGGGTACAACGCGTACCCGCACACATTGAATGCAATGGGCCGGCCGAGTGCACCGATCGGTCCATTGCGGTTCAACGCGTACAGGGGTACAACGCGTACCCGCGCACATTGAATGCAATGGGCCGGCCGGGTGCACCGATCGGTCCATTGCGGTTCAACGCGTACAGGGGTACAACGCGTACCCGCACACATTGAATGCAATGGGCCGGCCGGGTGCACCGATCGGTCCATTGCGGTTCAACGCGTACAGGGGTACAACGCGTACCCGCACACATTGAATGCAATGGGCCGGCCGGGTGCACCGATCGGTCCATTGCGGTTCAACGCGTACAGGGGTACAACGCGTACCCGCACACATTGAATGCAATGGGCCGGCCGGGTGCACCGATCGGTCCATTGCGGTTCAACGCGTACAGGGGTACAACGCGTACCCGCACACATTGAATGCAATGGGCCGGCCGGGTGCACCGATCGGTCCATTGCGGTTCAACGCGTACAGGGGTACAACGCGTACCCGCACACATTGAATGCAATGGGCCGGCCGGGTGCACCGATCGGTCCATTGCGGTTCAACGCGTACAGGGGTACAACGCGTACCCGCACACATTGAATGCAATGGGCCGGCCGGGTGCACCGATCGGTCCATTGCGGTTCAACGCGTACAGGGGTACAACGCGTACCCGCACACATTGAATGCAATGGGCCGGCCGGGTGCACCGATCGGTCCATTGCTGTTCAACGCATCCCTGTACAAGTGACTGGCATATGTCACCATGCCTGTCTCAGATGAACATATGCCAGCCACAAATAGCTCCCAGGGAGTGAGGGGCACACCTACAACACCACAGCCTGTCCAAACTGTATCATAAGGCATGTAAGGCTGCATTTCCTATTGTGTGTATGTTGGTGTACATGTTGTCCTGTGGGTGTCACCTGGGGGCAGCCACCCCCAGGCTGTGCACGTGTTCATGGGGACAGGATCCTGGGTGTTACGTGTACATGACCACTGTGATGTGCAACTGTTCATATCTGAGCATGTGCCATGGTCACATTTCACGGTGGTGTATGTGTATGTCATGTCACATACCCCGTGAGTCCCATGTGGGACGGTATGTTTGAGCCAGGGTGACCCAGTGGCACAATAGTGATGGTCCTCCACAGTCTGTGTGCATGTAGTGTTTACAATGTCTCTGATTTCATGTGCACAATGGGAGACAGTCTCCACATCCACGTTGTTTGTGCATGGACTTTGATGTTGTGCGTGTGTGTGTCACAGACGTCCATGTCTGTCCTGCAGAGGCAAGTGGAACCACTACCTGTGGGGGTCATGGTTGTTTTGCTGTGGTGTATACATGATACTCCATGTAATGCCAGTGTCCATGTGGCAATACAGGGTCCCTGGGAATGTACCTGTCGTTGAGCTGTGATGCCTGGGGCACATCTGTCCTCACATGTCACTGTGGGTGGTGATTGTAACATGGCAGCAGGAGATGGGAACTGTGACACGGCCTCATGATATCCAATGGGCCAACCTGGGACTAATTGATGCCACTTGTTGAACCGTGATGACAGATGTTGGCCATGTATGTACCATACATGTCCTTACGGAACTGCACACTTCATGTAGTTGTGCCTCATAATGATGTATGATGTGATATTGAGTGTGTTCAATGCCGCATATGTGGGGTGACTGACAATCTTGCTTTCTTCTCCTCTGCACTGCAGGGCTCCTGCTGTCCATAGACCATTCCCAGACCTGGCAACGATGGTGGAACGGGACAGCATCCGACGGTACCGCTTCACCAGGCAGCTGATTGAGGATTTGGCAGTGCAGTTGGCCCCACATTTGCAGCCTGGCCGGCCGTATCCTACAGCGCTGACCCCCAAGGTGAAGGTGATGGCAGCCCTACACTTCTTTGCCACCGGTACCTTTCAACATACTGTGGCGACTGCTGGTGGGATGTCACAGACCATGTTCAGCCGTGTGCTCCGCGATGTTTTGGAGGCAATGTTGCTATACCTGAACCGGTACATCTATTTCCCTAGACTGCAACGACTCACTGACGTGAAGAGTGACTTCTATGCCCTGGGGAGGATGCCGCATGTCATTGGCTCCATTGATGGGACACATGTGGCTTTGGTACCACCACAGGCACATGAACAGGCCTACCGTAACCGCAAACACTACCACTCGGTCAATGCACTGGTGGTGTGTCTTGCAGATATGACCATCTCACACGTGTGTGCCCGTTTCCCTGGTTCAGCACACAATGCCTTTGTGATGAGGAGTAGTCGCATCCCCAGGATGATGGCACAGATGCAGAACCAGCGTGCCTGGCTTGTCGGTGTGTACTGACTTTGTGCCATTGTGTGTGATCTGATCTGTAGTATTCCGCCCACTTTTCCAAGTCAGCTAATGTGCACTTGTCTGTCCGTAGGTGACTCGGGATACCCCAACATGCCGTGGTTGCTGACACCCCTCAGGAACCCTGTGACACCAGCCCAGATGCGCTACAATGAGGCACATGGTCGGACCAGGAGAGTGATTGAGCGGACATTTGGTCTCCTGAAGAGCCGCTTCCGCTGCCTCGACAAGACAGGAGGGTCCCTCCCATATGCCCCAGCGAAGGTGTGCAAGATTATCATCGTCTGCTGCATGCTCCACAACCTGGCAGTGCGGAAGGAGTTGCCTCTCATCCAGGATGACAATGACCAACATCCGCCACCTGTGGAGGATCCTGGCCTGGACCACGATGCCAGTGATGATGATGATGATGGTGATGTCCGCACACAGCTCATCACCAACTTCTTTAGCTGAATGTGAGTATCCTGAGGTGTCATGTCAATGATGTGAGTTGGCATGATATGTGTAGGTGGTGCTCTGGTGCTGTTAGAGTGTGTCCATGGGCTACTTGACTGGATGTGTGTAGCGATGTGTGCTTACAGGTAGTCTGTACTCCCCAACAGTGTTGACATGCTAACTTGGTTCTGGGTGGGTATCTTGTAACATGTATTGTGCATGAGTTTTGCTGTTCTGTCCTGTTCTCCATTGCTTTTGACTGTGTGTCATTTCTGTCCTTCACAGGGTACTTTCAGATTCGTTTGGTCAACTGTGTCCACCGACGACGTCATTGTACTTCCAGGGTGGTAGCTGTTGTGTCCCTACAGGTGATGTGCGCCACACCCATGGACTTCCTTCCTTCTACAGTTGTTGACTGTGTGCCCGCTGCCAGGTGGGATTACCTTGCATCTGTAGTGGTTACGACATGTTGCAACTGTGTAATAAACCTGTGCTTCACTTTGTGATGTGCGTTGTCTGTGGTCACACATTTGACTGCCATTTGCTTACTGCACCTGTGGGCTACTTGACTACAACTGTGAATAGGTGTGGTGTCTGTGCATTGCACCGTCTTTCCTGGCAACATCAGTGTAGGCAATGAGTCAGATGGCCTAGGTGTGTATGTGTTGTGTAGCCCTGGTGGTGTGTCTCCCTCATATGTGTCACGTTGCCATTACTCACATGCCTGTGTTGTACTTGCTGTTGCAGTTCGCATACACAGTGTAATTTTGCAGTTCATCATCCCCATGACAGCACCCACGTTGGAATCACAACAGAGGCAAGTATGGTGTATTAGTGTGTTTATTGTGATACATTTGTGTGAATAGTGCACAGGATGGTTAGTGCTGTACATTTATATTGCAATCAGAAGTTCCTAGATGAATTGAAAGTCATGGTAGACAAAATCCCCAGTATCGGGGCCACAGTTGTCTGAGACATTGGTCCAACTTGTACTCCCCATGTCATGTGTGGGAGTTGTGTTGCCGTCAACAGGGTGAACAGTTTGCGCACAAAGGTGATCATCCAGAACAGGTTCAGGCTTCCTGGGGGTTGCACATGGCCATCGGCCTCTCACTTGCCCCTCCTCGGACGACCCCTCTTCTTTGGGGGGGCCCCTCAAGTACAGGCTGCTGCGGTGCAGGGGACTCTCCGCCAGAGTCATCCTCCCTCCCTGTGGCAGTTGCAGTTGTTTCAGCACCAGATGTTGTTGGCACACAGGGAGGTGTAGACTGGTTGCTGGTCATCTGGCGGAGGCATTGTAATATGTCCCTATGCACCGCCGTCATCTCTTGCAGTGTGTCCCACTTGGACTCCACGCGGGACATGTGTGAGTCCAAGCGGGCATGATGGGCAGCCTGCTGCTCTTTGATGTCCCTGAGGAGCCCCACTACCTGGCTGAGATCTCCGGTGCTGGACTGGTACGCATCGGCTATGCGTGCCAGTTGTGGGTCATCATGCACACCAGACACCTCTGCAAGCAGCGACCTCTGTCTCCCACCCCTCCCACCACCCCTGCCGACATGTGCAGTGCGTGCAGTGGCACGCACAGATGACCCTGGTCCCCCTTGGGGGTTGGTGGTGGTGGTGGTGTCCATGGCCCCACGTTGGTCCAGGGTCCCTGTGCTGGTGGTGCTCCTTGTTCTGTCCATGTCGGCAGGGATGGTATTTGTGGTGACAGTCGTTGGAGGGGTGGGTGCAGGGGGTGCAGCTGGTGGTCCTGCTGGTGCTGCAGCTGGTGGTCCTGCTGGTGCTGCATGATGACTTGCACCGGAGGTGCCAGGTTGGTCTTCTTCATCCGAGGAGGGCAGAGGCTGTTCGACACCAGTGAGCTCCGTATCCTCTTGAGCCTGGGACTGGGACTCCTCAGCGTCTGCTGCTGTGTCCCCATCATCACCTGTTTTTGGGAGACACACACAATGTATGTTATGTTTCTGCAGGCATCAATGGTTGACACACCTGACAGTTGTGACTGTGCCTCTGGGTGCGGGCCTGTACATTGCATTGTCCTAAGTTGTCACAGTCAGGGGTTGATATTGGTGTAGCACATTGTCCTGCATTATTTGGGCATTTCTATGTATTTGTTGGGGTGTGAACATGGTCTGCATTGGTTGTATTTGGTTGACAGCCGGCCCTCCTTCCCACCCAGCCAGTCAGTTATCCCACCATGGACTGTGCTTGCATTGCAGGGAGTGAAAGTTGTCTTTCAAGATGTCAGTCAGTGGTGTCCTGCTGTTGGTTGTTGCACAGTTGCCAGCGGGGCCTTGTGCTCCCCACAGCAGTTGCCAGTGTCAGCCATCTTGTCAGTTGTTTTCCACTCCCTGTGATGTGAGCATGGTTCAGGGTGGTGTTGATGGGACAGTTGTGGGGGTGAGCTATGTCTGTGACTATGACTCCCATCATGCTATTGCCTCCACCCCACTTCCCAGCATTCCCATACTTACTTGCTTTTGTGGGGAGTTCAGTGTGTGTGGGTGTGAGAGCAATGGCAAGATGGCTGACAGTGGTGTCCTGCTGTTGGTTGGTGTGCAGTTCCCAGCATGCCCTTGTGCTCCCCACAACACAGCACCAGTGTCAGACATCTTTGATGGGCCTTTCCACTCTCTGTGGGATGTGCATGCGTGAGTGTGAGCTTGCTGGGCCATGTGGGTGGGGGATGTTGAGCTGTGACTACGACTCCCATCATGCTATTGCCTCCACCCCCTTCCCAGCATGCCCATGCTTCCTTCCCTTTGACTCTGCTTCCCTGTGGGGTTGTGTGCCTGTGCTGGCAAGATGGCTGACAGTGTAATCCTGGGGTTAGTTCTGCTACAGGTCCCATGTGTGTCCTTGTGCTTCACTCTGCATGACCCAGTGTTGTGGTTCTTTGTGGGATAGATTATTGGTGTGTGAGGCAATGCATTCTCCCAGGTGAGTTGTGTGGAGTTTGTGTTAAGGGGGAGGTGTGAAAAGCTGCTGGTGACTGTGGTCGGTGCTGTGAGTCCTCCTTCCCACCCAGCCAGATATCCCACCATGGACTGTGCTTGCATTGCAGGGAGTGAAAGTTGTCTTTCAAGATGTCAGTCAGTGGTGTCCTGCTGTTGGTTGTTGCACAGTTGCCAGCGGGGCCTTGT
Source organism: Calotriton arnoldi (assembly GCA_963921515.1). Lineage (NCBI taxonomy): Eukaryota > Metazoa > Chordata > Amphibia > Caudata > Salamandridae > Calotriton > Calotriton arnoldi. The sequence continues at coordinate 482,643 of CAWUFW010008518.1, forward strand.
GCTCCCCACAGCAGTGGCCAGTGTCAGCCATCTTGTGAGTCCTTTTCCACTCCCTGTGATGTGAGCATGGTTGTGAGTGGTGTTGATGGGCCAGTTGTGAGGCTGAGCAATATCTGTGCCTACTACTCCCATCATGCTATTGCCTCCACCCCCCTTCCCAGCATGCCCATCCTTCCTTCCTTTTGACTCTGCTTCCCTGTGGGGTGGGCTGCCTGTGCTGACAGGATGGCTGGGAGTGTTGTCCTGGCAGTTGTTTGGCTAAAAGTCCCAAGAGTGTCCCTGTGCTTCACACAACATAACCCAGGGTGGTGGTTCTTTGTGGGATCTTGAGTTAGGATGTGAGGCATTGCATTCTCCCAGGTGGGTTATGTGGAGTTTGTGTTGAGGGTGTGTGTGAGGGGAGGTGCTTGTGACTATGGTCAGTGCTGCAAGTCCTCCTTCCCACCCAGCCAGATATCCCACCATGGAACGTGCTTGCATTGCAGGGAGTGGAAGTTGTCTTTCAGGATGTCAGTCAGTGGTGTCCTGCTGTTGGTTGTTGCACAGTTGCCAGCAGGGCCTTGTGCTCCCCACAGCAGTAGCCAGTGTCAGCCATCTTGTGAGTCCTTTTCCACTCCCTGTGATGTGAGCATGGTTGTGAGTGGTGTTGATGGGCCAATTGTGAGGCTGAGCAATATCTGTGCCTACAACTCCCATCATGCTATTGCCTCCACCCCCTTCCCAGCATGCCCATCCTTCCTTCCTTTTGACTCTGCTTCCCTGTGGGGTGGGCTGCCTGTGCTGACAGGATGGCTGGGAGTGTTGTCCTGGCAGTTGTTTGGCTAAAAGTCCCAAGAGTCTCCCTGTGCTTCACACAGCATAACCCAGGGTGGTGGTTCTTTGTGGGATCTTGAGTTAGGATGTGAGGCATTGCATTCTCCCAGGTGGGTTATGTGGAGTTTGTGTTGAGGGGGTGTGTGAGGGGAGGTGCTTGTGACTATGGTCAGTGCTGTGAGTCCTCCTTCCCACCCAGCCAGATATCCCACCATGGAACGTGCTTCCATTGCAGGGAGTGCAAGTTGTCTCTCAGGATGTCAGTCAGTGGTGTCCTGCTGTTGGTTGTTGCACAGTTGCCAGCAGGGCCTTGTGCTCCCCACAGCAGTACCCAGTGTCAGCCATCTTGTGAGTCCTTTTCCACTCCCTGTGATGTGCGCATGGTTCATGGTGGTGTTGATGGGACAGTTGTGGGGGTGAGCAATATCTGTGACTACGACTCCCATGATGCTATTGGCTACACTGACTTGCCCAGCATACACAGAATTCCTTTCTTTCAGTGGTCTTCACTGTGTGTTGGTGTTGTAGTGGTGGCTACATGTCTGGATGTGTTTGTTAGTTATATTTGTGCCACTGCCTAGCTGTAGTTGTAGTTGTGTTTGTACATGTGATGACACGGTTATATGTAACTTTGAGATGGCATGTGTTGTGTTTATCTGACTGACATACACATTTTGGGATGATTCTGTTCTGGTTGCTGTGTAATTGCTAAGAGTGCATGGTTTGACTCTCCCCTTGACAGTGATGTGTGTGTGTATTGTGGCAGAATATTGTGTACATTTGTTGTGTACTCACCAGGCTCTGGGATGTTTTCTAGTCCATAGACGCTCACTGGCGGTAGGATGGCCCGCACCTTCTCCTCCCAGGGCCTGAGGTATACTGGCTTGGCAGGAGGGCCACTGCCGGTGTGTTTGCTCAGGAGGTAGTCCTTCTTCAGCAGCTCCCGTACCCTCCTGCGCACGTCATACCACCTGTTCTGGATGTCAGTCTTTGTGCGCAGACATGGTGATTGTGCGTTCACCCTGTTGATGATCCTCTCCCACATCTTTGTTTTCTGGGAGATGGGTGTCTGTTGGACCAGTGCGCCAAACAGCTGTGGCTCTACCCTGAGGATCTCGTCTACCATGACTTCCAATTCACTATCTAGGAACTTGTGATTCTTCTTTGGGGGCATGGTGATGGGTGGTGATGGTGAGTGATGTGTGTGTTGGTGTGCAGGTGAAGGTGTGTGAGTGTGTGTTTTGCTGGGTGTATGTGAGGTAGCTATTTGTTGGTGTGCTGATGGTGTGTGGCTTGTGTGAGGGATGAGCTGTGGGTGTGTGGTTGCTGTCTGTTGTGTGCTGGCAGGTGAATAGGATTTGCAAAGGATCATGGTTGGGATTTGTGTCCTTTATATGGGTGGAGTTGTGGGTGTGTCTTTGTTCTCTGTCCCCACCCCCCCAGTATTTATTGGCTTTGTAATTGCTTGTTTGGCCTTTTTTTGTGTATTTTCCCTCAGTACTTTCTGTGCATGTTGGAAACGTTCTTGTGACCGAGTCGGACCCTGCAGTTGTCTCGTACGGTCTTCTCCGTTTCGTTCACGCTGTGTTTGTGCTATTTTCTATGCTGCGTACGCGTCGGTCGCGGTGTTTTGTGTTACTTCGGCTCGCAGTTTTGTATGCGTGTCGGTCGTACGGCTTGTCCTCCGTACGACTCGGTCGTGGTTTTCGCGCCTTGCATCGTACTTTGCGGTTTGGAGTTCGCGGGTACGTTTCGGTCGGATTTGTTCCGGGTGCGTGTCGGTCGGTTCGATTCGCGTGTTTTTCCGGCCGGATTGCTGTTTTCCGTGCGGCTCGGTCGTTCGGCTTGGGTTCCGTACGTGTCGGTCGGATTTTGCACGCTTTGCATCGTACTTGGCGGGTCGGGCGCCACAGGTACGTGTCGGTCGGAATTAATTCCGGCTCCGAGTCGGTCGGTGCTTTTTCCGGCCCGAATCGGAATCGACCCCTTTGTGTAATAATCCTGGATAGAGGTACAACAGAACATAAGAGTACAATAAGAAATAAAAATGTCAATTCCAATCTGGCAGTGCACTGGATAGAAAAGAATCATAACATTCCTCAATTGAGGTTCTTGATCTTGGAAAAATTACAGATCAGTCCAGAAAGAGACAACTCCAAGCTTCTGTCACAGAAAGAAATATGGTGGATCAAAAAGTTCAATACCTTGATGCTGTCTGGATTGAACGACAAAATCGATATGAGTTGCTTTCTATAGCTCGAACACTTTACTCAAAAACAACCACATTCTGGTTCACACAAGAGACATACATATGATAAGGTTCACACATGAGTATGTAACACACTTGGGAAAATAGTTCCGTGAAGGTGGATGATGAGCACCATCTTAGAGGGTTCCAAAACCAATTGTGCAAATACAGGAATCTAGGATTCAATTAATGAACTTTGAAGGATGAATACTAAAATGTTTAGTTGTCTAAAGAGCAAACAACATAATTGTGACAACTGACTGTTTGGTATTGTCATTGGGTGACACTTGAATACTGACTCCAGTAGTCTCTAGCATTTTCTCCAACTAGGATTGTCGTCCACTGTACTAACCCTCATAAACCCGATTCTGAAGCTTTTCTCACACTTCCTTCTTTCAGTCTTTTTAATGTATTCAAAACCTCTGTATTTATGGGCTCGGTATTCATCATTTTTTTGTACAAGTCACTTGGGACTTAAGTGCGACATCTGTAGTTCTTTTCACAGTTGGTTTTTAGAGATATTAGTGGCATTGCGGGTATAGTGGTATTTGTGAGGACCCTTGGTTCTAGTCTTGAAGTGTGGGTGTATATACTTGTGACAGTTTTACAGTTTAGCAGACGTTCCGTTAAGTGAGCATCCGCCACCGTATTTTTGAAGTCTAGGCAGAATCAGTGCTGTGGATTTATTTTAAACTGTTTAGCTTTAGTCTAGGCACACTTGGTGCTGTGCATTCATTTTAATTATTATTTTGTTCCAGACAGATTCACACTGTTAAGATGGCTACCATTCTTTCTCCCAGGCATTTGTTGCCTGGTTACTTTAGTCCTATTTTTATGTTAATACCATATAAACTCCCTGCGGAATTCAAGAATATGTCTGCCATTCTATGCTTCTTGGAACGCCGAACGTCACGCCGCAAACTACTTTGTATAAGGTGAGAGCCGTGGTTAGAACATAAGAGCTTTCCACGTTGTTTAATAATAACACGTGTAAATATTTTTACAAGTTTAAACACAGGATTTTTTCCTAATTCACAGAGACTGGGCTATTTTCGAACAATATTGTGGTTTCAGTTGAAAGCAACACAGTTTTTCTCAGCTGCATTGAGCAACACAGTGTTTTCAGCTGCATTGAGCCGCAGGTACAGCCACATTATACCATGCGTTTAATTGTTATTTTGCAGATTGTGACACGCAGTTTGGTGAAAGTTTGTTTATGCGTTTGTAGGTCATTTACGTAAGACGCATGGGGGCATTTGATTGGAGTTATTTGTACAATCAACAGTCTTTCTCAGTAAGTGTTTATCTCGTAGTAACAGTGGCTTATCATCTCGCACTTTCACACTTTTCTGTTTATAACCCTAGTTTTTATGACTAGTTCATGTTGATCGCCTTCAGTATGGAGGTGCAGGACGCACTCGTTTTCACACCTAAATGCTTTGTGTTGGGACCTATCTACTCTGGCACAATTGGAGCTCCTATTATGTATGCTGTAAGATGTCTTTATTACTATCAGTGTGTAACCAGACAATTGAGGTCCTTCCTGTATATATTAATAAGGGGATTTATTGATTATGTTCACAGCACCCCTAAAGATGGGATTGTTAATCCCGAAATGCATTGGGAACATCTTGTGAGAGAAGAAGGATTATGTCCACAGATTGTTCATTGAAAACATGAATTGTTAATGTTTTATACGATGTCACTTAAGTATATTGATGCATTATAAACCATGAATATGCATTAGCGGAGAGGTATCCGCAGAGAAAATAAATGTTATGATGATATTTTCGATGTATGAATGCATTTGTAAAGAACACATATAAGCCTACAGCTGTGGTTTAAATAGTATAATTTTGTTGGAATGCCCTATTTAAGCTGTGCGGCCAGGGTCAAGTGCACCTTTAGACTTGCAATCCAGTCAGTAGTTTACATGAGACAGGCAACCTCATTCTTGACCTGCACGCTGCATATGTAGTAGTATTGATAAACATTTGATTAATACCAAATTTGATCAAAAACAGAGGAGTGCACAACAATCAATACTGTAGCTCAACAGAACACTCATAGTAGATAGGAGTTTGGCAGGTCCATGGAATGTGGTGGGCAGATAAGAGGGAGCAGAGCATTCACACATACATCAGAGGGCAAATGGGAGGAGAGTAGGGGCAGCAAGCTAAGCACATAGGCTAAGGAGGAGGGCAATGAAGAGGCATATAATTGGGCAAGGGAGGGCAGGAGGCGTGGGCAGGGACATCAAGCTTAATGGAGGGCAGTGGCAGCACATCAGACCATGCAATACAAATGGGAGGGGGCTTGTGCATGGACTCAGACAAAATAGTGTAGGGAGGAGGTGAATGGGGCAGCAAGCTAACTGTTTAGGGCATGCAGGAAGGACAGTGGCAGAACAATCACCACAAATGGCTGTTATGAGGGAGCAGGGTCATGGACTTGGACAATGGATGGCAAGGAAGAGGGGGGCAGGAGCAGCAGGCTTGGGTGGGGCAGCACAATGCCAGGCCAAGCCCTGTGTTTAGCCCCCCACTGTGCATTGCAATGGGCATCTTACTTAAAGTTAAAATAACCTTAGAATTTCATTGAAAATAAAACAAAGATTACAGGGTCGCTATACTTAGGAAATAGAATTAAAAAACCTTAGAAATTCAGTGGAAAAAGCAAAGTTTACAGGAATGTTAGAGTTAGGCTCAGACTTCACTCATGCAAAACCAGTGAAATTCAGCAGTTATAGTTAGCTGAGCTAACTGTAATTTATGCCCCCACAATGCACTGCTAATGACCTCACATATTAGATCACTCATGACATGGTCAGTGACATTACTCATGAGATCACTTATGACATCTCAAATGACATCACTGATGACATAATCCAGTGACTGTTAGTGTTTTCTAAAAGTTTATGAGTTTTAAATATATATACTAAGGTACTACAAAAGTACCTCACATGCCCAGATATAGAAATTTGGTTTCCAATAATATCTTGAAAACTACTCATCAGATTGTAGACCAAATGAGAAAAAGCATGATCCCCGGAACAGAATCAATCTTTTTACCAAATTTTGTGTAATTTTGTCCTGCGGTTCGGGCTGCAGGAGTGTCTAAAAACTCTGGGTAATTAACATGGGAAACACACTTTTATTTACCTCTGCCTTTTTCTATGCCCCAAAACTCTCCATGCAAAGCTAAAATCACTGACACACTTCTTTGGGAAGATTTTGGGAAGATTCATCAACTAGCGTAAAAGATATAGTCAACTCCAAAAACACAAAAATTTCACTTGCCGTCGAATAACCCATACACACCCTAACCCCTAAAAATTCCCTTGCCAATCTAAAATCAATACCCACCCTAAACCCTGAAAATTCCATTGCCACCCAAAGACCCATAGTAAACTCTAAAAACTCCCTTGCCACCCAAAAACCCATACCCACGCTAAACACTTTGGGCCATATTATCAAGAATGGCGATAACATTATCGCCGCTTTAGCGGCAGGAAACTGCTGCTAAAGCGGCGATAAGGGGCTTGATAATATGCCCTATAGAATTCCAATAGTAGCCCAGGTTCTGGTGTGAAGGACCTCAAACCTGGGCTTCTATTGGAATTCTATAGGGCATATTATCAAGCCCCTTATCGCCACTTTAGTGGCAGTTTCCTGCCTCTAAAGCGGCGATAATGTTATCACCGTTCTTGATAATATGGCCCTAAAAATTCCTTTTTCCACCCTAACCCCAAACAAATCGCTTACCACCCAAAAGCCCATACTCACCCTAACCTTAAAAAATACCTTGCCACCCAAAAACCCATACCCACCCTAATCCCTGAAAAAGACCTTACCACCCAAAACCCTATAACCACCAAATCACGAAAAATTCCCTTGCCACCCAAAAACCCATATTTTACCTAAACCCGAAAAAATATATTACCACCCAAAAACACACACACACCCTAAACCCTAACAATTCCTTTATCACCCAAAAACCCATACCCAGCAGAAACCATAAAATTTCCCTTACCCCCCAAAAATCCCACCCACCCTAAACCTTAAAAATTCCCTTGCCACCCAAACACGCATACCCACCTAAACCCTAAAATTCCCTTGCCACTGAAAAAACAACATGCACCCTAAACCCTAAAAATTTCCTTGCCACCTAAAAACCCACAAAGACACTGAATGCTGAAAATTGCCTTGTCACCCAAAAACCCAAACTCACCCTAAACCCTAAAAAATTCCTTACCATCCAAATACCCACTCTAAACCCTAAAGATTCTCTTGCCACCCAAAAACCCATACCCACCCTAAACCTTAAAAAAACATTGTCACCCAAAAACCCATACAAATGCTAAACTCTAAAAAATCCATTACCACCCAAAAGCCCATACCCACCCTAAACCCTAAAAGTTACCTTGCCACCCAAAACCCATACCTACCTTAAACCTTAAAAAATCCCTTACCACCGAAAAACGCATACCCACCCTAAACCCTAAAAATGAATTTGCCAACTGAAAACCCATACCCACCATCAACCCCCAAATGTTCCCTTGCCACCCAAAACCCATACCTACCCTAAAACCTAAAAAATCACTTACTACCCAAAACACCCATACCCACCCTAAACCCCCAAAATTCCATTGCCAACTAAAAACCCATACCCACCCTAAACCCTAAAAAATACCTTACCACCCAAAAGTCCATACCTACCCTAAACCTAAAAATTCCCTTGCTACCCAAAAACCAATACCCACCTTAAGCCTAAGAAATACTTTGCCACCCAAAAACCCATAACCACCCCAAACCCTAAAAATGTGCTTCCCATCCAAAAACCCATACCCAACCTAAACCCTAAAAAAAATCCCTTATGACCCAAAAACCCATACCCACCATAAACCCTAAAAAATCCCTGCCACCAAAAAATCTCCACCCACCTTAAATGCTGAAAATTCCCTTGCCACCCAAAGACCCATACCCACCTCAAACCCTGAAAAATCCCTTAATACCCAAAAACTCAACCCCAACCTAAACCTTAAAAATTCCCTTGCCACCCAAAAACCCACACCCACATTAAACTCTAAAAAATAACTTACCACTCAAAAATCCATTCCCACCCTAAACCCTGAAGAATTCCATACCACCCAAAAACCCATACCCACCTTAAACCCTAAAAACTCCCTTGCCACCTAAAAACCTATACCCACCCAAACCCTAAAAAATACCCTACAACCCAAAAACCCATACCTACCTTAAACCTTAAAAAATCCCTTGCCACCCAAAAACCCATACCTATCTTAACCCTAAGAAATACCTTACCACCCAAAAACCCATAACCACACTAAACCCTAAAAAAAATCCCTCACCACCCAAAAAAAATACCTAAACAAAACCATAAAAATCCCCTTGCTACCCAAAAACCTATACCCACCCTAAATCCTAAAAAATTACTTTACCACCCAGAAACCCATACCCATACTAAACTCTAAAAAATCCGTTACCACCCAATAACCTTTACACACCCTAAACCCTAAAAATTCCCTTGCCACCCAAAACCCATACCCACCCTAAACCCTAAAAAAATCCCTTACCACTCAAAAATCCATACCCACCCTAAAGCCTTAAAAAGTCCATGCCACCAAAAACCCATACGTACCGTAAACCCTAAAAAATCCATTGCTGCCCAAAAACCCATACAAATGCTAAATCCTAAAAAATTCATTCCTACCCAAAAGCCCATACCCACCTAAACCCTAAAAGTTCCCTTGCCACCCAAAACACATATCCACATTGAACTATAGAAAATCCCTTACATCCCAAAAACCGATACCCACCCTAAACCCTAAAAATTCCCTTGCCACCCAAAACCCATACCCACCTAAACCCTAAAAATCCCTTACCACTCAAAAATCCATACCCAACCTAAAGCCTGAAAAAGTCCTTGCCACCAAAAAAACCATACCTACCCTAAACCTAAAAATTCCCTTGCTAACCAAAAACCAATACCCACCGTAACCGTAAGAAATACTTTGCCACACAAAAACCCATACCACCCCAAACTTTAAAAATTTGCTTCCCATCCAAAAACCCACACCCAACCTAAACCCTAAAAAAATCCTTTACGACCCAAAAACCCATACCCACCATAAACCCTAAAAAATCCCTTGCCACCGAAAAATCCACACCCGCCCTAAATGCTGAAAATTCCCTTGCCACCCAAAGACCCATACCCACCTCAAACCCTAAAAAATCCCTTAATACCCAAAAACCCATACCCAACCTAAACCTTAAAAATGCCCTTGCCTCCCAAAAACCCACACCCACATTAAACTCTAAAAAATAACCTACCACTCAAAAATCCACTCCCACCCTAAACCCTGAAAAATTCCGTCCCACCCAAAAACCCATACCCACCATAAACCCTAAAAACATCCTTGCCACCTAAAAACTCATACCCACCCTAAACCCTAAAATATACCCTACCACCCAAAAATCCATACCTACCTTAAACCCTAAAAATTCCCTTGCCACCCAAAAACCCATACCTATCTTAACCCTAAGAAATACCTTACCACCCAAAAACCATAACCACACTAAACCCTAAAAACTCTAAAGATTCCCATGCCACCTAAAGCCCATGCCCACTCTTAACCCTAACAAATCCCTTGCCACTCAAACATCCACACCCACCCTTAACCCTAAAAATACCTTACCACCCAAAAACCCATACCTACCTAAAACCCTAAAACTTCCCTTCCACCCAAAAACCAATACCCACCCTAAACCCTAAAGAAAATCCCTTACCACCCAAAAAAACATACCTACCCGAAACCATAAAAATTCCCTTGCTACCCAAAAACCTATACCCAACCTAAATTCTAAAAAATGTCTTTACCACCCAAAAACCCATACCCATACTAAACCCTAAAAAATCCCTTACCACCCAATAACCTATACGCACCCTAAACCCTAAAAATTCCTTTGCTACCTAAAAAACCCATACCTACCCTACAGCCAAAAAATTCCCTTGCCACCAAAAAACACCCACCGACCAAAAATGCAGAAAATGTCCTTGCTACCCAAAAAAACACATACCCACCTTAAACCATAGAAAACCTTACCACCCAAACACAAACACTACCCTAAACCCTAAATATTCCCTAGCCACCAAAAACCCATACCTACCATAAACCCTAAAAAATCCATTGCCACCCAAAAACCCATACATATGCTAAACCCTAAAAAATTAATTCCCACCCAATAGCCCATACCCACCTAAACCCTAAAAGTGCCCTTGCCACCCAAATCACATATCCACATTGAACGATAGAAAATCCCTTACATCCCAAAAACCTATACCCACCCTAAACCCTAAAAATTCCCTTGCCACCCAAAACCCATATCCACCCTAAACCCTAAAAATCCCTTACCACTCAAAATTCCATACCTACCATAAAGCCTGAAAAAGTCCTTATCACCAAAAAACCCATACCTACTTTCAACCCTAAAAGATACCTTACACCCAAAAACCCACACCCACCTTAACCCTAAGATTTTCCTTGCCACCCAAAAACCCATACAAACATTGAACCCTAAAACATTCCTTACCACTCAAAAACCCATACCCAGCCTAAACCCTAAAAAATCCTTTGCCACACAAATAAAACATACAAAGGCTAAACCCTAAAAAATTCATTACCACCCAAACACACATACCTACCCCAAACCCTAAAGGATCCCTTGCCACCCAAAACCTGTACCCACCCTAAAACCTAAAAAAACACTTAGCACCCAAACACCCATACCCACCCTAACCCCTAAAAATTATCTTGCCAACCAAAAACCCATACCCACCATGAACCCTAAAAATTCCCTTGCCACCCAAAACCCCATACCCATCCTAAACCCTAAAAATACCTTACCACCCAAAAACACATACCCACCCTAAACCCTAAAAATGCCTTTGACACCCAAAAAACCATACCCACCTTAACCATAAGAAATACTTTACCACCCAAAAACCCATAATGACCCCAAACCCTAAAAATGTGCTTGCTAACCATAAAACCCATACCCTTACTAAACCCTAAAAATCCCTTACCACCCAATAACCTATACGCACCCTAAACCCTAAAAATTCCTCTGCTACCTAAAAACCCATACCTACCCTAAAGCCCAAAATTCCCTTACCACCAAGAAACACCCACCCACCAAAAATGCTGAAAATGTCCTTGCCACCCAAAAACCATACCCACCTTAAACCATAAAAAAATCCTTACCACCCAAACACCCATACTACCCTAAACCCTAAATATTCCCTTGCTACCAAAAACCCATCCCTACCGTAAACCCTAAAAAATCCATTGCCACCCAAAAACCCATACAAATGCTAAACCCTAAAAAAATCATTCCCACCCAAAAGTAAGGGTGGGCGGAATTTGCGGAATTGCGTTCCGCGAAATTCCGCGAAACGGCAAAAAATCTCCGCGAGCATGCGGAATTTCGCGTGCTCGCGGAGATTTTGCTGCGCCCCATTATATCTGTAAGTGCTTCCTGTTGAGGTTTAATTTTTGTGACAGGAGCATCGTGCCAGCCCAGAATGAATCCTGCCCTGCATATTTATCCAAGAAGATGAGTCCGTTTTGTGCAATACCTCTACTCAGCTGGAGTACTTTCTACTGGCTAATCAGTAAGTGCTACCTCGTTGGGTAAATGTATAGTGCCTTTCCTACACTACACTACAGCTGCGTAAAGGACCTGAAGAATTTTCCCCAGTGACCTGTGTGTCTGTAACTTTGCCACCGCGCCGAAAGCACCGGGGTCCTTTGATTAAGCTGTCCATCATAGTGGGGAAAGGGCGGGAAGACGGTGCATACCACTAGTATATGTGGGGCGAGGCCAAACGGGCGGGGCTTCTAGGCCCGCTCACATGCCTCTTGTTTATAAAGGGTCAGAGCAGGATCTCAGCGGCAGACGAGGAGAAGGAACCTCCTGGTCACAGGAACTACACAAGGATTGCGCTCGAGAAAATCAAGGATGCAAAGACCTCCATCAAGGATTACAGCTAACTTTTCAGGGTGGCAATGGAGAGAAGGCACATCTGCTTAACCACGCTCACGAATTCTACACGAGGATTGCGCTCGAGAAAATCAAGGATGCAAAGACCTCCATCAAGGATTACAGCTAGCTTTTCAGGGTGGCAATGGAGAGAAGGCACATCTGCTTAACCACGCTCACGAATTCTACACGAGGATTGCGCTCGAGAAAATCAAGGATGCAAAGACCTCCATCAAGGATTACAGCTAACTTTTCAGGGTGGCAATGGAGAGAAGGCACATCTGCTTAATCACGCTCACGAATTCTACACGAGAATTGCGCTCGAGAAAATCAAGGATGCAAAGACCTCCATCAAGGATTACAGCTAACTTTTCACGTTGGAAATGGAGAGAAGGCACATCTGCTTAACCACGCTCATGAATTCTGCACACCTACCCTGCATATTTATCCAAGAAGATGCCTCCGTTTTGTGCAATACCTCTACTCAGCTGGAGTACTTTCTACTGGCTAATCAGTAAGTGCTACCTCGTTGGGTAAATGTATAGTGCCTTTCCTACACTACAGCTGCGTAAAGGACCTGAAGAATTTTCCCCAGTGACCTGTGTGTCTGTAACTTTGCCACCGCGCCGAAAGCACCGGGGTCCTTTGATTAAGCTGTCCATCATAGTGGGGAAAAGGGCGGGAAGACGGTGCATACCACTAGTGTATGTGGGGCGGGGCCAAACGGGCGGGGCTTCTAGGCCCGTTCACATGCCTCTTGTTTATAAAGGGTCAGAGCAGGATCTCAGCGGCAGACGAGGAGAAGGAACCTCCTGGTCACAGGAACTACACGAGGATTGCGCTCGAGAAAATCAAGGGTGCAGAGACCTCCATCAAGGATTACAGCTAACTTTACAGGGTGGAAATGGAGAGAAGGCACATCTGCTTAACCACGCTCACGAATTCTACACGAGGATTGCGCTCGAGAAAATCAAGGATGCAAAGACCTCCATCAAGGATTACAGCTAGCTTTTCAGGGTGGCAATGGAGAGAAGGCACATCTGCTTAGCCACAACTTCGCTCACAGAATTTGAGCTTCAACTCGGGCACCTGCTTTATTTATACCCGAATTCCGTTCTGCTCGCGGATCGCGGAAGTTTCGACATTTCCGCGTTCCGCGCGGAACGCGGAAATGCCGAAATTTCGCAAGTTCCGCGAGCGGAACGGAATTTGCCGCCCAGGGTTACCCAAAAGCCCATACCCACCTAAACCCTAAAAGTTCCCTTGCCATCCAAAACACATATCCACATTGAACCATAGGAAATGCCTTACAACCCAAAAAACTATACCCACCCTAAACCCTAAACATTCCCTTGCCACCCAAAACCCATACCCACCCTAAACCCTAAAAAATCCCTTACCACTCAAAAATCCATACCCACCTTAAACCCTGAAAATATCCTTATCACCAAACAACCCATACCCACTTTAAACCCTAAAAAATACCTTACAACCAAAAACCCATACCCACCTTAACCCTAAGAAATTCCTTGCCACCCAGAAACCCATACAAACACTGAACCCTAAAAAATTCCGTACCACCCAAAAACCCATACCCACACTAAACCATAAAAAATCCTTTGCCACACAAAAAACATACAAAGGCTAAACCCTAAATAATTCATTACCACCCAAACACACATACATACCCACCCCAAACCCTAAAGGTCCCCTTGCCACCCAAAACATGTACCCACCCTAAAACCTAAAACATCACTTACCACCCATACCTACCCATACCCACCCTAACCCCTAAAAATGATCTTGCCAACCAAAAACCCATACCCACCATGAACCCTACAAATTCCCTTGCCACCCAAAAATCCATACCCACCCTAAACCCTAAAAATACCTTACCACCGAAAAAAACACACCCACCCTAAACCCTAAAAATTCCTTTGACACCCAAAAAATCATACCCACCTTAACCCTAAGAAATACTTTACCACCCAAAAACCCATAACCCAAACCCTAAAAATTTGCTTGCCATCCAAAAACCCATACCCATCCTAAACCCTAAAAAATCCTTTGCCACTGAAAAACCCACACCCTCCCTAAATGCTAAAAACTCCCTTGATACCCAGAATCCCATACCCACCCTAAACCTTAAAAAAGTATTTATCACCCAAATACCCACACCCACCGCAAACCCTAAATATTCCCTTGCCACACAAAAACCCATTCCCACTCTGAATCCTAAAAGATCCATTACCACCCAAAACCCATACCCACCTTAAACCCTAAAAAATCACTTCATACCCAAAAACCCACACCCACACTAAACCCTAAAAAATACCTAACCACTCAAAATCCAGACCCACCCTAAACCCTGAAAAATTCCTTACCACCCAAAAACCTATACCCACCATAAACCCTAAAATTCCCTTGCCACCAAAAAACCCATACCCACACTAAACCCTAAAAAATACCTAACCACTCAAAATCCAGACCCACCCTAAACCCTGAAAAATTCCTTACCACCCAAAAACCTATACCCACCATAAACCCTAAAATTCCCTTGCACCCTGAAACCTAAAAAAAATACCTTCCCACCCATACCCACCCTAAACCCTAAAAATTCCCTTGCCCCCCAAAAACCCATACCTACCTTAGCCCAAAGAAATACCTTACCACACAAAAACCCATGACCACACTAAACCATACAAATTTGCTTGCCACCCTAAAACCTATCCCCACCCTAAACCCGAAAAAATTCCCTTGCCACCAAAGAACCCATATGCACCCTATAACCTAAGAAATCCCCTGCCACCCAAAAAACAATGCCAACGCTAAACCCTAAAAATTCCTTACCACTCAAATGCACACACTACCCTAAACCCTAAATATTTCCCTGCCTCCCAAAAACCCATACCCACCGTAAGCCCTAAAAAATTCATTGCCACAAAAACTCATACAAAATGCTAAACCCTAAAAATTCATTCCCACCCAAAAGCCCATACCCACCTAAACCCTAAAAGTTCTCTTGCCACCCAAAACACATACCCACCTTGAACAATAGAAAATCCTTACAACCCAAAAACCTATACCCATCCTAAACCCTAAAAATTCCCTTGGCACCCAAAAACCCATACCCACCCTAAACCCTAAAAAATCCCTTTCCACTCAAAAATCCATACCCACTCAAAATCCTGAATAATTGCTTATCACCCAAAAACCCACACCCACCCAAAACTCCCAAAAATCCTTTGCACCCAAAAACACATACAAAGGTTCAACCCAAAAAAATCATCACCACCCACACACCCATACCCACCCTAAACCATAAAGGTTCCCTTGCCACCTAAAACCTTAACCCACCCTAAAACCTAAAAAATCCCTTACCACCCAAATATCCATACCACCCTAACCCTAACTATTCCCTTGCCACCCAAAACACCATACCCACCCTAAACCCTAAAAATCGTCTTGCCACCCAAAAAAACATATCCACCCTAAACCCTAAAAATCCTCTTGCCACCCAAAAAAACATATCTACCCTAAATCTTAAAAAGCCCTTTTCTCCTAAAACCCAAACCCACCCTAGACCCTAAAAAATACCTTACACCCAAAAACCCATACCCACACTAAGCCCTGAAAATTCTCTTGCTACCCAAAGACCATCTCCCTCTCAATCTCTCTGTAATGACATCGCAACATTCTTTGAGGAAAAAATCATCAATATCCAAAAAGATTTCGGAGTATTAAGAACAGAAGAAGTGGGGAATGAGTTGGGTTTAGATCCTACGCAGGATAGACCCTTATTTCATACCTTTCAAGCAGTCACTCTATCTCAGACATATGAAGCTATCTTAGCATGTAAATCAGGTTCCCCACGTGATGCTTGTCCACCAATAATATTGCATCACATTTTGGATATAGTGAATCCCGTGATCAATAGAATTGTGAACTCCTCGCTGTCCTCTGGCATAGTGCCTGATGCGTGGAAATTCACAATAGTGAAGCCCCTAAAGAAAAAACAAAATATCGATTCTTCCTATCTCTCCAACTATAGGCCCATATCCTTACTACCAATCTTGGGTAAGGTCACTGAAAAAATGGTCTTTAAGGAACTCTCTAATTTTGTAGAGTCAGCCCAGATCCTCCATCCTCGACAATCGGGCTTCCGCCCGAAATACTCCACAGAATCAGCCCTACTGGAGATAACTGACACTCTGAAATTCATCACCGACAATGGCAGGAAGGCAGTGTTGATCCTTTTAAATCTGTCAGCTGCCTTCGATACTATATCTCATGACATCCTCTTGGCCAGATTAAAATCTTGCGGCATTTCCAACACAGCTCTGGCCTGGTTCACATCCTTCCTGTCCAATCGGAAGCAAGCAGTCTCCCTGGGCACCTTTCTCTCCTCAGAACGGACCATCAACACAGGAGTCCCCCAGGGGGCTCTCACTTAGCCCACTCTTGTTTAACATATATATGGCCCCACTTATCTCCCTCATTTCGGCCTACGGGATAGAAACAACATCCTATGCGGATGATACGCAGCTGATCTTGTCCCTTGAGAAAAACTCTACAGAGGCTGAAGAAAATTTTAAATCTTGTCTCACAGCGGTCATCACTTGGATGAAAAACAACCATCTCCGTTGTAATACGGACAAGACAGAAATCCTGTTGATCGGGAAAGACAATCCCTTTCAACCAAAGGATTGGTGGCCGGAAGAGGCAGCAGCTCCCCCTGCCACAGTGGAGGTGGCCAAGAATTTGGGGGTATGGTTTGACTCCTCTCTCTCCTTCAAACACCACACCCTTAAGGTGGTGGGTTCCTGCTTTGGAATGATTAAAACCATGAAAAAATTATTTGAGTTGATTCCACTGGCTGTAAGTAAAACAGTGGCTGTGGCGTTATTACTTTCAAGACTTGACTACTGTAACAGCCTGTTAGTAGGGGTCAATAAATCCATCTTGAAGAGACTACAGGTAGTACAACACGCAGCGGCCAGACTTGTCTTGAAACTTCCACGCAGGTCATCAGCATCAGAAGCTTTGAAAACCCTTCATTGGCTTCCGCTGCATAAGAGAATTCTATTCAAACGTTTGGTCATCATCTTCAGAGCTATCCGTCAAATCGGACCAGAATATCTCTCTAGGAGATTTACACCTTACATTCCAGGGAGGACACTCAGATCCACATCTGCTAACCTCCCCAAATTACCTGGTTTTAGACTTAAAACCAGGGGAGGGAAAACTGCTACAGTACTTGCTGTAAAAGCCTGGAATTATATGCCTAACAAACTGAGAATGATGTATTCAGAAACACTGTTTAGGAAAGCTCTAAAGACCTGGATCTATGGTTTAAGTGACGTATCCAGTCTTGCCCTTATCTAGGTTCTATCGCCTTACTAGCTCGCCTGTTATCTGAATAGCGCCAGGAGGCTCCTTTGGGAGCGACAGTCTGCGCTCTATAAATGCCCATTTCATTTCATTCATTTCATTCATACCCATCTTAACCCTAAAAAATACATTACCACACAAAAACCTAGAACCACCCAAACCCTAAATATTTGCAAGAGGGGAGCAGAAAGAGGCAACAGAAGTGCAGAAAGAAGCGACAGAGGTGCAGAAAGAGGCAATAGAACTGTAGAAACAGGCAAGAGAGTTGCAGAAACAGGCAAAAGAGGTACAGAAAGAGAGAACAGGGGTGCAGACAGAGGCAAGAGAGGTGCAGAAAGAGGGAAGAGGGGTGCAGAAAGAGGGGAGAGAGGTGCAGAAATTTACAAGAGAGGTACAGAAAAAAGCAAGAGCAGTGCAGAAAGAACCAACAGAGGTGCAGAAAGAGGAAATAGGAGTGCAGAAAGAGGCAGCAGAAATGCAAAAAGAAGCAAAAGAGGTGCAGAAAGAGGCAAGAGGACTGCAGAAAGAGGAAAGAGAGGTGCAGAGAGAAGCAAGAGAACTACAAAAAGAGGAAAGAGAGGTGCAGAAAGAGGCAAGAGAGGTGCACAAAGAGGGAAGAAGGCTGCAGAAAGAGGCAAGAGGGGTGCAGAAAGAAGCAAGAGAGGTGTGGAAAGAAGCAAGAGAAGTGCAGAAATAAGCAACAGAGGTGCAGAAAGAGGGAGGAGGGGTGCAGAAAGAGGCAAGAGAAGTGCAGAAAGAAGCAACAGATCTGCAGAAAGAGGCAAGAGAACTGCAGAAAGAGGCAAGAGAGTTGCAGAAACAGGCAAAAAAAAGTGCAAAAAGAGAGAACAGGAGTGTAGACAGAGGCAAGAGAGGTACATAAAGAGGGAAGAGGGGTACAGAAAGAGGCAAGAGGGGTGCAGACATTTGCAAGAGAGGTGCAGAAAGAAGCAACAGCAGTGCAGAAAGAACCAACAGAGGTGCAGAAAGAGGCAAGAGGGGTGCAGAAAGAGGCAGCAGAAATGCAAAAAGAAGCAAAAGAGGCAAGAGGACTGCAGAAAGAGGAAAGAGAGGTGCAGAAAGAGGCAGGAGAGGTGCGCAAAGAGGGAAAAAGGGTGCAGAAAGTGAAAAGAGGGGTGCAGAAAGAAGCAAGTGAGGTGCAGAAAGAGGCAACAGTGGTGCAGAAAGAGGCAAGACAGGCGCAGAAACAGGCAAGAGAAGTGCAGAAAGAGGCAAGAGAAGTGCTGAAGAAGCAACAGAGGTATAGAAAGAAGCAAGAGAAGTGATGAAAGAGATAACAGAGTTGCAGAAATAAAAAGAGAGGTGCAGAAAAAAGCAAGAGAAGTGAAGAGAGAAGCAAGTGCGGTGCAGAAAGAGTCAAGAGAAGTGCAGAAACAGACAAGAAAGTTACTGAAAGAGAAATGTGAGGTGCAGAAACAAGCAAAAGAAAAGTGCAGAAAGAGGCAAGAGAGGTGCAGAAAGAGGCAAGTGAGGTCCAGAAACAGGCAAGAGGGGTACATAAAGAGGCAAGAGAAGGGCAGAAAGAGGCAAGAGAAGTGCAGAAAGAGGAAAGTGAGGTGCAGAAAGAGGCAAGTGAGGTGCAGAAACAGGCAAGAGGGGTGCAGAAAGAGGCAAGAGAAGTGTAGAAAGAAGCATCAGAGGTGCGGAAGGAGGCAAGAGAACTGCAGAAAGAGGCAAGAGAGTTGTAGAAACAGGCAAATGAGGTGGAGAAAGAGGCAAGAGGGGTGCAGAAAGAGGCAAGAGGGATGCAGAAAGAAGCAAGAGAGATGTGGAAAAAAGCAAGAGCAGTTCAGAAAGAACCAACAGAGGTACAGAAAGAGGTAAGAGAGGTGCAGAAGAAAGAAGCAAGAGAGGCGCAGAAAGAAGCATAGAGCTGCAGAAAGTAGGGAAGGGCGGAAAGCAGAAGAGATGTGCAGAAAGAGGCAAGAGAAATGCTGAAAGAGGCAAGGGAGGCACAAAAAGAAGCAAGAATCGTTTGTGCACCATTAGTACCAAGTTTAACACCCACTTTTAGCAATAAGTAACAGGTGACCATTACAGGTTTCCAAAGGGCCTTCCACCACGCTTTAACACTTGTCACTGCATTTTTGGTAACGTTTGAGCTAGAAACAAGTTTTTTTTTGTTCAAATATGCAGATTATGCAGCAGATGATGGATTATGTGGCAAATGCGGAAAATGCCAATAACAGTCTCATAAGTCCAGTGAGAACCAAGGAGCCGTAGGTTCCTTCCTGAATGAATGCTGATTTTTGGTGGGAACCAGCTCCCTGAAGGTGTCCGACAACTAGATCGCATAACATGATGCAGCCGACTCAGCCTCGGCAAGTGGGGGGTGGTAGTGCTCAGTTAAGAACTGTTCTAATGTGATTAGGTCTAATTTGCTCCAGCCTTTGTAGCTAATGGTGACAGAGGTGCAGAAAGAGGCAAGAGAAGTGGAGAAAAAGAGGAAACAGAGGTGCAGAAACAGGCAGGAGAGGTGCAGAAAGAGGTAACAGGGGTGCAGAAAGAGGCAAGAAGCAAGAGGCATACAGGAAGAGGGGTGCAGAAAGAGGCAACAGGAGTGCAGAAAGAAGCAAGTGAGATGCAGAAAAGGGCAGCAGTGGTGCAGAAAGAGGCTAGACAGGTGCAGAAACAGGCAAGAGAAGTGCAGAAAGAGGCAATAGATGTGCTGAAATAAGCAACAGAGGGATAGAAAGAAGCAAGAGAAGTGATGAAAGAGACAAGAGAGTTGCAGAAAGAAACAAGAGAGGTGCAGAAAAAAAGCAACAGAAGTGCAGAAAAAGGCAAGTGAGGTGCAGAAGAACACAAGATAAGTGCAGGTAGAGGCAAGAGGGTTGCAGAAAGAAGCAAGTGAGGTACAGAAACAGGCAAGAGAGGTGCAGAAACAGACAAGAGATGTGCAGAAAAAGGCAAAAGAGGTGCAGAAAGAGACAAGTGAGGTGCAGAAAGAGGCAAGAGAGGTGCAGAAAGAGGCAAGTGAAGTTCAGAAAGAGGCAAGAGGGGTGCTGAAAGAATCAAGTGAGGTGCAGAAAGAGGCAAGAGACGTGCAGAAACAGGCAAGAGAGGTGCAGAAACAGGCAAGAGAATTACTGAAAGAAGCAACAGAGGTGTAGAAAGAAGCAAGAGAAGTGATAAAAGAGACAGAAGAATTGCAGAAAGAAACAAGAGAGGAGCAGAAAAAAAGCAAGAGAAGTGCAGAAAGAGGCAAGTGAGGTGCAGAAAGAGGCAAGAGAGGTGCATAAAGAGGCAAGAGAGGTACAAAAAGAGGAAAGAGGGGTGCAGAAATAGAGAAGAGGGGTGCATAAAGAAGCAAGAGAACTGCAGAAAGAGGCAGCAGAATTGCAGAAACAGGCAAACGAGGTGCAGTTAAAGAGGGAACAGGGGTGCAGAAAGAAGCAAGTGAGGTGCAGAAAGTGGCAAGAGAGGTACAGAAACAGGCAAGAGAGGTGCAGAAACAGGCAAGAGAATTACTGAAAGAAGCAAAGAGGTCTAGAAAGACTCAAGAGAAGAGATAAAAGAGACAGAAGAGTTGCAGAAAGAAACAAGAGAGGTGGAGAAAAAAGCAAGAGAAGTGCAGAAAGAGACAAGAGAGGTGCAGAAAGACGCAAGAGAGGTATAGAAATAGGGAAGAGGGGTGCAGAAATAGAGAAGAGGGGTGCAGAAATAAGCAAGAGAGGTGCAGAAAGAAGCAAGAGAAGTGCAGAAAGAAGCAAGGCAGGTGCAGAAAGAGACAAGTGAGGTGCAGAAAGAAGCAACAGAGGTTCTGAAAGAGGCAAGAGGGGTGCAGAAAGAGGCAAGAGAAGTGCAGAAAGAAGCAACAGAGGTGCAGAAAGAGTCAAGACAAGTGCAGAAACAGGCAGGAGAGGTGCAGAAAGAGGTAACAGGGGTGCAGAAAGAGGCAAGAGGCATACAGGAAGAGGGGTGCAGAAAGAGGCAACAGGAGTACAGAAAAAAGCAAGTGAGATGCAGAAAAGGGCAACAGTGGTGCAGAAAGAGGCAAGACAGGTGCAGAAACAGGCAAGAGAAGAGTATAAAGAGGCAATAGAAGTGCTGAAATAAGAAACAGAGGGATAGAAAGAAGCAAGAGAAGTGATGAAAGAGACAAGAGAGTTGCAGAAAGAAAGAAGAGAGGTGCAGAAAAAAAGCAAGAAAAGTGCAGAAAGAGGCAAGTGAGGTGCAGAAAGACACAAGATAAGTGCAGGAAGAGGCAAGAGGGTTGCAGAAAGAGGCAAGTGAGGTACAGAAACAGGCAAGAGAGGTGCAGAAACAGGCAAGAGAGGTGCAGAAACAGGCAAGAGATGTGCAGAAAAAGGCAAAGAGGTGCAGAAAGAGACAAGAGATGTGCAGAAAAAGGGAAAAGAGGTGCAGAAAGAGGCAAGAGAGGTGCAGAAAGAGACAAGTGAGGTGCAGAAAGAGGCAAGAGAGGTGCAGAAAGAGGCAAGTGAGGTGCATAAACAGGCAAGAGGGTGCTGAAAGAAGCAAGTGAGGTGTAGAAACAGGCAAGAGAATTACTGAAAGATGCAACAGAGGTGTAGAAAGAAGCAAGAGAAGTTATAAAAGAGACAGAAGAGTTGCAGAAAGAAACAAGAGAGGAGCAGAAAAAAGCCAGAGAAGTGCAGAAAGAGGCAAGTGAGGTTCAGAAAGAGGCAAGAGAGGTGCAGAAAGAGGCAAGAGAGGTAGAAAAAGAGGAAAGAGGGGTGCAGAAATAGAGAAGAGGGTGCATAAAGAAGCAAGAGAGGTACATAAAGAAGCAAGAGAAGTGCATAAAGAAGCAAGGCAGGTGCAGAAAGAGGCAAGAGAAGTTCAGAAAGAGGCAACAGAGGTGCAGAAAGAGACAAGAGTGGTGCATAAAGAAGCAAGAGAACTGCAGAAAGAGGCAGCAGAATTGCAGAAACAGGCAAACGAGGTGCAGTTAAAGAGGGAACAGGGGTGCAGAAAGAAGCAAGTGAGGTGCAGAAAGTGGCAAGAGAGGTACAGAAACAGGCAAGAGAGGTGCAGAAACAGGCAAGAAAATTACTGAAAGAAGCAACAGAAGTCTAGAAAGACTCAAGAGAAGAGATAAAAGAGACAGAAGAGTTGCAGAAAGAAACAAGAGAGGTGGAGAAAAAAGCAAGAGAAGTGCAGAAAGAGGCAAGAGAGGTGCAGAAAGAGGCAAGAGAGGTACAGAAAGAGGGAAGGGGGTGCAGAAATAGAGAAGAGGGATGCAGAAAGAAGCAAGAGGGGTGCAGAAAGAAGCAAGAGAAGTGCAGAAAGAAGCAAGGCAGGTACAGAAAGAGGCAAGAGAAGTTCAGAAAGAGGCAAGAGAGGTGCAGAAAGAGGCAAGCGTGGTGCAAAAAGAAGCAAGAGAACTGCAGAAAGAGGCAGCAGAATTGCAGAAACAGGCAAACGAGTTGCAGAAAGAGGGAACAGGGGTGCAGAAAGAAGCAAGAGAGGTGCAGAAAGAGACAAGTGAGGTGCAGAAAGAGGCAAGAGAGGTGCAGAAAGAGGCAAGTGAGGTGCATAAACAGGCAAGAGGGGTACTGAAAGAAGCAAGTGAGGTGCAGAAAGAGGCAAGAGACGTGCAGAAACCGGCAAGAGAGGTGTAGAAACAGGCAAGAGAATTACTGAAAGATGCAACAGAGGTGTAGAAAGAAGCAAGAGAAGTTATAAAAGAGACAGAAGAGTTGCAGAAAGAAACAAGAGAGGAGCAGAAAAAAGCCAGAGAAGTGCAGAAAGAGGCAAGTGAGGTTCAGAAAGAGGCAAGAGAGGTGCAGAAAGAGGCAAGAGAGGTAGAAAAAGAGGAAAGAGGGGTGCAGAAATAGAGAAGAGGGTGCATAAAGAAGCAAGAGAACTGCAGAAAGAGGCAGCAGAATTGCAGAAACAGGCAAACGAGGTGCAGTTAAAGAGGGAACAGGGGTGCAGAAAGAAGCAAGTGAGGTGCAGAAAGTGGCAAGAGAGGTACAGAAACAGGCAAGAGAGGTATAGAAACAGGCAAGAGAATTACTGAAAGAAGCAAAAGAGGTCTAGAAAGACTCAAGAGAAGAGATAAAAGAGACAGAAGAGTTGCAGAAAGAAACAAGAGAGGTGGAGAAAAAAGCAAGAGAAGTGCAGAAAGAGACAAGAGAGGTGCAGAAAGACGCAAGAGAGGTATAGAAATAGGGAAGAGGGGTGCAGAAATAGAGAAGAGGGTGCAGAAATAAGCAAGAGCGGTGCAGAAAGAAGCAAGAGAAGTGCAGAAAGAAGCAAGGCAGGTGCAGAAAGAGACAAGTGAGGTGCAGAAAGAAGCAACAGAGGTTCTGAAAAGAGGCAAGAGGGGTGCAGAAAGAGGCAAGAGAAGTGCAGAAAGAAGCAACAGAGGTGCAGAAAGAGTCAAGACAAGTGCAGAAACAGGAAGGAGAGGTGCAGAAAGAGGTAACAGGGGTGCAGAAAGAGGCAAGAGGCATACAGGAAGAGGGGTGCAGAAAGAGGCAACAGGAGTACAGAAAAAAGCAAGTGAGATGCAGAAAAGGGCAACAGTGGTGCAGAAAGAGGCAAGACAGGTGCAGAAACAGGCAAGAGAAGTGTATAAAGAGGCAATAGAAGTGCTGAAATAAGAAACAGAGGGATAGAAAGAAGCAAGAGAAGTGATGAAAGAGACAAGAGAGTTGCAGAAAGAAAGAAGAGAGGTGCAGAAAAAAAGCAAGAGAAGTGCAGAAAGAGGCAAGTGAGGTGCAGAAAGACACAAGATAAGTGCAGGAAGAGGCAAGAGGGTTGCAGAAAGAGGCAAGTGAGGTACAGAAACAGGCAAGAGAGGTGCAGAAACAGGCAAGAGAGGTGCAGAAACAGGCAAGAGAGGTGCAGAAACAGGCAAGAGATGTGCAGAAAAAGGCAAAAGAGGTGCAGAAAGAGACAAGAGATGTGCAGAAAAAGGGAAAAGAGGTGCAGAAAGAGGCAAGAGAGGTGCAGAAAGAGACAAGTGAGGTGCAGAAAGAGGCAAGAGAGGTGCAGAAAGAGGCAAGTGAGGTGCATAAACAGGCAAGAGGGGTGCTGAAAGAAGCAAGTGAGGTGTAGAAACAGGCAAGAGAATTACTGAAAGATGCAACAGAGGTGTAGAAAGAAGCAAGAGAAGTTATAAAAGAGACAGAAGAGTTGCAGAAAGAAACAAGAGAGGAGCAGAAAAAAGCCAGAGAAGTGCAGAAAGAGGCAAGTGAGGTTCAGAAAGAGGCAAGAGAGGTGCAGAAAGAGGCAAGAGAGGTAGAAAAAGAGGAAAGAGGGGTGCAGAAATAGAGAAGAGGGTGCATAAAGAAGCAAGAGAGGTGCATAAAGAAGCAAGAGAAGTGCATAAAGAAGCAAGGCAGGTGCAGAAAGAGGCAAGAGAAGTTCAGAAAGAGGCAACAGAGGTGCAGAAAGAGACAAGAGTGGTGCATAAAGAAGCAAGAGAACTGCAGAAAGAGGCAGCAGAATTGCAGAAACAGGCAAACGAGGTGCAGTTAAAGAGGGAACAGGGGTGCAGAAAGAAGCAAGTGAGGTGCAGAAAGTGGCAAGAGAGGTACAGAAACAGGCAAGAGAGGTGCAGAAACAGGCAAGAAAATTACTGAAAGAAGCAACAGAAGTCTAGAAAGACTCAAGAGAAGAGATAAAAGAGACAGAAGAGTTGCAGAAAGAAACAAGAGAGGTGGAGAAAAAAGCAAGAGAAGTGCAGAAAGAGGCAAGAGAGGTACAGAAAGTGGCAAGAGGGGTACAGAAAGTGGCAAGAAGGGGTGCAGAAATAGAGAAGAGGGGTGCAGAAAGCAGCAAGCGAAGTGCAGAAAGAAGCAAGAGAAGTGCAGAAAGAAACAAGGCAGGTACAGAAAGAGGCAAGAGAAGTTCAGAAAGAGGCAAGAGAGGTGCAGAAAGAGGCAAGCGTGGTGCAAAAAGAAGCAAGAGAACTGCAGAAAGAGGCAGCAGAATTGCAGAAACAGGCAAACGAGTTGCAGAAAGAGGGAACAGGGGTGCAGAAAGAAGCAAGAGAGGTGCAGAAAGAGACAAGTGAGATGCAGAAAGAGGCAAGAGAGGTGCAGAAAGAGGCAAGTGAGGTGCATAAACAGGCAAGAGGGGTGCTGAAAGAAGCAAGTGAGGTGCAGAAAGAGGCAAGAGACGTGCAGAAACCGGCAAGAGAGGTGTAGAAACAGGCAAGAGAATTACTGAAAGATGCAACAGAGGTGTAGAAAGAAGCAAGAGAAGTTATAAAAGAGACAGAAGAGTTGCAGAAAGAAACAAGAGAGGAGCAGAAAAAAGCCAGAGAAGTGCAGAAAGAGGCAAGTGAGGTTCAGAAAGAGGCAAGAGAGGTGCAGAAAGAGGCAAGAGAGGTAGAAAAAGAGGAAAGAGGGGTGCAGAAATAGAGAAGAGGGTGCATAAAGAAGCAAGAGAGGTGCATAAAGAAGCAAGAGAAGTGCATAAAGAAGCAAGGCAGGTGCAGAAAGAGGCAAGAGAAGTTCAGAAAGAGGCAACAGAGGTGCAGAAAGAGACAAGAGTGGTGCATAAAGAAGCAAGAGAACTGCAGAAAGAGGCAGCAGAATTGCAGAAACAGGCAAACGAGGTGCAGTTAAAGAGGGAACAGGGGTGCAGAAAGAAGCAAGTGAGGTGCAGAAAGTGGCAAGAGAGGTACAGAAACAGGCAAGAGAGGTGCAGAAACAGGCAAGAAAATTACTGAAAGAAGCAACAGAAGTCTAGAAAGACTCAAGAGAAGAGATAAAAGAGACAGAAGAGTTGCAGAAAGAAACAAGAGAGGTGGAGAAAAAGCAAGAGAAGTGCAGAAAGAGGCAAGAGAGGTGCAGAAAGAGGCAAGAGAGGTACAGAAAGAGGGAAGGGGGTGCAGAAATAGAGAAGAGGGGTGCAGAAAGAAGCAAGAGAGGTGCAGAAAGAAGCAAGAGAAGTGCAGAAAGAAGCAAGGCAGGTACAGAAAGAGGCAAGAGAAGTTCAGAAAGAGGCAAGAGAGGTGCAGAAAGAGGCAAGCGTGGTGCAAAAAGAAGCAAGAGAACTGCAGAAAGAGGCAGCAGAATTGCAGAAACAGGCAAACGAGTTGCAGAAAGAGGGAACAGGGGTGCAGAAAGAAGCAAGAGAGGTGCAGAAAGAGACAAGTGAGGTGCAGAAAGAGGCAAGAGAGGTGCAGAAAGTGGCAAGTGAGGTGCATAAACAGGCAAGAGGTGTGCTGAAAGAAGCAAGAGAGGTGCAGAAAGAGGCAAGAGACGTGCAGAAACCGGCAAGAGAGGTGTAGAAACAGGCAAGAGAATTACTGAAAGATGCAACAGAGGTGTAGAAAGAAGCAAGAGAAGTTATAAAAGAGACAGAAGAGTTGCAGAAAGAAACAAGAGAGGAGCAGAAAAAAGCCAGAGAAGTGCAGAAAGAGGCAAGTGAGGTTCAGAAAGAGGCAAGAGAGGTGCAGAAAGAGGCAAGAGAGGTAGAAAAAGAGGAAAGAGGGGTGCATAAATAGAGAAGAGGGTGCATAAAGAAGCAAGAGAGGTGCATAAAGAAGCAAGAGAAGTGCATAAAGAAGCAAGGCAGGTGCAGAAAGAGGCAAGAGAAGTTCAGAAAGAGGCAACAGAGGTGCAGAAAGAGACAAGAGTGGTGCATAAAGAAGCAAGAGAACTGCAGAAAGAGGCAGCAGAATTGCAGAAACAGGCAAACGAGGTGCAGTTAAAGAGGGAACAAGGGTGCAGAAAGAAGCAAGTGAGGTGCAGAAAGTGGCAAGAGAGGTACAGAAACAGGCAAGAGAGGTGCAGAAACAGGCAAGAAAATTACTGAAAGAAGCCACAGAAGTCTAGAAAGACTCAAGAGAAGAGATAAAAGAGACAGAAGAGTTACAGAAAGAAACAAGAGAGGTGGAGAAAAAAGCAAGAGAAGTGCAGAAAGAGGCAAGAGAGGTGCAGAAAGAGGCAAGAGAGGTACAGAAAGAGGGAAGGGGGGTGCAGAAATAGAGAAGAGGGGTGCAGAAAGAAGCAAGAGAGGTGCAGAAAGAAGCAAGAGAAGTGCAGAAAGAAGCAAGGCAGGTACAGAAAGAGGCAAGAGAAGTTCAGAAAGAGGCAAGAGAGGTGCAGAAAGAGGCAAGCGTGGTGCAAAAAGAAGCAAGAGAACTGCAGAAAGAGGCAGCAGAATTGCAGAAACAGGCAAACGAGTTGCAGAAAGAGGGAACAGGGGTGCAGAAAGAAGCAAGTGAGGTGCAGAAAGAGGCAAGAGAGGTGCAGAAACAGGCAAGAGAGGTACAGAAACAGGCAAGAGAATTACTGAAAGAAGCAACAGAGCTGTAGAAAGATGCAAGAGAAGAGAAAGAGACAGAAGAGTTGCAGAAAGAAACAAGAGAGGTGCAGAAAAAAGCAAGAGAAGTGCAGAAAGATGCAAGTGAGGTGCAGAAAGAGGCAAGAGAGGTGCAGAAAGAGGGAAGAGGGGTGCAGAAATAGAGAAGAGGGGTGCAGAAAGAAGTAAGAGAGGTGCATAAAGAAGCAAGAGAAGTGCAGAAAGAATCCAGCCAGGTACCGAAAGAGGCAAGAGAAGTTCAGAAAGAGGCAAGAGAGGTGCAGAAAGAGGCAAGTGTGGTGCAGAAAGAAGCAAGAGAGGTACAGAGAGAGGCAACAGAGGTGTAGAAACAGGCAAGAGATGTACAGAAATAGGCAAGAGACGTGCAGAAAGAGGCAAGAGAAGTGCTGAAAGAAGCAACAGAGGTGTAGAAAGAAGAAAGAGAAGTGATGAAAGACACAAGAGTGTTGCAGAAGAAACATGAGGCGTGCAGAAAAAAGCAAAAGAGGTGCAGAAAGAGGCAAGAGAGGTGCAAAAAGAGGCAAGTAAGGTGCAGAAACAGGCAAGAGGGGTGCTGAAAGAAGCAACAGTGGTGTAGAAAGAAGAGAAGTAATGAAAGACACAAGTGTTGCAGAAAGAAACAAGAGACGTATAGCAAAAAGCAAAAGAGGTACATAAAGAGGCACGTGAGGTGCAGAACGTGGCAAGAGAGGTGCAGAAAGACACAAGAGAGATACAGAAAGAGGCAAGTGAGGTGCAGAAACATGCAAGAGGGGTGCTGAAAGAAGCAATGGAAATGCAGAACAAGGCAAGAGAAGTGCAGAGAGAGGCAAGTGAAGTACAGAAAGAGGCAAGAGAGGTGCAGAAACAGACAACAGAGATGCAGAAAGAGGGAAGAGGGGTGCAGAAAGAGGGAAGAGGGGTACAGAATCAAGCAAGATAGGTACAGAAAGAAGCAAGAGAAGTGCAGAAAGATGCAAGAGGGGTGCAGAAAGAGGCAAGAGAGGTGTAGAAAGAGGGAAGATGAGTGCAAAAAGAGGCAACAGGGGTGCAGAAGGAAGCACAAGAGGTGCAGAAAAAGCAAGAGAAATGCAGAAAGAAGCAACAGAGTTGCAGAAAGAGGCAAGAGAAGTTCAGAAAGAGGCAAGAGAGATGCAGAAAGAGGCAAGTGAGGTGCAGAAATATGCACGAGAGGTGATGAAAGAAGCAACAGAAATGCAGGATGAGGCAAGAGAAGTGCAGAGAGAGGCAAGTGCAGAAAGAGGCAAGAGAGGTGCAGAAACAGGCAACAGAGCTGCAGAAAGAGGGAAGAGGGGTACAGAATGAAGCAAGAGAGGTACAGAAAGAAGCAAGAGAAGTGTAGAAAGAGGCGAGAGGGGTGCAGAAAGAGGCAAGAGAGGTGTAGAAAGAGGGAAGATGAGTGCAAAAAGAGGCAACAGGGTTGCAGAAAGAAGCAGGAGAGGTGCAGAAAAAGCAAGAGAAATGCAGAAAGAAGCAACAAAGTTGCAGAAAGAGGCAAGAGAAGTGCAGAAAGAGGCAAGAGAGATGCAGATAGAGGCAAGTGAGGTGCAGATAGAGGGAGAGGGGTGTAGAAAGAGGCAAGAGGGGTGCAGAGAAAAAGAGAGGTACAGAAAGAAGCAAGAGAAGTGCAGAAAGAAGTAATAGGGGTGCAGAAAGAGGCTAGAGGGGTACAGAAAGAGGCAAGAGAAGTACAGAAAGAAGCAACAGAGGTACAGAAGGAGGCAAGAGAACTGCAGAAAGAAGCAACAGAGTTGCAGAAACAAGCACAAGAGGTGCAAAAAGAGGGAACAGGGGTACGGAAAGAAGCAAGTGAGATGCAGAAAGAGGCAAGAGAGGTGTAGAAGCAGGCAAGAGAGGTGCAGAAACAGGTACAAGAAGTGCAGAAACAGGCAGGAGAAGTACTGAAAGAAGCAATAGGGATGTAAACAAGCATTCACAATGCAATCGGTCTCGCCTTTGGGACCTTATATGTATTTAGCTAATTTAGCTATGCAGAACATTAGCCTGCGCGCTGAAACATCTACTGTTCTTTAACATGCAGGGAAAGTAAGCACCAAACTGTGTGACACGCCATGTATGGGAACACAATGAGAAAAATATTGCCTTTCAGCAGGAAATGGTATATTCCAAAGCTCTGTTTTTAATATAAAATCAGGGCCTTCGGTGGTCATATCACTGAAAATACAAGATTTGAAAAAAATATTATTGTCTACGGGTGCTCATGGAAGACAATTTGTATGGACTGGAATCTAGAGAATGCTAAAGTGAGTCTGGTATTTTACTGACCTCTGCTGGTCGTTTTCTATCAAGAAAGTTAAATAGAGGCAGTTGCCAGGAAAATTAAAAAAAGAAAGTCCCTCAGCAGAAATCAATTCTGGTATTTTACTGACCTCTGCTGGTCGTTTTCTATCAAGACATTTAAATGGAGGCAGTTGAACAGAAAAAAAGTCCCTAAGCGGAAGCAGACAAGTCCTAGGGCTGATCTCCAGAGCCCACAAAGTATATAATAAGTATATACTAAAGTATATACAAGAGGTCTCGAATGATCGACCTAAAAAGAAGCAAGCAAAGTGATAAAAGAGACAGAAGAGTTGCAGAAAGAAACAAGAGAGGTGAAGAAAAAAGCAAGAGAAGTTTAGAAAGGGGCAAGTGAGGTGCAGAAAGAGGGAAGAGAGGTGCATAAAGAGGCAAGAGAGGTGCAGAAAGAGGCATGTGAGGTACAGAAAGAGGGATGGAGGGGGCAGGAAGAGAGAAGAGGGGTGCAGAAAGAAGCAAGATAGGAGCAGAAAGAAGCAAGAGAAGTGCAGAAAGAAGCAAGTGAGGTGCAGAAATAGGCAAGAGAAGTTCAGAAAGAGGGAAGAGAGGTGCATAAGAAAGCAAGAGGGGTACAGAAAGAAGCAAGTCAGTTGCAGAAAGAGGTAACAGAGATGCAGAAACAGGCATGAGATGTGCAGAAATAGGCAAGAGAAGTGCAGAAAGAAGCAACAGTGGTGTATAAAGAAGAGAAGTGATGAAAGACACGAGTGTTGCAGAAAGAAACTAGAGAGGTGCAGAAAAAAGCACAAGAGGTGCAGAAAGAGGCACATGAGGTGCAGAAAGTGGAAAGAGAGGTACAGAAAGAGGCAAGAGAGGTGCAGAAAGAGGCAAGTGAGGTGCAGAAACATGCAAGAGGGGTGCTGAAAGAAGCATTAGAAATGCTGAACGAGGCAAGAGAAGTGCAGAGAGAGGCAAGTGAAGTGCAGAAAGAGGCAAGAGGGGTGCAGAAACAGGCAACAGAGATGCAGAAAGATGGAAGAGGTGTGCAGAAAGAGGGAAGAGGGGTACAGAATGAAGCGAGAGGTGCAGAAAGAAGCAAGAAAATTGCAGAAAGAGGCGAGAGGGTTGCAGAAAGAGGCAAAATAGGTGTAGAAAGAGGGAAGATGAGTGCAAAAAGAGGCAACAGGGGTGCAGAAAGAAGCACGAGAGGTGCAGAAAAAGCAAGAGAAATGCAGAAAAAAGCAACAGAGTTGCAGAAAGAGGCAAGAGAAATGCAGAAAGAGGCAAGAGAGATGTAGATAGAGGCAAGTGAGGTACAGAAAGATGGAAAAGGGGTGCAGAAAGAGGCAAGAGGGGTGCAGAAAGAAACGAGAGGTACAGAAAGAAGCAAGAGAAGTCTAGAAAGAAGTAATAGGGTTGCAGAAAGAAGCAACTGAGGTGCAGAAGGCGGCAAGAGAACTGTGCGGCTAGTTGGCCCCTAAGGACCCTCAGTAGCAACGGGGATTTCATCCCCGACCCCAGACCGCACCAGGAGGCGCATTTGCAGAGTAGTTCAGGGAGGGGGCTGGGCCTCCAGCGAGATGCTGGCTTCTCTTTTCTGCCTTCTTTTAGGAACGGTGGGTGTGTGGCCCCCCTTCCCTTCATAATTTTTGAGCTGTGGGGACCCCATTCCACAGGGCCTGACCCATTTAAAAAAAAAAAAAAAATTAAATGGGAAGGGGGCCACACAGCCCCCCTCCCGAGGCTGATTTTGGCACCGGGGACCCCATACCCCGGGGCATGGCCACTTCTATTTTAAGAAAAAACAAACTATATTTAAAAGGAGGGGGTCTGCGCGGCCCCCCTCCTGAAGCCATTTCCGTCCCCAGGGACCCCAATACATTTTATTTTGAGGGAGGGGGGCCGAGTGGCCTCCCTCCTGGGCCTATTTTGGCTGTGGGGACCCCATCCCCCAGGACCCTGGCTTTTTAAAAAAAAAAAATAATTTAGGGATAGGGACACTTGCCCCCCATTCCCTGGGCCAGTTTTGGCCCTGGGCACCCTATCCCCTGAGGCATGTCCTCTATATTTTGCTTTTTGGAGGGGGCCACACGGCCCAACTCCTGAGGCCAATATTGGCCAGGGACCCCATCCCCCAGGGCATGGCCACATCTTTTATTTATTTTTTTAAATAAAAATGTGTAGGGGGCCTGCGCATTCCCTACCTGGGCCATTTTCAACCCCGGGGACCCCAAGTCCCAGGCATGGCCACATCATTGTGAACTGCGGGGGAAGCCTCAAGGCCCCTGCAGTCCCTGGCGGCTCTCCTCCTCCTGTGGAAGCCGGCATTGCTTTTGGGCAAAGGGAGCTGCTAACATGCAGCTCCCTCTCCCCAAAAGCAATTCTGCTTTGCTTCATGGAAGCAGGAGCATTTTTCCTGCTCTCGCTTCATGGAGCAAAGCAAAGTCCTGGCGGTTGGCACCCCAGGACATTGCTGGAGCCAGCCCTGGTGGTGGTGGACCCCAGGGCCATTTATGGCTCCAGGAGGGGGTCTGAGCGGACCCCTCCCATCTTGGAATTAGCCCCTCAGAGGTGGCGGTCCCCGGGGCTGCGGGGGGCAGGAGCCCCCGCATGCATTTTTTTACTGCTTAAAGCCCCGGGGAGGTGGCGGTCCCTGGGGCTGCATGGAGCTACTCAGCCCCCTCACATTTAATTTAAGCCCTGGTGACGTGACGGGCCCGCATCTCTTTTTAAATTGCCCACGGAACAAGGCCCACCTGGGGGCTACAAGGAAACGAAGCAAAGGAGCCCGCGCTTGGTTTCTTTAAACCATTTCAGCCGGATTAGTGGATACAATGCTAATCCTGCTGATAATGTTAAAGAAATGCTTTTTTGGGCCCTGTGGGACCCCCTGAGAAGGTCTAGGGGGTCAGGGTGTTTCTACCCTTTCCCCTTTTCTGAATTTTGTAACGTTTGTTTACCTTTTTCCTTGTGACTCGGTTCAACCAAGTCACAAGATGGCTGCCAACACTTCCTGGTTTGAAGTGTTGGCAGCCAATCAGATCTCAGGCACGAGATCGGGAGGGTTCGCCGATCCTCCGCGGCCATATTTGCATATCTGAGAAATGTTAAAATTTCTCAAGAACTACTGAACCAATATACACCATTTAACAGAAAGAGTGCACTCTGGACATGAGCTACCTTTTTGCCAAATTTGGTGTAATTCCGTTCAACAGTTCGGGCTGTAGCTGCTTCAACAGTTTCTTATTGAAATTAACATGGAGAAAAAGTGTTTTGGGGACCCAGCTTTTTCTAGGCCCCCGCTTGACGGATCACCCCAAAATTCTCAAGACAGCAGCTAAAGTGAGTGGGCCATTAGTTCTGAAACTTTTGTGAAGATTCGTCAAACGGCACCAGAGATATTGGCGAAAAAGAAAAATTATTTTTGAATAGAAACAAGATCCTAACTATAACTACCTACTGGCGACTGCCAGTAGGTAATTAATATATATATATATATATATATATATATATATATATATATATATATATTTATTTATATATTACCTACTGGCGGTCGCCAGTAGGTAGTTATAGTTAGGACCTGTGTCTCTCTGTTCGCCTGTGTGGAGGTTCGGAGAGTGCTTTTTGGAAGAGATATATATATATATATATATATATATATATACATATATATATATATATATATATATATATATATATTATCTACTGGCGGTCGCCAGTAGATAGTTATAGTTACAACCTATTATCCATAGGAAATCCGCGACATTCTATTTGAAATAACTCTCTTGCCAATTGACGTATCTTCGCAAAATTTTCAAACTTTATGGCCCGCTCCGGTCCGCTCCTACCCTGAAAGTCTCGGGGGATTCGTCAAGCGGGGGCCGAGAAAAAGGGGGGTCCCAAAACGCGTTTTCCCCATGCAATTTTCCATAGGAAACTTTAGACACGGCTACAGCCCGAACTGCTGAACGGAATTACACCAAATTTGGCAAAGAGGTAGTTCTTGTTTCAGAAAGAACCCTTTTGTTAAATGGTGTAAATCCGTTCAGTAGTTGCTGAGAAAATCAAAAGTAAAAAGATAGTGATATCTATGGCCGAGTAGGGTCCGCGTACCCTCCCGATCACGAGCTGCATGTTAATTGGCTGTCAGCTGGCTGTCAACATTCCGATTCAGGAAATGTTGGCAGCCATTTTGTCCTCGGTAGAACCGAGGGACAGAAACAAGTGCGCAAAGCGCACAAAGGGAGCAGGGTAGAAACACCCTGACCCCCTAGGTTTGCTCAGGGGGTCCCACAAGGACCCCCTGGGCAAAAAAATCGGCAGGATGCGTTCAGGGTGCGCGAATCCTGCCGAAAAAAAAAAAATCGAAGCGCGGTCTCCCGCGCTTCGATTGCATTTTGCCCCCGGGTGGCCCAAGTCCTGGGGGCATGGTGAGGGGGTTAAATTTATGTATGGGGGGCCTCAAAGGGCCCCCAAGCCCCGGGGACCGCCACCCCCGGGGCTTTCTTTTGAAAATGGTGCGGGAGGGCTCTGAGCCCTCCCGCAGCCCCGAGGACCACCACCTCCCGGGGCTTCTTTTATGCCATTTAAAAACCTGTGTGGGGGGCTCCAACCCCCACACACCCGGAGACCGCCACCTCCCCGGGGCACTAACAAATTAAAATGGGGGTCCGTTTTGGACCCCCGAAGCCCGGGGACCACCACCTCCCCGGGGCTGTGCTGATGTAGGGAGGGGGGCCACGCGGCCCCCCTCCTGGAAGCCCTTGATGGCCCTGGGGACCGCTACCCCCAGGGCCGGCTCCTGCAGTGTCCCGGGTGCCTACCCCGGGACACTGCTGTTTGCAATGACAGGACGGGAGCCTCGCGGCTCCCGTCCTGTCATTGCAAACTTGCTTTGGATATTGGAAGAGAGGCAGGGAAACCTGCTCTCGCTCCAATATCCAAAGACAATTGCTTTCCACATGGGGAGCAGCATGTTAGCTGCTCCCCATGTGTAAAAGCAATGCCGGCTCCCGTAGGACACGGGGAGCCAGCGGGACTGTGGGGGGTTTGGAGACCCCCCACAGTCCCCAACGAGAGGCCAGGCCCCGGGGGATGGGGTCCCCGGGGCCATAAGTGGCCACGGAGGGGGCCACGCAGCCCCCTCCCCAAAAAATAAAAAAAAACGGAAAGGCCGGCCCCGGGGATGGGGTCCCCGGGGCCATAAATGGCCTGAGGAGGGGGCCACGCAGCCCCCTCCAAAGAAAAAAAAAAAAAAACGAGGCCATGCCCCGGGTGATGGGGTCCCCGGGGCCAATACAGGCCCAGGGAAGGGGGGCCACGCGGCCCTCTTCCCGTTTTTTTTTAAAAATATTTAATTAAAAAAAAGGGGTAAGGCCCTGGGGGATGGGGTCCCCAGGGCATAAAAACTGGAAAAAGGAAGGGGGGCCACAAAGCCCCCTTCAGGGGACAACATTTTTTTTTTTTTTAAACGATCGGGCCCGCAGGCCCCGCCCCTTCCTTCACCACTCTGCAAACGCGCCCCTGGCACGTTTGCAGATAGGAAGTAATTCCCGTTCAATACTGGGGGTCCCTGGGGGCCAACTAGCCCACCAGGAACCTCCAGTATGCGTAAGGAGCTGCCTTGCATAGAGGTGTACAGAGGCCACGCCCCTTTTACACCTCTCTGCAACGCAGCTCTGTGGCGCTTAATGGAGGTAGCTGGTGGGCTAGTTGCACCCCAGGGACCCTCAGGATTTAAGGGGACTTAATCCCCCGACTTAAAACGCGCCACGGGGCGCGTTTGCACAGTGGTGAAGGGAGGGGCGGGGCTTCAGGTGACATGTGTGCAAACAGGCCCCGTGGCGCATTTTAAGATGGGGAATTAAATCCCCTTCAATCCTGAGGGTCTCTGGGGGCCAACTAGCCCAACAGGTACATCCAGAAAGCGCCACAGAGCTGCGTTGCAGAGAGGTGTAAAAGGGGTGTGGCCTCTCTACACGTCTCTGCAACGCAGCCCCTGGCGCATACTGGAGGTTCCTGGTGGGCTAGTTGGCCCGTAGGGACCCACATGATTCAAGGGGACTTAATCCCCCAACTTAAAACGCGCCACGGGGCGCGTTTGCACAGATGTCACCTCAGGCCCCGCCCCTCCCTTCACCATTGTGCAAATATTCTTCTAAAATCATCCGAAATACGAATTCCGATTTACTCACCTGTTATAAGGAGAGACCTCAGTGCTG
Organism: Calotriton arnoldi; assembly: GCA_963921515.1. NCBI lineage: Eukaryota > Metazoa > Chordata > Amphibia > Caudata > Salamandridae > Calotriton > Calotriton arnoldi. The sequence continues at coordinate 518,909 of CAWUFW010008518.1, forward strand.
TATCTTTCAGCCCAGTACTAATCCTGAAAAGTAATTTTAACTGTACTTACCAGTAACTTGAATTTCCTTCCATAGGATATCATTGACTGGTTTCACTTGGAAATTCTTCTAAGTGTGGAGTTTTGGAACTTTAAAATATTCCTCTAAAATCAGCCGAAATACGAATTCCGATTTACTCACCTGTTATCAGGAGAGACCTCAGTGCTGCATCTTTCAGCCCAGTACTAATCCTGAAAAGTAATTTTAACCGTACTTACCAGTAACTTGAATTTCCTTCCATAGGATATCATTGCCTGCTTTTTGCTGAAAAAGTTTCTAAGTCTTAATTTTTGAAACATACAAATATTCCTCTAAAATCAGCCGTAATCCGAATTCCGATTTACTCACCTGTTATAAGGAGAGACCTCAGTGCTGCATCTTTTAGCCCAGTACTGGTCCTGAAAAGTAATTTTAACCGCACTTACCAGTAACTTGAATTTCCTTCCATAGGCTAACATTGACTGGTTTCACTTGGAAATTCTTCTAAGTGTGGAGTTTTGGAACTTTAAAATATTCATCTAAAATCAGCCACAATACGAATTCCGATTTACTCACCTGTTATCAGGAGAGACCTCAGTGCTGCATCTTTCAGCCCAGTACTAATCCTGAAAAGTAATTTTAACCGTACTTACCAGTAACTTGAATTTCCTTCATAGGCTAACATTGACTGGTTTCACTTGGAAATTCTTCTAAGTGTGGAGTTTTGGAACTTTATAATATTCCTCTAAAATCAACCAAAGTACGAATTCCAATTTACTCACCTGTTATCAGGAGAGAACCCAGTGCTGCATCTTTTAGCCCAGCACTGACCCTGAAAAGTAATTTTAACCGTACTTACCAGTAACTTATATTTTCTTCCATAGGAATCCATTGTCTGGTTTTCAGCAGAAAAGTTTCAAAGTGTCGATTTTCACAAACTACAAATATTCCTAAAAAATCGCCTGTATGACTTAAACGCATTCTTTCAACTGTTTACAGGAGATGCACCAGTGCTGGATCCAGGATCCAACACTGAGTAAGAAAAAGTAACGATAACAGTTTTTAACTTCTAAGTGAATTTCCTTCCATAGGATAACATTGGTGATTCTATGAGAAAAAGTTTCTAAGTGTGAACTTTTAAAGTACAATAATATTCCTTAAAAATCACGACTGTAACCAAAACGCTTTTACTCAACTGTTTACAGGAGATGTCCCAGGACTGAATCTAGGATCCAGTCCTGTGGTTAGAAAAAGTAATCCATAAAGTAACTAATTGCATTTAACTAGAAATTCACATTGAGCTGAATTTTGCATTGTGTTTGAAAATGTGTTGCCCATTGCAACAACTGTAACTACTGTACTTAAAAGTCTATTGCCTATGTGCAAAGTATTTAAACTAAAGTAATTCATTCTGAGAAAGTATTTTTTGTAATGTAATGTATAATGTAATTACAATGTAATTTAAAAAATAAAATATGTAAAAAAAAATTGTTTCTAAAAATGTAGTAAATCAGTATGAAAAAAATGTATATAACAATTAATACATTTAAAAATTGACATTTACAAAACCTTTGAAATTCACTGAAAAAACCGTAGGTTTCAGACATGTTATAGTTACAAATTAGCATTTAAAAAACCTTTGAAATTCACTGAAAAAACCATAGGTTTCATGGACGTTATAGTTACAAATTAGCATTTAAAAAACCTTTGAAATTCACTGAAAAAACCATAGGTTTTAGGGACAGTTATAGTTAGTTGGACATTGCACTCGTACAAAACCCGTGAAATTCCCCGTTATAGTTAGTCCAGCTAACTATAACTCGCGCCCACTAATGCACTGCTGATGACGTCACATATTACATCACTCATGACATGGTCAGTGACATCACTGATGACATCACTGATGACATCTCAAATGACATCACTGATGACATCATCCACGTGATAATCTGATGCACCTCCTCACACCCTAATATAACCTTTGATACACCCACTCTAAATTACAGACTGCCATTCGCAAAACCATAGACACTCCAACACCAATAACTACATACCCACTCACTGATTCTTAGGTCTACGCACACATCCACTCACTCACCCGTACAGTCACTCATACTTACGGTCACTCAGTACAGGACTATCATATGCACTCATACTCCTATATAGACACTCAAACACCGCCACTCATCCATAGAGGTACTCACACACCTAGTCAGTCATGCAAATAATTAAACACACTACCATTTACTCACCTATACAGTTATACACACACCAGCTCACTTACTCATACAAATACTAGCACATTCTTACGCTCTTATACAATCACTGATACAAGCACACACTCATCCATACAGCCACTATCACAATCACTCACTCTCGCTTATAGCTATTTATATACTCCAACACACATATATACTGCCTTTCATATATGTAGTTACTCACACATGTACCACTGGGACATACATTCACTCACTAACACACTCTTACACACACTTACCCACCCATACAGTCTATCACAGATGCACTCTTGAAACCATCCACCCAGTGAATCACCCACTCACACATCTATGCACAGAGTTGCACACACCCCTCCCACACAAACACTCAGGCACCCATACAGATACTCAGACAAGCATTCAATAACTCATATAGACACTCATGTAGCTATTCACAAACACATGCAGCCACTTACACAGCAACAGACAGACGGATACAGACATTCACCCAGTTTAGTCACTAACCCATGCATTCAGTAAGATACGTTAAATCACTCACTTATAGAGTCAGTCACGCACCTACTAAATCATCCATACAGACACTTACACACCCACTCATTCTTCAATACGTCTTTTCCTATATATATTAAAAATATTTAAACTTTACAGAAACACACAGTCACTGGATGATGTCATCAGTGATGTCATTTGAGATGTCATCAGTGATGTCATCAGTGATGTCACTGACCATGTCATGAGTGATGTAATATGTGACGTCATCAGCAGTGCATTGCGGGGGCGCGAGTTATAGTTAGCTGGACTAACTATAACGGGGGAATTTCACGGGTTTTGTACGAGTGCAATGTCCAACTAACTATAACTGTCCCTAAAACCTATGGTTTTTTCAGTGAATATATATATATATATTTATTTATATATTACCTACTGGCGGTCGCCAGTAGGTAGTTATAGTTAGGACCTATTATCCATAGGAAAAGCGTTTTTTGATTTGCCAATATCTTTGGCGCCATTTGACGAATCTTCGCGAAAGTTTCAAAACTAATGGGGCGCTCCGGTCAGCTCCGGTCTTGAACGTTTCGGGATGATTCATCAAGCGGGGGCCGAGAAAAAAGGGGGGTCCCAAAACGCATTTACCCCATGTTAATTCCATAGGAAACTTTAGACACGGCTACAGCCCGAACTGCTGAACGGAATTACACCAAATTTGGCAAAAAGGTAGCTCTTGGTTCAGAAAGCGCCCTTTTTTTAAATGGTGTAAATCTGTTCAGTAGTTTCTAAGAAATTCAAAAATAAAAATATATTGATATCTGGGCGGAGCCTAATCACACATCTCATCGTGAGATCTGATTGGCTGTCAGCACTTCATCCTGGAATTGCTGGCAGCCATCTTGGGACCAATATACATGATAGCACCCCATTGAAATGCATTGTAATGAATAGAAGATTTTGAGAGTCACCAAAAGGAGAACTATAAAGGGTGATAACCGACTTTAGTTACATTAAAATTCATTTGTTGATGTTACCATACTAATTTTAGGAATTGTGGTGTGTTCTAGTGTGATTTTACCCTGTGAAAAACCTTCTGCTGGGATATCATGAATCATGTTTGAGAGCAAACTATTTTCTCATGCTTGTCCCATAGAGGTTTGGAAGGTGCTCCAGAAGCTAAAATGAGAGCATATTTTCTGTAAATTCACATTATCTTTCTCAGTCATGTGAGAATGAAGTCTGACATTCTCAGTAAAACATGTACATACAACAAGGGCAGAGACTGTCAGTTGATTTCTTTGTGTTCTACTGCAGCTTCCCAGAGTGTTCTAAAGAACAACTAGAGCGCTAACAGCCTTACTAATGGCAAAAGTATGGCACACCTGAAGCCATCTTCATTGGAATAAACTGGTAACACTTAAAACATTTAATTTAAAAAGGAACAAAATGATGGGGTTCATTTTGTCATAGAAATTATGGTTAGTGCTGTAGAAATAAAAATTAGGACATGTTTTAAGTGAGATCTCAAATATCTTCCTGTTATATTTCAACAGGAGCAGCCTGTCAGTTGATTCCTTTGTGTTCTACTACAGCTTCCCAGAGTCTTCTAAAGAACAACTAGAGCGCTAACAGTCTTACTTATGACAAACTTATGGCACACCTGATGCCATCTTGATTGGAAAAAACTGGTAACACTTAAAACATTTAATTTAAAAAGGAACAAAATGAGGGGGTTCATTTTGCCATAGAAATTATGGTTAGTGCTGCAGAAAGAAAAATTAGGGCATGTTTTAAGTGAGATCTCAAATCCTCTTCTATTTCATTAGAAAATTCTGACATGCAGACTGAAACAATCACTTTCAATACCAGCAGTAGACTTCCAGTTAACTCCCTGGTGAGCAGTAGCTTACTACAGTGATATAATGAGCAACTAGAGTGCTAACATTCTGAATGTATGGCAAATGTGTGACACATCTGAATGCCTTCTTGATGGAATCAAAGTAAAAAACTGAAAGCATTTCCTACTGAGGAGACTGCAGTAAATGAGGAAATTAGGAAACTTCAAAACAAATAAGTCTCCCAAGATGGCCACCAGAGAAAAAAGAGCCCAAATGTAGCACAAATAGCACCCAGATATAGCCCACATATAGCCCAATGACAGAAGTGTGCAAAACACTTTTTATGTTTTGTTTTTTTGCAGTTTTATATAGTGCAGACTGGTCAGGTATTGGAGCGTTGCATCTTACTTGGACCCCTTATTGCGTATTTTGCACGAAGTACATGAGATTGATCTTGCGAAACATTGAACTTTACTATTCTGTTAACCTGAAGTTGCTCTGAACCGGGCTTTGTAACACCTGTTTTTACCTACTGGTTTTAATTAATTCTCACTGTATTGTATTAAGAAAGAGGATTTACTGTTTTTATGTACACTTTTATGATCTATGTTTCTAAATCAGATTGAATAAAGTTTAATGAATTTAATTGAAGTCTCCCAAGATGGACACCAGAGAAAAAGGAGCCCAAATGTAGCACAAATATCACCCAGATGTAGCCCACGTATAGCCCATTGACAGAAGTGTGGAAAACACTTTTTATCCTTTGTTTTTTTGCAGTTTTATATACTGCAGGCTGGTCAGATATTGGAGTGGTTTACATGAGCATTGGTTACATCATACAAGGACAAACTCATTTTGGTTGTAGGCATGGGGAGATTAAGTGATTTGACCAGAATCACAGAATGTCGAGCTGAAGCAGAAACTCCAACTTGGTTCCCCAGTTGCAAAGTCTGCAGCTCTGGAAGTAACACCACATTCTCTCCCTAAAGCGTAACATTTAATCAAGTGGTCAACTGGATAAAAAACATAAAGATAACAAATAATTTAAAAGTGCTTTGTCGCTATTTAAGAATTCAGAAAATATGTCCTCATTTTAGTTTTTTAGAGCACTAACCATAATCATACATGCCAATAGACCCGATTCAGGCGAGAGACTACCTATTTTTCAAGCCAAAAATGGCTTTATTTTAGCTGTCTCCCGCCTGAAATTGCATTTTCTACAATAGAAGTCAATGGGGAATTTTCATTCTCCCAATTTTTTATTTTAAATCTCCCACGTCCCTGTCCTAAAATGTTGGCATGTATGCATAATTTCTATGCAAATAAGACCCTCTCATTTCTATAATTTCTAAAGGAAATGCTTTAAGTATTACAGTTTTGATTACATCAAGATGACGTCAGGCGTGCCACACTTTTGTAATAAATATAGAATGTTAGCAATCTAGTTGTTCATTAGGATTAACCCTGGGCAAAGCACTACGCTACGCTCGCGTAGTTTGCGAAGTTTTCGCTACTTCGCACAACGCAAATTGCACGTAGCCCAGTGCAAACACGCGTAGCGTAGCGTAGCGTAGCGTAGTGCAGCAGTCATTTTTTGCTTGCTCGCGGTCCTCAACGTCAAGTTGGCGACCGCGAGCAAGCAAAATGACATCCCGGCGAGACTTTTTCCTCGTTCGCGATCAGCAACATCATGTTGCCGATCGCGAGCGTGGAAAATAAACCTCCCGGCGAGATTTTCAACGCTGGGAGGTCAGGTTTCTCATTGCGAGTGGTCGCGTATGCTCGCGACCGCTCGCGATGAGAAACTACCAGTCCGCGTTGAGAAAGCTGCCGCTCGAGTAAAAATCTACTCGAGCGGCAGTAAAAGACAGCTCGCACTGTGCAAGATGCCGTTTTCAATGATTGCACAGTGCGGACAAGCATCCGGCACTGTGCAATCATTGCGAACAGTGCACTACGCAGTTCGCGTAGTGCTACGCGTAGCTCGCGTAGTGCGAACTGCACTTTGCGTAGCTTCGCGTCGCGCTACTTCGCGAACTACGCCCAGGCTTAATTAGGATACTGTTGGGAGGCAGAGGTCAGGGGCACGGACACGGAAAATTGAAGGCAGGTAGGAGGGTGCAGAGGCAACAATTTGACCACACTGGGCAGGCAGGGAGGGCAGTGGCAGCACAACATGGAGGGCAGTGGAAAGGGGGGCATGGGCAACAAACCAACAATGCAGGAGAAGCAAGAGAGGCTGTGGCAATATAATAGACCATTGAGGGCAGAAGGAAGAGGAAGTGGTAGTACAACCACACATGCCAACAGAGACGATTCAGGCAGGAAACGCCCAATGTTTTTAAGCCCAAAAGGGCTTTATTTTATCTGTCTCTTGTCTACAATCTCCTCTTTTTCTATGCACGTCAATGGGAAAAATCAATTCCCCAGTTTTTTTTTTCCAATATCTCCCTCTTACCAAGTTCAAAATGTTAGCAAGTATGGTACATTGGATCATGGAAGTCAGGAGGAATTGGGGTAGGGACATGGACTTGGATAACAGAGGACAGGAGGGACATGGACAGGTGCACCTAACTGACCTTACAGGGCAGGCATCAGGGTTTGCAGCAGCACAATACACCACACAGGGCATGCGCGACAGCAGTGCAGCACAACAAACCATGGAAAGCAATAGGGAGGGGACAGGACCATGCACATGGACAACAGAGAACAGAGGGAAAAGAGGCAATGGCAGCAAGCTGACCATACTGGACAGACAGGAGAGAAAGCTGCAGCATAACAGACCATAAAGGGCAGGAGGGAGGGATCAGGGGCATGACAATGGAATAGACAATCCAGGAGGGAGGGAATATGGGTCTGCACATGAAAAGAAAGGGAGGGCAGGGGGCAAGGGGGCAGGGCAGGAGCAGCAAGCTGACCATGGAGGTCAGGCAGGATGGGCACTAGAAGCACAACACACCATGGAGGGCAACAGTGAGACTACAATGGCATACACACAGACCATGGAGGTAAGGTGGGATTTCTAAAGGAAATGCTTTAGGTATTACAGTTTTGATTACATCAAGATGACGTCAAGCGTGCCACACTTTTGTAATAAATATAGAATGTTAGCAATCTAGTTGTTCATTAGGATACTGTTGGGAGGCAGAGGTCAGGGGCACGGACTAGGAAAATTGAAGGCAGGTAGGAGGGTGCAGAGGCAACAATTTGACCACACTGGGCAGGCAGGAAGGGCAGTGGCAGCACAACATGGAGGGCAGTGGAAAGGGGGGCATGGGCAACAAACCAACAATGCAGGACAGGCAAGAGAGGCTGTGGCAATATAATAGACCATTGAGGGCAGAAGGAAGAGGCAGTGGTAGTACAACCATACATGCCAACAGAGACGATTCAGGCAGGAAATGCCCAATGTTTTTAAGCCCAAAAGGGCTTTATTTTATCTGTCTCTCGTCTACAAGAGGGGGTCAGGGGCAGCTAACTGACCACACAGGGAAGGTGGGAGGGGCCGTGGCAGCACAGAAGACCATGCATGGCAAGCAAGATGGTTAGTGGCAGCACAATTTGGCCATGATAGGTAAGAAGGAGGGGGTGGGGGCATGCACAAAGGATCATGGAGGTTAGAAGGGAGGGGTAGGAGCTGGGCACAGACAAGAAAGTTCAGGGGAAGGAACCTCACAACAGACCCCATGGGGCAGGCAGGAGGAGCAGTTGCAGCACAACAGACCAGGGAGGGCAGTAGGAGGTGGTAGTAAAATGGACCATGGAGGACAGGAGGAAGGGGATATGGGCATGGAACGTGGACAGGCAGGGTGGAGGTGGCAGGGAGAGGTTACAGTCATCTGACAATGCTAGGCAGGTGGGAGGGGAGTGGCAGCTCAACAGAAAACTAAGAGTAGATAGGAAGGGCAGGTCCATGGAACATGGTGGGCAAAAAGGATGGATCAGGGGCATGCACACAGACATCGGAGGGCAGGTGGAAGGAGAGTAAGGGCAGCAAGCTAAGCACAGAGGCTAAGCAGGAGAGCAAGGATGGGCAGGAGGATTGGACTGGGACATCATGCTAAATGGAGGGCAGTGGCAGCACATCAGACCATGCATGAAAGGAGGGAGGAGGCTAGTGCATGGATTCAGACAACAGAGGATAGAAGAAAGTGGATGGGGCAGCAAGCTAACTGTTCAGAGAAGGCGGGAAGGCCAGTGGCAGAACAACGGCCACACAGGGCTGTAATGAGGGAGCAGGGGCATGGACTTGGACAATGGATGGCAAGGAGGAGGGGAGGCAGGAGCAGCAAGCTTTGGTAGGGGGCAGCAGAATGCCAGGCCAGGCCCTGCTTCTAACCCCCCACCATCCATTGTGATAGGCATCTTACTTAACATTAAAAAAAACTAGAAATTTGCTGAAAAAAACAAAGATTACAGGGACGTTATAGTTAAACTCAGATTTCACTCGTACAAAACCACTGAAATTCAGCAGTTATAGTTACCTGAGCTAACTATAACTTACACCCCTGCAATGCACTGCTTATGACGTCAGACATTACATCATTCATGACATGGTCAGTGACATCACTCAAGACATCACTCATGACATCTCAAATGAGCTGTGAATGGAATGGAACTATAATCACTAGAACTTTATTTAGGGATAGTGTGTGTATAATAGCACCCCTTTTTATTTCTTTTCTTTCGTGTAAGAACCTCTATAATATGCAACGTGCCCAGATCAATATGGCCGATAGCCTTTCACTTTAAAGTAATGTGTAGTCCATTGTTTATGTTGATGTTTGCAATCGTAAGTATGTTTATTATGAGCAAGTCACGTTGACGAACATACAGGTACGGCGGTCACGGGGCAAGATATGCTGAAATTACATTGTGTGCATATTAACACTTGTTTTCTTTTCTTTATTGTATGAATTCCTGAATTTTCGCATCATGACCAGGCCAATATGACTGACAGCTTTTTGGTTTAATGTAATATGTAGTCCTTTGTTAATGTTGGCAACTGGAGCCATTTCTACATTTAAATAAGGAAGCTACAATGATGTCTTGTATCGTGATCAAGGTTCGGACTAGCCGAAACGTGTGGATCGCGTCCTTTATAGATTAAATACTTCCAAACTACAACCCGAGGGCTGATTCCTTCCTTGTAAGAGTGAGAGGAGATTGAATATATACATATATATACCTCTTTTGCTTCTTTCTGCACCTCTCTTTGCCTCTTTCTGCACTTCTCTTGCCTCTTTCTGCACCTATCTTGCCTCTTTCTGCACCTCTCTTGCCTCTTTCTGTACTTCTCTTGCCTGTTTCTGCACCTCTCTTGCCTCTTTCTGCACTTCTCTTGCTTCTTTATGCAGCTCACTCTCTTCTTTCTGCACCTCTCTTGCCTCTTTCTGCACCTCGCTTGCCTCTTTCTGCACCTCTCTTCCCTCTTTCTGCAGCTCACTCTCATCTTTCTGCACCTCTCTTGCCTCTTTTTGCACCTCTCTTGCCTCTTTCTCCAACTCTCTTGCCTCTTTCTGCACTTCTCTTGGTTCTTTCTGCAGCTCACTCTCTTCTTTTTGTACCTCTTGTGCCTCTTTCTGTACCTCTCTTGCCTCTTTCTGCACCTCTCTTGACTCTTTCTGCAGCTCACTCTCTTCTTTCTGCACCTCTCCTGCCTCTTTCTGCACCTCTCTTGCCTCTTTCTGAACAGTTCTTCCTCTTTCTGCACCTCTCTTGCCTCTTGATGCACCTCTCTTGACTCTTTTTGCTCTTCTCTTGCCTCTTTTTGCAGCTCACTTGCTTCTTTCTGCACCTTTCTTCCTCTTTCTGTGCCTCTCTTGACTCTTTATACACCTCTTACCTCTTTCTGCACCTCTCTTGCCTCTTTCTGCACCTCTCTTGCCTCTTTCTTAAGCTCACTCTCTTCTTTCTGCACCTCTCTTGCCTCTTTCAACACCTCTCTTCCCTCTTTCTGCAGCTCACTCTCTTCTTTCTGCACCCCTCTTGCCAATTTATGCACCTCTGTTGCCTCTTTCTGCCCCTCTCTTGCCTCTTTCTGCACATCTCTTGCCTCTTTCTACACAAGTCTTGTCTCTTTCCTCACCTCTCTTGCCTCTTTCTGTACCTCTCTTGCCTCTTTCTGCACCTCTCTTGCCTCTTTCTTCACCTCTCTTGCCTCTATCTGCACCTCTCTTGGCTATCTACTCCACTCTTGCCTCTTTCTGCACTTCTCTTGCCTCTTTCTGCACTTCTCTTACCTCTTTCTGCACCTCTCTTGCCTCTTTCTGTACCTCACTCTCGTCTTTCTGCATCTCTCTTGCTTCTTTATGCACCTCTCTTGCTTCTTTCTGCGCTTCTCTTGCTTCTTTCTGTACTTTTCTTCCTTTGTCTGTATTTTTCTTGCCTCTTTCTGCACCTTTCTTCCTCTTTCTGGACTTCTCTTGCCTCTTTCTGCACCTCTCTTGCCTCTTTCTGCACCTCTCTTGTCTCTTTCTGCACCTCTCTTGCCTCTTTCTGTACCTCACTTGCCTCTTCTGCGCCTTTCTTCCTCTTTCTGCACCTCACTCTCTTCTTTTTGCAACTCTCTTGCTTATTTCTGTGCCTCTCTTGCTTCTTTCTGCACTTCTCTTGCTTCTTTCTGCACCTCTCTTGCCTCTTTCATCACTTCTCCTGCTTCTTTCTGCACCTTTCTTCCTCTTTTTGCACCTCTCTTGCTTTTTTCTGTACTTTTCTTGCCTTTTTCTGTACTTCTCTTGCTTCTTTCTGCACTTCTCTTGCTTCTTTCTGCGCCTTTCTTTCTCTTTCTGCACATGTCTTACCTATCTAGGTGTAGTTAGAAATTAGCATTTAAAAAAACCTTAGAAATTCACTGAAAAAACCATTGGTTTCAGGGACGTTATAGTTAGAAATTAGCATTTAAAAAACCTTTGATATTTACTGAAAAAACCATAGGTTTCAGGGACGTTATAGTTAGAAATTAGCAATTAAAAAACCTTTGAAATTCACTGAAAAAACCATAGGTTTCAGGGACATTATAGTTAGAAATTATCATTTAAAAAACCTTTGAAATTCACTAAAAAAACCATAGGTTTCAGGGACTTTATAGTTAGAAATTAGCCTTTAAAAAAACCATAGAAATTCACTGATAAAACCATAGATTTCAAGGACGTTATAGTTAGTTGGACATTTCACTAGTACAAAACCAGAGAAATTCACTCGTTATAGTTAGTTGAGCTAACTATAACTCGCGCCCCCGCAATGCACTGCTGATGACGTCACATATTACATCATTCATGACATGGTCAGTGGCATCACTGATGACATCACTGATGACATCTCAAATGACATCACTGATGACATCACTGATGACATCACTGATGACATCATCCAGTGACTATGTGTTTCTGTAAAGTTTAAATATGTTTTATATATATATATATGCCAAGGTGTATTGAAGAATGAGTGGGTGTATAAGTGTCTGAATGGATCATTTAGTAGGTGCGTGACTGACTGTATAAGTGAGTGATTAATCGTGTCTTACTGAATGCATGGGTTAGTGACTAAACTGTGTGAATGTCTGTATTAGTCTGTCAGTTGGTGTATAAGCGGCTGCATGGGTTGGTGAGTAGCTACATGAGTGTCTATATGGGTTATTGATTGGTTGTCTGAGTATCTGTATGGGTGCCTGAGTGTCTCTGTGGGTGGTTGGGGGGTGAGTGACTCTGAGCATAGATGTGTGAGTAGGTGATTCCCTGGGTGTATGAGTTCAAGAGTGCATCTGTGAAGGGCTGTATGGGTGGGTGAGTGTGTGTATGGGTGTGTTGGTGAGTGAATGGATGTCTCAGTGGTACATGTGTGAGTAACTACATATGTGAAAGGCAGTATATGTGAGTGTTGGAGTATGTAAATGACTAAATGTGAGAGTGAGTGATTGTGAGAATGGCTCTATGGATGAGTGTGTGCTTGTGTCAGTGATTGTAGAAGAGAGTATCTGTATGAATAATTGAAGTGGTGTGTGTATAACTGTATAGGTGAGTAAATGGGAGTGTGATTGATTCTTTGCATGACTGACTAGGTGTGTGAGTAACTCTATCGGTGAGTGGTGGTGTGTGAATGTCTGTATAGGTATATGAGTGCATATGATAGTGCTGTATTGATGAGTGACTGCATGTATAAGTGATTGTATACGTGAATGAGTGAACATGTGTGTAGACCTAGGAATCAGTGAGTGGGTATGTAGTAACTGGTATTGGTGTGTCTATGGTTTCGAAAATGGTAGTGTGCATTTTAGAGTGGTTGTATCAAAGGTTATATTAGGGTGTGAGGAGGTGCATCAGATTATCACGTGGATGATGTAATCAGTAATGTCATCAGTGATGTTATTTGAGTTGTCATCAGTGATGTCATCAGTGATGTCACTGACCATGTCACGAATGATGTAATATGTGACGTCATCAGCAGTGCATTGCGGGGGTGCGAGTTATAGTTAGCTCAACTAATAACGGGCAAATTTCTCTGGTTTTGTACTAGTGAAATGTCCAACTAACTATAACGTCACTGAAACCTATGTTTTTTTCAGTGAATATATGAATATATATATATATATATATATATATATAAATGAAAGAAAGAGATGCCCTCAGTTAAGACACACTCGCAGGAGGCCCATTACATACCAGGGAAGAGCTCACGGTCACCGCGCTGCCTTACGCATTTCGGGCGACGCCCTTCATCAAAGGTAGGCTGTACACAAATCACCAACAAATGAAATCCAGTATTATCCCCTCTCTTTATTTCCATTCGCATGATTAATCTCAGGTGAGTAAATCCGCAAGCATTCTGCAACTGGAAGTCCATTGAAAAAACCCGTTTGGGCTGCTGGCGTCTCGCAACAACACAGTTCTTTAAAAGCACCGTTCCCATATTGCAACCTTCATCATCCTCCTGCTCCATAAGCCGCTGTTAGTTTCAACAGCCGCGGATCCGCATCACGCGGCGGTGCCTCTCACGACCTGGGCTGGCCGTACATATGAAAGAAAGAGATGCCCTCAGTTAAGAAGCACTCGCAGGAGGCCCATTACAGACCAGGGAAGAGCTCACGGTCACCGCGCTGCCTGACGCGTTTCGGGCTATGCCCTTCATCAAAGGTAGGCTGTACACAAATCACCAACAAATGAAATCCAGCCCCTCTCTTTATTTCCATTTGCATGATTAATCTCAGGTGAGTAAATCCGCAAGCATTCTGGGACTGGAAGTCCATCGTAAAAACCCATGTGGGCTGCTGGCGTCTCGCTACAACACAGTTCTTTAAAAGCACGGTTCCCATATTGCAACCTTCCCCATCCTCCTGCTCCATAAGCTGCTGTTAGTTTCAACAGCCGCGGATCCGCATCACGCGGCGGTGCCTCTCACGACCTGGGCTGGCCATATATATGAAAGAAAGAGATGCCCTCAGTTAAGACGCACTCGCAGGAGGCCCATTACAGACCAGGGAAGAGCTCACTGTCACCTCGCTGCCACACGCGTTTTGGGCTACGCCCTTCATCAAAGGTAGGCTGTACACAAATCACCAACAAATCAAATCCAGTATTATCTCCTCTCTTTATTTCCATTTGCATAATTAATCTCAGGTGAGTAAATCCGCAAGCATTCTGGGACTGGAAGTCCATCGTAAAAACACATGTGGGCTGCTGGCGTCTCGCTACAACACAGTTCTTTAAAAGCACGGTTCCCATATTGCAACCTTCCCAATCCTCCCGCTCCATAAGCCGCTGTTAGTTTCAACAGCCGCGGATCCGCATCATGCGGCGCTGCCTCTCACAACCTGGGTTGGCCGTATATATGAAAGAAAGAGATGCCCTCAGTTAAGACGCACTCGCAGGAGGCCCATTACAGACCAGGGAAGAGCTCACGGTTACCGCGCTGCCTGAAGCGTTTCGGGCTACGCCCTTCATCAAAGGTAGGCTGTACACAAATCACCAATAAATGAAACCCAGTATTATCCCCTCTCTTTATTTCCATTCGCATAATTAATCTCAGGTGAGTAAATCCGCAAGCATTCTGGGACTGGAAGTCTATCGTAAAAACCCATGTGGGCTGCTGGCGTCTCGCTACAACACAGTTCTTTAAAAGCACAGTTCCCATATTGCAACCTTCCCCATCATCCTGCTCCATAAGCCGCTGTTAGTTTCAACAGCCACGGATCCGCATCACGCTGCGGTGCCTCTCACGACCTGGGCTGGCCGTATATATGAAAGAAAGAGATGCCCTCAGTTAAGACGCACTCGCAGGAGGCCCATTACAGACCAGGGAAGAGCTCACGGTCACCGCGCTGCCTGACGCGTTTCGGGCTACACCCTTCATCAAAGGTAGGCTGTACACAAATCACCAACAAATGAAATCCAGTATTATTCCCTCTCTTTATTTCCATTTGCATGATTAATCTCAGGTGAGTAAATCCACAAGCATTCTGGGACTGGAAGTCAATCGTAAAAACCCATGTGGGCTGCTGGCGTCTCGGTACAACACAGTTCTTTAAAAGCACGGTTCTCATATTGCAACCTTCCCCATCCTCCTGCTCCATAAGCCGCTGTTAGTTTCAACAGCCGCGGATCCGCATCACGCGGCGGTGCCTCTCACGACCTGGGCTGGCCATATATATGAAAGAAAGAGATGCCCTCAGTTAAGACGCACTCGCAGGAGGCCCATTACAGACCAGGGAAGAGCTCACGGTCACCGCGCTGCCTGACGTGTTTCGGGCTACGCCCTTCATCAAAGGTAGGCTGTACACAAATCACCAACAAATGAAATCCAGTATTATCCCCTCTCTTTATTTCCATTCGCATAATTAATCTCAGGAGAGTAAATCAGCAAGAATTCTGGGACTGGAAGTCCATCGTAAAAACTCATGTGGGCTGCTGACGTCTCGCTACAACACAGTTCTATAAAAGCACGGTTCCCATATTGCAACCTTCCCCATCCTCCTGCTCCATAAGCTGCTGTTAGTTTCAACAGCCGTGGATCCGCATCACGCGGCGGTGCCTCTCACGACCTGGGCTGGCCGTATATATGAAAGAAAGAGATGCACTCAGTTAAGACGCACTCGCAGGAGGCAAATTACAGACCAGGGAAGAGCTCACTGTCACCGTGCTGCCACACGCGTTTTGGGCTACGCCCTTCATGAAAGGTAGGCTGTACACAAATCACCAACAAATGAAATCCAGTATTATCCCCTCTCTTTATTTCCATTCGCATAATTAATCTCAGGTGAGTAAATTCGCAAGCATTCTGGGACTGGAAGTCCATCGTAAAAACCCATGTGGGCTGCTGGCGTCTCGCTACAACACAGTTCTTTAAAAGCACGGGTTTCCATATTGCAACCTTCCCCATCCTCCTGCTCCATAAGCCGCTGTTAGTTTCAACAGCCGCAGATCCGCATCACGCGGCGGTGCCTCTCCACGACCTGGGCTGGCCGTATATATGAAAGAAAGAGATGCCCTCAGTTTAGACACACTCGCAGGAGGCCCATTACAGACCAGAGAAGAGCTCACGGTCACCACGCTGCCTGACGCGTTTCAGGCTACGCCCTTCATCAAAGGTAGGCTGTACACAAATCACCAACAAATAAAATCCAGTATTATCCCCTCTCTTTATTTCCATTTGCATAATTAATCTCAGGTGAGTAAATCCGCAAGCATTCTGGGACTGGAAGTCCATCGTAAAAACACATGTGGGCTGCTGGCGTCTCGCTACAACACAGTTCTTTAAAAGCACGGTTCCCATATTGCAACCTTCCCAATCCTCCCGCTACATAAGCCGCTGTTAGTTTCAACAGCCGCGGATCCGCATCATGCGGCACTGCCTCTCACAACCTGGGTTGGCCGTATATATGAAAGAAAGAGATGCCCTCAGTTAAGATGCACTCGCAGGAGGCCCATTACAGACCAGGGACGAGCTCACGGTTACCGCGCTGCCTGAAGCGTTTCGGGCTACGCCCTTCATCAAAGGTAGGCTGTACACAAATCACCAATAAATGAAACCCAGTATTATCCCCTCTCTTTATTTACATTCGCATGATTAATCTCAGGTGAGTAAATCCGCAAGCATTCTGGGACTGTAAGTCCATCGTAAAAACCCATGTGGGCTGCTGGCGTCTCGCTACAACACAGTTCTTTAAAAGCATGGTTCCCTTATTGCAACCTTCCCCATCCTCCTGCTCCATAAGCCGCTGTTAGTTTCAACAGCCGCGGATCCGCATCACGCGGCGGTGCCTCTCACGACCTGGGCTTTCCGTATATATGAAAGAAAGAGATGCCCTCAGTTAAGACGCACTCGCAGGAGGCCCATTACAGACCAGGGAAGAGCTCACGGTCACCGCGCTGCCTGAAGCGTTTCGGGCTATGCCCTTCATCAAAGGTAGGCTGTACACAAATCACCAACAAATGAAACCCAGTATTATCCCCTCTCTTTATTTCCATTCGCATAATTAATCTCAGGTGAGTAAATCCGCAAGCATTCTTAGACTGGAAGTCTATCGTAAAAACCCATGTGGGCTGCTGGCGTCTCGCTACAACACAGTTCTTTAAAAGCACGGTTCCCATATTGCAACCTTCCCCATCCTCCTGCTATAAGCCGCTGTTAGTTTCAACAGCCACGGATCCGCATCATGCTGCGGTGCCTCTCACGACCTGGGCTGGCCGTATATATGAAAAGAAAGAGATGCCCTCAGTTAAGACGCACTCGCAGGAGGCCCATTACAGACCAGGGAAGAGCTCATGGTCACCGCGCTGCCTGACGCGTTTCGGGCTATGCCCTTCATCAAAGGTAGGCTGTGCACAAATCACCAACAAATGAAATCCAGTATTATCCCCTCTCTTTATTTCCATTCGCATGATTAATCTCATTGAGTAAATCTGCAAGCATTCTGGGACTGGAAGTCCATCGTAAAACCCCAAGTGGGATGCTGGCATCTCGCTGCAACACAGTTCTTTAAAAGCACGGTTCCCATATTGCAACCTTCCCCATCTTCCTGCTCCATAAGCCGCTGTTAGTTTCAACAGCCGCTGATCCGCATCACCCGGCGGTGCGTCTCACGACCTGGGCTGGCCGTATATATGAAATAAAGAGATGCCCTCAGTTAAGACGCAGTCGCAGGAGGCCCATTACAGACCAGGGAAGAGCTCACGGTCACCGCGCTGCCTGACGCGTTTCGGGCTACACCCTTCATCAAAGGTAGGATGTACACAAATCACCAACAAATGAAATCCAGTATTATTCCCTCTCTTTATTTCCATTCGCATGATTAATCTCAGGTGAGTAAATCCGCAAGCATTCTGGGACTGGAAGTCAATCGTAAAAACCCATGTGGGCTGCTGGCGTCTCGCTACAACACAGTTCTTTAAAAGCACGGTTCCCATATTGCAATCCTCCTGCTCCATAAGCCGCTGTTAGTTTCAACAGCCGCGGATCCGCATCTACACGGCGGTGCCTCTCACGACCTGGGCTGGCCGTATATATGAAAGAAAGAGATGCCCTCAGTTAAGACTCACTCGCAGGAGGCCCATTACAGACCAGGGAAGAGCTCACGGTCACCGCGCTGCCTGACGCATTTCGGGCTACGCCCTTCATCAAAGGTAGGCTGTACACAAATCACCAACAAATGAAATCTTGTATTATCCCCTCTCTTTATTTCCATTCACATGATTAATCTCAGGTGAGTAAATCCACAAGCATTCTGGGACTGGAAGTCCATCGTAAAAACCCATGTGGGCTGCTGGCGTCTCGCTACAACACAGTTCTTTAAAAACATGGTTCCCTTATTGCAACCTTCCCCATCCTCCTGCTCCATAAGCCGCTGTTAGTTTCAACAGCCGCGGATCCGCATCACGCGGCAGTGCCTCTCACGACCTGGGCTGGCCGTATATATGAAAGAAAGAGATGCCCTCAGTTAAGACGCACTTGCAGGAGGCCCATTACAGACCAGGGAAGAGCTCACGGTCACCGCGCTGCCTGACGCGTTTCGGGCTATGCCCTTCATCAAAGGTAGGCTGTACACAAATCACCAACAAATGAAATCAAGTATTATCCTCTCTCTTTATTTCCATTTGCATGATTAATCTCAGGTGAGTAAATCCGCAAGCATTCTGGGTCTGGAAGTCCATCGTAAAAACCCATGTGGGCTGCTGGCGTCTCGCTACAACACAGTTCTTTAAAAGCACGGTTCCCATATTGCACCCTTCCCAATCCTCCTGCTCCATAAGCCGCTGTTAGTTTCAACAGCCCCGGATCCGCATCATGCGGCGCTGCCTCTCACGACTTGGGCTGGCCGTATATATGAAAGAAAGAGATGCCCTTAGTTAAGACGCACTTGCAGGAGGCCCATTACAGACCAGGGAAGAGCTCACGGTCACCGCGCTGCCTGAAGCTTTTCGGGCTACGCCCTTCATCAAAGGTAGGCTGTACACAAATCACCAACAAATGAAACCCAGTATTATCCCCTCTCTTTATTTCCATTCGCATAATTAATCTCAGGTGAGTAAATCCGCAAGCATTCTGGGACTGGAAGTCTATCGTAAAACCCATGTGGGCTGCTGGCGCCTCGCTACAACACAGTTCTTTAAAAGCACGGTTCCCATATTGCAACCTTCCCCATCCTCCTGCTCCATAAGCCGCTGTTAGTTTCAACAGCCACGGATCCGCATCATGCTGCGGTGCCTCTCACGACCTCGACTGGCCGTATATATGAAAGAAAGAGATGCCCTCAGTTAAGACGCACTCGCAGGAGGCCCATTACATACCAGGGAAGAGCTCATGGTCACCGCGCTGCCTGACGCGTTTCGGGCTACGCCCTTCATCAAAGGTAGGCTGTGCACAAATCACCAACAAATGAAATCCAGTATTATCCCCTCCCTTTATTTCCATTCGCATGATTAATCTCATTGAGTAAATCTGCAAGCATTCTGGGACTGGAAGTCCATCGTAAAACCCCATGTGGGATGCTGGCATCTCGCTGCAACACAGTTCTTTAAAGCACGGTTCCCATATTGCAACCTTCCCCATCCTCCTGCTCCATAAGCCGCTGTTAGTTTCAACAGCCGCGGATCCGCATCACCCGGGCGGTGCGTCTCACGACCTGGGCTGGCCGTATATATGAAAGAAAGAGATGCCCTCAGTTAAGACGCAGTCGCAGGAGGCCCATTACAGACCAGGGAAGAGCTCACGGTCACCGCGCTGCCTGACGCGTTTCGGGCTACACCCTTCATCAAAGGTAGGATGTACACAAATCACCAACAAATGAAATCCAGTATTATTCCCTCTCTTTATTTCCATTCGCATGATTAATCTCAGGTGAGTAAATCCGCAAGCATTCTGGGACTGGAAGTCCATCGTAAAAACTCATGTGGGCTGCTGACATCTCGCTACAACACAGTTCTTTAAAAGCACGGTTCCCATATTGCAACCTTCCCCATCCTCCTGCTCCAAAAGCCGCTGTTAGTTTCAACAGCCGCGGATCCGCATCACGCGGCGGTGCCTCTCACGGCCTGGGCTGGCCGTATATATGGAAGAAAGAGATGCCCTCAGTTAAGACGCTCTCGCAGGAGGCCCATTACAGACCAGGGAAGAGCTCACGGTCACCGCGCTGCCTGACGCATTTCGGACTACGCCCTTCATCAAAGGTAGGCTGTACACAAATCACCAACAAATGAAATCCAGTATTATCCCCTCTCTTTATTTCCATTTGCATGATTAATCTCAGGTGAGTAAATACACAAGCATTCTGGGACTGGAAGTCAATCGTAAAAACCCATGTGGGCTGCTGGCGTCTCGGTACAACACAGTTCTTTAAAAGCACGGTTCTCATATTGCAACCTTCCCCATCCTCCTGCTCCATAAGCCGCTGTTAGTTTCAACAGCCGCGGATCCGCATCACGCGGCGGTGCCTCTCACGACCTGGGCTGGCCATATATATGAAAGAAAGAGATGCCCTCAGTTAAGACGCACTCGCAGGAGGCCCATTACAGACCAGGGAAGAGCTCACGGTCACCGCGCTGCCTGACGTGTTTCGGGCTACGCCCTTCATCAAAGAGTAGGCTGTACACAAATCACCAACAAATGAAATCCAGTATTATCCCCTCTCTTTATTTCCATTCGCATAATTAATCTCAGGAGAGTAAATCAGCAAGAATTCTGGGACTGGAAGTCCATCGTAAAAACTCATGTGGGCTGCTGACGTCTCGCTACAACACAGTTCTATAAAAGCACGGTTCCCATATTGCAACCTTCCCCATCCTCCTGCTCCATAAGCTGCTGTTAGTTTCAACAGCCGTGGATCCGCATCACGCGGCGGTGCCTCTCACGACCTGGGCTGGCCGTATATATGAAAGAAAGAGATGCACTCAGTTAAGACGCACTCGCAGGAGGCAAATTACAGACCAGGGAAGAGCTCACTGTCACCGTGCTGCCACACGCGTTTTGGGCTACGCCCTTCATGAAAGGTAGGCTGTACACAAATCACCAACAAATGAAATCCAGTATTATCCCCTCTCTTTATTTCCATTCGCATAATTAATCTCAGGTGAGTAAATTCGCAAGCATTCTGGGACTGGAAGTCCATCGTAAAAACCCATGTGGGCTGCTGGCGTCTCGCTACAACACAGTTCTTTAAAAGCACGGGTTTCCATATTGCAACCTTCCCCATCCTCCTGCTCCATAAGCCGCTGTTAGTTTCAACAGCCGCAGATCCGCATCACGCGGCGGTGCCTCTCACGACCTGGGCTGGCCGTATATATGAAAGAAAGAGATGCCCTCAGTTTAGACACACTCGCAGGAGGCCCATTACAGACCAGAGAAGAGCTCACGGTCACCACGCTGACTGACGCGTTTCAGGCTACGCCCTTCATCAAAGGTAGGCTGTACACAAATCACCAACAAATAAAATCCAGTATTATCCCCTCTCTTTATTTCCATTTGCATAATTAATCTCAGGTGAGTAAATCCGCTAAGCATTCTGGGACTGGAAGTCCATCGTAAAAACACATGTGGGCTGCTGGCGTCTCGCTACAACACAGTTCTTTAAAAGCACGGTTCCCATATTGCAACCTTCCCAATCCTCCCGCTACATAAGCCGCTGTTAGTTTCAACAGCCGCGGATCCGCATCATGCGGCACTGCCTCTCACAACCTGGGTTGGCCGTATATATGAAAGAAAGAGATGCCCTCAGTTAAGATGCACTCGCAGGAGGCCCATTACAGACCAGGGACGAGCTCACGGTTACCGCGCTGCCTGAAGCGTTTCGGGCTACGCCCTTCATCAAAGGTAGGCTGTACACAAATCACCAATAAATGAAACCCAGTATTATCCCCTCTCTTTATTTCCATTCGCATGATTAATCTCAGGTGAGTAAATCCGCAAGCATTCTGGGACTGTAAGTCCATCGTAAAAACCCATGTGGGCTGCTGGCGTCTCGCTACAACACAGTTCTTTAAAAGCATGGTTCCCTTATTGCAACCTTCCCCATCCTCCTGCTCCATAAGCCTCTGTTAGTTTCAACAGCCGCGGATCCGCATCACGCGGCGGTGCCTCTCACGACCTGGGCTGGCCGTATATATGAAAGAAAGAGATGCCCTCAGTTAAGACGCACTCGCAGGAGGCCCATTACAGACCAGGGAAGAGCTCACGGTCACCGCGCTGCCTGACGCGTTTCGGGCTACGCCCTTCATCAAAGGTAGGCTGTACACAAATCACCAACAAATGAAATCAAGTATTATCCTCTCTCTTTATTTCCATTTGCATGATTAATCTCAGGTGAGTAAATCCGCAAGCATTCTGGGTCTGGAAGTCCATCGTAAAAACCCATGTGGGCTGCTGGCGTCTCGCTACAACACAGTTCTTTAAAAGCACGGTTCCCATATTGCACCCTTCCCAATACTCCTGCTCCATAAGCCGCTGTTAGTTTCAACAGCCCCGGATCCGCATCATGCGGCGCTGCCTCTCACGACCTGGGCTGGCCGTATATATGAAAGAAAGAGATGCCCTCAGTTAAGACGCACTCGCAGGAGGCCCATTACAGACCAGGGAAGAGCTCACGGTCACCGCGCTGCCTGAAGCGTTTCGGGCTACGCCCTTCATCAAAGGTAGGCTGTACACAAATCACCAACAAATGAAACCCAGTATTATCCCCTCTCTTTATTTCCATTCGCATAATTAATCTCAGGTGAGTAAATCCGCAAGCATTCTTAGACTGGAAGTCTATCGTAAAAACCCATGTGGGCTGCTGGAGTCTCGCTACAACACAGTTCTTTAAAAGCACGGTTCCCATATTGCAACCTTCCCCATCCTCCTGCTATAAGCCGCTGTTAGTTTCAACAGCCACGGATCCGCATCATGCTGCGGTGCCTCTCACGACCTGGGCTGGCCGTATATATGAAAGAAAGAGATGCCCTCAGTTAAGACGCACTCGCAGGAGGCCCATTACAGACCAGGGAAGAGCTCATGGTCACCGCGCTGCCTGACGCGTTTCGGGCTATGCCCTTCATCAAAGGTAGGCTGTGCACAAATCACCAACAAATGAAATCCAGTATTATCCCCTCTCTTTATTTCCATTCGCATGATTAATCTCATTGAGTAAATCTGCAAGCATTCTGGGACTGGAAGTCCATCGTAAAACCCCAAGTGGGATGCTGGCATCTCGCTGCAACACAGTTCTTTAAAAGCACGGTTCCCATATTGCAACCTTCCCCATCCTCCTGCTCCATAAGCCGCTGTTAGTTTCAACAGCCGCGGATCCGCATCACACGGCGGTGCCTCTCACGACCTGGGCTGGCCGTATATATGAAAGAAAGAGATGCCCTCAGTTAAGACTCACTCGCAGGAGGCCCATTACAGACCAGGGAAGAGCTCACGGTCACCGCGCTGCCTGACGCGTTTCGGGCTACACCCTTCATCAAAGGTAGGATGTACACAAATCACCAACAAATGAAATCCAGTATTATTCCCTCTCTTTATTTCCATTCGCATGATTAATCTCAGGTGAGTAAATCCGGAAGCATTCTGGGACTGGAAGTCAATCGTAAAAACCCATGTGGGCTGCTGGCGTCTCGCTACAACACAGTTCTTTAAAAGCACGGTTCCCATATTGCAATCCTCCTGCTCCATAAGCCGCTGTTAGTTTCAACAGCCGCGGATCCGCATCACACGGCGGTGCCTCTCACGACCTGGGCTGGCCGTATATATGAAAGAAAGAGATGCCCTCAGTTAAGACTCACTCGCAGGAGGCCCATTACAGACCAGGGAAGAGCTCACGGTCACCGCGCTGCCTGACGCATTTCGGGCTACGCCCTTCATCAAAGGTAGGCTGTACACAAATCACCAACAAATGAAATCTTGTATTATCCCCTCTCTTTATTTCCATTCACATGATTAATCTCAGGTGAGTAAATCCACAAGCATTCTGGGACTGGAAGTCCATCGTAAAAACCCATGTGGGCTGCTGGTGTCTCGCTACAACACAGTTCTTTAAAAGCATGGTTCCCTTATTGCAACCTTCCCCATCCTCCTGCTCCATAAGCCGCTGTTAGTTTCAACAGCCGCGGATCCGCATCACGCGGCAGTGCCTCTCACGACCTGGGCTGGCCGTATATATGAAAGAAAGAGATGCCCTCAGTTAAGACGCACTCGCAGGAGGCCCATTACAGACCAGGGAAGAGCTCACGGTCACCGCGCTGCCTGACGCGTTTCGGGCTACGCCCTTCATCAAAGGTAGGCTGTACACAAATCACCAACAAATGAAATCAAGTATTATCCTCTCTCTTTATTTCCATTTGCATGATTAATCTCAGGTGAGTAAATCCGCAAGCATTCTGGGTCTGGAAGTCCATCGTAAAAACCCATGTGGGCTGCTGGCGTCTCGCTACAACACAGTTCTTTAAAAGCACGGTTCCCATATTGCACCCTTCCCAATACTCCTGCTCCATAAGCCGCTGTTAGTTTCAACAGCCCCGGATCCGCATCATGCGGCGCTGCCTCTCACGACTTGGGCTGGCCGTATATATGAAAGAAAGAGATGCCCTCAGTTAAGACGCACTCGCAGGAGGCCCATTACAGACCAGGGAAGAGCTCACGGTCACCGCGCTGCCTGAAGCTTTTCGGGCTACGCCCTTCATCAAAGGTAGGCTGTACACAAATCACCAACAAATGAAACCCAGTATTATCCCCTCTCTTTATTTCCATTCGCATAATTAATCTCAGGTGAGTAAATCCGCAAGCATTCTGGGACTGGAAGTCTATCGTAAAACCCATGTGGGCTGCTGGCGCCTCGCTACAACACAGTTCTTTAAAAGCACGGTTCCCATATTGCAACCTTCCCCATCCTCCTGCTCCATAAGCCGCTGTTAGTTTCAACAGCCACGGATCCGCATCATGCTGCGGTGCCTCTCACGACCTCGACTGGCCGTATATATGAAAGAAAGAGATGCCCTCAGTTAAGACGCACTCGCAGGAGGCCCATTACATACCAGGGAAGAGCTCATGGTCACCGCGCTGCCTGACGCGTTTCGGGCTACGCCCTTCATCAAAGGTAGGCTGTGCACAAATCACCAACAAATGAAATCCAGTATTATCCCCTCTCTTTATTTCCATTCGCATGATTAATCTCATTGAGTAAATCTGCAAGCATTCTGGGACTGGAAGTCCATCGTAAAACCCCATGTGGGATGCTGGCATCTCGCTGCAACACAGTTCTTTAAAAGCACGGTTCCCATATTGCAACCTTCCCCATCCTCCTGCTCCATAAGCCGCTGTTAGTTTCAACAGCCACGGATCCGCATCATGCTGCGGTGCCTCTCACGACCTCGACTGGCCGTATATATGAAAGAAAGAGATGCCCTCAGTTAAGACGCACTCGCAGGAGGCCCATTACATACCAGGGAAGAGCTCATGGTCACCGCGCTGCCTGACGCGTTTCGGGCTACGCCCTTCATCAAAGGTAGGCTGTGCACAAATCACCAACAAATGAAATCCAGTATTATCCCCTCTCTTTATTTCCATTCGCATGATTAATCTCATTGAGTAAATCTGCAAGCATTCTGGGACTGGAAGTCCATCGTAAAACCCCATGTGGGATGCTGGCATCTCGCTGCAACACAGTTCTTTAAAAGCACGGTTCCCATATTGCAACCTTCCCCATCCTCCTGCTCCATAAGCCGCTGTTAGTTTCAACAGCCGCGGATCCGCATCACCCGGCGGTGCGTCTCACGACCTGGGCTGGCCGTATATATGAAAGAAAGAGATGCCCTCAGTTAAGACGCAGTCGCAGGAGGCCCATTACAGACCAGGGAAGAGCTCACGGTCACCGCGCTGCCTGACGCGTTTCGGGCTACACCCTTCATCAAAGGTAGGATGTACACAAATCACCAACAAATGAAATCCAGTATTATTCCCTCTCTTTATTTCCATTCGCATGATTAATCTCAGGTGAGTAAATCCGCAAGCATTCTGGGACTGGAAGTCCATCGTAAAAACTCATGTGGGCTGCTGACATCTCGCTACAACACAGTTCTTTAAAAGCACGGTTCCCATATTGCAACCTTCCCCATCCTCCTGCTCCAAAAGCCGCTGTTAGTTTCAACAGCCGCGGATCCGCATCACGCGGCGGTGCCTCTTACGGCCTGGGCTGGCCGTATATATGGAAGAAAGAGATGCCCTCAGTTAAGACGCTCTCGCAGGAGGCCCATTACAGACCAGGGAAGAGCTCACGGTCACCGCGCTGCCTGACGCATTTCGGGCTACGCCCTTCATCAAAGGTAGGCTGTACACAAATCACCAACAAATGAAATCCAGTATTATCCCCTCTCTTTATTTCCATTCACATGATTAATCTCAGGTGAGTAAATCCACAAGCATTCTGGGACTGGAAGTCCATCGTAAAAACCCATGTGGGCTGCTGGCGTCTCGCTACAACACAGTTCTTTAAAAGCATGGTTCCCATATTGCAACCTTCCCCATCCTCCTGCTCCATAAGCCGCTGTTAGTTTCAACAGCCGCGGATCCGCATCACGCGGTGGTGCCTCTCACGACCTGGGCTGGCCGTATATATGAAAGAAAGAGATGCCCTCAGTTAAGACGCACTCGCAGGAGGCCCATTGCAAACCAGGGAAGAGCTCACGGTCACCGTGCTGCCTGACGCGTTTCGGGCTACGCCCTTCATCAAAGGTAGGCTGTACACAAATCACCAACAAATGAAATCCAGTATTGTCTCATCTCTTTATTTCCATTTGCATGATTAATCTCAGGTGAGTAAATCCGCAAGCATTCTGGGACTGGAAGTCCATCGTAAAAACCCATGTGGGCTGCTGGCGTCTCGCTACAACACAGTTCTTTAAAAGCACGGTTCCCATATTGCAACCTTCCCCATCCTCCTGCTCCGTAAGCCGCTGTTAGTTTCAACAGTCGCGGATCCGCATTACGCGGCGGTGCCTCTCACGACCTGGGCTGGCCGTATATATGAAATAGGGCTCCCGGTTTTCCGTTTAAACGGATTTTTACATATATATTCAGACGGAAAACAAGTTTTCCTTTGTCTGTATTTATATGTAAAAATGGGAAAATACTAGCACATTTTGTGGCGCTGCCGTGCTGCAGCAGAGAGTTGCAAAACAGCAGGATGGTATGGTGATTGCTCACAGAGTAAGTATCGCCTCTGGTGTTATCAGTTATTACAACAAAGCCTCGTTAGCAAGTAAATGGTCTTTTAAAGACCTGTGAAGTACTCTGGTGCGGCTGGCAGCTCAAAAACTGTGTGTGTGCCCGGGAAGC
This sequence comes from Calotriton arnoldi, assembly GCA_963921515.1. NCBI lineage: Eukaryota > Metazoa > Chordata > Amphibia > Caudata > Salamandridae > Calotriton > Calotriton arnoldi. The sequence goes on from CAWUFW010008518.1 coordinate 546,285, forward strand.
TGTCTCAGCCCGGGCTGACACACACGACGTAGGGGGAAGTATTGTGAAACGGTCCAGCTGCGTCTATAACGTCAAGCTTATCCCTCGACGTTACCTTAGCTTCGGCTGTGGAACTGTACGCCTGCCAAGTAGGGCAAAGTTCAAGTGGAGAAAGTGAACTCTTTAAACTGTGTCAGCGTAACTCCTCTGGTTGTACAGTTCACGCGGTTTGCACACAGTGTGCCCTTCTGTTACCATTCCAGACCCTTATCTACGCAGCATTTCATAAAACACAAAACACACAAGGTAGAAACTAAACTGCGCAGAGGGGGACGTGAACTCTGGCCTACAGGATACATTCTCTAATGGTGTGTCCCTTTTTCATAATAATTCATGAATTGGATTCGACCATCACTTTTATGTTGACTTGGTATAGCTCATCCATCTATCAGTAAGCAGGTGTTTTCAAAAACATGAAGTTGATGAAAATTATCTTCGCTCTGACAATATCTTACCTTGCGCAGCAGTCCAACTGCCTGATTCTATATGCTATTTACTGAAATGCCGTGGGTTTGCATCAATTCCATAATTCATTTCAACAAAACTGATGGTTTTCCAAAGACTGTTATGATCAACTAAAATTATACCTTAGAAGGCACAAATCCATGAACGGTGCAAGGATTTATAAAGACCCAGGCAAATACGTATCATTCCGCACTCCAGCCAAAAGGGTAATATTTATAGTCCCCAGCTGTGACATTGTTTCCTATGCTGCCTCCTGCTGGTGGCACCGTACCTTAACTCGCTTCAAGAAAGTGCCTGCACTTAAGTAATTTTTACTGGGTTCCAGCTATGTATCATATATGTTAAATTATTAAATGAAAAACACACTCCAAGAAAAATATTATTTCTGGATCATGCGTTAACCCTTCAATAATTAGGACAATCCACAAACACTTGTGTTAAAGGGGTCTAAAATCTTTTGTAAAAAGTAAGAAAAAAATAAATGGAGGGGCTTAAAGTTTTTGCTTAGAAGCCCACCCCTGGTGCCGATTTATACTCTACTGTGAACAGAGTTCAGTCAAACCTGTACTGTTAAAATGGGGTTTCTTTTTTCTCTTAGTGCATCCCTTGCCCCTGTGTGTCTGGCCATAATTGCGGTCAGGATCTCAAGCTGACAATGGCAAAAACTAAAATATTAATAACCATGGAATTATAAGGAAACAGTAAAGTGCAAGCCACCCTCACTGTGCAATCTGTGTCAGTTAGGGTATGGAAAATACCGATATTTTTCCCAATTCAAAAATTATAACATGCAGTTTAGAAAGCAGTGTTGGGCACAGACAGACATGCTTTTTCAGGCAGCATATTACTCTTGTCTAGTGCATAATTTGAATTGAGTTGCTTCCAGGTGTTTATAGTGGGGCACAATTGGGTTGTTTCTGAAGGCAGTGTGAGGTTCTCTCAGTGGGGCAGTATGGTGTTCAGTGTGGGAGAGGATGTGGCACTCTGTGCCGATGACAGAAACTGCAAGGCTCTGAGACAAATGGCTTTTGATAGCACTTTTAGTCGTGTTTGGGACATTCTGCGAATGGCAAAGTTTTCAGATGAATGTATTGTGTTGACCAATAACAAACGAGTGCATGTGTGCATTGTCAATTTAAATATATGTGGAAAAATACTAGCTGCAGCAACGTCTTTTACTTGTGGGAAAAATAAATGTGGATAAATACAGATAAAATGCCCAAAAAATAAATATGGATAAATACAGACGGAAATGGCAAAAAAATAAATACCATATAACAGGGAGCCCTAATATGAAAGAAAGAGATGCCCTCAGTTAAGACGCACTCGCAGGAGGCCCATTACAGACCAGGGAAGAGCTCACGGTCACCGCGCTGCCTGACGCGTTTCGGGCTACGCCCTTCATCAAAGGTAGGCTGTACACAAATCACCAATAAGTGAAATCCCCTGATCTTCACTTACCTGCCACGAGTGCGGTTCAACTGGGAGCACCCATTTTCTTTCATAATTACGGCCTGCTCGGTCGTGAACCGTCACCACCGCTAAAATGCGGGTCCGCCGCCAGGTGTTACTTGGTGGCCTGGAGTGGTGAGGGATTGTTGACACTTGGGGGATGTCCGGGACTGAGCACCGGGTTGGTTGAAATTCTGCCACTGCATTCCGCCAGCAGCCCACGTGGGTAATGATATTTTTTGGACTTCCAGTCCCATAATGCTTGATGTTCTTTCACCTGAGGATGATTGTGAATCGATTATAATTAAAGGGAAAATACTGGAACCGAAATTGCTGGTGGTCTTTGTGCAAGTTACCTATGATGAAGAGCGCAATGCTTGAAACGCGTCAGGACTGGCTAAGACGCGGGCGCTCAGCAAGCCTCCCCCTGATCTTCACTTACCTGCCACGAGTGCGGTTCAACTGGGAGCACCCATTTTCTTTCATAATTGCGGCCTGCTTGGTCGTGAACCGTCACCACCGCTGAAATGCGGGTCCGCCGCCAGGTGTTACTTGGTGGCCTGGAGTGGTGAGGGACTGTTCACACTTGGGGGATGTGCGGGACTGAGCACCGGGTTGGTTGAAATTCTGCCACTGCATTCCACCAGCAGCCCACGTGGGTAATGATATTTTTTGGACTTCCAGTCCCATAATGCTTGATGTTCTTTCACCTGAGGATGATTGTGAATTGATTATAATTAAAGGGAAAATACTGGAACCGAAATTGCTGGTGGTCTTTGTGCAAGTTACCTAGGATGAAGAGCGCAATGCTTGAAACGCATCAGGACTGGCTAAGACGCGGGCGCTCAGCAAGCCTCCCCCTGATCTTCACTTACCTGCCACAAGTGCGGTTCAACTGGGAGCACCCATTTTCTTTCATAATTACGGCCTGCTCGGTTGTGAACCGTCACCACCGCTGAAATGTGGGTCCGCCGCCAGGTGTTACTTGGTGGCCTGGAGTGGTGAGGGATTGTTGACACTTGGGGGGTGTGCGGGACTGAGCACCGGGTTGGTTGAAATTCTGCCACTGCATTCCGCCAGCAGCCCACATGGGTAATGATATTTTTTGGACTTCCAGTCCCATAATGCTTGATGTTATTTCACCTGAGGATGATTGTGAATCGATTATAATTAAAGGGAAAATACTGGAACCGAAATTGCTGGTGGTCTTTGTGCAAGTTACCTATGATGAAGAGCGCAATGCTTGAAACGCGTCAGGACTGGCTAAGACGCGGGCGCTCAGCAAGCCTCCCCCTGATCTTCACTTACCTGCCACGAGTGCAGTTCAACTGGGAGCACCCATTTTCTTTCATAATTACGGCCTGCTCGGTCGTGAACCGTCACCACCGCTGAAATGCGGGTCCGCCGCCAGCTGTTACTTGGTGGCCTGGAGTGGTGAGGGATTGTTGACACTTGGGGTATGTGCGGGACTGAGCACCGGGTTGTTTGAAATTCTGCCACTGCATTCCGCCAGCAGCCCACGTGGGTAATGATATTTTTTGGACTTCCAGTCCCATAATGCTTGATGTTCTTTCACCTGAGGATGATTGTGAATCGATTATAACTAAAGGGAAAATTCTGGAACCGAAATTGCTGGTGGTCTTTGTGCAAGTTACCTATGATGAAGAGCGCAATGCTTGAAATGCGTCAGGACTGGCTAAGACGCGGGCGCTCAGCAAGCCTCCCCCTGATCTTCACTTACCTGCCACGAGTGCGGTTCAACTGGGAGCACCCATTTTCTTTCATATATATATATTAGCTACTGGCGATCGCCAGTAGGTAGTTATAGTTAGGACCTAGTTTCCATAGGAAAAGCGTTTTTTGATTTGCCAATATCTTTCTTCGCTGTTTGTCGAATCTTCGTGAAATTTTCAAAAACTAATGGCCCGCTCCGGTCAGCTCCTGTCTTGAAAGTTTCGGGGTGATTCGCCAAGCGGGGGCCGAGAAAAAAGGGGAGTCCCAAAACGCGTTTTCTCCATGTTAATTTTCATAGGAAATTATGTTGCGGCTACAGCCCGAACTGCTTAACGGAATTACACAACATTTGGCAGAGAGGTAGCTCTTGGTCCAGAGTGCACTCTTTGCTTTAAATTGTGTAAATCCATTCAGTAGTTCCTGAGTAATTTAAAAATAAAAAATATCAATATCTGGTAACCGTGATGGATCCGCCAACCCTCCTGATCACGAGCTTCATTTTGATTGGCTGCCAACACTCCAAACCAAGAAGTGTTGGTGCCATCTTGTGACTCAGTAAAACCGAGTCACAAGCAAAATGGGAAGAAAATGGTTAAAAAAAAGAAAAGGGGGCAAGGTAGAAACACCATGACCCCATAGGCGTGGTCAGGGGGTCCCACAGGGACACCCAGGGCCCAAAAAAGCATTTTTATTTTTATTTTTTCGGCGGGATTCACGCTGGGTGTGAATCCCGCTGAGAAAAAAAAAAAAAAAGAAGCACGGTGTTTCCACGCTTCGTTTTATTAAGCCCCCGGGTCGGCCAAGTCCCGGGGGCAATAAGTAAAATAAATGTGGGGGCCTGCGGGGGCCCCCACAGCCCCGGGGACCTCTACCTCCTTGGGGCTTCTGAAATAATATGCTGAGGGGTAATGTGCAGCTCGGTGGGCTGGCGCGACGTTCCTATCAAATGTGTTTAGTGCCCCTTAATTCACACTAAGGAGTACTATTTTGCCAGCAATTAGAGAATTAACGATGGCGCAACAGGCCACATGTTTATTGCCGATGGAGAACATGGACACCACACGGAATGGAAGTGCTCTCAGCATGCGCCGGGATCAGCTAACAGCCAGCAGCGTTTGTCACTTTACGCCCCCATATCCGCGTGGCATGCATCCATAATTACTTCGGTATATGACAGAGGCCGTAGGCCCCTTTCTGTATACACCACAGGTTTTGATCTATCCATGTTACAGAGGTTGTGTGGTAAAACGGAACAATCAGTGCCCTGTCTGGGCCAGCTGGGCTTTAAGGAGCTCTCGCTTTGTTGTTGTTTTGTGCCGGGGAGGGTTTGGGGGTAGAGAGTTTTTTTTAACAGTGCTGCCCTTTAAATAACCAATTCTGGTGTTTCTGAAGTGGCTGTTACTGCCACATTATCAGCCCCAGTGCCCGGCTCTTCGCTGAGCAGGGCAGTGCCCAGTGTGTGTAGCAAAGACGGGGCCCAGCCCTGGCAGTGTCTGCCCTGGGTGCACTGCCCATCCGCACACACCGACCCAGGAAAAGCATGCAGGCCCATTGCCCAGCCCGAGGGCACCAGAACAGAGGGCAGCCCCATGGCTCTTGGGTCCTTTACAACCCTATCCCAAAAACACGCCACTGCCTCTGTGCACACCGCGCCAACCAGTGGCGGCATGCACACCCATGCCCTCCCCGAGACCAGAGGCCAAGAACAAGACTCGCGACACCCCACTACTTTAGAACTGTCCGAAAAATACTTACTGCACCACAGAAGGCATGCCCAGTCCTCTGCCCGTGGACCTGGCTACCTTAGTGAACTTCCCCTTCTGCAGTCTCCTTCCGCAAAGAGCCCCCAGATACGTCAATGTAACCCCCATCCCACTCCCTCCACCACACACCCAGACTGTCTGCCCCGGAGGTTGCGACCCCCGGGGACAGCTGCCATAAAACGAGGTCTGCTTTTCACTCCAGTTGGGTGAGAAGGTCGCCCCTGTCAGCAGAAGGCGTTTCTTTATTTTAAGACTTTTTATTGTTTCAAGGAGCGCAAGTTGAAGAAGTCGTAAAACTTGTAAAGGTGATTTGTATAACGCTGTACTCTCCTCAGGGACCACCACAGGGGGAAACCACTTCCCCGCACTACAAATCTTTCAGGCAGATGTGTTCAAACTGTGCCGATCTCTTCAAACAAACCTATGAGATTTAGGGGAAGGCTCTCTCCGTTTCAAAATTGATGGAATTCTGTTTTTGATGTAATGTAAATCCCGCAATATTCCAGAATTAGCGGTGTAATAGACTGGACGTATGACTTATGTCAGTGGGACAATGTCACGTGTTTCACATATATGTGTATATATATTACCTACTGGCGGTCGCCAGTAGGTAGTTATAGTTAGGACCTAGTTTCCATAGGAAAAGCATTTTTTGTTTTCCCAATAACTTTAGCGCCAAATGACGAATTATCGCGAAATTTTCAAAACTAGTGGGGCGCTCCGGTCAGCTCCTGTCTTGAAAGTTTCGGGGTGATTCGGCAAGCGGGGCCGAGAAAAAGGGGGGTCCCAAAACATGTTTTCTCCATGTTAATTCCCATAGGAAACTTTAGACACGGCTACAGCCCGAACTGCTGAACGGAATTATACCAAATTTGGCAAAAAGGTAGTGCTTGGTTCAGAAAGCGGCCTTTTTTTTTAATGGTGTAAATCCGTTTAGTAGTTGCGGAGAAAATCAAAAAATAGAGGTCAAAAAATCAATTTCCCATAGGAAACTTTAGACACGGTTACAGCCAAAACTGCTGAACGGAATAACACCAAATTTGGCAAAAAGGTAGTGCATGGTTCAGAAAGCGCCCTTTTTTTTTAAATGGTGTAAATCCGTCCAGTAGTTGCTGAGAAAATCAAAAATAAAGATATCGATATCTAGAGGAACGGAGGATCCGCGGACCCTCCCGACCACGAGCTTTATTCTAATTGGCTGTCAACACTCCAAACCAGGAAGTGTTGGCAGCCATCTTGTGACTCGGTAGAACCGAGTCACAAGAAAACAGAAAAACAAACGTGAAAAACAAGAAAAGGGGGCAGCGTAGAAACACCCTGACCCCTAGGCCTGCTTAGGGGTCCCACAAGGACCCCAGGGCCCAAAAAGCATTTTTTTTTTTTAAATCGGCAAAATGCGTGCCGGATCCGTGGATCCGGCCGGGAAACTAAAAAAAACGAAGCGCGGCCTCCCACGCTTCGTTATTATTTAGCCCCCGGGTGGGCCAAGTCCCGGGGGCAGTGACAAAAAAAATATGTGGGGGGGCCCCAATTCCCCCCACACTTCCCCGGGGACCGCCACCTCCCTGGGGCTTCTATTATGAGTTGCGGGGAGGCACACAGCCCCCCCAAAGCCCCGGGGACCGCCACCCCCCGGGGCTTCTTTTTAATGAGAGGGGGGCCTCCAAGGCCACCCCAAGCCCCGGGGACCGCCACCCCCCAGGGCTTTACATGAATATTTGCAGGGGGGCACACGGCCCCCCCACTGTCCCGGGGACCGCCACCCCCCGGGGCTTTTTAAAACAAAAGAAAATAACCTGTGTGGGGAGGCTCGAGCGCCCCCACATGCCCTGGGGCCCGCCACCTCCCCGGGGCACTAAGAATGTAAATTTGGGGGTCCGTAACGGACCCCCGAGCCCCGGGGACCACCACCTCCCCGGGGCTGTGCAAGTGAAGGGAGGGGGGCCGCGCGGCCCCCCTCCTGGAGCCTGTGATGGCCCTGGGGACCGCCACCCCCCAGGGCCGGCTCCTGCAGTGTCCCGGGGTGCCCACCCCCGGGACACTGCTGTTTGCTATGGCAGGACGGGAGCCTCGCGGCTCCCGTCCTGCCATAGCAAACTTGCTTTGGATTTTGGAAGAGAGTGCAGGAAACCTGCTCTCTCTTCCAAAATCTAAAGCAGATTGCTTTTCCACAAGGGGAGGTGCATGTTAGCAGCTCCCCATGTGGAAAAGCAATGCCAGCTCCTGCAGGACGTGGGAAGCCGTCGGGACCGTGGGGGCATTGGGGCTCCCCACACAGTCCCCAACGGATAGGGCCTGCCCTGGGGGATGGGGTCCCCGGGGCTAGTAGTGGCCCTGGAGAGGGGCCACGCAGCCCCCCTCCTTAAAAATGTTTTAAAATGTGGCCATGCCCCGGGGGATGGGGTCCCCGTGGCCGGAATTGGCCACGGGAGGGGGGCCACGTGGCCCCCTTCCCGTTCAGTTTTTTTTTTTTAATAAAAAAAGGGGTCAGGCCCTGGGCGTATGGGGTCCCCAGGGCCCAAAAAAGGATAAAAGAAGGGGGGCCACACAGCCCCCCTTCTAAAAAATAAAAAATAAAAAAAGACGCAATCGTGCCTCAGGCCCCGCCCCCTCCCTTCACCACTCTGCAAACGCGCCCTGTGGCGCGTTTTAAATTGGGGCATTAATTCCCCTTGAATACTGGGGGTCCCTGGGGGCCAACTAGCCCACCAGGTACCTCCAGTGCGCGCCACAGGGCTGCGTTGCAGAGAGGTAGTGCAGCCCACGCCCCTTTTTACACCTCTCTGCAACGCAGCTCTGTGGCGCTTACTGGAGGTACCTGGTGGGCTAGTTGGACCCCAGGGACCCTCAGGATTCAAGGTGACTTTCTCCCAACTTAAAATGCGCCACGGGGCACGTTTGCACAGTGGTGAAGAGAGGGGACGGGGCGGGCCTGAGGTGACATGTGTGCAAACACGCCCTGTGGCGTGTTTTAAGTTGGGGGATTAAGTCCCCTTGAATCCTGAGGGTCCCTGGGGTCCAACTAGCCCACCAGGTATCTCCAGTAAGCGCCACAGAGCTGCGTTGCAGAGAGGTGTAAAAAGGGGCGTGGCCTCGGACCACCTCTCTGCAACGCAGGCCTGTGGCGCTTACTGGAAGTACCTGGTGGGCTAGTTGGGCCCCAGGGACCCTCAGGATTCAAGGTGACCTAATACCCCAACTTAAAATGCGCCACAGGGCACGTTTGCACAGTGGTGAAGGGAGGGGGCGTGGCCTCAGGTGACATGTGTGCAAACACGCCCTGTGGCGCGTTTTAAGTTGGGGAATTAATTCCCCTTGAATCCTGAGGGACCCTGGGGGCCAACTAGCCCACCAGGTACCTCCAGTGCGCACCACAGGGCTGCGTTGCAGAGAGGTGGTCCAGGCCACGCCCTTTTTACACCTCTGTGCAACGCAGCTCTGTGGCGCTTACTGGAGGTACCTAGTGGGCTAGTTGGACCCCAGGGACCCTCAGGATTCAAGGGGACTTAATCTCCCAACTTAAAATGGCCACAGGGCTTGTTTGCACACATGTCACCTCAGGCCCCCTCCCTTCACCACTGTGCAAACGCGCCCGGGCGCATTTTAAGAGGAAGTTTTAATCCCCCTGCCCTATTATGTACTAGGGCCTTACAGAGGAGGTCATGCTAATCACAGGGGTACCCCAACGCATAGTGTTCCCTAGTGTATGTAGGTGTTTTCACTGTATTCTAAGTGTCTTTTAGCATAGCACTGGCTCTAGGCCTGGTTAGTCCGAGTCAGTTATCACCAGTACCCATCTGAAAAAGTTGTGGGCACAGGATGATTTTGCAACAAGGCCTCTTTCTGCTCCTCTGTTGGTTCTTTCTGCACATGTCTTGCTTCTTCCTGCTCTTTTCTTCATCTTTGTGGACTTCTGTTGCTTCTTTCTGCATTTCTTTTGCTTCTTTCTGTGCGTTTTTTCTTCTTTCTTCACATGTCCTACCTCTGTAGGCATAGTTAGAAACTAGCATTTAAAAAACCTTTGAAATTCACTTAAAAAACCATTGGTTTCAGGCACGTTATAGTTAGAAATTAGCATTTAAAAAACCTTTGAAATTCACTGAAAAAACCATAGGTTTCAGGCACGTTATAGTTAGAAATATGCATTTAAAAAACCTTTGAAATTCACTGAAAAAACCATAGGTTTTAGGGACAGTTATAGTTAGTTGGACATTTCACTCGTACAAAACCATAGAAATTCCCCCGTTATAGTTAGTTCAGCTAACTATAACTCGCGCCCCCGCAATGCACTGCTGATGACGTCACATATTACATCACCGGAAAGCGGTGGTGGAAACCGCTTATAAAATGACAAACACAAGGTGGATCCTTGGCCAATGAAGGGCCGGCAATGGGGCGTCGCCGTCATAATTATTTATGCCTAATGCAATATCTATGGCGCTCCCATCGCTGAAAAAATCAATTGACAGCCGTAATAACTGTGCCTGTACATCCCCTCGCCTGCCGCTGGATTAAAAACGAAAACACTGTGAGTGTCCCACATATGGTGAAACACTCTAGCTTTGCATAAGCCATAACCTAAATAGGTCAACAGAGTCCCTAAGCGGCGGTTCAGGCAGCCCAAATTGAATCCAAAGCACAGTATTCGACCTGGGGCCAGCCGTACTCATGGCGGGTGCAACCGGAAAGCGGTGGTGGAAACTGCTTATAAAACGACAAAAACAAGGATTTCATGGTACTCACAGGGTCCGGTGCACTCACGGGGTGTGTGTCGGCTATAAAACATCTGCAGATGCGTTTCTGGCTATTGCCGTCATCAGTGCGGAAAAGCTGTCAATAAAACAACACAGTCATTTAAACGGTCCTGCCATATGGTAGGTGGATCCTTGGCCAATGAAGGGCCGGCAATGGGGCGTCGCCATCATAATTATTTATTGCCTAATGCAATACCTATGGCGCTCCCATCGCTGAAAAAATCAATTGGCAGCCGTAATAACTGTGCCTGTACATCCCCTCGCCTGCCGCTGGATTAAAAACGAAAACACTGTGAGTGTCCCACATATGGTGAAACACTCTAGCTTTGCATAAGCCATAACCTAAATAGGTCAACAGAGTCCCTAAGCGGCGGTTCAGGCAGCCCAAATTGAATCCAAAGCACAGTATTCGACCTGGGGCCAGCCGTACTCATGGCGGGTGCAACCGGAAAGCGGTGGTGGAAACTGCTTATAAAACGACAAAAACAAGGATTTCATGGTACTCACAGGGTCCGGTGCACTCACGGGGTGTGTGTCGGCTATAAAACATCTGCAGATGCGTTTCTGGCTATTGCCGTCATCAGTGCGGAAAAGCTGTCAATAAAACAACACAGTCATTTAAACGGTCCTGCCATATGGTAGGTGGATCCTTGGCCAATGAAGGGCCGGCAATGGGGCGTCGCCATCATAATTATTTATTGCCTAATGCAATACCTATGGCGCTCCCATCGCTGAAAAAATCAATTGGCAGCCGTAATAACTGTGCCTGTACATCCCCTCGCCTGCCGCTGGATTAAAAACGAAAACACTGTGAGTGTCCCACATATGGTGAAACACTCTAGCTTTGCATAAGCCATAACCTAAATAGGTCAACAGAGTCCGTAAGCGGCGGTTCAGGCAGCCCAAATTGAATCCAAAGCACAGTATTCGACCTGGGGCCAGCCGAACTCGTGGCGGGTGCAACCGGAAAGCGGTGGTGGAAACTGCTTATAAAACGACAAAAACAAGGAGTTCATGGTACTCACAGGGTCCGGTGCACTCACGGGGTGTGTGTCGGCTATAAAACATCCGCAGACGCGTTTCTGGCTATTGCCGTCACCAGTGCGGAAAAGCCGTCAATAAAACAACACAGTCATTTAAACGGTCCTGCCTTATGGTAGGTGGATCCTCGGCCAATGAAGGGCCGGCAATGGGGCGTCACTGTCATAATTATTTATTGCCTAATGCAATATCTATGGCGCTCCCATCGCTGAAAAAATCAATTGGCAGCCGTAATAACTGTGCCTGTACATCCGCTCGCCTGGCGCTGGATTAAAAACGAAAACACTGTGAGTGACCCACATATGGTGAAACACTCTAGCTTTGCATAAGCCATAACCTAAATAGGTCAACAGAGTCCCTAAGCGGCGGTTCAGGCAGCCCAAATTGAATCCAAAGCACAGTATTCGACCTGGGGCCAGCCGTACTCATGGCGGGTGCAACCGGAAAGCGGTGGTGGAAACTGCTTATAAAACGACAAAAACAAGGAGTTCATGGTACTCACAGGGTCCGGTGCACTCACGGGGTGTGTGTCGGCTATAAAACATCTGCAGATGCGTTTCTGGCTATTGCCGTCATCAGTGCGGAAAAGCTGTCAATAAAACAACACAGTCATTTAAACGGTCCTGCCATATGGTAGGTGGATCCTTGGCCAATGAAGGGCCGGCAATGGGGCGTCGCCATCATAATTATTTATTGCCTAATGCAATACCTATGGCGCTCCCATCGCTGAAAAAATCAATTGGCAGCCGTAATAACTGTGCCTGTACATCCCCTCGCCTGCCGCTGGATTAAAAACGAAAACACTGTGAGTGTCCCACATATGGTGAAACACTCTAGCTTTGCATAAGCCATAACCTAAATAGGTCAACAGAGTCCCTAAGCGGCGGTTCAGGCAGCCCAAATTGAATCCAAAGCACAGTATTCCACCTGGGGCCAGCCGTACTCATGGCGGGTGCAACCGGAAAGCGGTGGTGGAAACTGCTTATAAAACGACAAAAACAAGGATTTCATGGTACTCACAGGGTCCGGTGCACTCACGGGGTGTGTGTCGGCTATAAAACATCTGCAGATGCGTTTCTGGCTATTGCCGTCATCAGTGCGGAAAAGCTGTCAATAAAACAACACAGTCATTTAAACGGTCCTGCCATATGGTAGGTGGATCCTTGGCCAATGAAGGGCCGGCAATGGGGCGTCGCCATCATAATTATTTATTGCCTAATGCAATACCTATGGCGCTCCCATCGCTGAAAAAATCAATTGGCAGCCGTAATAACTGTGCCTGTACATCCCCTCGCCTGCCGCTGGATTAAAAACGAAAACACTGTGAGTGTCCCACATATGGTGAAACACTCTAGCTTTGCATAAGCCATAACCTAAATAGGTCAACAGAGTCCCTAAGCGGCGGTTCAGGCAGCCCAAATTGAATCCAAAGCACAGTATTCGACCTGGGGCCAGCCGTACTCATGGCGGGTGCAACCGGAAAGCGGTGGTGGAAACTGCTTATAAAACGACAAAAACAAGGATTTCATGGTACTCACAGGGTCCGGTGCACTCACGGGGTGTGTGTCGGCTATAAAACATCTGCAGATGCGTTTCTGGCTATTGCCGTCATCAGTGCGGAAAAGCTGTCAATAAAACAACACAGTCATTTAAACGGTCCTGCCATATGGTAGGTGGATCCTTGGCCAATGAAGGGCCGGCAATGGGGCGTCGCCATCATAATTATTTATTGCCTAATGCAATACCTATGGCGCTCCCATCGCTGAAAAAATCAATTGGCAGCCGTAATAACTGTGCCTGTACATCCCCTCGCCTGCCGCTGGATTAAAAACGAAAACACTGTGAGTGTCCCACATATGGTGAAACACTCTAGCTTTGCATAAGCCATAACCTAAATAGGTCAACAGAGTCCGTAAGCGGCGGTTCAGGCAGCCCAAATTGAATCCAAAGCACAGTATTCGACCTGGGGCCAGCCGAACTCGTGGCGGGTGCAACCGGAAAGCGGTGGTGGAAACTGCTTATAAAACGACAAAAACAAGGAGTTCATGGTACTCACAGGGTCCGGTGCACTCACGGGGTGTGTGTCGGCTATAAAACATCCGCAGACGCGTTTCTGGCTATTGCCGTCACCAGTGCGGAAAAGCCGTCAATAAAACAACACAGTCATTTAAACGGTCCTGCCTTATGGTAGGTGGATCCTCGGCCAATGAAGGGCCGGCAATGGGGCGTCACTGTCATAATTATTTATTGCCTAATGCAATATCTATGGCGCTCCCATCGCTGAAAAAATCAATTGGCAGCCGTAATAACTGTGCCTGTACATCCCCTCGCCTGCCGCTGGATTAAAAACGAAAACACTGTGAGTGTCCCACATATGGTGAAACACTCCAGCTGCCATAACCTAAATAGGTCAACAGAGTCCGTAAGCAGCGGTTCAGGCAGCCCAAATTGAATCCAAAGCACAGTATTCCACCTGGGGCCAGCCGAACTCGTGGCGGGTGCAACCGGAAAGCGGTGGTGGAAACCGCTTATAAAACGACAAAAACAAGGAGTTCTTGGTACTCACAGGGTCCGGTGCACTCACGGGGTGTGTGTCGGCTATAAAACATCCGCAGACGTGTTTCTGGCTATTGCCGTCATCAGTGCGGAAAAGCTGTCAATAAAACAACACAGTCATTTAAACGGTCCTGCCATATGGTAGGTGGATCTTTGGCCAATGAAGGGCCGGCAATGGGGCTTCGCCGTCATAACTATTTATTGCCTAATGCAATATCTATGGCGTTCCCATCGCTGAAAAAATAAATTGGCAGCCGTAATAACTGTGCCTGTACATCCCCTCGCCTGCCGCTGGATTAAAAACGAAAACACTGTGAGTGTCCCACATATGGTGAAACACTCCAGCTTTGTATAAGCCACAACCTAAATAGGTCAACAGAGTCCGTAAGCGACGGTTCAGGCAGCCCAAATTGAATCCAAAGCACAGTATTCCACCTGGGGCCAGCCAAACTCGTGGCGGGTGCAACCGGAAAGCGGTGGTGGAAACCGCTTATAAAACGACAAAAACAAGGAGTTCATGGTACTCACAGGGTCCGGTGCACTCACGGGGTGTGTGTCGGCTATAAAACATCCGCAGACGTGTTTCTGGCTATTGCCGTCATCAGTGCGGAAAAACCGTCAATAAAACAACACAGTCATTTAAACGGTCCTGCCATATGGTAGGTGGATCCTTGGCCAATGAAGGGCCGGCAATGGGGCGTCGCAGTCATAATTATTTATTGCCTAATGCAATATCTATGGCGCTCCCATCGCTGAAAAAATCAATTGGCAGCCGTAATAACTGTGCCTGTACATCCCCTCGCCTGCCGCTGGATTAAAAACTAAAACACTGTGAGTGTCCCACATATGGTGAAACACTCTAGCTTTTAGTTACTAAAATCAAGTCTTATGTCAAGGACACAGAACATCTCCTTAACATCCTTGCAGAATTAGAATATGATCCCTCACAAGAGACACTTATCTGCCTAGATGTTGAGGCTTTGTACACCAGCATCCCCCAGGATGAGAGCCTTTGTGTGATTGAAAACATACTACGAACACAAGAATGGACCTGGGAAGCACCTATTGAGTGGATCATGACTCTCATGAGGATAGGCCTGATGGAGAATTTCTTTCGGTATGAAGACCAGCTCTACCTGCAAAAACATGGGACGTCTATGGGCAGTACTTTTGCCCCCAGCATAGCCTGCCTCTACATGAGCCATTGGGAAGAGGAAAACATCTGGACCCGGAACCCATACTCTGAGAACATCCGGACATGGCTCCGATATATTGACGACATCCTGGTGGTATGGCATGGCGATCAAGAAAGTATTGAGAACTTTGGGATCTGGATTAATCAACTCAACCCCTTCCTCCATTTTACCATGGATAAATACAAAGTGGCCTTTCTGGACGTGAACATCTTTGCCAGGGATGGAAGGTTGGAGAGTTCCCTATACAAAAAACCAACAGATATGAACAGTCTCCTTAGCTTTAACAGCGCCCATCCAAGATTCCTGAAGGAAAACCTCCCTGTCGGGCAATTCCTCAGGATCCGTAGGAACTGTTCCGACTTGGAAACTTATAAAGTAGAGGCAGCACTCCTAACAAAAAGACTGAAGGACAGACACTACCCAAATAGAATAATCAACAGGGCTCAAAAACGGTCTCGTAACACCCCCCGAGCAGCCCTATTTGAGGATCATCCAAGAAAGGAGTCAGACGCTCTGATATGCGTAACTACGTACAATTCCTCCTCGAATTCCATTAAAAAGATTATCAATCAGAAATGGAGTATCTTGACCTCTAACAAATTGGACTTTGAAAAACCTATGTTCTCGTTCAAAAAGAACAGGAATCTGAGAAATTCTTTAGTCCATACAGACACATATCAACAGAGACCTGAAAGACAGATGATGCTATGGATTGTCCCTCAAGTTAAAGGTCATTTCCCTTGTGGTACATGTGTTGCCTGCCAGTTTACCACCCATACATCCCACATTGATTAGGGTCTCCCACGGCCGTGGGAGCAATGTATACACACTAATTGCAACACAGACAACTGTATATATTTGATTACTTGTCCCTATTGGAATGACCACTAGGAAGGTCAAAATTCGGATTAGCGAGCACAGGAGTACCATACGCAGAAAGATCAGTGCTACAAAACTCACTTCCCACTATGTAGAACACCAGCACACAGATAAAGATCTTAGCTGGACAATCATTGAAAGATTGAAAGGGGGTCTCGACCTGCCCAGGAAATTGCTGCTAAAAGAACAGAGATGTGTGTACACTTTGAAAACCCACGAAAATGGGTTGAATGATTCTATACCATGGGGCCAATTGGGGAGGATATGATACCTCAATAAGCACTGTTACCACAGCCTTCACAAGTGAGGAATGTGAAACTTGCCATACGCACAGAGGTGGTATTTTCTTCCCACCGCAGCACACACCTTCCCTCTTAGATGGAATGGGAAGGGGATATTGCTTTGAATTCTAGTTCTAATAGGTGGTGATAAGAGATCATACCTTTTATCTAGCTGATGTTAGAGTATGTGTAGTATGACGTATACCAACATGCCTGTGCATACCCCAGACCTGATACAAGTATATGGAGGGCTGTGAAGCTAGCGTAACACCATCACTATTGAAATGACTGAAATTCTAGATACGGTATATCAACATGTGGTTAGAACAAGCGATTAGACCATCACACGATTTTATCCTTATACCTATGGAGAAGGGATGCTGTTCAGAGTGACACATAAAAAACTCCCTCTATAGAGCCTGGGAAGATATGTCCTTATAGTGGATTCATCCTTATCCTTTATTTGGTTAAAGGGATTCTGTTGATAATAGCATACATAAGTCTCTCTTGTCCGTTTGTACAGAAACAGGGAACAGGTGGACAGACTGAGGCAAGAGAGGTGCAGAAAGAGGGAAGAGGGGTGCAGAAAGAGGCAAGAGGGATCCAGAAATTTGGAACAGAGGTGCAGAAAGAAGCAAGAGCAGTGCAGAAAGGGGGGTACAGAAAGAGGCAGTAGGGGTGAAGAATGAAAGAAGAGAAGTGCAGAAAGAAGCAACAGAGATGCTGAAAGAGGCACGAAGGGTGCAGAAAGAGGCAAGGGAAGTGCAGAAATAAGCAACAAAGGTACATAAAGAGGCAAGAGTGGTGCAGAAAGAGGGAAGAGAGGTATAGAAAGAGGCAAGAGACTTGCACAAAGAGGGAAGAGGGGTGCAGAAAAAGGCAAGAGGGGTGCAGAAAGAAGCAAGTGAGGTGCAGAAAGAGGTTGGGGAGGTACAGAAAGAGGCAAGAGAGGTGCAAAAACAGGCAAGAAAAATGCAGAAAGAGGCAAGTGAGGTGCAGAAAGAGGCAAGAGAGGTGCAGAAGGAGGGAAGACAAGTGCAGAAAGAGACAACAGGGGTGCAGAAAGAAGCAAGACAGGTGCTGAAAGAAGCATGAGAAGTGCAGAATGAAGCAACAGGGGTGCAGAAAGAGGCAAGAGAAGTGCAGAAAGAAGCAACAGAGATGCAGAAGGAGGCAAGAGAACTGCAGAAAGAGGCAAGAGACTTGCAGAAACAGGCCAAAGAGGTACAGAAAGAGGGAATAGGGGTGCAGATAGAGGCAAGAGAAGTGCAGAAAGAGGTAAGAGGGGTGTAGAAAGAGGCAAGACGGGTGCATAAATTTGCAAGAGAGGTGCAGAAAGAAGCAAGAGCAGTGCAAAAGAACCAACAGAGGTGCAGAAAGAGGCAAGTGAGGTACAGAAGGAGGCAAGAGAACTGCAGGAAGAGGCAAGAGAGTTGCAGAAATAGGCAAAAGGGGTGCAGAAAGAGGGGACAGGTAGGCAGACTGAGGCAAGAGAGGTGCAGAAAGAGGGAAGAGGGGTGCAGAAAGAGGCAAGAGGGATGCAGAAATTTGGGACAGAGGTGCAGAAAGAAGAAAGAGCAGTGCAGAAAGAACCAAAAGAGGTGCAGAAAGAGGCAAGAGGGGTACAGAAAGAGGCAAGTAAAGTGCAGAACGAAGTAAAAGAGGTACAGAAAGAGGCAAGAGAACTGCAGAAAAAGGCAAGAGAGGTGAAGAATGAGGCAGGAGAGGTGCACAACAAGGCAAGAGGGGTACAGAAAGAGGCAAGAGGGGTGCAGAAAGAAGCAAGAGAAGTGCAGAAAGAAGCAACAGAGGTTCTGAAAGAGTCAAGAGGGGTGCAGAAAGAGGCAAGAGAAGTGCAGAAAGAAGCAACAGAGGTGCAGAAAGAGTCAAGACAAGTGCAGAAGCAGGCAAGAAAGGTGCAGAAAGAGGGAACAGGGGTGCAGGGGTGCAGAAAGAGGCAGGAGGGATACAGAAATGTACAAGAGAGGTGCAGAAAGAAGCAAGAGCAGTGCAGAAATAAAGAAGCAAGAGAAGTGCAGAAAGAAGCAAGAGAGGTGGACAAAAAGGGAAGAGGGGTGCAGAAATAGGCAAGAGGGATGCAGAAATTTGCAAAAGAGGTGCAGTACAGAAAGAACCAACAGAGGTGCAAAAAGAGGCTTATGACATATTGATCCACGCAGTACCATTTGCTTCTCTAGAATCATAGGGTCCACCACTGACATGCTTGCTGCAGGGAGTGGAGAGGTACGCTGTGTGGGCACATAAGAGCTGTGAAATGCCGGTCTGTCTTCAGGTCCCTCTGACCCATGACGTGAGCCTTGTAAACCATTGCAGAAGCCTGTCCTGCGGTACTGTCACTTGCTAAGCATCTACATGCATTGTACCAAAGAGCTCGGGGACAAGATGGCATGACTTCTCAAATGTTTAGAGTTAGGTACAAAACAAGCGGGAGAATTAGAAAAAATATATATATATAATGAGAATAAAACAGGAACATATAGAAAAGGCAAGGGGGAGTGAGGAGGCTGACAGTAGGAGTGTTCAAAAAAAGGCAAGTAAAGTAGAAAACAGAGAAGATGCACACATATAAAATGGGAAAAGATGGGCAGAGGGGCAGGAGGGGAAAAGAGACAGAGTGGTCAACTGTCACAAAAGGCAGGCAGAAAAGATTAAGATAGATAGAAAATGAGAAAAGACAGACAGAAACAAAGGTAACAAGGGAAACATGCAGATACAAAAATTAAAATCACAACAAAGAGACAGTTACAGTGAGCTATGGCTAAAGCAGAGGCAGGCAGATAGAAGGATAAACGAATATTCAGACGGACAGGTGCCACGCAGCAAAGAGACACAGGAAGGCAGATAAAAGGAGGAGAAAAGCTAGCTATGGAAAAAGTAAAAGCAAACAGAGAATAACAACAAGGCAGGCAGACAGTTAAAGAAGGGATACACACAAGTAAACTAAGGGGGGAAAATGAAGAAAGGCAGGTACAATAATATTAAAAAAAACAGGCAGTTAAAAAAAGCCAAAAAATAGGTTTAACCAGGCAGACAGATGAATAAAAAAATGACGAAAGACAGACTGAAAAGTAAAACAACCATTAAGCAGTAGGAGAGAGAATGGGCAAACGGTACACAGACACAAAAGGGTCAAAAAGAAATTCGGCAAAAGACAAATGGAATGTCAAGCGGATGGGAACTCAGACTGAAAATGGCAACCACACATTCGGGCAGCCATGCACAGCTTGAACTTAGGAGAGTCGGGCAGACAGAGAGAAAACAAGAAAAGCAGATAGAAAATGTCGAAAAGACAAGCGCTACTGATGTGCAGTGGATGATAAAAGGGGGAAAGATAGGTCGGTTGAAATACTTAAAAAGCAGAAGACAGGCTTCTAGATAGAGGGGAGGGAAAATGGAAAAATACATAGATTGAAAAAGGTTTGCAGCTAGTGGATGGCAGAAGGACAGATGCTAGCATGAAAGGGAAATGGAGTGAAACCAGACTGAGATGATAACAGAAAGACCAGTGGGAAGCGAATAACAAAAAACACTCTTAGAAATGAAGAAAAGACAGGCAGAAAGACAAACAACCGAAAGCTAGAAGAAACACATGTACATTTTGCAAAAAATGAACGAGTTGTGTGTAAATCACCAAATGCACACCCTACTCCCAATTCACTATGGAGGCAGAAATTTAGAATACAAAACTTTATCGAAAATAATTAAAAGCCCCTGTTGAAAATACTGTTCTACGGCAAAAAGTGTGGGTGTTTTTTTCGCCTTCTGCTTCTTTGGTGCAGGCATGGTGTGCCTTCTGTTCCCCTACACATGCTGACCGCGGGATATTTTTTTGCTTCAGCCACAAAAAGAATGCAGCAGTTCTTAATGTGCGTAATATCTATATAGTTACACATATATGTAGGCCATGGTTTCTTCGAAATGATTAACAATCTTAGCATACGAAGGGTTCTATGGAACTGTATGGTATACTAGTAGATGTAATGACCCTCCGAGCAGCTGCTAGTGTGCGGCGTGAGGCGATGTGCCGATAATGCAGGTGTATTGCCATGTGACACGTATCACACGGTGCGTGCCAACGAAGGGGGCAGCTCGCGGAAAATCAGTGAGTTTAGGTGCGGTCAAAACTACTGCGAGTTTGGGGGAAAATAAAGTTAAAAAAAGTAAACACTTTAAATGAAGAACAACATCCACAGAATAGTGAAAGCAGTATCCACAGAGTAGTACAAGGGGTCGGAAATACAGGGGGAAATAAAAATTGGATAGCCGGTCCGTAAGTTAAAGAGGGAGTTTGTGCCTAGCATGTCAATAAATTATTGCACAAAACATGGGGTAGAGTCGACTTCATCATCGCATATAACATTTAGCTAAACCACGGGCTGTCTTCATTTAATATTTAAATTTTTAATGTATTGAGCCATAAAAGGGGCATTCTATATATAATAAATGCCCTTTAACGCTTAGTGTGCAACATAAATTATTTTTTTTAAAAAGAAGAAAAGAGGAGGCAACCCGGGCTAGTTCCCAAGTTTCAGATGAAGAGCAATATATATATATACAAAGAGGATTTGAATCAATGGAGAAGAGAAAGTCTAATAAGCAAGGACGAATTTGCATTTCTAAACAATGATTATCCTGTAATGCCTACTATATATTTTATACCTAAGGTGCACAAAGGGGTTAGTCCAATCCCGGGCAGGCCTATAATATCTGCGCGAAATAGTATTTTCGAAAACACATCTAAGTATGTAGATTATTACCTGCAAGAGTTTGTAACATCCCTGCCTACATATATTAAAGACTCCAACGATTTCCTCTTACATCTAAATGCACAAGCCTGGTCTAATGAATATATGTTTCTTACTCTAGACATCACATCTTTATATACAAGCATTAGGCACCAAGATGGCATTAATGCAGTAGAGTTTTACCTTAACAAAAGACCAATTGACCTATATTCTCACAACAAAATGCTGCTTAGCATGATCAAATGGTGCTTGTACAATAATATTTTTACATTTGATGGGGCAATTTTCCATCAATTACAAGGAGTAGCTATGGGGGCATGCTTTTCCCCAGCTACGCTTGTCTTCACGTTGGTTGGTGGGAGGAGCATGTCCTGTGCAAAGAACATCGCAGCACATGGGAGAAACAGGTGGTTAAATGGTGGCGATATATTGACGACATTTTTGTCATCTGGCGGGGCACATCTAGTGAAGCTGAGAATTTTGTTAATAAGTTAAATATTAATAACATGAACTTGCAGTTCACAGCTCACATAGATTCAGTCAGTACTAATTTTCTAGATATTAAAGTACAGGCCTCCGCTGACAAGATAGAAACTAGTTTATATCGTAAGCCCACCGCTGGTAATACCTTACTACACGCTAAGAGCTTTCACCCGGCCCATACAATCACTAGCCTTCCATATGGAGAATTCCTTCGAATTCATAGAGCATGCAGCACGGAAGAGGATCTTAAGTCACATCAGCTAGCAGCTAAGCAGAGATTTTTAGAAAGAGGATACAACTCGTTTAAATTAGATGCAGCCATGAAAAAGCCAATAAAACTAACAGATTAAATTTACTAAAAGGTACTGAAAACCAGACTAATACTAAGCATACTCACAATTATACCTGTGGTGACACCAACAGTACAGACAATAAACAGTGCAGATTGATTACTACCTATAGTAAGCAAGCCCAGGAAATTAAATCGATTGTTACGAAACAGTGGCCTATAGTACTTACGGACAGTACCTTAAAAACAGTGCTCCCTGAGAAACCTGTGTTTACCTTTAGAAAAGCATACTCCATGCGCAATGATTTGGTAAAAACCAGTCCAGAATTGGACAATATGACCAGTTGGTTGGTCCCGAAAAAAGGTTTTTACAAATGCAGCACCTGTCGTGCATGTAAATTTGGTATCAATACCACTACTTACATTACTCCCTTTACATCAACTGTCATCGAGATAAAAGGGCACTACACATGCAGGTCGGAATATGCAGTGTATGTTTTAGAATGTAACTGTGGTCTTAAATATATAGGGAGCACAAAGTTACAGGTACATGTCCGTATTTTACAACATCTACGGGCCATCATAAATTCAGATCCGACTTATCCAGTGGCCCGACATTTTAAATCAGAACATGGGAATGATCTTAAATGTCTGAAATATTTCGTGATTGATACAGTACCTCTAAGCAAGAGAGGAGGGAATAGAGAAAAAGGTTACGTCAGTTGGAGTCTAAATATATCATCGAGCTTGACACTAGGTACCCACATGGCCTTAATACAGGAGAAGATATGCATAACTTCCTTTAAACACTATACCTCCATCAAAGTACCAACAATTCTTTAAACTTTGTAAATGTGTCAAACTCTCGAAAATTTCACTGAGACTTTTAATTAATGCTATTGCCTGCACATTTACCCGTTTGTTTTGTACTGTTCTTAGATCATCTATAAGTCATCATATGGCACTGTATGTACTATTGGTGTAATAAGAGTTTGCTATAGTTTTGATTCTGGCCTTACATTAAATATATATAGTTTTCAGTTTATGAATATGTACAATAGCACCTAATTTCTGTTAGACTTGGTAGCCTATATGACAAGTATGTTGTTTTTAACTTTGACCTCTAGTCTTATTTTTAAGGGGCTCCCTTTGTCAGTTAATAACTTGGCGATGTTTGAATGAGATTTTCTCGTTATAACATGAATATCCTTTGGTTTTCCGCCATCGAACATAATATATGGTTTAATCAATTTTTTGCACTATAGACACTTTAGAGGTTTATGCACTATTTGCACACAACTTTTTGCACGATGTGACCCTATATGAGAGCTATGTATATGAATAAGAAAAATAGATATGGCCATTGGTGGTCAGTATTCTTTGCACATGCAGTATTTGCACAGACATTGTTATGTTAGTTTGTATTTACCAAGTGTATTTTAAAATCTATTAATTTTTAACAATAATTATGTATTCTTGTGGTTTAGAAATATGAAATATATTTGACAGTATCATCAAGTTCGAGTAGCACTGTAATTTTAGCATTTGTGCTATAATTTTTACTAAAATTGGTACTATGGGCTATCCAACTTATTTATATTAATTTTGATATCCAATATGTAATAGCTTCATAGCGTAGGGGTTTTATACATAAATATAATGTATCTATTACCTTAAATGTATAACTAGTTCATCTTTATAACCTTGAACCGCAAGTCTGAGTATTTTCTCTAGCTCCATTGCAGTTGTCACATGTGAGGTCAGGTGAGGTTTGTTCCACTAATAAAAACTTGGTATGCACGTAATGCGGTCATGTGACCAAGGGCCAGGAGGCCCGAAACGCGTCATGAGTAGCATTGCACTTTAACTTTTAAATAATAAAGTAATATCTGGCACCAGCTGAAAAAGTTGTCCGTTCCTGTTTGTTGTGCGTCTAGGGCACAAGGGAGTGTAATTGGATATTACCTCGAGGAACAGGCTTGTTTCCTCTCGACGGACCCCTCACCCAGAAGAGGCTGTTCTGTGACAAGCCACAAGGATTAGGCTCGGTCGGAGCTTTGTAGAACGGCCCCCTGCATTTTCAACGGATTACGTCTGCAGTGTCGGAGGTAGTTTCTGGAAGTTGGAGAACTAAAAGAGACGCCGGAGTACACGCAGTAAGTTTACATTGGATATCGTATGCAGGTGGGGAGGTGCTGTTTGTGTGGCCAAAGACTACGTGTGATAAAATAAAGCACACAATACGAACATTTGTATAAGTTATAACTACAAGTGCAATGTCTAACGACGCTTTACGTGAGAGAGAGATAGCGGCAGAGGAGCTATTTACCAATTTACCTCAAGTCCGTGAAAACGCCAGCATAAGTAAAACTGACAGTGGTTTACATATGGATGTGAAAAGTCTATTGAGACTATTAGAAAAAAACAACCGGAGCGAACTCACCAAATGGTGGGAAGTGAAATCGCTGGAAAAGTATCATGAAGCAGGAAGAATTCCACGGGGCCTCCGAATCATGTTAGCCCCTAGTTTTGAGAGTCCTAATCCTCTTCTCCTAAAGGAATGGGCGGAGAGCAATCTAGAGGCTTCCATGCGTCTTGTGTGTTTACTGATTAAATATGCCAAAATAGACCGTGACACCAATATCATTGAAATTGCTTGGATTAAGTTGGAAATAAGCAAACTGGAAAATCCCAGCAACAAAGAGTTTATTGACAAAAGCATGAAAGATATGAACGAGCGTTTGAAAAAGCAAGAGGAGGTAATTAAAAATAGGAAAGCGTACAAATTTGCGCGCGACAAGAATGACTTTGAACAGGGGCAGGTGTTCACCTTCGCGCGCAAATTCGATTCCCTACGTAAACAAAAAGTGGTCAGATATGAACAGCTGCAGCAGGGTTCTACTATAGTGACTCCCCATGAAATACATTTGTCCATGTCAGAAAGCAGCACTATACCAAGTGACTCGGAATCTGATTTAAGATTTAAGTGGAGAAAATGTCGCAAGCTCTAGAGTGGACATGGGAGTCCTAACATATGGAGAGGAAATGGATTTTATAAGGGAACAGAGAAAACAGTCCCTACGACCACGGAACATCAAAACTACCTCAAACACAAAAGGAACATTAGAAGGAGAGAGAGACGCAAATGCTGCAAAAACCAAAGGAAGAGGGCAGCAGAACAAACGGTGGCAGAAGCGCTAACCGATGTTGATCGGACAATCATCAACTTAACTAATGTACAGCTTAACCAAGCGGAAAAACAACTCCTTGCATTGGGACTAAGTTTTTGTCCAGAGAGCAGTTTTAACTATGGGGAAACGAGGATTGACGTTTTTAAGTTTATACGAAAGCTTAAACTTATGAAATACTACACTATAAAATGACAATCCAAAAAAGATCTAGATTCCCAATTGGCAATCCAAAGCACCAGTACTGGATTAACAGCGGGGGATGTGTCACTCCTCAAAACCTTACATTCATTAGGGAGTGAAAGTAACAGCAATACACCCGTTGCAGTAAGCACTCAAAGTTTGGCACACATGGAGGACATGAGTGTGTCATCATCATGTCACAGTCCTTTTAAAGCTCCATCTACATTCATTCCAAATATGCCGCGTGACGCAATCGATATTTTCCACGACAGAGTCACGGAAGAACTCAAGAAACTGTATACTTCATCAAAACAGTACAACAAGGCCTCTCCCAAGCAAAATGCACCGTACTTTCAACTGATGAATAAACTAAAAAATAATTCTGCAGTGATAATAAATAAAAGTGACAAAGGAGGCAATATTGTGCTATGGGACAAAAAGGAATACAAGACGGAGGCCTATCGGCATTTAAATGATTTGGAATGTTATCGTAAAATCAAGCAAGTAGAGGCTAAGAAAATCAGCAAAAACTACAAAGAGGATTTGAATCAATGGAGAAGAGAAAGTCTAATAAGCAAGGACGAATTTGCATTTCTAAACAATGATTATCCTGTAATGCCTACTATATATTTTATACCTAAGGTGCACAAAGGGGTTAGTCCAGTCCCGGGCAGGCCTATAATATCTGCGCGAAATAGTATTTTCGAAAACACATCTAAGTATGTAGATTATTACCTGCAAGAGTTTGTAACATCCCTGCCTACATATATTAAAGACTCCAACGATTTCCTCTTACATCTAAATGCACAAGCCTGGTCTAATGAATATATGTTTCTTACTCTAGACATCACATCTTTATATACAAGCATTAGGCACCAAGATGGCATTAATGCAGTAGAGTTTTACCTTAACAAAAGACCAATTGACCTATATTCTCACAACAAAATGCTGCTTAGCATGATCAAATGGTGCTTGTACAATAATATTTTTACATTTGATGGGGCAATTTTCCATCAATTACAAGGAGTAGCTATGGGGGCATGCTTTCCCCCAGCTACGCTTGTCTTCACGTTGGTTGGTGGGAGGAGCATGTCCTGTGCAAAGAACATCGCAGCACATGGGAGAAACAGGTGGTTAAATGGTGGCGATATATTGACGACATTTTTGTCATCTGGCGGGGCACATCTAGTGAAGCTGAGGATTTTGTTAATAAGTTAAATATTAATAACATGAACTTGCAGTTCACAGCTCACATAGATTCAGTCAGTACTAATTTTCTAGATATTAAAGTACAGGCCTCCGCTGACAAGATAGAAACTAGTTTATATCGTAAGCCCACCGCTGGTAATACCTTACTACACGCTAAGAGCTTTCACCCGGCCCATACAATCACTAGCCTTCCATATGGAGAATTCCTTCGAATTCGTAGAGCATGCAGCACAGAAGAGGATCTTAAGTCACATCAAGTTCGAGTAGCACTGTAATTTTAGCATTTGTGCTATAATTTTTACTAAAATTGGTACTATGGGCTATCCAACTTATTTATATTAATTTTGATATCCAATATGTAATAGCTTCATAGCGTAGGGGTTTTATACATAAATATAATGTATCTATTACCTTAAATGTATAACTAGTTCATCTTTATAACCTTGAACCGCAAGTCTGAGTATTTTCTCTAGCTCCATTGCAGTTGTCACATGTGAGGTCAGGTGAGGTTTGTTCCACTAATAAAAACTTGGTATGCACGTAATGCGGTCATGTGACCAAGGGCCAGGAGGCCCGAAACGCGTCATGAGTAGCATTGCACTTTAACTTTTAAATAATAAAGTAATATCTGGCACCAGCTGAAAAAGTTGTCCGTTCCTGTTTGTTGTGCATCTAGGGCACAAGGGAGTGTAATTGGATATATATATATATATATATATAACTCACGCCCCCGCAATGCACTGCTGATGACGTCACATATTACATCACTCATGACATGGTCAGTGACATCACTCATGACATCACTGATGACATCTCAAATGACATCACTGATGGCATCATCCACTTAATCTCTGATGCACCTACTCACACCCTAATATAACCTTTCATACACCCACTCTAAAATACAGACTACACCATTCTCGAAACCATAGACACACCAATACCAGTTAGTACATACCCACTCACTGATTCATAGGTCTACACACACATCCACTCACTCACCCATACAGTCACTCATACATGCAATCACTCATCAATACAGCCACTATTATATGCACCCATACACCCATACAGACACTCACACATCACCACTCACCCATAGAGTTACTCACACACCTAGTCAGTCACCCAAAGAGTCAATCACAATGCCATTTACTCAACTATACAGTTCTACACACACCACCTCACTTATTCACAGATACTAACACATACTTACTCTCTTATACAATCACTGACACAAGCACACACTCATCCATACATCCACTCTCACAATCACTCACTTTCACATACAGTCACTTATATACTCCAACACTCACATATACTGCCATTCACATATGCAGTTACTCACACATATAACACTGAGACATCTATCACTCACCAACACAGCCATATGCGCACTCACTCACCCATACAGTCCCTTGCAGACGCACTCATGAACCCATACACCTAGTGAATCACACACTCACACATCCATGCAGGTAGTCACACAACACACAGATACTCAGGCACCCATACAGGTACTCAGACAACCAATCAATAACCCATACAGACACTCATGTACCTATTCACCAACCCATGCAGCCACTTACACACCAACTGACAGACTGATACAGACATTCACACAGATTAGTCACTCACCCATACATTCACCCAGACATGTATAATCACTCACTTATACAGTCAGTCACACACTGACTGAATCATCATATATATCACATTCTTAAACTTTTTAGAAACACTCATAGTCACTTGATGGTGTCATCAGTGATATCATCAGTGATGTCATTTGAGATGTCATCAGTGATGTCATCAGTGATGTCACTGACCATGTCATGAGTGATGCAATATGTGACGTCATCAGCAGTGCATTGCGTGAGTTATAGTTAGCTCAGCTAACTATAATGGCTGAAATTTCTCTGGTTTTGTACGAGTGAAATGTCAGACTAACTATAACGTCCCTGAAACCTGTGGTTTTTTCAGTGAATATCTAAGGTTTTTTAAATGCTAATTTCTAAGTATAACGTCCCTGAAACCTGTGTTTTTTTCAGTGAATTTTATATATATGTATTCAATCTCCTCTCACTCTTACAAGGAAGGAATCAGCACTCAGGTTGTAGTTTGGAAGTATTTAATCTGCAAAGGACGCGATCCACGCGTTTCGGCTCGTCCGAACCTTGATAACGATACAAGATGTCATTGTAGCTTCCTTATTTGAATGTACAAATGCCTCTAGTTGCCAACATTAACAAAGGACTACTTATTACTTTAATCCAAAAAGCTGGCGGCCATATTGGCCTGGTCACAATGTGAAAATTCAGGAATTGATACAATAAAGAAAAGAAAACAAGTGTTAATATGCACACAATGTCATTTCAGCATATCTTGGCCCGTGACCGCCGTACCTGTATGTTCGTCAATATGACTTGTTCATAATAAACATACTCAGGATTGCAAACATCAACATAAACAATGGACTACACATTACTTTAAAGTGAAGGCTATCGGCCATATTTATCTGGGCACGTTGCGTATTATAAGGGTTCTTACACGAAAGAAAAGTAAAAAAAAGGGGTGTTAATATACACACACTATCCCTAAATAAAGTTCTAGCAATTATAGTTCCATTCCATTCACAGCTCATTTGAGATGCATTGAGTGATGTCTTGAGTGATGTCACTGACCATGTCATGAATGATGTAATGTCTGAGGTCATAAGCAGTGCATTGCGGGGACGTAAGCTATAGTTAGCTCAGGTAACTACAACTGCTGAATTTCACTGGTTTTGTACGAGTGAAATCTGAGTCTAACTATAACGTCTTTGTTTTTTTCAGCGAATTTCTAGTTTTTTTTTAACGTTAAGTAAGATGCCTATCACAATGGATGGTGGGGGTTGGAAGCATGGCCTGGCCTGGCATTGTGCTGCCCCCACCCAAGCTTGCTGCTCCTGCCTCCTCTCCTCCTTGCCATCCATTGTCCAAGTCCATGCCCCTGCTTCCTCATTACAGCCCTGTGTGGCCGTTCAATCAATCAATCAGGGGTTTATAAAGAGCGCTACTCACCCGTGAGGGTCTCAAGGCGCTGGGGGGGCAGCTCCGGATTAGTCGAAAAGCCAGGTCTTGAGGCTCCTCCTGAAGGTGTGCAGAGTGGGGGAGCGTCGGATGTTGACTGGGAGCTCGTTCCAGGTCTTTGCTGTGATGTAGGAGAACATAGCAAAACCAAAGGGGATGATGGACAGAGTGTTGAACATTGCAAGCACTCACCCCCAGTCAACTGATCTGGGTTTAATCCATCATCATTCTTTAGCTCACTCCGCCACCCCAGTTTGCATATGGCCATGTGTGAACTGGGGTGGTGGAGTGAGCTAAAGAATGATGATGGATTAAACCCAGATCAGTTGACTGGGGGTGAGTGTTTGATTAGCTCAAGCGCTCCGTCCATCATCCCCTTTGGTATCGCTTTGTTCGCCCTAAGTTGGCAGGGTATGCCCAGACGTGGGTCCCTTGCTCACTTTGCCACTGGATTCAAGCTAGCCTGGCTGATGACGGCTGAATAGCCAGAAACCGGTCCCAGGATGCTTGTTTCCGGTCCAGGGAAGACATGGCTTGGCAGTTCGGGCTGGACTGTTCCCATGAGGCACAGGGTCAGACTGATTTGCATATGGCCATGTCTGAACTGGGGTGGTGGAGTGAGCTAAAGAATGATGATGGATTAAACCCAGATCAGTTGACTGGGGGAGTGTTTGATTAGCTCAAGCGCTCCGTCCATCATCCCCTTTGGTATCGCTTTGTTCGCCCTAAGTTGGCAGGGTATGCCCAGACGTGGGTCCCTTGCTCACTTTGCCACTGGATTCAAGCTAGCCTGGCTGATGATGGCTGAATAGCCAGAAACCGGTCCCAGGATGCTTGTTCCCGGTCCAGGGAAGACATGGCTTGGCAGTTCGGGCTGGACTGTTCCCATGAGGCACAGGGTCAGACTGATTTGCATATGGCCATGTCTGAACTGGGGTGGTGGAGTGAGCTAAAGAATGATGATGGATTAAACCCAGATCAGTTGACTGGGGGTGAGTGTTTGATTAGCTCAAGCGCTCCGTCCATCATCCCCTTTGGTATCGTGATGTAGGAGAAGGCTCTTCTGCCTGCTCTGGTTCTGCAGAAGTGTGGGGTCTCTACCAGGGCTAGTTCGGCAGAGCAGAGGTTCCTTTTGTGTACGTGGAAGGAGACTCTTTCGTTGAGGTATTTGGGTCCGATGTTGTGGAGGGATTTGTAGGCGTGGGTGAGTAGCTTGATGGTTATTCTCTTCTCGATGGGGAGTCAGTGGAGGTCTCGTAGGTGCGGGGTCATGTGTTCGTGTCGTGGGGTTCCGAGGACGAGTCTGGCTGCGGTGTTCTGGATGGTTTGGAGCTCGTGTAGCAGGGTTTTGTTGAATCCGGCATAGAGGGCGTTGCCATAGTCCAGTCTGCTAGTTACGAGTGCATGGGTGATGGTCTTTCTGCATTCGTGGGGGATCCACTTGAAGGTCTTGCGGAGGGTGCAGAGGGAGTTGAAGCAGGTCGAGGCGACGGCGTTGATCTGGCGGGTCATGGTGAGGGAGGAGTCTGGAATGAAGCTGAGGTTCTGGGCGTGATCCGTCAGGGTGGGGGGTTTCCGAGGGCAGGGGGCCACCAGGAGCTGTCCCATGCCATGGGGAGGGTCCAAGAACGAGGACCTTGGTCTTCTCCGAGTTCAGTTTTAGGCAGCTGTTTCTCATCATGGCTGCGACGTCTTTCATTCCTTCTTGGATGCTGAGTCTGGTGTCTTCGGGGTTCTTCGTGAGAGAGAGGATGAGCTGGGTGTCGTCGGCATAAGATACTATGCTGAGCCCATGCTGTCTGACGATGGCGGCGAGGGGGGCCATGTAGATGTTGAAAAGCGTGGGGCTGAGCGAGGATCCTTGGGGTACTCCACAGTTGATCTCTGTAGGTTTGGAGAGGAAGGGAGGGAGTATGATCCTTTGGGTTCTGCATGAGAGAAAGGAGCGGATCCAGTCGAGGGCGGTTCCTCTTATACTGGCGGCATGGAGTCTGGCTGCGAGGGAGCGGTGTGAGATGGTGTCGAAGGCTGCGGAGAGGTCTAGTAGGATGAGGGCCGCAGTGTGGCCCTGGTCGAGGAGCATGCGGATGTCATCAGTGGCGGTGAGGAGGGCAGTCTCGGTGCTGTGGTTGCTGCGAAATCTGAACTGGGAGGAGTCGAGGATGGCGTTCTCTTTGATGAAGGTGGTCATCTGGGTGTTGATGAATCTGTCGGTGACTCGTTGTTGTGCCACTGGCCTTCCCGCCTTCTCTGAACAGTTAGCTTGCTGTCCCATCCACCTCCTCCCTATCCTCTGTTGTCTGAATCCATGCACTAGCCTCCTCCCTCCTGCCATGCATGGTCTGATGTGCTGCCACTGCCCTCCATTTAGCATGATGTCCCAGTCCACTCCTCCTGCCCTCCATTGCCCAATTCTATGCCCCATCATTGACCTCCTGCTTAGCCTCTGTGCTTAGCTTGCTGCCCCTACTCTCCTTCCCCCTGCCCTCCGATGTCTGTGTGCATGCCCCTGCTCCATCCTTTTTGCCCACCATGTTCCATGGACCTGCCCCTCCTATCTACTCTGAGTGTTCTGTTGAGCTGCCACTACCCTCCCACCTTCCTAGCATTGTCAGATGACTGTAACCTGTCCCTGCCACCTCCACCCTGCCTGTTCACGTTCCATGCCCCTATCCCTTTCCTCCTGTCCTCCATGGTCCATTTTACTGCCACACCCTTCTGCCCTCCCTGGTCTGTTGTGCTGCAACTGCTCTTCCTGCCTGCCCTGCGTGGTCTGTTGTGAGGCCCCTTCCCCTGAACTCTCTTGTCTCAGCTCCTTCCCCTCCCTTCTATTCTCCATGGTCCTTTGTGCATGCCCCTGCCTCCTCCTTCTTGCCCATCATGGCCATTGTGCTGCCACTAACCCTCCCGCTTGCCATGCATGGTCTTCTGTGCTGCCATGGCCCCTCCACCCTTCCCTGTGTGGTTAGCTAGCTGCCCTTGACCCCTCCCACCTTCCCTCCATGGTCTGTGTGTATGCCATTATAGTCTCACTGTTGCTCTCCATGGTGTGTCTTGCTTCTAGTGCCCATCCTGCCTGACCTCCATGGTCAGCTTGCTGCTCCTGCCCTGCCCCCTTGCCCCCTGCCCTCTGTTTTCCATGCGCAGACCCCTATTTTCTCCCTCCTGGATTGTCTGTTCCATTTTAATGCCCCTGATCCCTCCCTCCTGCCCTTTATGGTCCGTTATGCTGCAGCTTTCTCTCCTGTCTGTCCATTATGGTCAGCTAGCTGCCATTGCCTCTTTCCCCTCTATTCTCTGTTCTCCATGTGCATGGTCCTGTCCCCTCCCTATTGCTTTCCATTGATTGTTGTGCTGCACTCCCGTCCCGCATGCCCTGTGTGGTATATTGTGCTGCTGCAAACCCTGATGCCTGCCCTGTAAGGTCAGTTTGGTGCACCTGTCCATGTCCCTCCTGTCCTCTGTTATCTGTGTCCATGTCCCTACCCCAATTCCTCCTGCCTTCCATGATCCAATGTACCATACTTGCTAACATTTTGAACTTGGTAGGAGGGAGATTTTGAGAAACAAAACTGGGGTATTGATTTTCCCCATTGACTTACATTGAAAAAGAAGAGATTGTAGACAGGAGATAGATCAAATAAAGCCCATTTGGGCTTAAAAACATTGGGCGTTTCCTGGCTGAATCGGGTCTGTTGGCATGTATGGTTGTACTACCACGGACTCTTCCTTCTGCCCACGATGGTCTATTATATTGCCACTGCCTCTCTTGCCTGTCCTGCATTGTTGGTTTGTTGCCCCTGCCCCCCTTTCCACTGCCCTCCATAGTCTGTTGTGCTGCCACTGCCCTTCCTGCCTCCCCAGTGTGGTTAAATTGTTGCCTCTGCACCCTCCTACCTGCCTTCAATTTTCTGAGTCTGTGCCCCTGGCCTCTGCCTCTTGACAGTATCCTAATGAACAACTAGATTGCTAACACTCTATATTTATTACAACAGTGTGGCAAGCCTGAAGTCATCTTGATGTAATCAAAGCTGTAATACCTAGAGCATTTCCTTTAGAAATTACAGAAATGAGAGGGTCTTATGTGCATCGAAACTTTGGTTAGTGCTCTAAAAATCTAAAATGAGGACATATTTTACTGAGTTTTCAAATAGCGACATAGCACTTTTAAATTATTTGTTATCTTTATGTTTTTTTATCTAGTTGACCACTTGATTAAATGTTGCACTTAGGGGAGAGGATGTGGTGTTACTTCCAGAGCTACAGACTTTGCAACTGGGGAACCAGGTTGGAGTTTCTGCTTCAGCTCGACATTCTGTGATTCTGGTCAAATCTTTTAATCCGGCAGAATTGGCGTAGCGCCACTACGCAGAATTTTGGAAAAAATGTGTGGAAAACGAGCGCACGTCCTGAGGGTCGTGTGCCCGGGACAGGGGTCCCTCGTGCCCGGGCAGGCTCCCCGATCTACCCGGCCTGGCTGGGTTGAGAAGCAGGGACCGGCCCCGGGGCCTGGGTTTCAGTCAGGGCTTGGGGTTTGGGAGCCCCCGTCCTGTGGCCTGCCAAGTGTCCATCTGCCCAGGACAAGGGTCCCTGGTGCAGAGCCCCGGAGACCTGCAAGGGCAGGCGGGAGCCCTACAGCTATAGCTCGGGGCAGGCAGATGGGAGTCCTTTCGGTCCCGGCCATCTGGTCGCACCAATCCCCTCGGCCATCTGGTCGCACGCAATGCTTTCCAATGGAGCGACCAGATGGCCGGGCCGGCCTGGAAGTCCCGATGAGGGCTCATTTGCCTCCCCGATCCCAGCCAGGGCTCCAGGAGGTCGGGCGTGTTCGCGCCTTGGGTCCCCTCCGTGACTCGGTGCACACGGGTTACAAGAAAGTGGGGTAGCCTTCCTCCGGATTACTAGGGGCAGGGTATGCTGGGACACCCCTCCCGGGCTGGCAGTTCTCAGCCGGGGACCAGATGGGCTGGGCCCGGACATCACCTCCCCAGCGTCCGGGGCTCCCTCCTCTGGCCTGCGGCATGGCAAAGTGCCCGGGACGGGCTCCACGGGTCCTGGGCAGTCCTCCCCTGGGCGTCCTGGCCCGAGAGCTCCGGCTGTCCTCCCCGTGCCTATGGCCCAGCCGGGGTCCCCGAGCACACGGGAAGCGGAGCCCCCGAGCCCTGCAAGGGCAGGCGGGAGCCCTACCGCGAAGGCTCGGGGGCGGGCAGATGGGCGTCCTTTCGGTCCCGGCCATCTGGTCGCTCCTATCCCCTCGACCATCTGGTCGCACGCAATGCTTTCCAATGGGGCGACCAGATGGCCGGGCCAGC
The DNA here is from genome assembly GCA_963921515.1 of Calotriton arnoldi. Lineage (NCBI taxonomy): Eukaryota > Metazoa > Chordata > Amphibia > Caudata > Salamandridae > Calotriton > Calotriton arnoldi. Next base: position 580,943 of record CAWUFW010008518.1, read on the forward strand.
CTGGAAGTCCCGATGAGGGCTAATTTGCCTCCCCGATCCCAGCCAGGGCTCAAGGAGGTCGGGCGTGTCCGCGCCTAGGGTCCCCCCAGTGTCGCGATGCGCACGGGTTACCAGAAAGGGGGGTAGCCTTCCTCCAGATTACTAGGGACAGGGTACGCCGGAACCCCTCTCGGCCTAGCGGTCCTCAGCCGTCAGCTGGACGGGCCAGGATGCTGCCCCAGCCTGGGGTCCGTCCCTGGGCCAGCCGTGTGGCAGGATGCCCGGGATGGGGTCCCGTGGGCCCTGGGAGCCTCCCCCTGCTCGGCTGGGTTCAGGGGCTCCCAGGGGCCCTGGGGAGGGTGGCCTCCCCACCCTGGGCTCCGTCCTCGGTCCTGCCGCATGGCAGGGTGACCGGGACGCGGTCTTGCGGGCCTGGGGAGGCTGCCCCTTTGCTCTGGGAGCTCCGGCTGGGTCCAGGGGCCCCACCGGGCCCGGGTCAGGTGCTCCAGCCCTGGGCCCCATCCCCCGGCCTGCTGCCCCGCCAAAAGCACGGGACGGGGTTCCGTCGTGCCCGGGGAGCCTCCCCCTGCTCGGCTGGGTTCAGGGGCTCCCAGGGGCGGCCTCCCCACCCCGGGCTCTGTCCTTGGTCCTTCCGCATGGCAGGGTGCCCGGGACGGGGTCCCGCGGGCCTGGGGAGGCTTCCCCTGCGCCTCTGGGCCCGGGAACCCCGGCTAGGTCCAGGGACCCCTCCGGGCCCCGGGTCAGGTGCTCCAGCCCTGGGCCCCGTCCCCCGGCCTGCCGCTATGCCAAAGGTCCGAGACAGGCTTCCGTCATGCCCGGGGAGCCCCCCCTCACTTGGCTGGGTTCAGGAGCTCCGTCTGGGCCCCTGAGGGCCCAGGGGAGGGCGGCTTCCCCACCCCATGCTCCGTCCTCGGTCCTGCCGTGTGGCAGGGTACCCGGGACGGGGTTCCGTGGTCCAGGGGAGGCTTCCCCTGTGCCTCTGGGCCCGGGAGCCCCGCTGGGTCCAGGGGACCCTCCGGGCCCCGGGTCGGGTGCTCCAGCCTTGGGCCCCGTCCCCCGGCCTGCCGCTATGCCAAAGGTCCGAGACGGGGTTCCGTCGTGCCCCCCTCACTTGGCTGGGTTCAGGAACTCTGTCCGGGGCCCCTGAGGGCCCTGGGGAGGGCGGCCTCCCCACCCCGGGCTCCGTCCTCGGTCCTGCCGCGTGGCAGGGTGCCCGGGACGGGGTCCCGAGGTGGCTTCCCCAGCGCCTCTGGGCCCGGGAGCCCCCGCTGGGTCCAGGAGCCCCTCCGGGCCCCCGGTCGGATGCTCCAGCCCTGGGCCCTGTCCTCCGGCCTGACACTATGCCAAAGGTCCGAGACGGGGTTCCGTCGTGCCCGGGGAGCCCCCCTCGCTTGGCTGGGTTCAGGAGCTCCGTCCAGGGCCCCTGAGGGCCCCGGGGAGGGCGGCCTCCCCACCACTGGCTCTGTCCTCGGTCCTGCCGCTTGGCAGGGTGCCCGGGATGGGGTCCCCTGGTCCCGGGGAGGCTTCCCCTGCGCCTCTGGCCCTGGGAGCCCTGGCTGGGTCCAGGGCCCCGGCTGGGTCCAGGGGCCCCTCCGGGCCCCGGGTCGGGTGCTCCAGCCCTAGGCCCCGTCCCCCGGCCTGCCGCTATGCCAAAGGTCCGAGACGGGGTTCCGTCGTACCCGGGGAGCCCCCCTCGCTTGGCTGGGTTCAGGAGCTCTGTCCGGGGCCCCTGAGGGCCCCGGGGAGGGTGGCCTCCCCACCCCGGGCTCCGTCCTCAGTCCTGCCGCGTGGCAGGGTGCCCGGGACGGGGTCCTGCGGGCCCGGGGATGTTTCCCCTGCACCTCTGGGCCCCGGAGCCCCGGCTGGGTCCAGGAGCCCCTCCGGGCCCCGGGTCGGGTGCTCCAGCCCTGGGCCCTGTCCCCCGGCCTGCCTCTATGCCAAGGGCCCGGGACGGGGGTCCGTCGGTCCCGTGCAGACCTCCCCCGCTTCGCCTGCTTGTTGAGGTGTCTGCGGGCCCGGGTCAGAGGGCCCGTCGGCTCCCCCCCTCGCAGCCCCCATGGCTGGGGCCCAGCTGGGGCCCTGGACCTCAAGTCCCCCATGCCCCGGTGCCCGCTCACTCTTTCGTTGGGGCACAGAGTGACCAGATGGCTTCCCTTTCGTCCCCGGCCATCTGGTCGCACCTTTCCCCTCGGCCATCTGGTCGCACCTATCCCCTCGGCCATCTGGTCGCACCCAATGCTTTCCTATGGGGTGACCAGATGGCCGGGCTTCCCTGGATGTCCCGATGAGGGCTCATTTGCCTCCCCGATCCCAGCGAGGGCTCCAGGAGGTCGGGTACTTTTGCGCCTTGGGTCCTCTCTGTCACCTCGTGTACACGGATTACAAGAAAGGGGGGTAATTTTCCTCTGGATTACTAGGGAGACGGTCAATCAGACCTCCGTGAGGTCCGGCGATTCTGAAACAGGGGAAGGCAGCACCCGGGCCCACCCGCCGGGGCCCCCAGGGGCCCGGGTACGCACCTGCCTCTCAGCCCCTTCCCTATGGTCCTTTTTCTCTGAGTTTGCTCAGTCAGACCTCCGTGAGCTCTGGCGATGCTGAGACAGGGGAAGGCAGCACCCGGGCCCACCCGCTGGGGCTCCCAGGGGCCCGGGTACACACCTGCCTCTCAGCCCCTTCCCGATGGTCCTTTTTCTCCGAGTTTGCTCAGTCAGACCTCCGTGAGGTCCGGGGATGCTGAGATGGGGGAAGGCAGCACTCGGGCCCGCCTGCCGGGGCCCCCAGGGGCCCGGGTATGCACCTGCCTCTCAGCCCCTTCCCGATGGTCCTTTTTCTCCGAGTTTGCTCAGTCAGACCTCCGTGAGGTCCGGTGATGCTGAGACAGAGGAAGGCAGCACCCGGGCCTGTCAGAATTTTTTAATGAAATAGAAGAGGATTTGAGAAGTCACTCAAAATGTGCCCAAATTTTTCTTTCTGCAGCAATAATCATAATTTCTATGGCAAAATGAACCCCCTCATTTTGTTCCATTTTAAATTAAATGTTTTAAGTGTTACCTATTTATTCCAATCAAGATGGCTTCATGTGTGCCATACATTTGTCATCAGTAAGACTGTTAGCGCTCTAGTGGTTCTGTAGAACACTCTGGTAAGCTGCAGTAGAACACAAAGGAATCAACTGACATCCTTGTTGGATGTACATGTTTTACTGAGAATGTCAGACTTCATTCTCACATGACTGAGAAAGATAATGTGAATTTACAGAAAATATGCTGTCATTTTAGCTTCTAGATCACCTTCCAAACCTGTATGGGAAAAGTACGAGAGAATAGTTTTCTCTCAAACATGATTCATGATATCCCAGCAGAAGGCTTTTTCACAGGGTAAAATCACCTTAGAACACACCACAATTCCTAAAATTAGTATGGTACCATCAACAAATGATTTATAATGTAACTAAAGTCTGTTATCACCCTTTATACGTTCTCCTTTTGGTAACCCTCAAAGCCTTCAATTCACTACAATGCATTTTAATGGGGGCTATCATGTATATTGGTCCCAAGATGGCTGCCAACACTTCTTGGATGAAGTACTGACAGCCAATCAGATCTCACGATGAGATGTGTGGTTAGGCTCCGCCCAGATATATACATTTCTTTTTCCTTTAATATTTAAAAAACTACTGAACAGATTTACACCATTTAAAACAAGGGTGCTTTCTGAACCAAGAGCTACCTTTTTGCCAAATTTGGTGTAATTCCGTTCAGCAGTTAGGGCTGTAGCCTTGTCTAAAGTTTCCTATGGAAATTAACATGGGGAAAACGTGTTTTGGGACCCCCCTTTTTTCTCGGTCCCCGCTTGACGAATCACCCCGAAACTTTCAAAACCGGAGCTGACCTGAGCGGGCCATTAGTTTTGAAAATTTCACAAAGATTCGTCAAACGACGCCAAAGATATTGGCAAATCAAAAAACGCTTTTACTATGGAAACTAGGTCCTATATATATTACCTACTGGCGGTCGCCAGTAGGTAGTTATAGTTAGGACCAATTTTCCATAGGAAAAGCATTTTTTGTTTTCCCAATAACTTTAGCGTCGTTTGACGAATCTTCGCGAAATTTTTAAAACTAGTGGGGCTCTCTGGTCAGCTCCTATCTTGAACGTTTTGGGGTGAATAACCAAGCGGGGGCCGAGAAAAAAGGGGTGTCCCAAAACGTGTTTTCTCCATGTTAATTTCCATAGGAAACTTTAGACACGGCTACAGCCCGAACTGCTGAACGGAATTCCACCAAATTTGGCAAAAAGGTAGCCCTTGGTTCAGAAAGAGTCTTTTTTGTTAAATGGTGTAAATCCGTTCAGTAGTTCCTGAGAAATTCAAAAAATAAAAGTTTCAATATCTATGGCCACGGTGGATTCGCGAACCCTCCCGACCACGAGCTTCACTGTGATTGGCTGCCAACACTCCAAACCAGGAGTCACAAGAAAACAGTAAAAACAAAGTGAAAAATGAAGAAAAGGGGGCAGGGTAGAAGCACCCTGACCCCCCAGGCCTGCTCAGGGGGTCCCACAAGGACCCCCAGGGCCTAAAAAACATTTTTTTATATAATTTCAGTGGAAATCGCGTCGGAGTCGCGAATCCCGCTGAAATTATTTTAAAAAAACAAAGCGCGGACTCCCGCGCTTTGTTATCTATATGCCCCCGGGTGGGCCAAGTCCCGGGGGCATTGTCCTAATTTATATGGGGGGCCTCCAAGGGCCCCCAAGCCCCGGGGACTGCCACCCTCAGGGCTTCTTTTTTTAAATATATATTAAACCTGTGTGGGGGGCTCGAGCCCTCCCACACGCCCTGGGGACCGCCACCTCCCCGGGGCACTAATCATGTAAAACCGTAACCATGAGGTCAGGTCCCGGGGGATGGGGTCCCTGGGGCCCAAAATGGCCGGGGAGGGGGGTGGTAGTGCCCCCTCCTTCGTTTAAAAAAAAATATATATATATATATATATATATATATATATATATATATTTGGGCATGCCCCGGGGGATGGGGTCCCCGGGGCGATTGTAAATTAATGAAAGGGGAAGGTTTATTTTTTTTTCAAAATTTGGGGTCACGACCCTAGCGCGGCCCCTGGTGTGAATGCGAGGGGTGCGTGGCTTCCAGCGCGGCCCCTGGTGTGAACACGAGGGGTGCGTGGCTCCCAGTCGCGCTGGGTGCGCGACTCCTAGCAAAAATAATTAAGATTTTTTTAATATAAACCTAGGTTATATGTTGGGTTATTGGGTGGCTCTAAAAAGAGCCCTTGTGTTAATTAAGAGTTTCTTGCAGCTACATGTAAGTGCGGATGCAGAGCTTTAGGTTGTTGAGAAACACTCTGTTTCCTTCATCAGTGAAGTGTACTCCGTCACTCCTGTAGATGCCCTCCATATGGAAACGTAGATTGTTGTTATATATGGAGCCCATTCTATGGTCTCTGAGGTAAGCAGAAACAGCTTTATTGACATTTTTTCTAGCTTTCTCAATCTGAGGACAAAATTGATTGGACCACTTCCATTTCTGTCTTTGGCATATGTTAGAGTATACAAAGGCAGTTTGGGGGAAAAGCAACATCAATTATGCAAAGGTGTCCTTCATTAGCATTTCCAGACCTACCCCAGTCAATGTGCCTAGGTCATTGCCACCACAGTGCACAATCATGAGGTCAGGGGGTTGGAGATGCAAAAATGTTTTAACCAAAGGCATCAATTGATGCCACTTTAATCCTCTCTGTCCAATCCATTTAATGTCTACATTTTGCAAAGATAGGTCTTTGTCAATACCTCTGCTTTCAGCATACCTTTTGCACCAGAATACGTAGCTGTGCCCAACAATCCACACTGAAAGCATCTTGAAGTGATGACTGAAGGTAATGAAAAGATGTCTGTAGCTGAGGTAGTCAGTTGGTAGAATGAGAGATATCTAAAATGGTGGACAAAATGGTGTTTTTAAGAAAGTAGAGATTTTATTGGCTGTTTAAGAACATTGTACATTCAAAAATAGGGTGCATTTTACTTTGTTTAAAAAGCAAGGGGCCTATTAGCAATAACCGGCGATAATTATCGCTAAGCGCAGTTAGCGCTTGGATAATTATCGCCGGCTATCGCAGGTTTCTATCGCGGAGATAGCGTGCTATCAGCAACGCTTATCTCCTAAGCGATTGAAACCCTGGAGAACAGTGTGAATATCGCTTGAAAACAAGCGATATTCACACTGTGACCAGTGTTAGCTAGGTGATAGGGCGAGGGGGATTTAGCCATGTAATCCACCTCCCATTGGATTACATGGCTAAGTCAGGTCTGGACCAGGCGTTAACAAACCAGCGCTAAACGTGTTTAGCGCTGGTTCGTTAATCACCTCCCCTGCCTCGCTAATAGGCGATAGCGAGCTAGCGACTGTTTCCAGTCGCTTTTAGGTTGGGAACGCCTACTTTGCATGCCATTAGCGATAAATATCGCTGGCATGCAAAGCGGCACCCAACCCGGTCGCTATCGCCTAGAAGCTGTCGCTAACAGCAGTTAGCGACAGCTTGCTAATAGGGCGTTAGAATTATCGCCGCTTTAGCGGGAAAAAGTCCCGCTAAAGCGGCGATAGAGCCCTTGATAATATGCCCCCAAGTTTCTTATTGGTTAGTAAAAAGTGTTTGGAAGGTGCAGCAGAAAGGATAAGGTCATGATTTGCAAAGCCAACCACACCTGCTGCTGTCATTTGCAACATTGTGTGGTGAACTTGTGACCTGTCAGTTAAGTTGAATGTTGCATGACCTGTTGCTATGGAAACTGACATTATGCAGAAGGGGTAAAGAAGTCAGTTGATAAGGGATATTATTTGTGACCAATGGAAATGTGTTTTACAATTTGAAAATCTCTGGGAAGCAATGTCATTTGTTGCTTATGTGTATTTGTATGGAAAAAAGAGAGGGAAACCTTGCGATTAGAATAAATATAGTTTTCCTAAATAAAAATTATTTACAATTTTTTTTAAATATATATATATATGTATATATATAGAAAAAAAAAATAGGATTCAGGTACACTAGACTTACAAATTTTCTTTTAAAAAACCTTTGAAATTCACTGAAAAAACCATAGGTTTTAGGCACGTTATAGTTAGAAATTAGCATTTAAAAAACCTTTGAAATTCACTGAAAAAACCATAGGTTTCAGGCACGTTATAGTTAGAAATTAGCATTTAAAAAACCTTTGAAATTCACTGAAAGAACTATAGGTTTCAGGGACGTTATAGTTAGTTGGACATTTCATTCGTACCAAACCATAGAAATTCCGGCGTTATAGTTAGTCCAGCTAAGTATAACTTGCGCCCCCACAATGCACTGCTGATGACATCACATATTACATCATTCATGACATGGTCATTGACATCACTGATGACATCACTGATGACATCTCAAATGATATCACTGATGACATCACTGATGACATCATCCAGTGACTGTGTGCTTCTGTAAAGTCTATATATGCTATATATATATAAATGCCAAGGTGTATTGAGAAATGAATGGGTGTATGAGTGTCTGGATGGATGACTTTGTGGGTGTGTGAGTGACTGTATGAGTGAGTGATTAAATGTGTCTTACTGAATGCATAGGTTAGTGGCTAAACTGTGTGAATCTCTGTATCAGTATGTTACTTGGTGTGTAACGGTCTGCATGGGTTGGTGAGTAGCTACATGAATGTTTATATCAGTTATTGTTTGGTTACCTGAGTATTTGTATGGGTGCCTCAGTGTATGTGTGGGTGGAAGGTGCGTGACTCTCTGCAGAGATGTGTGAGTGGTTAATTCACTGGGTGTATGGGTTCAAGACTGTATGAGGAAACAGCTGTATGGGTGGGTGGGTGAGTGAGTGTATGGATGTGTTGGTGAGTGAATGAATGTCTTAGTGGTAAATGTGCGAGTAACTACATATGTAAAAGACAGTATATGTCAGTGATGGTGTATTTAAATAACTATATGTGTGAGTAAGTGATTGTGAGAGTGGCTTTATGGATGTGATATCATTTGAGATGTCATCAGTGATATCATCAGTGATGTCACTGACCATGTCATGAATGATGTAATATGTGATGTCATCAGCAGTGCATTGGGGGGCACAAGTTATAGTTAGCTGAACTAACTAACTGACTAACCTATCCACCACTTAAAATGTACTTGCATGTTTCACTATACTAATTCAACACTAATCCTCTATGGGTCCCGGAGTAGCGTGCTACTCGCTGAAAAAGCGCTTTGACGCCTCGTCAGGGGTAGTAAGCGCTATATAAATGCAATTACAATACAATACAACTATAACACCGGAATTTCTATGGTTTTGTATGAAATGTCCAACTAACTATAACGTCCCTGAAACCTATGTTTTTTTCAGTGAATTTCTAAGGTTTTTTAAATGCTAATTTCTAACTATAACGTGCCTGAAACCTATGTTTTTTTCAGTGAATATATATATATATTACCTACTGGCGGTCGCAAGTAGGTAGTTATAGTTAGGACCTAGTTTCCATAGGAAAAGCGTTTTTTGTTTTCCCAATAACTTTGGTGCCGGTTGACGAATCTTCGCGAAATTTTCAAAACTAGTGATCAGCTCTGGTCAGCTCCTGTCTTGAAAGTTTCGGGGTGATTCACCAAGCGGAGGCCGAGAAAAAAGGGGGGTCCCAAAACGCGTTTTCCCCATGTTATTTTCCATAGGAAACTTTAGACAAAGCTACAGCCCGAACTGCTGAACGGAAATACACCAAATTTGGCAAAAAGGTAGGTCTTGGTTCAGAAAGAGTCCTTTTTGTTAAATGGTGTAAATCCGTTCAGTAGTTTTTGAAATATTAAAGGAAAAAGAAAGGAAAAATAAATATTGATATCTGGGCGGATCCTAACCACACATGTCATCGTGAAATCTGATTGGCTGTCAGCACTTCATCCAGGAAATGCTGGCAGCCATCTTGGGACTAGGTTGAACCAGAGTCATAAGAAAACAGTTAAACAAAGATGAAAAACAAGAAAAGGGGGCAGGGTAGGAACACCCTGACCCCCTAGGCCTGCTCAGGGGGTCCCACAAGGACCCCCAGCCCAAAAACATTTTAAGAAACGTCCGAATTCGCGCTGGGTGCGCGAATCCGGAAGAAAAAATTAAAAACAAGCATTGGCATCGCCAATAGGTCTTGCCGTTGGGACCTTATAAGTGTTTAGCCAGAGATATTGGCAATGTTTCTAAGGTATGTTGTAGAGAGAGAGAGAGAGAGAGAGACTGACTGACTGAGAGAGAGACTGACTGACAGAGAGAGACTGACAGAGAGAGAGAGAGACTGACAGAGAGAGAGAGACTGACTGAGAGAGAGAGACTGACTGAGAGAGAGAGAGACTGAACAACAGAGAGAGACTGACTAACAGAGAGACTGACTGAATGAGAGAGAGACTGACAGAGAGAGAGAGAGAGACTGACAGAGAGAGAGAGACTGACTGAGAGAGAGAGACTGACTGACTGAGAGAGAGACTGACTGACTGAGAGAGAGACTGACTGACAGGGAGAGACTGACTGACAGAGAGAAAGAGAGTGACAGACAGAGAGAGACTGACTGACTGAGAGAGAGAGATACTGACTGACTGAGGTAGAGAGAGACTGACTGACTGAGAGAGACTGACTGACTGAGAGAGACTGACTGACTAGGAGAGAGTGACTGACAGTGAGACTGACTGACAGAGAGACTGACTGACAGAGAGACTGATGGACTGAGAGAGAGAGACTGACTGAGAGAGAGAGACTGACTGACAGAGAGACTGACTGACAGAGAGACTGACTGACTGAGAGAGAGAGACTGACTGAGAGAGAGACTGACTGACAGTGAGAGACTGACTGACAGAGAGAGAGACTGATGGAGAGAGAGACTGGCAGAGAGAGAGACTGACTGACTGAGAGAGACTGACTGACTGAGAGAGACTGACTGAGAGAGAGACTGACTGACAGAGAGAGAGTCAAACTGAGAGAGTGACTGACTGAGAGAGAGGCTGACTGAGAGAGTGACTGACTGAGAGAGACTGACTGACTGAGAGACTGACTGACTGAGACTGACAGAGAAAGAGAGAGAGACTGACTGACAGAGAGACTGGCTGAATGAGAGACTGACTGAATGAGAGAGAGACTGACTGACAGAGAGAGACTGACTGAGAGAGAGAGAGACTGACTGAGAGAGAGAGAGAGACTGACTGAGAGAGAGAGACTGACTGAGAGAGATAGACTGACTGAGAGAGAGGGACAGACTGAGAGAGACTGACTGAGAGAGACTGACTGAGAGAGACTGACAGAGAGAGAGACTGACTGACTGAGAGAGAGACTGACTGACTGAGAGAGAGACTGACTGACTGAGAAAGAGACTGACTGACTGACAGAGAGAGCGAGACTGACTGAGAGAGAGACTGACTGACTTAGAGAGAGACTGACTGAATGAGAGTGAGACTGACTGACTGACAGAGAGACTGACTGACTGACAGAGAGACTGACTGAGAGAGAGACTGACTGACAGAGAGACACTGACTGAGAGAGAGAGACTGACTGACAGAGAGAGACTGACTGAGAGAGAGACTGACTGACTTACAGAGAGACTGACTGAGAGAGAGACTGACTGACAGAGAGAGACTGACTGACTGAGAGAGACTGACTGACTGAGAGAGAGACTGACAGAGAGAGAGACTGACTGACTGAGACTGACAGAGAGAGAGAGAGAGAGACTGACTGACAGAGAGAGAGACTGACTGACCTAGAGAGAGACTGACTGACAGAGAGAGACTGACTGACAGAGACTGACTGACAGAGAGAGAGACTGACTGAGAGAGAGACTGACTGACTGAGACTGACAGAGAGAGAGAGAGAGAGACTGACTGACAGAGAGAAAGACTGACAGACTGAGAGAGAGACTGACTGACAGAGAGAAACTGACTGACTGAGAGAGAGACTGATTGACAGAGAGAGAGACTGACTGACTGAGAGAGACTGACTGACTGAGAGAGAGACTGACTGACTGAGAGAGACTGACTGACAGAGAGAGAGAGAGACTGACTGACTGAGAGAGACTGACTGACAGAGAGACTGACTGAGAGAGAGAGAGAGAGAGACTGACAGAGAGAGAGACTAAGAGAGAGACTGACTGACAGAGAGAGACTGACTGACAGAGAGACTGACAGAGAGACAGAGAGAGAGACTGACAGAGAGAGAGACTGACTGACTGAGAGAGAGCCTGACTGACAGAGAGAGACTAACTGATAGAGAGATTGACTGAGAGAGAGAGAGAGCAAGAGAGACTGACAGAGAGAGAGAGACTGACAGAGAGAGAGAGACTGACAGAGAGAGAGAGACTCATTGACAGAGAGAGACTGACTGACAGAGAGAGTCGGACTGACTGAGAGAGACTGACTGACAGAGAGAGACTGACTGACAGAGAGACTGACTGAGAAAGAGAGAGAGCGAGAGAGACTGACAGAGAGAGAGAGACTGACAGAGAGAGAGAGACTGACAAAGAGAGAGAGACTGACTGACTGAGAGAGTCTGACTGACTAAGAGAGAGACTGACTGACAGAGAGAGACTGACTGGCAGAGAGACTGACTGACTGAGAGAGACTGACTGACTGAGAGAGACTGACTGACTGAGAGAGAGACTGGCTGACAGAGAGAGACTGACTGACAGAGAGAGAGACTGAATGACCAAGAGAGTGACTGACTGACTGAGAGAGAGACTGACTGACTGAGAGAGAGACTGACTGACAGAGAGACACTGACAGAGAGAGAGTAGACTGACTGACTGACAGAGAGACTGACTGACTGACAGAGAGACTGACTGAGAGAGAGACTGACTGACAAAGAGACACTGACTTAGAGAGAGAGAGAGAGAGACTGACTGACAGAGAGAGACTGACTGACAGAGAGAGAGACTGACAGAGAGAGAGACTGACAGATAGAGAGAGACTGACTGACTAAGAGAGACTGACTGACTGAGAGAGACTGACTGACTGAGATAGACTGACTGACTGAGATAGACTGACTGACTGAGAGAGACTGACAGAGAGAGAGAAATTGACTGACAGAGAGAGAGACTGACTGACAGAGAGAGACTGACTGACAGAGACTGACTGACAGAGAGAGAGACTGACTGAGAGAGAGACGGACTGACTGAGACTGTCAGAGAGAGAGAGAGACTGGCTGACAGAGAGAGAGACTGACTGAGAGAGAGACTGACTGACAGAGAGAGACTGACTGACAGAGAGAGACTGACTGACTGAGAGAGAGACTGATTGACAGAGAGAGAGACTGACTGACTGAGAGAGACTGACTGACTGAGAGAGACTGACTGACTGAGAGAGAGACTGACTGACTGAGAGCGAGACTGACTGACTGAGAGAGAGACTGACTGACAGAGAGAGAGACTGATTGACAGAGAGAGACTGACTGACTGAGAGAGAGACTGACTGACAGAGAGAGACTGACTGACTGACAGAGAGAGACTGACTGAGAGAGAGACTGACTGACAGAGAGAGACTGACTGACTGAGAGAGAGACTGACTGACTGAGAGAGAGACTGACTGACTAAGAGAGAGACTGACTGACAGAGAGAGAGACTGACTGACAGAGAGATATACTGACTGACTGAGAGAGATACTGACTGACTGACAGAGAGAGAGGAAAACCTGCTCTCGCTACAATGAAGCAAAGCAGGATTGCATGTCAGCAGCTCCCCTTGCTCAAAAGCAATGCCGGCTCCCGCAGGAGGCGGGCAGCCGGCGGGACCGTGGGGGCATTGGGGCTCCCCCCACGGTCCCCAACACAAAGGGCCAGCCCCAGGCGATGGGGTCCCCGGGGCCTGAAGTGGCCCAGGAGGGGGGCCAAGCGGCCCCCCTTCAATATTAGAATTTTAAAAAATAAATAAATAAAGAGGCACAGCCCCGGGGGATGTGGTCCCTGGGGCCAATAGAGGCCTAAGGAGGGGGGCCACGCAGCCCCCCTCCTTAAAAAATAAAAAACAAACCAAAAAAAATATGGCCATGCCCCAGGGGATGGGGTCCCCGTGGCCATAATTGGCCTCGGGAGGGGGGCCGCGCGGCCCCCTTCCCGTTTTTTTTTTTTAAATGTAAAAAAAGAGCAGACCCTGGAGGATGGGGTCCCCAGGGCCCCAAATAATATAAAAGAAGGGGGGCCACACAACCCCCTTGTAAAAAAAACAACAACAAAAAACGGCATTGCTCCGGAGGCCTTGCCCCCTCCCTGCAGCACTCAGCAAACGCGCCCCCTGGTGCGTTGTAAGTTGGGGAATTAATTCCCCTTGAATACTGAGGGTCCCTGGGGGCCAACTAGCCTACCAGGTACCTCCAGTATGCACCACAGAGCTGCGTTGCAGAGAGGTGTTCTGAGGCCACGCCCCTTTTTACACCTCTCTGCAACGCAGCTCTGTGGCACTTACTGGAGGTACCTGGTGGGCTAGTTGGCCCCCAGGGACCTTCAGGACTCAAGGGGAATTAATCCCCCAATTTACAACGGGCCAGGGGGCGCGTTTGCACAGTAGTGCAGGGAGGGGGCAGGGCCTGACATAGCAAGTGTGCAAACGCGCCCCCTGGCACATTGTAAATTGGGGGATTAAGTCCCCTTCAATCCTGAGGGTCCCTGGGGCCAACTAGCCCACCATGTACCTCCAGTAAGCGCCACAGAGCTGTGTTGCAGAGAGGTGGTCCGAGGCCACGCCCCTTTTTACACCTCTCTGCAACGCAGCTCAGTGGTGCTTAATGGAGGTACCTGGTGGCCTAGTTGGCCCCCAGGGACCCTCAGGATTCAAGGGGACTTAATCCCCCAACTTAGAACACGCCAGGGGGCGCGTTTGCAGAGTGCTACAGGGAGGGGTGGGGCCTGATATAACAAGTTAGCAATCCTGCTGTGTGGGACTTACTGGAGGTAATAAAAGGGGTAGTTGGCCCTCAAGGTTGACATTGAGGGCTAACTATCCCTCCTGTTACTTCCGCTAAATCCCACACTGTGGGACTGCTAAAAGGTGTTTGAAGGCCACGCTCAACTTTCTCCACCACTCTGCAAACGCGACTGCTATGTTATAGTTAGAAATTAGCATTTAAAAAACCTTTGAAATTCACTGAAAAAATCATAGGTTTCAGGCACGTTATAGTTAGAAATTAGCATTTAAAAAACCTTAGAAATTCACTGAAAAAACCATAGGTTTCAGGGACGTTATAGTTAGTTGGACATTTTGCTCGTACAAAACCATAGAAAAATCGCCGTTATAGTTAGTTCAGCTAACTATAACTCGCGCCCCCACAATGAACTGCTGATGATGTCACATATTACATCATTCATGACATGGTCAGTGACATCACTGATAACATCACTGATGACATCCCAAATGACATCACTGATGACATCATCCACGTGAAAATCTGATGCACCTCCTCACACTCTAATATAACCTTTGATAAACCCACTGTAAAATACAGACTACCATTTTCGAAACCATCGACACACCAATACCAGTTACAACATACAAACTCACTGATTCCTAGGTCTACACACACATCCACTCATTCACACATACAATCACTCATACATGCAGTCACTCATCAATACAACACTATCATATGCACTCATACACCTATACAGACACTCACACATCACCACTCATCCAGAGTTACTCACACACCTAGTCAGTCATGCAAAGAATCAATCACACTTCCATTTACTGACCTATACAGTTATACACACACCACATCACTTATTCAAACAGAAACAAACGCATACTTACTCTCTTATGCAATCACTGATACAAGTACACACTCATCCATACAGCCACTCTCACAATCACTGACTCTCAGGTATAGTCATTTATATACTCCAACTGAAATGAAATGAAAGATACATTTATATAGTGCATGGCTACCCGGGAGCATCCCAGCAACTCTCACATACACTGCCTTTTACATATGTAGTTACTTGGACATGTACCACTGAGACATCCATTCACTCACCAACACACCCATACACACACTCACCCACCCATACAGCTGTTTCCACATGCACTCTTGAACCCATACACCCAGTGACTCAACCACTCAAACATCTATGCACAGAGTCACACACCTCCCACCCACCCACACACACACTCAGGCACCCATACAAATACTCAGGCAACCAATCGATAACCCATATAGACACTCATGTAGCTACTGACCAACCCATGCAGCAGCTTATACAACAACAGACAGACTGATACAGACATTCACACAGTTTAGTCACTAACCCATGCTTTCAGTAACACACATGTAATCACTCACTTAAACAGTCAGTCACCCACCTACTAAATCCTCCATCCAGACACTTATACACCCACTCATTCTTCAATACACCTTGGCATATATATAATACATATTTAAACGTTAAAGAAACACACAGTCACTGGATGATGTCATCAGTGATGTAATCAGTGATGTCATTTGAGATGTCATCAGCGATGTCATCAGTGATGTCACTGACCATGTCATGAATGATGTAATATGTGACGTCATCAGCAGTGCATTGCGGGGGCATGAGTTATAGTTAGCTGAACTAACTATAACGGCGGAATTTCTATGGTTTTGTACGAGTGAAATGTCCAACTAACTATAACGTCCCTGAAACCTATGGTTTTATCAGTGAATTTCTAAGGTTTTTTAAATGCTAATTTCTAACTATAATGTGCCTGAAACCTATGGTTTTTTTCAGTGAATATATATATATATGTATATATATAGGACTTGGCCTTTTTGGCTAAAGTTCACTAAACTTTTTGCTTTCCCCCTAGACCTTTTTCCTGACATAGAGTTTCCAATTTAGATGCTTTGGGTACTTTGCCACTGCTGATCAGTGTCAAAGTACAATGGTTCCCTATGTAAAGTACAATGGTAATTGGTTGGCCATGATTGGTATGTTTGCCTTACTAGTAAAAGTCCCTAGTGATGTGCACTGTGTGTGCAAGGGATAGTAATGCAAGGGCGCGCAGAGAAGGGAACTCAGGCCTTCAGTGTAGGGCCTGTGCGCAGTTTGCTAAGTTAGCATGTTGTCCTGACAAGTGCAACCACTTGTCAGGCCTTACTTTCCCTTTTGCGTACACTGTGGGAACCCCTGTGGTAGGTCCCGGGTAACCCCTGGGACGGGGCAGTGTAGGTAAAAGGCAGGACATATACTGAGGTGTGTGCTATGTCCTGACAGTGAAAAGACACTCCATTTTGTCTTCACTGGTGAAAGGCCCTTCTGCCCATAGGACAGAATGGGGGAGGCTTGGTATGGTGTTTTGTTAGCCTAGTTTCCTATAAGTTTATAATGGAGAGGTGAAGTTTGGTATGTATGAACTCACAGTGTCATAACACATCTTTCTATGAAAGTGGTTTTGTCACTGTGTGTTCAGAAACTACTCTTTTAGAAAGTGGCTGAGTTTTGTGCTTTAAGCATTTCTGTGTGTCTCTGCTGAATGTGGATTGACTGTCTGGATCTGAGATGGGAGGGGGTGAGATGGCACCTGGCTGACCTGCATCTGGAGAGTATGCGAGGAGAAACCCCGTGAGGTGAAGAGGCCTGGGTTGCAGCTATAAAACAATTGACCCATCTCCTGCTGAGTGAATTAGGGTCCAGACCCCCAGTATCAAAGGGAGAAAGGTGACACTGGGAGGGAGACACCCAGAACTGATTTAGGCAGGGGTCAGGGACCCCTGAGCACAACGAACTTCAAAGACATGAAGGGGTATAACTAAGAGAACTGAAACCCCTAGTATTTGGTGTAATTTTGAATGGCGAAATGGACAGGTCGAGTCTGCAAAGGCTTTGACCTCTTTCGTGGTCAAGAAGAACCTCTGCCAAGGAAGAAGTTGCTGAAGAGACTGCTGGATAGGACTGACCCTTGCTTCGTGATCTGGGGCTGGCCTGCAGTTTGTAGCTTTTACTAAGGAAGAGACTGAAGGGACATTGCAGTGGGTGGTGTCCCCCCCTTCTTGAACAGGACTGTGCTTTGTGCTGTGTCCTGAACCCCAAGGGCCTGAGGTGAGCAGGCTCCCTGTGTGGAAACACAGGAAAATAAAAGTTTCCGGAGAAGTCCCAAGCAACGCGGTGTGCGCGTGCTTTAGCAGATTGAGACCCTCAGAAGTTGTGCCTTGTGATCGTGGGCACGCAGGAGTAAACTGAGTCTCGGACGCGCAGGGTGCGTGTCGTGGTGCAAGCCGAGGCGTTGGTGAGGAGCGCCTGGTCGTTGTGTGCACCGGGAGACGAGGTGAGGCTTGGACACGCAGGGTGCATGTCGTGGTGCAAGCCGAGGCATTGGTGAGGAGCGCCTGGTCGTTGTGTGCACCGGGAAAAGAAGTGAGTCTCGGACACGCAGGGTGCGTGTCGTGGTGCAAGCCAAGGCATTGGTGAAGAGCACCTGGTCGTTGTGTGCACCGAGAGAAGAGGTGAGACTCGGACGCGTAGGGTGCATGTCATGATGCAAGCCGAGGCGTTGGTGAGGAGCGCCTGGTCGTAGTGTGCACCGGGAAAAGAAGTGAGTCTCGGACGCGCAGGGTGCGTGTCATGCTGCAAGCCAAGGCATTGGTGAAGAGCGCCTGGTCGTTGTGTGCACCGAGAGAAGAGGTGAGACTCGGACCCGCAGGGTGCGTGTTGTTGTGCAAGCCGAGGCATTGGTGAGGAGCGCCTGGTTGTTGTGTGCACCAGGAGAAGAAGTGAGTCTTGGATGCGCAGGGTGCGTGTCGTGGTGCAAGCCAAGGCGTTGGTGACAAGCGCCTGGTCGTTGTGTGCACTGAGAGAAGAAGTGAGACTCGGACGCACAGGGTGCGTGTCGTGGTGCAAGCCGAGGCGTTGGTGAAGAGCGCCTGGTCGTTGTGTGCACCGGGAGAAGAGGTGAGACTCTACACGCAGGGTGCATGTCCAGGTGCAAGCTGAGGCGTGGTGACAATCGCCTGGTCATCGTGTGCACCAGAGAAGAGGTGAGTCTCAGACGCGCAGAGTGCGTGTCGCGATGCAACCAGAGGCACTGGTGAGGAGTGCCTGGGTAGCGTGTGCACCAAAATCAAAGTAAGTCTCCACAAGTGCTGAGGGCGGGTCTCGGTGTCCACTTAGACTGCCGGAAGGAAGGCCAGGTCATTGGGCACTCGGAGTGCAAAAGTAGCGGCCCGGACCGGCAGTCCCGGAGGAGCGGAGTCGCCGGCCCGAGCTCGCCGTGCCCATTGACGGAGTTCTGGATCAAGGCCCAAGTCGCTGAAGGAGGGGAGGAGAGTGGGGTTGCGCCCCCCCTAGGTAACGTGGATCACCACCTGGGTGCGGGCTCGGAGGGACACTCTCTTGGCCTCTCGCTCCTGGAAGCTGCTTGAGCCTGTTGCTTCGGCTCGGATCGAGGCCCGTGCTGGCCCAAGGAGGGGCAGTACTGGGGCCGGAGTGAGAAGCGGTACTTTTGTGTCATCATTGATCCATGTCGGGGGCAACTGTTAACGGAGCACCTAGACTGTCATATTACACTTTGCATTATTGCTGCTAACGAACTATCGATCTGTCGTATGACGCCTGACTCTACTTGTGCCTGACGAACTACCTGCTGGGTGCGCTACACACTGCATTATTTTCCCTTGCAGAGTACATGATTGTAAGCGTGGCGCATTGCATTATTTCTTCTTCGCACAGTACCTGATTATAACGTGGCGCATTGCATTATTTCTTCAGTGCACAGTACATGATTGTAGCGTGACGCATTGCTTTGTTTCTTCCTTGCAGAGGGCATGCTGGTGGTGATACGCATTGCATTATTCCTTCTATTACAAAGTACATGACTGTGGCTCTACATATGGCATTGTTTCTCTATTGCACAGTTCAGGAGTATATTGTTACGCATTGCAGTATTTCGTTTCTTTTGCAACGTGTGTGATTCTAGCAATACGACCTACCTAACCTTTTGAAAACGGTTAGAAGTCAGCTTAACTGTTGGTTAGAAGCGGTGGTTGGGATTAGAACCTACCAATCCACCGGG